>CAKJVC010000065.1:0-603738 GCA_918026815.1 Chalara sp. BL73 | reverse complement strand
GACTGAGGAGAGCTGAGGAAGAGCTGAGGGAGAGAGAAATAAAGTATCACCAAAGTACTCCAACAAATTGGGCCAGGAAATATTAGCGAGAATATCCGGAATTAATGTATGGTTATGCATCTTGATTGATGCGTCTTGCTCATGGCGCCGCCACAAGTAACCCCGTCCTCCAACCCAAACATATCCAGTTAACATTTGCCACAACTGGACCGGATGATTCCCAGATAAGATGCAAGCACACCAGGACATAGATCTTGCGACACGCCTGATTCCAATTGCCAACTTCCGACTCGGTGCAAGCCAAATTCTTTCGAGGCTGTCCCGTGATAATTTCTGCAACCTGCCACAAACAAACAAAATGTATTAGATGCAACTATTCTGTACTACATCTTAGTAGCGAGCACCATCAATGCCTCCAATAGGGCGAACGGGAGTGAGTGTGATGGTTGTCTTTGACCCCTATGAAGGATTGAAATAGGCGCCAATTGTTTTCAAAAAATAAGAGGTGAAAAAGGGCTGCTAGGATGTTGGTGGAGGTGCTCTCATGCTCGTGAAGTTGTGATAGGTCAACTGCTAAGGCTCCCGGCTGCACTAGTACGTTAGCCGGGACGGCAGAGCCCGCCTTTGCTCGCCGATCCGATTACACGGAACTTCCCATGGCGGTGGCTGAGCCTGCCCCTTGTTCAGCTTCCATGTTTTCGAGTGAACGACAGTCTTCGCACGACTTCTTGTTTTAAATTTGTATGATATGGGCCAGCTGTGCTGTAATGTTACAGATCATGCGAAGAGATAGCCTATTGCATTAAGATCTTAGATATGTGGCTGCTTGTGGAAACTTCTGGAATAACGTCACACACTTCACGAAGAAGCACTATCTACCAAATAGTCAGGATCAGGGATTTTGCCTGATTTTGCAGGCCGTTCAGGAGCTGGCGTGACTGTAACTGACGAAGTCCTAATATGTGTCATGAGGCCAAATCCTTTAGCCTGGTAAGGCGGCTAGCAAGGTGGTTCTATTACGAGAATACTAAACTAAGGAGGAAAGGCAATTGTTGTTGTGCGCAACCATGATAGAATGAGTGGTCATCACATGACATGCCAAGCCCATCTAGGTCACATAATCCATCATCGTGACAATATGTTCGAAATGTGCAATAAAAGCTTCTTTATTTGCTATAGCAACAGCCAAGTTCGATGCCTGGTCCTCAATTCTACGACTCTTGCTTCCCAGTCCTCTATTGTATGCTGAGCCTGTTCCGCAGCTGCGAGCAATCTTTCTACACCCAAATCTGCCATATCCTTAGCGGTTCTGCAATTCAAGAATCTAGTCAATTCTGGAGCTGTATTCCCGCCCCGGCCCCGTCCTGTACCCAGTTACGGCCTAGCAGGCCTTCGTTCAAATAAGTCACCCTACCGATGAATGGAACCCGAAAATAGCACTAGAAACCTACGGCCATTGCTGTCACCGCCCTGGCCCCACTTAGAGCTTGGCGCCAGACACTGCAAAGCTCGCTAGAGCTTGGCCTCTGCTACCACAGAGCTCGGCATCCCAGAGCTTGGCGACCGATGCCACGGGGCTCGCTTACACTGGCCCCTGGCCAGCCTCCTGTATATAAAGCACTGCTCTCCTTCCCTTCTGTCTGTAGCTTGTTCTCTTAGTTATAACAATTGATAGTTGTTCACACCTTTGAGTCCTTCTACCTAGATCCACGGATCGAGATCCCTGTTCAGCTTGAGTTGTTACAGTTGCAAGCGCTCAGAGCAGAAGCACTTACAGGCACTTGTAAAACCGGCTTCGTTCCCTTCAGCCAAAATAAATTGTAAGCACAAACCCCTTGTCCATTTTCAGCGCTGACATGCCTGAGCGCCTACGGTGAAGACTGCAAGCTAACTGCGCAGGCAACACACTTCTCTCACTTCGCAACTCGCATTGCTCGTTCATATAGGAGCACGCTAAATTGCAGTAACTCTGTTGCAATACCAAGATTACGTGGCTAAAAGATTAAAAAGCGAATCTGCTAGAAAATTCTAGATTCACAAAACGTTTTGAAGTTACGTAAACCCATTTTAATATATAAAGATCAGCTTCTCCAAGCCCCTTTTATTAAAAATATTGAAATATAAAAATACGAATTAATTGACAATGTCAATGTGACTACGATCACGGGCCAAGCAGAGTAGCGTTTATTTATCTGAAATTACGTCGACCTGGCCCGTGGCTAGCAGCAGCTTGACAATACCCTCGTGCCCGTTCTCAGCAGCCCACAGCGGCGGCATCCGGTGCCAAGCTCCAAACCAGAGAAGGCCAGGGCCGTGACATCCGGCCGTCCTCATCCTTCAAGTCGGCCTCAACCTTCCCTGTCGCGAGCAGCAGCTGGACGATATCCTCGTGCCCGTTCCCAGCAGCCCACGACAGCGGCGTCCGGCCGTCCTTATCTTTTGAGTCGACATAAAGCTGGGCCGTGGCAAGCAGCGGCTGGAAGATAGCCTCAAGTCCAAAGTACGCCACTAAATGCAGTCCTGTCATATCCTGAGGGAATCTTTGGCTATATCTCGTGTCGAATAAAAAGTCTTTTCAGCTAGTAGTGCTTAACTTGACGCTTCGACTTGGGCTTGTTTCTGGAGAAATTCTATAGAACCTTGACACAATGTCGAAGCCTCCCGAGCATGATAACCCCAATTGCGTGCTGCATAGTCGTATAGCCTATTTAATTGAAGCCGTTGTTCAAACTCTTCGTCACTTTGACAATAGCCGCTTTTAAAGGTGTCAAAAGAAAGGTACGTAACGCATGTTGTTGTGATATTAATCTGCGCACCGGGGAACCACTGCCCTTGCGTTCGCTCGAAGTATTCCTGCGTTGTGTAGTGAACTAGCCGAATAATCCCACTCTCTTCGTCGACTGTGACTAACCCCGCACACACCGAGACCATTCTTTCGGTTCGCTCGAGATTATCCTCGTCAAGCTTAGAGTCGCCAACTACTACAGCTAGAGCATGTTGAAGCTCCGACGTGGTTAAAGGCCTCCGGGCGCAAGTGATCCACGATAGGACCTTTTCGGCAATTTGACGAAAGCCTGGCTTTGTCCGTTAATACTTTCCATTACGTCTTTGTACGCCTCGTCTAACACTTCGCGCTTCTGGTCTTCGCTTGACCCCGGTTTTTGCCTCCGGAGCTGCGTTAATGTTCTCCGAACAGCTCTCGGTGTAGTTTTATCATCAAGTGAACTAAGGTAAATCTGTGCTAAAAGGAACCTACAAGCTAGTTAGTAATAGGAGCGTTTTAGATAATCCTCAGCAACATACATCCCATCAACAGCGTCTGCTATTTCAACTTTGATCTCATCTTGTAACTGTCTATTCCAATCATCGAATGGAGATAAGTGTTGCATGTGGGTTTCCAGGTATCTGCCTATATCCTCCTTGCTCGCACGAATCTCTAACGTTATGTCCGCCTGGAATTTCGTTGTGATTTCCGGGATAAACCTTGAAGTTATATAGAGATTCGCCCCGTGATTAGCTTGTAGGCCAAATAGCTCTGATAAAAATCTTTGCCGACAGCCAGCAGAAGCTTGACATTCATCTAGCGCATCAACGATAAGAAAGACTTTCGAATATAGTACAGTTACTATTTGGAGAGATCTAGAAATTTCATCAAGAGAAGGCCGTGTTCTTTTTGTTTTGTGTCGATCATAAAGCTCTTTTACGGCGACTGGCAGAAATGGCTGGCTCTCAGCTAGCTGTTTTAGCAGGCTCGCAAGCAAGCTGTCGATTTTCTGCTCCTCTTGACGCCGGAAGTTACAGTAAATATAAGCAATGCCAACACCCGGTTCCGTGGAAAACCACGAGCTGAGCTTTTCTATTACAATCGATGTAAGAATTGTTTTTCCTGCCCCGGGAATTCCTGGACAGAATAACGTTTGTTGGTCGGAGTTAAGCCAGTTTTGAAACTTTTCCGACTTTAGGAGCTATTGGCCAGTTTCTGGCTGCCGGCGATTAATGAAATCGTTCTGCTGAAAACAGTAGTTAACTGGTGTAAGCCAATCAAAGACTTTTATATCTTTATTATTGTTCAACTTGAATCTTATCGTTTCAATATGTGATTAAGTTTTAGACATAGTGCAAAGAACTTATATAAAATTAGCAGTCGCAAAACTCGTAGACACTATAGAAAAACTAACTATCTGAAAGAGTTTCTTTATTCCTTTTTTCATTTTCGATTTTATTAAAAGGGATCTGATATAAAAGGTCTTTTGCATATGCTGCCGCCGTCATCGCTGCATTCCTGTTGGAACGCATGTAACTAGTCACGTGAAGAGTTGTGGGTCCCTTTCGGGACCTACAACCTCTTCGCGACACGTAACTTAGAACAGAATGGACACACATCTTACACCTGACGCCAACGAGCATACTAAGTGAAATCACTAGTCTGCCCGGCGACCCGTGAGATGCAGTCGACCGACAATAGCCTTGCCACTCCTTGTTCTTGTGTGAGTCTGAATAGTTACATATTCCCCGGATAGCCAGGCACGGGAAGTGGTTCATCAACCCTGCCGCTTCCATTTTGAAGCACAAAACGTCCATTTCGGCGTCAAGTCGATCTCGAACTGTGGCATCCTTCATTAACTGGTTTGCAGATGCAATCAGGCCGTAATGAAGTTCTAGGTTTTCATTTTCGCTTCGTTCAGGTCGCAAAACCAACTTTGATGGATTATTGCCACAGACTGTCGCACAGCTTGTTGCATCGTTCGCCGGGTGAGTGATTTCTGATTGATATAGCCTGTCATTACTTGGATCCGGTCGCTTGTACTTTTCCGTAGTCTAGGTTTCTTTTCGAGGATATTATCGACAGCCGCTTCAAGGAGCTGATATCCTTCAATCTCATATTGCGCTTTAAGTCCATTTATTGCAGTTCGCAAGATCGCTGGAAGTTGGTTCAAGAACTCTGTAGTTTGAAAATTTTGATTTTGTATCGTCTTGCCAAAGTCATACTGGAACACACTACTATTCCTATCGCGCGGGGCACTTACAACGATGTCCCCAAGGCGAATATCGTGCTTTTGGCTTGGTGCCCCGCCGCCGATGCTAACTATCAGACCAATCCTGATATTCGGGAAGCTGTAGAGCATGTCTTTTGCTACTACTGCTGCAGAAGATGTGCCGTACTCCCTATCGGGCAAAACAGCAATAACTACATTGTGTTTGCCGACTTTGCCTAGTGTGTAATTATTATTGTCATTCGTGGACACATGTTCAGGTCCTTCGTGCTTTTCGTCAAGAAAGGCTTGCGCCGCGACGTACTCTGTACTTATGGCGCATATCCAGCCAACAGTATAGTTGTTAGGGTTCGACATGCTCGCTCACGGGAAAATGTAATAAAAGGTCAGGTGGACGTGGCGGCTATTCGACTCCAGTCAAGTGTGATTATTCGGTTGGAGGGGTTTTCGATAAAGATTCGATTCAGCATAGCTTCCTAGAAATAAACCAACTACTCAGTAGCTCTAATAGGCAGATCCTTGCAAAGGAAAGCAAATGATTGCGGAAAGGCAAAAGAAAGAAAGGAGAACGGACTGAAAAGTAGGTGTCGCGAAATCAGCCCGAAAGAGGCTGAATATCGTGGAATTGGTGTGCAGGCTGTGGCAGCGCCAGCAATGGCCACGTCGCCTCCCATAAGTGGCTTACGGCCATATAGAATGGAAAGATATCGCATCTTCACCGCGAGGCTTTCTCAAGGAAACCATTGATAAAAGCCATATTAGACCAGAGTTTCGGGACCAAGATGATCGGCGCAAGGCTGTCCCGCGCGTTCGGATGGATTACAGCGATAACGCCGGGGGCAAGGCTAAAATCCGTCGAGAGTGACTGATAGAGCTCCGTCGCTGCCTCAAGGTATGCTGCTTGGCTGATGATATTTTGCGTCTTTCTTAAGTGCTGACTCGTATGTGATAGATAAATTTCCGGCGAGCGCCTCTCTGTAACGACTCAAGGCGAACAGGGACCTCGATCCGTAGATCCTAGTGGAAAAGGCTCGAAGGTGTGAACGGCTATCAATTGTTATAACTAAGAGAACAAGCTACAGACAGGGGAAGGGAAGGAAAGCAGTGCTTTATATACAGGAGACTGGCAAGGGGCCAGTGTAAACGAGCCCTGTGGCGTCAGGGGCCGAGCCCTAAAAGGCCAGCCCTAAGGGGCTCTAAGCGAGATAGGGCCAGGGCCGTGACAATTTTTCGTTCTTTTACTAATTATATAACGAATTAAATTTTATTTATAAAAAGCTGATATGAAAATAGCAAATCAAGTACATGATTTTATTTTGGCTATACCGTTAAGCTAATTAAACTTGTTTTAATAAAGTTATTGTTGTTTTTGTAAAAAATACAACGCGCGGGAAAAAAGAAGAGATGTCACGAACACGGTTCTATGAGCCTAGAAAGGCTGGTTGTAGGTGCTTCAATACGAAAATGCTAAACTAAGGAGAAGAGGTGGAGCTCTGGAAAAGCTCTCAACTAAGTCTGGCTCTCAGGCTATCCGTGGCGACATCCATAGAGAACGCAGGCGGATAAGACCAGAACAACTCAGGGCGGGCGTACGTGGGTATAGCTGCTTCGCGCGAAATAATGATGGCCTAGAATTAACCGGTGAAGACGAGCAACATTCTTCCCATTCCATGCACCAACAGGCAACCCCATTCAGGAATCCAAGGGTACCTTCGCTACCAGATCATTCTTTCTAGGCTTAATGATTACCAGCAACGGTTTCTTTTCCCGCACCGTATAGACCTCTTGGTTCTCAATCCATGGGTTAGACGAATCATCCGAGTCCGCAAGCTTCAGATCGAAATTAAAAAACAGCCGCGATAAGATGAAACGCATTTCGGTATAAGCCAAGCTGTTGGTGGTGGGGTCTGATTAGCTTGGACCATGGAAGATTTCGGGACTTCATATTCATCAACTCACTTTCTCCCGATACAGTTGCCAGGCCCCAGATGAAACGGCTGAAGCGCATCCAGGCGGTCTTGCGAGTTGTCCTTTTCGAGCCACCTCTCCGGCGAGTACGTGTACGGATCCGACCAATTACTGGCTGAATGATTCATGGCGTAATGCCAACATGACACAATGGTCTGTTGGACAGTGTCAGCAACACGACGTACAAACCAGAGCACCGCTCGGCAGGAACGACTCACTCCTTCAGGGATATACTGGTTTGCGATTGACCATCCGCCACTCGGGGTTATCCGAGGGAAACCAATCGCTACCGCTGGATACCTTCGCATGCCTTCTTCAATGCAGCCCTGGAGGTATGGCAGCGATTTCGTTGTCCTGAAGCATATTTCGTCCTCGGACTTGAAAGCTGAGAGTATCTCTGTTCGTAGCTTGTCTAGGCATGCTGGGTTGTTGAGAAGAAGATACGTAATTCCTGTTAGCGTCGCAGCGGTCGTCTCGGAGCCGGCAAGCACAAGCATACTGGCATTGGAGTGAAGATGTTTCATGGTGAGACCCTGTTTAACGCAACGAAACACAAGAAAAGCATTAGCAGGTGATATGGGTATGCAATTCTTTCTTCCTCAAAGAGAATCGCCAGAGAAAGATCGAACACTCGAGGGGGCGTACCAATTCTTCTCTGCCTTTCAGCAGTCCCTCCATCAAATCATGATGATCAGCCCCGAGCTCAATGCGTCGATCTAATTTGTCCTGGATAAGACCAAAAAGCTTCTTTCTTACGCTAGTAGTGGACCGAAGAACGGGTAAAGTGGAACGATCGAGGTCCAGGTACTTGATGGCGCGAATCCAACCTCCAACTTTGAGGTGTTTGAAAATGATGGATATCCATGGATGGTAACTTGTAGAATCCAAGCAGCCGAACGATTCACCAAAGGTCATCTCTCCGATGATGTCGAACGAGGTCCAGTTAAACCAGTTTGCAATGTTCAGCGGTTCAGGACCGTCTCGTTCGGCACTTTGTTGAGAATGCTTGCCGAGCTTCTCCATGAGAAGATCAACATATTTGGTAACGAGTTGTTCTTTTTGCTGGATCGCCTGTTCACCGAAAGACTTGCTCAAATGTCGCCGAAGCAGCTTATGTCTCTCTGGTCCCTCTGAGATGAGACTTGGCGTCTCTCCCCTTGTGAGATAGAACTTGTCATATTTCGGCAAGTAGGACTCGGCGGCATTGGATTGATTCTTCTCGGCAAATCCGTAAATGTCCTTCCAAGCCTGGGGATCTATAAAAGAAAGCTCGTTGTAGGCAACACGAACTACCGGGCCGTATTCGTCGTGGAGCTTCTTGATATCGAAGGGCAAAGTGCCGCGTAAAAGCTGATATACAGATGCCAGGCGAGTTGCACGATGCAACACAGGGCCCGGAAAGTGCCTCAGTGGATGGAACCACAGGTTGTAAATCAATCTGCCGATGGCCCATAGGAGGAACTATGACCAACACTACTTAGCTGTACTTGCGTGACAACCCGAAAAGGTCTGTACTCACTGTAATGGCAGATGTCGCCAGCCAATTGTTTACTGAGTGCATAGGCATAGTGGGAGTCCTCAGAAGTAGAATCGCGTAAGGTTCCACAGGGTCTCTGGCTTCTCTCTGATGCGTTACCACAGGAAGAGATGTTGGAGGGATGTACAAGACGAGACAAATTCAAGTCTTGCGATTGATTATTATATCGGTATGTAGAAATAAGGGTGGAAGGGCCGCCAGGATTACCGTCGTTTTGTCCGCACCTACCATTCAACTGCAGAATTGTCGTCACTCATCTCACTACATGCCGTACACAATGACCCACTTGGGGGTAGCGCTGGACCACAACTAGGCATTTGGCTGGTACCTTAATTTGGTAGTAGTAGCGAGTTATTTACCTATCTGGCTTAGTTATATGGTCGGTATATATTCCCCAGATTAATTATTCTCCAGACTAGTTACTGATACCTTAATTTGGTAGTAGTAGCGAGCTATTCATCTATCTGGCCTAGTTACGTGTTCGGTACGTGTCCCGAGTAAGGAGTGGGGCCCGCATGGAGTAGAAACAAGCATTAGAAACAAGCATTGCCAATGGCGTCCATTTCCCCTGAATTTCCCGTACATGGTCCACTACCGGTATCCCTCCATATATAAGATCTGCTAACACTTAGCTCACCATCTCAGAGAGAACTCTGCAGTACTGATTTATCGGGCCTTCTTAGCTTACGATCATCACTAATGCTTTTCAAGATTACTCCTGTGCATATGTCCTGGACGCCCCACCTCAAGTGCGTATGCCCCCACCATTGCAACCATCATCCCTCCCGAATCCCTAAACCTCTTGATCTTAAACCACTCTCGGCGCTCCTCCACATCATCCTCCTGGTCCCTCGTCATCCCTACTATGAGGATCTTCTATAAATCCCGCCCGAAGAAGAAGAAACGCCGTCCTAGGATGGAGAGCCTAGAAGAAATGCCCCTTTCTGAAAATGCGATCCACTAAATAGGCAAGTGCTTAAGGGAAAGCGGGGCCTGCCTCTGAGTAACCGCGAGAGCGTTTCGTCCCGAATATCACACAGGACACAACAAACTACTAAATACTGTCTATCTTACAAGAATACTATAGAACCCCAAGGCTTCGGTTCCCTATTCAAGAAGGTCGGTTTAAAACGTGAGGCTTTCGTGCAGAGTTTATCGCGGCCAGACATGCGACCCGTCCCAATCGAGAAACTCCACACCTACCACTTGGTTTACCGAGTACTTGTTTTCGCATGCAGACCCAAAATGGTCATAGGGGCCGTTTCTAACCGTTTCATCGTCGACTAACGTGACAATCAAATAATGAGGCTCGTTTGCTGGCGCAGTTGCAAGCCTGTGAAGAGGTGGTAGAAACGGTCATCGCGGAAACTGCTCACTTGCCTTCGCGGTAAGCATGTTTAGGAGGTTTAATACGGCCTTCCTCAAGACTCTACTTCGGGAGATGTGCGATCAGCACATGTAATACTATAAGTTGTAGAACAAGTTATTACGCAACAGGTTTGTACAACAAGTAGTCGTGTGTTTTGTGCTGTGTCAAGCCAAATAATCTATATATCACATGTTTATGTGACTTTAATACCTTGCAGGACACGACAGAGACCGAGACTAAAAACCTGTGGTTGCGGCTAGTTCGACGAAATTGCAGATATCTCAACGCAATATAAAATTGACTTGTTCCAGATGTTCTAATATCATTCCTCGCTACTTCCCACGACCCATATTGTCAGGAGGACCCCTTGGACGCAAATCCTTAAAATCGATGTTCTTAATGACCCCGGCAGCCACAACGCTCCAACCATCAGCAGTCACATCCGAAATATCTTGATTGATTCTTGACTCTTCTCCAAGCGTATTGATGAATCCAGCCAGGACCGAACTCTGATTGGTCACCTTAATACCCTTGATATTCTGCCTTGTACGCTCGTAGACCGTTCTTGAGTGAGCTTCTTCACACATCTTCTTCAATGCATTGTTGGATGCCTGCTGTTGCTTAATCTCTTCTAGGAGCTCCTGTCTACTCAGTTCTGACTCCTCACTTAGTTGAGTATTGCCGTTAGCCAAGAGCTGCGCTGAGCTACCCTCAATATCCAACCTTTGGCTGTCGACTAGAGCAATTTCTTGTTGAAGGACCCTTTCATTTTGCTCTAGCATCATATCTTTCATTTCTTTCACTATATGCAATTCACGACTAGTTATAATGCTATCCATGCACGTTAGACAGCTTCAGAAACTAAGGTATATCCTGGGCGAAGACACGTACACATTGGCCGTTGACAGGGCTACGCTGAGCGTACCCTTACAGTCATTAAGCCGCCCCTTAAAGGTTTTGATCCTGTCCTGCCCAAATAAACCCACTCTCCATCTATCCATCCAAAACGTCTTATCTTCCCTTGAGTGCTTCATCCACTGATCCAGCAGCTTCTGGAACGTCGTGCATACTTTAAAGCAGTTTTCGAGAGAGGGCTTAATCTGGTCGCTTAGGGCAATTTGCAGAGTACCGCCTTGTAGCGACATATCTAGGTGTCGAAGAACGGTCTCAACAGCCTTCAGATCGGCTCGAATGCTGGTAACATCATTGGGAGCATCCCTGATGTTGTCAATGGTCGTGGAAAGGACGTGGACACTCTGGAGAGCCACGGTGGTGACGGCTATGACAGAGGCAGCGATACTGAGGATATCAGCCATAGTCGGAAGTAATAATGATAAAAGCAAAGTATTCGGGTAGGCTGTTTGAAATAGTAAAGCTTCGTTGTACTGGTGGGGGTGCGAAGGCTCCTCAGCCACAGTTGCGGCTGAGCTGTAAGCACACTAAATAGAGCCACGGTCCCAACTCCTACCTTACTGTAACAACGTTTGTCGACGCCTACACGCTCTCTACTGGCGGCGTGCCTATAAATGCGAGTCTCCACAGCGGAGAGTAAAGAGGCTATCATTTGAATGTTATGACGTTGCTGCCACCCTAGCGCCCGATGTCAGGCGATTACCAGCATATTAGCGGAGTATCAGCAGCAAATGGTGCCAAGGTCGTGGTGGGGAAAGTCGGATCTGTAAACTTTGGGGACAGCGAAAGTGAGTAGTATTTCAGTAGGCTAGCTCTTGAGGCCGTAAGGATTGCAGAACGCTGACCAGCGGTTCGTGGCTAGACAACCTACTCAATCTTCTGCCGTTTGCAACAAATGCGCCTTTCAACTCATACGACCACCAACATGAACCCACCTGCCTTCCTGACACCCGCGTCGACCTTTTACAAGAGATATATAACTGGGCTGAGGGAACGGATGAGCGGCGCATCTTCTGGTTAAATGGTCTGGCTGGCACCGGAAAGTCGACGATTGCACGCACTGTTGCCCGCAAATACCACGACCAAGCGTGTCTTGGGGCCAGTTTCTTCTTCTCGAAAAGCGGTGGAGATGTGAGCCATGCCGGCAAGTTCTTTACAAGTATTGCCGTGCAGCTCGCAAATAACGTACCATCTCTTCAACCATATATTTACGATGCTATCGCCAAGCGTAAAAACATTGCGACCCTGTCCCTCCGCGACCAGTGGCGCCAGCTTATTCTTGAACCATTATCCCAGGTAGACTTTAATGCCCGTCAATTCTCAAATATTCTTATCGTTGATGCACTTGATGAGTGTGAGGATGATAAGAACGTACGGATCATTCTACAACTCTTAGCTGAAGCTCGATCGTTAAAGACAATACGGCTTCGAGTTTTTGTGACAAGCCGACCGGAAATTCCAATCCGATACGGCATGTACAGTATCCCGCAAACTGAACACCAGGACTTCGTACTGCAAAACATAGCTCCGGCAATTGTCAACCATGACATCTCTTTATTCCTGGGGTACAATCTGGAGATTATCGGGCAGGAGTGGGCTCTTGGAGCGGGCTGGCCAGGCAAGCAGGATCTGAGACAGCTGGTTCTGAACGCTAACGGCCTTTTCATCTGGGCAGCAACGGCATGTCGGTTTATTCGTGAAGGGAAGCGATTCGCACGCAAAAGACTGGATGCAATTCTCAAAGGCAGCAGCAGCAGCGCTATCACAGCACCAGAGAAGCACCTTGACGAAATATACTTTACTGTCCTTAACCACTCTATTTCCTCGGACTATACGGATGAAGAAAAAAAAGAGTCATGCAGTATGCTAAAATACACGCTTGGGAGTCTAGTGGTATTGCTTTCGCCTCTTTCTGCCTTTTCATTAAGCAAGCTATTAAATCTCCCAAAAGAAGGTATCGATCAGACACTGGAAGATCTTTACGCAATTATAAATATACCAGAGAATCAAACTCGCGCGCTTCATTTACACCATCCTTCGTTTCGCGATTTCCTCCTGAACCAAGATCGATGTAACGATTTCTGGGTAGACGGCAAGCAGGCGCATCAGACATTAGCTGCCGGTTGTATACAGCTAATGTCCGGGACACTCAAGAAAGATATCTGCGAAATGTATGCTCCTGGTAGTCTAGCTACTCAAGTCAATGGCAATCGTCTTAAGGAATCCCTTCCCTCCGAAGTTCAATACGCATGCCTATACTGGGTCCAGCATCTACAAAAGAGTAACACTAAGCTTCATGATAATAAGAAAATCTACCAATTCCTGCAAGATCATTTGCTTCATTGGCTTGAGACGCTTAGTTGGATAGGGAAAGGCTCAGAAGGGATTCTTGCGATACTGTCTCTAGAAGCTTTAATTCCAGTGGGCCTTCTTTGTAATATTTTAAGAAATCTGACTAACTTATACTAAGGCTGATGCCTCTCCTGATCTACATGCATTTATCCATGATGCCAAGCGATTCGTTTTATATAACCGATCAATAATCGAACGGTTCCCTCTCCAGTTATATTGTTCAGCTCTTGTATTTGCCCCGGAGAAAAGCATTGTTCGAAGACAGTTCAAGAAGGATATCCCACATTGGATCCAAACTAAGTTCAGAGTACAAGCCAATTGGAGCGTGGCGTTGCAGACGCTCGAAGGCCACTCGGGCACGGTCAACTCTGTAGCTTTCTCGCCGGATGGCAACCTGGTAGTGTCTGGGTCTTACGATAACACAGTGCGACTCTGGGATACCGCGACAGGTGCGGCGCTGCAAACGCTCGAAAGCCACTTTAACAAAGTCAACTCTGTAGCTTTCTCGCCGGACGGCAACCTGGTAGTATCTGGGTCTAGCGATAACACAGTGCGGCTCTGGGATACCGCGACAGGTGTAACGCTGCAAACACTCAAAGGCCACTTGGCCTCGGTCAGCTCTGTATTTTTCTCACCAGACGGCAAACTGGTAGTGTCTGGATCTGACGATAAAACAGTGCGACTCTGGGATGCCGCGACAGGTGAGGCGCTGCAAACGCTCGAAAGCCACTGGGACTGGGTCAGCTCTGTAGCTTTTTCGCCGGACGGCGAACTAGTAGTGTCTGGGTCTTACGATAAAACAGTGCGGCTCTGGGATGCTACGACAGGCGCGAACCTGCAAACGCTCGAAAGCCACTCGGACAAAGTCAACTCCGTAGCTTTTTCGCCGAACGAAAAGCTGGTAGTGTCTGGGTCTAACGATAAAACAGTGCGACTTTGGGATGCCACGACAAGTGCGGCGCTACAAACGCTCAAAGGCCACTGGGACTGGGTCAGCTCTGTAGCTTTCTCGCCGGACGGCAAGCTGGTAGTGTCTGGGTCTTACGATAACACAGTGCGACTCTGGGATACCGCGACAGGTGCGGCGCTGCAAACACTTAAAGGCCACTTGGCCGCGGTCAGCTCTGTATCTTTCTCGCCGGACGGTAAGTTAGTAGTGTCTGGGTCTGGCGATGATACAGTGCGACTCTGGGATGCCGCAACAGGTGAGGCGCTGCAAGCGCTCGAAAGCCACTCGGCCTCGGTCAGCTTTATAGCTTTCTCGCCGGACGGCAAGCTAGTAGTGTCTCATTCTGACGATAAGACAGTGCGGCTCTGGGATGCCGTGACAGGCGCGGCACTGCAAACGCTCGAAGGCCACTCGGACATAGTTATCTCTGTAGCTTTCTCGCCGGACGGTAAGCTGGTAGTGTCTGGGTCTGACGATAAGACAGTGCGGCTTTGGGATACCGCGACAGGTGCGGCGCTGCAAACGCTCGAAAGCCACTCGGCTTCTGTCAGCTCTGTAGCTTTCTCGCCGGACAGCAAGCTAATAGCGTCTGGGTCTTACGATAAAGCAGTGCAGCTCTGGGATACCGCGACAGGCGCAGCGCTGCAAACGCTTGTAGGCCACTGGGACTGGGTCATCTCTGTATCTTTCTCGCCGGACGGCAAGCTAGCAGTGTCTGGGTCTAGCGATAATACAGTGCGGCTCTGGGATACCGCGACAGGTGCGGCGTTGCAAACGCTCGAAAGCCACTGGGACTGGGTCAGCTCTGTAGCTTTCTCGCCGGACGGCGAACTAGTAGCGTCTGGGTCTTACGATAAAGCAGTGCAGCTCTGGAATGCCGCGACAGGCGAGGAGCTGCAAACGCTCATAGGCCACTGGGACTGGGTCAGCTCTATATCTTTCTCGCCGGACGGCAAGCTAGTAGTGTCTGGATCTGACGATAAGACAGTGCGGTTCTGGGATGCCGCGACAGGCGAGGAGCTGCAAACGCTCGAAGGCGACTGGAGCCTAGTCCACTCAGACTTAATCATTTCACCTAGCGGCAAGCTGTGTGGTTTATTTGTATCAAATGAGTGGATCACAGAAGAAGATACAAATATTCTTTGGCTTCCACCGGACTATCGACCCACTTTTGCAGCTATTCGGCATAGGAGTGTCGCGATAGGGCGTTCATTAGGAGGTGTCTCATTTTTGGAGTTTGTGCGAGGGATAAAGGTAATTAGATAATAGCTCTTATTATTGGAATGCATGTACATAGTTTCACGCGCTCCATCAGATCACGGGGACTGTGGGTCTTCTACCACTATATAACTACCTGGCAATAGGCCGTAGCTTAGAGCAATCAATCAACGAGTACCAGAACCACTTCAGCAAGAGCATAGTTACAGCTATTACGCTTTTTGCTACGTGGTAGGTATTCCGACACTTATAATAGCTTTCTATATATTGCATTGTTTTATACCTCTCTTTCACAGAGAAGGTCAAGGGGAGCAGGTTACTTTATAGTGATCAATTATTATTACTCCGTTCTAGTGTCTTTTCTAATAGTCTAGCGCTCACGTGATGAATCACATGTGTCATGGTCCTAGAGATCACGTGTACAGTGCATCTGGGCATTCATTGCGTGCCACAGCCGCGAACGCTCATTGGTTCGCCTAGCTAGGACCCTGGAACTGGTCATGGTTATATGAGGCAGTTCCAGCAGTAGTTACACTTTTTTTCTCTAGTTTAGATTCCTCGTATTGAGACCTTACAAACAGCTTTCACAGGCGCCTGTATTGGGATCGTGACAACATGCATGGCGATGTATACAGCTCACCACAGTTGATTCTCAGGTAGAGACTACATATCTCGTAAAACGATTTACAGCAAGTGAAGCTGAGCTCGAGTCAAATTGTAAAACAGCTAGTCTTAACAATGCTGTAACGACTGCCATAGAAAAATCCTCGGCAAGATAGCCCAACCCGTTCTTAAAAGTAGGGTGGATGATTTATCAGCACTCTCCTTTAAGAAAGCGAGCCTACTTCACCCGTCCAGATGTTACGGCCCTGGCATTCTCTGGCTCGGAGCTCAGCACTGGATGCCCCAGAGCTCGGACAGAGCACAGCACCGGACACCCCAGGGCTCGGGCGGAGCTCAGCACCGGACACCGCAAAGCTCGCCTATCCTGGCCTCCGGCCAGTTCCTGTATATAGAGCACTGCTTTCCTTCCCTTCTTCTGTCCGTAGCTTGTTCTCTTAGTTATAATAATTGATAGTTGTTTACACCTCTGAGTCCTTCTACCTAGATCCACGGATCGAGATCCCTATTCAGCTTGAGTTGTTATACCAGATATTTTTCCACTACTCAGTTTGACCACCATATGAAAGCGTGGTTCATTATATAGCATTGTGTAGTTTATCTTCGTTTGATTGTTAGGGACAAAGCGAGCCAATGAACCGACCACACTCTTGACCTCGAGACGCAGATACGGTGGCGAGCTAGCTTCAGCATTCTCTTCAAAGCCGGGATGTTTATTAGCCAAAGATTAGAAATATCGCGGAGCAATACACGGCTCCCTTTCCACCATAATTAGAACTGAATAGAGAAGCCAAATCAGGCCCTGTCTTCCCATCGAAGTGTGACTAACCAAAACATGAGCCAATGAGCTTCTGGGTCCGAAATCAGCTCTGTGGCTATCCAGATGCTGCTGGCCGGTCCAAAATAGGTGGCCACCCCTTAGACCGGTGGAGCGACTTGGAGCGGAACCAGGGAGCAGAACCAGGGGCAGAGACTGGACACTCTCTTATTAAAATTCAGCCCCACTTAGCGAGTTAATCGTTGAAGAAACCATGATCTGGCTCTCAATTATTTCGCCAATGATGATCGTTTATTAGCAATTAATGTATAGCTGAGTTATGCATTCGAAAAGTGGCGCGCTGCATGATCATTCAGGTTACAACTGACCGCTATCAGGATCCTTGCCTGATTACGTTTGTAAACGGTTCTTTATTGTTCGATTTATACTGTATAGTAATTCGTGATTATTCTAGTGTCACAGACTAGGTTCACTCATGAGCTTAGTATGCGTGGGACGCGTGCGCAGAGATATCGTGATGATATTGTTGTCTAGAGAACAGGAGAGCTGAGAAGGAGCTCGTCACTAAAAAATAGGAGGTTCCGCATGCTTGGCAAGCTTGGCAAGCTGGAGGCCTGTGCTTTTCCCGTGACATCTAGAAAATTCTAGAAAACGAGTGGTGGTTATGGGGGACTATAAAGATATATGTTCCGTTAACCCTCTATAGAATAGAGATATAAAGAAATATATATATAAATATCCTTCACTCACCACAAGAGGATGATGGAAAGTCCACCTTACTACTGCTGGTATATCACCTCCACCTCTGCGTGCTCGCCTTGGCCGTGAAGCGATAATGCGAGGCCCATCATGCTTCCGAGAGTATCTGGGTGTTCTCTCCCAAGCGCCGTCTCCTGGAGCTGCAGTCTAATATAGCGATACGCGTTTTAGAAACTTGTTATATCACTAGCCAGGACCCAAAACATAGAGCATGCCGGGGAAATTAACTGGAGATGAAAAGGGTACTCCAAGGCAATTTAGGTCTTTCCAACTCTACCAAGGCATACTAAAACTACGCGTTGACAATCTTCCTCGGTATCCTCGGTGTGCAGAATTGTGATTAGTTGATTTAAATGAGAATGGCGGCCAACAAAATCCTTATTGCGACCAAAAGGGAGTACCCTAAGTGGCTTGAGAAGCACTGATTTGAGTTAGCTATGATCATCTGAGCTAAATCACAAAATTATGGCTTGACTGTCTCACATCGTCAAAAAAGATCAAGGAAATAGTTATAGCACTCCTTCTATCAGAATACCTACCACGTAGCAAAAGGCGTAGTAGCTGTGACTACGCTCTTGCTTGTGTGGTTCTGGTATTCGTTGATTTGATTTTTCTAAGCTACGGCCTATTGCCAGGTAGATATATAGGTGGCAGAAGACCCACGATCCCCGCGATCCGATGGAACGTGTGAAGCCATGTGCATGCATTCCAACGATTAAACATGTTTGTATTAAAGCACAGAACGGGAAAGATATATTATCATCTCCAAAAGCTCGTCTCCTAGCCCTTGAAGGATAAATTCAACAAAAAGTATGTCATGTATATGCTGACGAAGGAAGAGGAGAACCCGCCGCCAGCTACCATTATTCTTTACTGTCTGTCACGAAACAGAATGCCCCAGCAATCAAATCGAGATCTCGTGTGAGTAATACCAGCAACAAAAGAACCCCCAAAGAACCTAACGGGCAGCACAACACAGGATAAAGATAAAGAAACATGTAAGTAGCTATTATCATCCCTCCTTGTCCAATACGAAATATATGCCATATAGCGAAGCTGAAAATCAAAAGTTACAACTGTCACAGCCGTGGCCCTATCTCGCTTAGAGCCCCATGGGGCTCGGCCGTTTAGAGCTCGGCCCCTGACACCATAGGGCTCGCTTACACTGACCCCTGGCCAGTCTCCTGTATGTAGAGCACTGCTCCCCTTCCCTTCTTCTGCCTGTAGCTTGTTCTCTTCGTTATAACAATTGATAGTCGTTCACACCTTTGAGTCCTTCTTCCCGAGATCTACGGATCGAGATCCCTGTTCGCCTTGAGTTGTTACAACAACCCCAAACCTGTCCCGCCATCTAAATGATATGGAGGCATGACTTTGCGTGAAGCACCACAGTTCGACTAGGCAGCAACGAACTGTGACAGCCGATGGCACCAGAAAGGGAAACGTTGCATATGCAAACTTGACCAAGTTTTGTTTGATTACGGTAGGGATTTTGGCGTAAAGCAGCCTCTCTATTCCTTTATTTATTTTCCCTAATAGAAGGCGCCTCCTTTCCTATCAGTGCATATTTGTTGAGTTGTTGTCACTAATGGATTCGAGCGCAAGTGCCTGGCAATCAGGCGGGGGTGGGGGCCCAATGCTAGTGTGATACCAATGATGCCCCGCACATTCTCAGCCGCACTCAGCCCAGTAGACGTAGCTTGCCGCTACTCACCCATGTCACAGAGGACTAGTCCCCGGCGCTAATATTCTTTGGTGGCGGCTGGATGATGGGAGCGGCTGGGCGAGTGGGGTTGCTGGAGCCCTGAAATTCCATCTTTAACCCGGCGTCAGGGTGCCGAATCTTACTCCTTTTTCAACGCTTGACAGATGGTGCGGTGAGAACGGAGTACAGCGCGGTTCCCTGGTCAATCACTCACTAGATCATCTTGAGCTTTGAGACCGACATATGCAATAACTGCATAGCTGAAGGCATTGCCGTAGTGCTCCGCTGTTGTGATCGGCCTGTAATTTCACCGTTATAAAATTTCTTTTATTGTGGTTCTGTCGAAATTGGAGCTACACTCCAGTGCATATCAAGGTTTAGTCCATACCAAAAATTGGTAGTGCGGGGATTAGGGAGAGATTTCTTATCATGCTGTTATCAGTACATGACTCTGCTGGTTAATCTCCGGCTACCAGCTGAAGCAAGGCAGCAAACAAAGCATCTAATTCTCCAAATTGCCGCACTGTGCAATCGACAAATCCATTATTCCTTGGTAGCGTCTGTATCCTCTGGTCAATATTCCGCGCTGGCTTCCATCATCCTATTTTCTGCGGCGTCTTGCTAGGAAAGGGCATATAGTCGGCTTGGTTGCCTACACCTGCCAAGATGTATTCGAATTCTGGTGCATGCAAGTCCGTCGGTTATCTATCGCCAGTTGTATCTCCTAATGCACATCGAACAGACTTTCCCTTTCCATTGCGGCCGGGACGTTCTAGCAAGAGATAGAGACTAACTGCTTCCCAAGGCAAGGTTCTACAGGCGTGTATTCTTATCAAAGACGAGGCTCGATGGCAAGCTCCATCCATTCAATCGGAGGATCGCTAGATACAACGTCAGGTATCTGGGCAAGTGCTGTGCTGGAAATAAAGCAGAATGGTAACTGAAGTCCTCCCATCTTGTGGTCAAACCATGAGCTAATACCCTGAACAGCAATATCGATATTACTACAACCGCCGATAGTACGAATGGGACTTCTACCGCATACTTCCGCTTCAGCATCAAGCGCACACAGGCCTCCAACCGCACGCGATATCCCTCCAGTGACACTGACAAGCATCACGCACGTTGACGCAGCCGAATTCAAGCCCTATCTAACTCAAGTCGGTGCATTATACGAGCAATTGCAAAGAAGGAAGGAGAGCGAAATGAAGCGGCACATATCTTTCACAGAAGGAGCAGTAAAACGGATGAATTTGCTGCCGTATTTGATGACGGCCACCTACGGCCGGAAAAGCGGCTATCAGCAGCATCAATGAAAAGTCCCGTCTCCTCCGTATCTTCATTTTCACATATAGAAACGCCTAGTCTGTTTCGAAGATTTAGTTCAAGATTTGCAAGAAGAGCGATAAAATGGCTACCGGGGTTGTCAACTATACCTCCTGTTTATTTCGACGAAGACTTTCACTTAGAAAAACCGTCGCACGTTTGACGTGGTCAGTGAGAGGTCAGAGGTTGTTCGACCACTACCAGGAACGCTGGATGAAAAGACTTCGGCAAGCGGAAATGCAGTGGCACCACGGAAAGCCCTCGCGGCAAAGGCAATACTACAAGAAAAGTTATCTTGGTATATGGACACAATCGAGATACACTTTATATCTTCTATTTCAGTAGCTTCCACGACCTTCTTTACCGCACTAGGTTCTCTACAGAAACTTCACTTAGAAGCCGCTGACTCTGTGGAGAGAATTAAGGCTCTTAAAAAAGAGCTTGAGGCTTTAAGCAAAGAGATTGCAACTAGCGGGTCAAACATTGTCCAGAAGCGACAACGGTGGAAGAATCTCCAACAGCTACAAGATGCAGTCCTGCAACTAAAACATATTGTTGATGGCGTTGCTACCTGCGAGACTTTCGTTGATAATAGAGAAGTAAAAATAGCTTTAGAAAGCATCGACTCTCTCGAAAAGCTCATTGCTGGCGAGCCAGATCTTTCAAACACACCGTTGAAGATAGATGGACGGGATCTCTAGTTAAGAGATTTTAGAGGTATCTCAGTACTTCAAGGCGTCAATAATAATTTGAGTACTCTACGATTTCGAATCAGGAAAGCTTACGAAACACGATTTCTTAGTCTCCTTATGGGAGACCTCCGGCGCCACTCTGAAGCTGACTCCACGCAGGAGGTACTCATACATTGGACCAGTGCTTCAGTGCGCTCTCGAGGCGGCCATACACAGGAGCCTTCTGTCCTCCTATCTTATATAAGCTCAACCGACGTTCTTCGGTCCGAGCTACCAGAGAGCTTGACCGGCTTGCACCGAGCGAAGCACTTCACTACTGCTGCCACCTCTTATAGAGATGCTGCACTAAAGGAAATTCGTAATCTAGTTCGACAGCCTCTACCTAGTTCAAATGATGATGGCAACGAGTCAGTAACGTCTTAATCAGCCATGACAGGAAAGAAAGAGTTGTCCCAGCAACAGAAATCGTCTATTCTAGTTCGCAATCTACGAGCTCTCAAGCCTGAAGATGCTGAAGAACTACTAGTCAAAATATATATCAATGTCACCCAGATGTTGAAGAGGTTAGCGACACAAGTCAAACTTATGCTAGACCTCGCCAGCTCGTTGGATGATGACTTTAGCTCTTCAGTGCTAAGATCTCCTCGGATGAAGTCGCCACTAACTAGTCCTACCGCCAGGAGGTCTTCCATTGCCGCACTTGAGGCACTAGAAGTCCACAAAGCGATAAACCTACAAAACGTTTTGAGTCAAGCTGTAGATGTCGCACAGGATAAGATTGTAAAGCTCCTCCGGGTTCGTTCAAAGCAGAGTACGCATTTATCACTAATCTGGTTCCTCCGATATTTAACTCTAAACCTCTACTTCGCTAACGAGTGCGAATCAATCTCTGGCCGGAGCAGTACAACCTTTAAGACACTCGTCAATGGGCAAATTAAAGACTTTTTACAGCAGTATAGCGATGCGGAAAAGCAAGAGCTTGCTCAAAGCATGGAATCCGACCACTGGGAGGTGAAGGACTTTCCAGAGAGAAAGCCACAGCCGAGCTCAACAGGATCCTATCCTGTAGTATGAAGGACCCAGCTGAATGGTCAGATAGTCTCAAAATTTGGGTTCCGTATTCTGATGACGATCCTGAGTCTAATGGGGCTGATAATCCGCAACACAACGACGACGGCAAAGCCAGGACTAAGAACGCGTCTATTGACGAGGAAGTATTTGTGCTTCCTAACTCCGCAATTTTTTGTATGGATGGTTTATCCCACTTCTTGCAACTAATAGTTGGCATTCCATCGATGATCTCAGATATCGTAGCTTCATTAGTCTCCTATCTCCAGTTTTTCAACTCACGCTGCACACAACTTATCTTGGGCGCAGGGGCTAGGCGATCTGCAGGCTTGAAAAACATTACCTCGAAGCATCTAGTTCTCGCATCGCAGGCGTTGGCATTCATCGCAACCCTGATCAGCTATGTCCGCGAGTTTGTCAGACGCCATGCTGGAAGCGGTGCTGCCTCGAGTGTCGTGGAGTTTGATAAGGTCAAACGCCTCTACCAAGAGCACCAGAACAGCATTTATGACAAGCTAGTCGAAGTCATGAGCCGCCTGGCCGCCTCACATGTAAAGCCATGAAAAATATTGATTGGGATAATGGCTAAAAGAATGTACATCCCTACATGGCGACATTAGCCAAAGACACGACCTCGTTACATCGCATCCTGACGAAGATTCTACCAGAAGGAACTGTTCGTATGCTCATGACTCCAGTCTTTATCAGTTATAAGGATCAGCTCGGCAAAGCGTTCCAGGAGGTAGATCCCAAGACGGAATTAGGTCGGGACAGGTACGTCTATACGAAGCCTAAGCAGCCTACAACATGTGCTAATTTGGTACAGCATGCTACATGACATCGAATTCTTCGAATCCAAACTCGGTAGGATAGCTGGCTGTGATGGTATTGGAGAATGCCTGACCACAATTATCAAGTCCAAGCAAGTCAATGGCGTAGCGCTAGCAGCTGCCGAACTAGAAAAATAAAGACACCGACGACACGGCGGATTCAGCCGAGACAAGGGATGACTCTGGAGATAAAGAACTGAAAAAGGCCGAGAAGGCAGGTGACAAAGTCTCCGCCAAGGAACCGACAGACTCGGAAACCGAGTAAATGCTATGTTGGATAGATCCGCGGGGCGGGGCGAGGGGCAGTTCAAAGTTTGTCTTATTGGCGATATAGCTTAATCACGTACCTTTATATGACATTGAACCCAAGCATTCCAGACATCTTCCCAACATGTCAGCGACTCCCGCAATTGTCTCAAGGCCCAGCGTGTATTTGCGTTACATCGAGCGAGCCGGTAGCGCCATCGAACGTTGCGAGACGCACTTTGGACGCCGCGGCATGACAAGTGTTGCTCAATTTCCAAACGGAACCTTCGGCGTGCTGCCAGACGATGCTAAATACTAGTGACAGCCACAAGTCTGCTCCTCAATTCTCATTTGCCATTCATTACAGGCCCCATCACCCGACAGTCACAAGCCCGCTCCTCAATTGTCATTTGCTATTCATTGTAGGTCCCGGTACCACCGCAGCTGTCACAATTTTTGGCCATTACCACACCCGCAAGTAACAGTAACCCGGCGTTTGGCGCTCGCCTCGTAGGTGCCATCCCCGCCGCATTTGGTGCAGTTGGTCTGTTTGTGTCACTCTCGTAAGTGATGCTTCTTGGTTTTGAGGTTTTGATAACTTGCGATTGCTCAAGCCAGTACCCGCGGTGCTCGTATGCTCGTTATAGGTGGTTAACTTGTACTTGTACTCTTCTGAGTTCTAATTGTTTGTATCACTTCCTGTGATACTTCTTCGTATTGATGACTTGCAATTGCTTAAGCCGGTTACCCACGGGGCACGTAGCACCGCGATCTCAGCGCAGTGCTATTATGCTCGTTGCAGGTGGTTGACTTGTTCTTGTGTGATTCTAAGTGCTAATCTACGTGCGAGAGCTATAATACATCCATGTGGTCCGTGCGTCGGGGTGTGCTATTCGCTCATACCAACAATCTCAAACTGATCAAGCGGCATCCTGAGAGTGGCCTGACATTTAAGCTTATATTTCCATTCGATATCATGATGCTGTACAGGGCCACCTGATTTCGAGAAAGTCATATTATTGACAACAGGGACTTGATCACGACACAGTAATTGTAGGAAGTAGGGGTTTACGGATCCACATACGACCCACCGGGTCACGTGGTCCGCACAACCCCATTTTGTAGAATCTAGAGTAGAACCTAATACAACAACAATCATTACCATATCCATCAAGAGCAAGAGCGTGGCCGACAAAGTAGAGCTGCGCCTTTTGCCCCGTGGAAGGTAAGCCCGTGATACCAACAGTAATGTTAGCTAACCCAGAAAATGCACAAATTGCCTGGCTTAGTGGCTTAGGACGATTTTGACTTCGTCTTCTCTAGCCGTTAAATCTGGCTTCGCATCTTAGCACACAACAACTGAACGTCATGGTGTAACGATTAAGAAGTTGGAATTCGTTGAGAATAGTGTAGGTATAGCCCAGATCGCACATGTCCGTTGAGTTGATGAATTGCAAGTTGAATGGGCTTGCTTCCCTTCACACCTCAGCAGAGGCATTCGGTGCAAATGCTCCGCGCCTGAAGAATTTGTTCAGCCTCGTGATACTGTTCTTGATCGATGAGTTATGGTCGACTTCTGATCCCTTGTTTGCATCTTCTTCCTGCTCCGCACCTTTCGTCGGACCAATCTCGCCTGGGAACGGCATCTCATTCCAATCGGAAAAAGCTGGCAATCCCCCACCTTGCCGCTGTTTCTCGCCCTCTCCATCCCTTTCGTCTGCTTTGGCTCTTGTGTTGAAGCCCATAAAAATTTTGCGCATCAGAAAAGACATGATTGCCCACTCTGATGGTTCAGTAGTTTCCTGCTTGGGCTGAAACGTCGCGAATCTCTTGCCTATCTCGCGCCATTTGTCATCCGAATGGGTGACCATTTGCTGGATGAGCTTCATTTTGTACGTTTTGTATGCGCGGCTCCAGAATCGTACAACATTGTTCAGGTTGAATACAGTGAGGTAGGTGCCGAAGCCGACGAAGATTACGGTGATAATCAAAGAGTGCAAGGAGAATAGTGTCGTATTGATTGACCAAAGTGACTGTATGGGCTGTTATTGAATGCGATACTTTTTGACAGATGGAGATGTTTGAATATTGAGACTTAAAGACAGAAGACACGGAAGACACTTACCATGCAGAACGAAAGAGGAAGGAAGAAGATGCTGACGAAGGTCAGAAGCTTGATGTTCTCTCCCAGACGAGTCGAAGCACGACTTTCGATCACCCCACTAGCGCTAAACAGGCCGTCTCGCAACGCAATAGCTTCATCTCGTTGATCTCGGATCCGCTCACGCAGATAGAGAAGCTGCTTCAACTGCTCTCTCAAAGATTTATTGCCGATCGCAAGCTTCTCCAATTCCACAATATTTGCTGAAATACTGATGTCTAGCTCAGCTAGGTAGTTGATAGCCCAGAAATACTTCCGAGATCGTGAGAACGAATCGTCATC
The DNA here is from genome assembly GCA_918026815.1 of Chalara sp. BL73. Lineage (NCBI taxonomy): Eukaryota > Fungi > Ascomycota > Leotiomycetes > Helotiales > Chalara > Chalara sp. BL73. Next base: position 577,971 of record CAKJVC010000065.1, on the reverse strand, counting down.
GAATAGCAAGCTGTCGTGGGCATCTGGATCTGAAAGTGTATCTCGATGTCCGAGAAGCTTTGAGAAGTATTCTGCAAGTTTGTCCCAGCGTTCGATGACCATGCGAATGGTGGATTCAATCATAAGCTCCAGAGCGCTGGCTGCGTCTCGGCCTTTGATTGCTGTCGTAATTGTGTCATACTGCTCAAAGTTGTGGGTTTTGTCATAGAGTTCGAAACTGTTGGGACACAGGTACAATATTGTGAAGTAAGTCGGACATGTCGCGTCAACTACGGCCACGATCTATGCCACATCAGTATCAATACAGTCTAGAGCTGGTCAGAAGCTTCAGTATACCGTGCAAGCGCTCTCCCGTATTCGCCGAATGCTAGTTCCTTCCACATGCCTCACCTCCTTTTCTTCCTCACTGTGGAGCTTCCCAGACCTCCAAAGTTCACCTTCTAGCTCATGCTCACGAGTGAGATCGATCAACTCGTAGAATGTGATATGAAAGCACAAGTTATCGTCGCATGGTGGAGGTCGACGCCAACATTGTTGATGGTGAAACAACGCCTCGTGTACTGTTCGCATACCAGTAAACCCCTCCTGCGTGGATTCGTCCATTCGACTTGTCAAGAACGGGCATATCGGATTGATAATCGGCAGCGCTTCGTTCCATGGATCTCGGAAGTTGCTTGTCCACGTTTCGTGCTCATCTATTAATTTCTTCGATAAGCCTCGAACTTCTCTACTTCCGGTAAGCAAGGCTTGAAGAGAAGAAGTAAGGAAGATGGTAAGACATACATGATTCTTTTCCAAGGCGCACTTTGTACCAAGTCAATGCTTCTTTTCCGTGTTGATCCATTTACGCGATGCTTCCGAAATTTCCCTATCGGGATATCGGCGCGATACTCTGCAACGGACTCTTCAAAGTTCGGATCGAATTCATAGTCTGTGACTTTGAAGCTCCCTCTCTTCGTGAGATCGGTCGGACTACCGTATTCGAGCCTGGCAGCAACACCCTGTAAAGTTTCCAAAAGTGAGACGACTTGACCCTTGTCGAGTCGCTCCAATAGATGTCGTTGGAATGTCATTTCGATTCTCCCATCAGGTGGGATAGTCCACGAATCTCCTACGTACTGTTTCCAGAGATTTTGGGCCTCTACGGAATTGTATTTAACATCGAGAAATCGCCCCTGAAATCTCGTCGCTATCCAGCTCTGAGGTGGCGGATACTTGCTGTAAGAGGAAAGCTCGTCTATATCACCGACATTTCCAGCAGTTTCCATCTCTATAGAAGTTGGCGGAGGAGCCAGCGAGTTCCAAGTCCCACTCCTGGATACGGGTGTAATTTTCGGTATCGAATTTCGACGACCTGTTGGAGACTCTGGCACAATACTTTTCGTGATGTCTGACCTTTGACGCTGCTCACGTCCGGAATTCTTGCGAGAATTAGGACCTAGGTCACGGCCCTCGTCGAGCGGGAAGTGTCTGAGAGAATCTGGGGCATGTCTACTGTCGAGACTGACATGCCTACTCGATGTGAGCAAAGCGAGACCCCGTCGTCGAGCCAAAGGACTTGCTTGATAGACACTGCCTCGTCTAGCACCACCAGAATCAGCCAACGATATCTCAGGTGGAATAGTACTAATCGTATTGCTGTCTTTCGAGGCTGTGAGACTGGCGAACTTGGTATCCAGCTCATTGATCCGGTTATCTTGTACTTCCAGATGGCCATCAATTCTCTTTAACACGTCCAGGATCTCAGAGAGTAGAGCATTGCTCCCTGCGATGCCATTTTCAGCTACCTGGGGTTCTCCCATTTGATCGCAAGTGGAACTTCGGTGCAATTCCAAGGTTGTCAGCTGCAAAAATGAGATTGCGGTATGAGGACGGCATACAGAGCAGCCCGTATAGAAACAATCAAAACTGACCGCTTTCAAACGAGTATGAAGGACCAGCCCGGCCGGCAAGGAAAAATATGAACACGCGTTCGGCGGCTCTGCAATTCTCTTTTCAGCTCACCGGGTCAGCACCAGGGTAGTTGATGCGCCACGCTGCACGAGACAATGCATTGTGCGATTGGATTGGTGAGGTTAGATTGTGGAGGGGTGGTGAAGGATTGGCGGGTTTAGCGAACTGTCCCAATCACGTGCAAGTCAATGGAAGCGTCTTTTAGCGTTTCGATGCTGGAGTTCAAGGTTATGGCACAATTAAAACTGGCATGCGAGAAACTGGTGCTAAATTTCATACGATATTTCAAAGGACAAGTCTTAGGAAGGATGCTAGTTTTGCCAAGGCTACCCCCTATCTCGGAGCTGCGGCTAAACGACCAAAGGTCTCGATAAAAGTGGTCCCGATGTTTGACCCCGTTTACAGTTCAAAGTGGTACAGAAGTGTGCTTATCTTTCTAAGCATTAAATTTAACGAGAAATCAATCTGGCCGTTGCGCAAAAGCCTGTCTCGAGCCAAGTGTTGTCCTTTGCACTTTTACCATACCGTAAAATATTGGGTACGCACTAATCTTTATAGACTTGTCCCAAGCTATCTCTTGTTGATGATTTTTCTATTATTGTAGGACATTGGGTATGCACTGAATGACATCTAATTCCAAATGCCCTCTCTCATTGAAGTCGCTGTCTCCATTAACAACGAAGCCAGTCAGGAAAATGAGTCGTTCAAGCCCAGCAATTATCCAACAGGAAGCAACTGAATCAGAGCAATATTCGAGGCATAGTATAAAACAAATTGAAAACTTCCCATCCTTGACTCCTTCCCATGATAGCTCTCTCAACATTCTGTCACTAAAACTTTCAAGGATACATATCTATCTACCCCTGTCTACAACCACACCAACACCCCTCAAAACCCACTACCAAGCCATACTCCCCAAAAGAGCTATCATATCCAACCACTGGGACATAGAAACAACACTAGTAAACAAAGACTGGAGCACCGACCCATCCTCCTCCTCCTCCGGTGGGTACTGCTCCGACGAAGAAAGCAGCGAAGACGAGCGCTCAGAAGTCTCCAGTGACGATGACAACCGCTCTGAGGTATCCAGCATCGGCGACCGTAGCGAGTCTGAAAGTGACGATGAGGAAGTGAGGTTTCAAGTGCTGATGATAGGAGCGAAGTGTCCAGTGTGGATGTGAGTGATGATGAGAGTGATGGGGGATGATGAGAGTGATGGGGGATGATGAGAGGGAGGAGGATAGTGACAGTGATCAGGTGAGGGGTGGGAATGGGGATGGGCGAGCATGGTGTTTTGATCGCTGACGTTGGGCTTGAGGCTTGATGGATCTCGGGATTGACGGTTCTCTCGTTCTGAACATGTATAGATAGATAGACGAAGAAATATAGATGCCTAATATATCACCTTTCGCTTGGGCCAAGTCGCTGACGATCCCACAAGTAGGGGCGCAGCTCTCCCGCCGACCTACTTAGAATGCACCATACGCAAGAAATTTGCCTCGTACTGCTTGTAAATTTGGAATTGGTATATCGGTATATCGTTATGCCAGCCATTTCTAGCGCAAGGAGGCATCTCTGTAGCTGTACTGTACTATGCTGTATCCAATCTACTCCAGCCCCAAAAGGAAGCAAACAAACCATAACCAGAAATCCAACATCTAACCACACTGCAATCAAATACACTGCCATGCATCTCTCGTAAGTATCCGCCACATGCCATTATACGCAATCCACCGGGTATATGCAAACCGTCCGGCCAAACTTAAACAAAACCATGCCATCCAACTTCCACTCCATAAATGCATGCTCAAGGAATAGCATTAAACTCCTCCTTCTGCCTCAAGTACTTCTTAGCCAACTCATCACCCCCTACGGCACTGAGCTCCATCCAGTGATACGCGACGCACATGGTCGCCGGATCACTTCTCTCTCGATCTCGCTCTTCCTTCTCAGCGCTCCCCCCGCCATGCATCTCCATAACCTGTGCTTTGAGCGTCTCTCTTGGCTTACTCAACGGCGCAGTGACTCGCTCCACAAATTCCGGGTGCGTGAGGTAGAAGATAGCAATTTCACGCTCAGCGACAGGGTCATCTTCTTTGGCTGTGCAAGTCCACATCTTAGCAGCTTCCTGCATGCTGTTTTTCATAAGCTCGCCGCTGGCGGTTGTATGGACGGTCGCGTCGGAGGCGGATGTGAACGTCGTCTTGCGGTTTTGGGTGTAGTGGACCACGATCTCGTCCGCGATCTCGACGAGCGTGCGTCAGACGTCCTGTTTCAGGCCTAGGGCGGCGAGACCAGCGTTCCAGAAGGCTTTGCCGCGTTCGGTTTTATCGAGGATAGCGGCGGGGACGAAGGACGCGGTGAAGTGGAGGTCGCGGAAGAGGGTTTTGGGGCGGATTTAAGCGTCGCGGAAGAGGTCCTGGAGAACGTCGACGATCTTGTCGGTGCTCGCCGGGGTGGCGACGGTGAGTGATCATTCGTTGATACGGTGTACAGGAGAAGCATTCTCAGCTTGGCTTAGAGTGTGCGAACGCCGCTCTTTGCGATTATCGATCGCCTCTTCAAGGTTCTTGGCACGGGGTATGTTCGCAGCGGTATCAGTATGACCGAATGCATTGATGTGTTGAACTTCTGATGACTGGAGAGTCGCAGCAGTCAATGCCTCTTGACGAATGAGTGGTCGGCGAGGAGCAGAAGGAGTCAAGTATGCGATGATGAGATGCTCTAGTTCGAACAAGGCATTCAGCTTTGCGTATGGATTTGGATGCACCGAGAACATTCGCAGTAGCCGTTGGAAGGCTTTACAGTAAGGGAACTCGGGTGAGTCCAGATCAGTGTGAGAACAAAAAACTCTAATTACTCAATTATATTCAATTATAATTAGATTAGATTAAATTAGATTAGAGTAGCGAAAATTTTATTAGATTAGATTAGATTTAGAGTAGCAATCAAAAATAATTAAATTATAATCTAATAAAAGTTTGTTGTAATAAACTTAATTTACTATAAAAAAAACCAATTAGAATTAATTACAAAGTTCTTTAATTAAGCTTTTGCTAATAAGTTATTACTAATAAAGTTATCAGAAATCACGAGATTTTTGTCGAAGCTTTATATTGTTATACCGAAATTGTACGGGAAAAAAGTTTTCCAAAAAGCTAAAATTAACCGAAAGAAACTTTACTTAATTAGGTTTAGCTCGGAACGGAATAACAATTTCCCTGCTTATATAGCAGCTTACGTAATCATACTTTAACATACTCAAATATAATTTAATTAGTTAAATTAGATTTAGATTAGATTAGATTATTAGATTTTTCAATTAGATTAGATTAGAGTATTATGCTATAATCTAATCTAATACTCTAATTTTGTACACTGGTCCAGATCCTTGGAGATACTTTTTTCGGATGCCGATACCGACATGTTCACTAGTAGAGCTTTCTGTTGTTGAGTGTACCTCGAGCGTGCCGTGCTTGGTAGATCGTGATCCAACAGAAGAAGGCCCTCTTTCCATTCGCGGGCTTAAATTATCCGGGGTATCAGAAGGTGTCTCCATCTTCTGAACACTGCGCAAATCTCGAAAGCTTTTCTTCTTTTCCAAGATCAGCTTCCTGGTCTTCTTCCGCACTTTGCGTTCCACACGCTCTTTTCTCTCCATACAATCTTCTCCCTACGATCCAGAAACCCAAGAGTCGGTCTCGCTGCCCAGCTTCTCACAAATCGAAGTGAAAGAATCGTGAAATGAGTCTAGCCTATTGCCAATAAAGTTGACCTCGATGATATCTAATCTAGATTTATTCGCCATAGTGTCAGGCCATGTTTGCGCAGATATGACGTTGGCTTCTGGAGATGGGTGGGAAGAAGATGGAAGTGATGTTGAACTTTGGAAAGTGACGGCGTTTCGTCTGTCGGGATGGTTTCCTTTCTTTTGCTACAAAGGTCCAAAAGCCGGAGAAGGAACACCTTTCCTGGTTTAAAAAGTTTGACATCAACAATGATAAACACAAGTGGACGGCGTACATAATCATAGGAAATCTATACTTTATCTGCGCAATACACGCTGAGAGATTCAGCCGCTGATTATCAACATCAACAGCAGTCACTCGACAAAGGAGTTACCGCATGTGAAAGAAAAGGTTGGCTTTGGTCATCGCCATCCTCATTTCTACTTCCGAGGTCCACACGGACCACATGGATAAATATAGCTCTTGTACGTAGATTAGAATTTAGAATGAATCAAGAACAAGCCAGCCACCTACAACGAGCGAGCATACTAGCACTGCGCAGAGATCGCGGTGCTACGTGCCACGTGGGTAACCGACTTGAGCGAATACAAGTTATCGAAAACCAAGAAGTATCACAGAGTGATAAAAACACGTGCGTTCGAAGATTTGAAAGCTCAAGCGGGCGAGGGCAAGTCTGACAGCGGCGATCCTAACAGCAGCGGCGAGCCGCAGAGAAGCAAATGTAAACCGGGGCGAAGGTCGGGAAGTCAAAAGCAAACCACCAAACGGATCTTTTCGAGCCCGGCTACTAGACTTCTCGGCGGTATGAGAACCAAAATAAAGTTAAAGGCTGCCTAGGTAGGTAGACAGGAAACGGCCAGGCACGGATGGTGTTGAACAGGCTAGGCCTAAGAATCATACCTAGCCTATTGAGGAAGTTGTAGGTATGCTTGCGCAAGATGCATACGTACTTTTGCTTTCAATGATGAATCTACTGACGTATGCATTACGTCGTATGTGATACTCACAGTGTGAGTATCACACCTCTATAAGTAGAGAGATTCTCTCCTGTAGTTCATATTCTACAGCCTTCAGCAATTGACTCGTTTTACCCCATACTCTCTAAAGGGCCTGACTCTCTTCTTCTAATTCAGTAGTTTTCTTGACCCAAGGCACATTCGGTTGAGTGAGAGGCCTATCTGGCTCTGTTGGAGAAATGCAACCTCAATTGTCTTGGAGTCGCCTGTCTGTTGAATGGCTTGGTGAGTGAGGCACTGTTCCGGTTGATAAACGGCCTAGGCTTTCCCCTGAGCTCCCGATAAAGCCTTTATCCCTGGCCCAGTTCAATCCCCGCCCCACATTCAGATTCCTTCACATCGGGGTTACGGGCTGGGTGAGTATGCAGTTGATTCGAGGCGATGTCGGCGAGAAAGCAGACGCGCAGTTCTCACAAGCCATGCCTGAAGTACTCGAGTTTGCTGTTTGGGCATTTTGACTTGAAGGGCTTCCGCCACTTGACATCTTAGCACATGCTGACTTCTCTTATTGAGATCGCCAGCCAAACATCCTGCTGTGCCGGTCGCAAGACTTGAAGCAGATCACAGGAAGTGCCAGTACTACATCCGTATCAAACTCTCCGTATCGACCGGTTACCAAAAAGATCGTCAGACTCTAGGAAGTGATCTTGAAGATTATTTATTACATCCGTGGTGATCTCTGTTAGGAAGAAGCGTACCGCGACAATATCACGACCATTCGACTTAGGAATGTTGGGGGGATATGTTGCATATGTATACGAGGCCGGGAGATTGGTGAGGTAGTGGGTCGACGGTATTAATGTATGCTCGGTCATCTAGAGATAATACCGATGGTCCTACATGTTAGGCAATCGAGGTTGAGTTCCAGCTTCGATTTTCGATGCTAGTACATTGCGCCGAGGCTATCACCAGAGTATCACTACGTTATTTGGCAACTTTCTTTGCCGCAAACAGAGACGCAAATGAAGTTCATGCAGTAATTATAGCCCTGGGACTTCGCATCCTAGCTATAAATGGGTTTAGGATTGGCCCATCGCCTCCAGTCCAGGACATCACATGACGGCGAACCTTCGAGTGGAATAGCATCATCTTTTTCGTCGATCACGACCGAGACAACGGCTCGAACCTTATGGGGAACCGAATTTCGTACAGCTATCCTACACCATGATACTATGCTACTACGATGGAACAGTCCACACACCTCATAGAGGCAGAAGGACTGGGGCTCCAAGAGCCAAAATGCTGAGGTATGAATGAAAGTATAGGACACAGACATAAAACAGAAGCGGCTACCAATGATCCTAGTAGACGCCACAAGAAACACACTTCTCCGCCACAGATTTGTATATAGTAGATAAGGAGTTAGACAACAAGTGATCGTGTATCCCAAGGCTGGTCTCAATGAATGAACGTGTGATACTGAGAGGCCCCCACCACTCAGAAGCTCTAACGTTGCTATCGACGACCCTAGTTCCCTTAGGCTTTTTCCCATGTGTTTGTGCTACCAGCCTTTAGGACCCAAGTCCCATCAGCCTTGCAGTCTTCGCAAGGTTCTCGCTTGGCGGTGCTAGCAAGCCAATTGTCCTGGGGTGTGCCACCTGTCACACACGGATTCTGTCCGCAGGGTCTTGTTTGCACTAAAGCGTCAGGGCCCTTGTGACCGCATCTCATTCTCTGCGGCGCATAATCGTTCCAGCACATGTTCTATTTGCTTAAGAGTTACCGACTTTGTAAAATCTATAATCGTATGATAGAAACGTACAGAGGGCAAAGGGTAAAGCGCTGAGATTTGTAGGAGGCGTTGTCTTTCTTAGCAATGATTTGCAAGATATAGTTACGCTCTTTAGCGGCCACTCACTGGTTATCAATGATGACACAGATCGGTACCATTTTAAGGAGTTCTGCTCCATGAAATTCAAACCATCCGATGGCAAGATTATATTTATATGCTACTCTAATGTGTGATACCGATTATATTGTCTGGATGGCTGCATAAGCACCAGCGAATGTTGTTGAGAGAGCAGCGCCGCAAAAATGAGGGCTTACTTGAGGTGAGGATGAATGCTGTTGCTGCGCACGATGTAGTTGGCTGTTGTTCGTTCTGCATTCACTGTGAGTCATATCCCGGGAGTATAAGTATGAGTCACCTGTCATGCTGGTATTAGCCCATTCGTTGTTGACTCCCATTTGTGTGGGCTTCCTTGCCTTGTTATGCATAAAATCACAAGCCAGGGGCTAGACATCATCAATAACTGTCGGAATACTTACCACGTAGCAAAAGGCGTAGTAGCTATTGGTTACGCTCTTGCTGGTGTGGTTCTAGTATTCGTTGATTCATTCTTAACTCTACAGCTCTAGTTCTACGGAGTTGAGTAGGGTCGAGGTCCCACTGTTTCAGGTGCTGGTCACATGATCATAACTACATACACATAGCTACCAACAATAACTTTTTATATCACTTTCCATGATACTTCTTCGTACTGATGACTTAAAATTGCTTAAGTCGGTTACCCACGGGGCACATAGCACCTCAATCGCAGCACAGTGCTATTATGCTCGTTGCAGGTGGTTGACTTGTTCTTGTTCATTCTAAGTGCTAATCTACGTACGAGAGCTATAATACATCCATGTGGTCAGTGCCTCGCGCGGTGTGCTATTCACTCATATCAACAATACCTTCAATGTTAATATTGTCACTGAGGAATATTATGCTTTGTTGTCTCAACTCGGCAAGACCTATATTGACACGACTGCTATCAACCCTGAGTTTTAAGGAGCTGATAGTACTGTTCACATTCCTTCTTTCTTGCCTGATAAGCTTCGTCAAATGTTGCAACTTCTCGGACGCGCCTAGAGACCTCTGCGATTGACTCAAACTTTCCTAGCCAGCAATCGCTAATAATGTTGTCAATCGGATCTTGGGGGTCTGTAGCTGGGAATTGGCAATTCATCAAACGGCTCACTTGTTCTGGCCCTTCCAGTTCATGATAGAGCTCCGTGCCTCTGGTCATAAACCAAAAGATCGATCCTAATGCAAATTGCTCCGTGCTTGGCCCAGCGATGCCGTAATCCCCACCAATTTCTCCCCTTTTGCGGCTTCGGACGTATGGTTCGTAACCAACATCAAGATCGTCTCCAATCTTAATAGAATGATCAAAATCGACCAGCTTAAGCTGATCTTTATTGAAAAGAATGTTGCGGGGGTTGATATCGCCGTGTACGTGTCCGTGTGATTCTAAACATGCGGCTGCTTCTGAGAGTTGTTGCATCCACTGAATAATAGGGCGTGACGTGTTGACCATGCTTATGCGTTCGTAAAGCGTTCCATCTTTGAGGCGTTCCATGAAAGTGATATCGGGACAGCGAAGGAAGGTTTGAACAATGTGCGGGGATGGCGTTCGATCAAGCAACTCGAAGATGGATTGCTCATGGCTGACGCGCCAATCACCAGGCTTGAGAGACACTTTTGCTATAATGTCGTCGGTAATTGAGAGTAAAACAGAATGGCCCCCTACACCAGAGATGGAGGAGCCGGGATAGGTCGTAAGAAATTGTTTGATGATAGGATTAAGATCGGCCGCATTCGTAGGCAATGACGAGTTACGAGTGAGAATAGGGATAACTTCACATAGATATTCATATGTCCAGCCGAGTCCGGTCATATTGACTTGGAAAGAATAAGGTGAAGATTGCTGGGACTAGAGACGGGTCACGACCAGCGCCGAGCAATGAAGGGGATGCGCCAAGGCTAATTATTGAAAAGCTTGCTTTTCTCTACTTACGGTTCAAAAAAAGCCTGAGCGTTTCTTGGCAAGTCTTGGCAAGATGATTGGCTGAGAGAAAGTTCTGTCACGTGAAATAGCACGTGAAAGGGGGGTTGAGGGGGGCAGCGCCCCCCCATATAGTAAAAATTCACGTGAAGGGGGGGTTAAGGGGGGCACCGCCCCCCTATATAGTAAAATTGATTCTATAGCTTGATTCTACAGCTTTAATACAAAGTTTCCTGCGTTCAATCCTATCGATTTTATAGCCGTAGATTCTATGGCTGTAAAGCACGTGTTTAGCGCCTTGGCGTTGTTAGGCTAATAAAAAAACATCGAAATCGAACCACGCTCTAGCTTCCATACAACGTCTATTCTACAGCTTTGCAAAAGGATTTACGGTTCAATCGTTTCAATGAGCTTTTTATATTGCAATACTTGCTGGAATCGGTGGCCATTGGTCGATTTTTTACAGAATGGTATTACGAACGAAGCTCAAAAGGGATATCGAAAGTTTGCTTCGTGCTATAAATGTCGAGACAAGGCTAAGTCGAAGAGAGCTTTACGGGCCACAGATGCTAATTCTCGTTCTAAAAAACAGCGCCTACAAGAGCCGTTAGAGCCGGTAAACCTACTTTCTTCGAATCTTCCGAATCCTTATCCGAATCGTCGTCGTCGTCCTTCTCCTCCTCCTCCTTCTCCTCCTCTTTCTTCTTTTCCTCCTCCTTCTTCTCCTCCTTCTCCTTCTTCAAGCTCTTTGTCCTCGAATCCTGGATTTTTGCCTATACACGAATGGCAGTTCATACAAAAGTTCAACCGTGCTATGGCGGATATACAAATGGAGTATTGTTCTCGTTGCAAAGAGCGGTGGTTTACAATGGGGTTGCAAGGTGAAATTTGCCGCAGGTGTATTTTGCACGACAAAAAAACGAATAGGCCATATTTGTTATCCGTAAACAACGAAATGGACCCGGGGGAAGTACCAGAACACTTGCTTCAGCTTACTCAGCTTGAAGAAATGATTATTGCTCGGGCACACGTTCAAATGATAGTGTTTCGATATCGTGGCTATCAATATCACTACTCCGGCCACTGCGTGAGCTTTATGCAAAGCATAGTCAAAACCGTTGACATTCTCCTCAATTTACCTACGGAGCTTGATATTGTTCTTTTACGGCCAAGTACGGGTTCTTTTTCCAGGTATCAACATCAATTTCGCTCCGATTTTCGTGTCCGCAAAAGCAACGTTCTGGCTTGGCTTCGATATTTAAAGCGTTGCAACCCCGACTACCGGCATATCGTTATTTCTCCAGCACGGCTAGACGCTTTACTTGACGACGGTGATATTTCTTTTACGTTACGGGTCGTAGATGACCTTTCCAGCTTTGACGACCCGGAAGAACGAAATGCCGACGTAGACAATAACGCTCTTTCTCCGTTACCTGCGGCTTCAATGGTTCTTAATCTTGAAACCACCGAAACAATTACGGAACAAATCTTACACGAGTTTGCAGGTAGCAATTTACGGGTTTCTGCTTCTTCAGTTAGAATAACACCAATCGACGAAGCAGCCGGAAGAGAGCGTATTATGAGTATGGCTTTCTTAACGTTGTATCCTACGGGTCAAGCTGACTTCAACTCTTCTCGACTACGAGAAGTTAGCTTGAAAGAATACGCCCGTCACTTGATGTGCTTTCACGATGGACGGTTCGGCCGTTATCTACGATGGCGCTTCTTTATTTTCAACCTTATTATGCGCCGCCGAGCTGATGCTCAAGCTCGGTTTTACGTTTCTAAAGGATCGACGCTTAAAAGTCTTAGCCGTGAAGAGTTAGTTGAAGCTTTACAGGCTGATAACACGCTAGTTGCTCATATAGTGCGTGTTGGTACTCCGTTAGTTGGCACACGGCCTTTTTGGCGAAATCATTCCAATAGCTTACAGGCCTATGCTCGCTTTCTTTCGGGCGAAATGTCACTCGTATTTATAACGTTCAGCTGTGCAGATATGCAGTAGTATGATTTGCATCGCTATATGCCTGAGTTCCCGACTTATTTTACTGGGAATGACCGCGTTCGATATGCGTTAGCATAGAAAAACGTTCAGGAAAATCCTTATATTGTCGCTGCTTACTTAGAGCTACGGCTTAGCGCCTTTTATACGCATGTATTACAGCCCTATTTTGGCGTTACGGACTATTAGCGACGTGCCGAGTGGCAATCTCGGGGTTCTGGCCATTCTCATGGGTTGTATTGAGTGCCTACCGCACTGTTGTTAAACGTGTCAACTCCAGAGCTACAGGCTGTATTTGCTGGCTTTTGGAGCGGTAAAATTACCGCATGGAATCCGGATCAGTCACGGGCGCTTGACGCTCGAAACCCAGCTTTTTTATGCCCGGAAGACGTTCGTAACTCTACGGATCAGTTTGCGGCTCTGTTGAATCGACTCCAGCTCTATTCACAGTGTAGCCCTTCTTATTGTTTACGGCAAAAAAAAGGAGCTACCGCGCCGTATTGCCGGTTCTTTTTCTTTCGCCCGTTGCAGCTAGAAGCGTCTGTAACTACAGATGTTAATCACAAAAGTTGGCTTTTTGCTCCGGCCCGAAACCAGGCTAATCTGAACCAATGCTCGCCCGTAATTACTCTTGGTTGGCTAGCTAATACAGATATCCAACCTCCTACAAGTCTTCATGCGGTTTTGTTATACATTGGAAAGTACGTATCAAAGCCGGAAAAGTCATTACTCTCTTACACTGAAATCCAATCACAAATCCTTCTATATGTTAACGACCGCGCACCGCTATTGTCTTTTGTATCGAAGCTGTTAAATAAGCTAATTGCGGAACGCGACTGGTCAGCTTAAGAGGTTTCACACATCCTTTTAGATTTTCCACATCAAAAATCAACAAGAACAGTTGTAAATTTGAATTGTGGCCCGGAAAGCGACTGCCGCGATTGTATAATCGTTGACAACGGAAAAGTTACCACCGCACGCTCCTCTTTAGAACGATATATGGATCGTATTACGGATAGTGGAAATACCAGCCTATTAAAATAAGTATGCTAAGTTGACCACAGTCAACTTGGGGAAGGGAAGCTTGTGCTGTACGCAAGGTCTGCCCAATTGCAGTGGTTCAGGGAGAATGGATTGATTGATTGAGGAGCTCTACAGAGGTGCTCAGTAAAAGGGGTGCGACCCTTTCACTGATGACTAAGCTATCACATGAGGTATGGCCCATGCCTTACGGGTGGGCTACACCACCAATTCTCAACACAGCCTACAAATAGCCAACTTGTCGTTGTTCACCTGTTTACGACAATGGAACTGGCTTACATGGCGACTTCGACCTAGAGCTGCGTTACGGGTGATTAATTACTTTCCTCGGTACCCCAATAACGCGTTTGCGAATACGTATCCAGACTACTGCCGAGTAAAGCTGATGCTTTATCACCCGTTCACTTCTTTTACAGACCTGTTAACTTTTGACGGGCGGTCTTTTGATTCGTATGTTGACGCGTATCAGGCTTGTTAAGCATTTCACGTTCACCCGGAAAACTTTTATACGGATCCAGATCATTCAGATTCCGATACTGATACTGATGCTAGCGATATTGAGCTCGAGCGTGAACCGGAAGATAATGTTGCTGCCGCCGACTTTGAGCTGTTTGCTAGACGGTTACAACCAGGTGCAATTCTTCGACATGATACAGCGAACGACTTAGGCTCCCGATCTTTAGATCGCCAATACGATTAGTCAGCTCATACGGGTCGTTACAGCGTTACTCGAGAAATTTGAGGCCAAACCTTGGCCGAAAATGTGGTTGATTTAGCGGTAGATGTTTCGTCGACAGTCAGCCAGCTAAACTTTCAACAGAAAAAGCTATATAACGCTATCGTACTTCAGTATATAGCGGAGCTAGCTGTTGCTACGGGGCTTAAGGATTATGTACAGCCGCTTCTTTTGAACGTTGACGGCTTTGCTGGATCCGGAAAGACTTTTACGCTGCAAAAAGCTTGTTCACGGGTGCAACAGCTAGCTAAGCGTGCTAATAAACTAAATCCAGTAATTCGAGCTGCTCCTACGGGCGTAGCTGCGTTTAACTTTGCAGGCAAAACTTTGCATTCTTTTTTGAAGTTGCTCGTTAGAACTCAAAGTTCGGAGTTGTCGGATAGCACTTTACAAGCTTTACAAGCGTTGTTTCAAGACTGTCGTTTTTTGATTATCGATGAAAAGTCTATGATTGACCTTAAAACTCTTGCCTTAGTAGACTCGCGGTTGCGGCTTATTTTTTCACGTTGTTTTCACATGTGTTTCGGCGGTTTAAACGTTTTAATATGTAGTGATTTTTTTCAGCTATTGCCTGTTGGAGAAAAAGCTTTGTTTGCTACAAGTGTTACGGACGTTGCGGCCATAGCTGGCCAAGGAGTTTATCGATCTTTCACCCGTACGTTGCGTCTTACAGAAGTTATGCGCCAGCAAGGCGAAGACGCTACTTCGATCAAATTCCGACTAGCATTACAAGAGTTACGTATCTCGAGTTTAACTGAAAAAAGCTGGAAGTTGTTATCTAGTCGAGTACAAAACCAGCTTTTTCCGGATGAAATTGCAACGTTCGACGATGCTTTACGGTTGTATTTTACCAATATCCGAGTGCTAGAATACAACTACAATAAGCTTACAGGCTTAAACGTGCCCGTTAGAAAGATTACGGCCCGTCATTAAGGAGCTGGTGCTGCTAATGCTACAGATGAAAAAGCGGAAGGGCTAACAGCTGAACTTTGCTTTTCTATTGGAGCTCGAGTAATATTGACTCAAAACCTCTGGACGGAAATAGGGCTAGTAAATGGCACGCTAAGCGTTGTACAAGACATTTCCTGGCCAATTAGGCCCGTAAACGCTGACGACATGCCCGATTTTATACTGGTAAAGTTCGATAACTATAACGGGCCAGAATTTGGTGATTGTGGCCCTGGTTTAATTCCAGTTTTCTTTGTTACACGTTATTTTGATTTAAATAGCAGATCTTGTACCCGTACGCAGTTTCCTTTACGGCTAGCATATGCTTTTACAGTTCACAAAAGCCAGAGTTTAACACTACTTCGAGTAGTTACAGACCTGTCAGATCGAAAACATGCTCTTGGGTTATTATACGTAGTAGTATCACGAGTAAAATCCCTACAAAGCATACTGTTTGAAACTGCATTTTCATTTGATCGATTTGCAGCTTCGGAATCTCAAGTTCGAAAAGATCGAGATTTAGACATGATTTATAGAAGTTTACAAGCTGAATAGCACTTTGTATCCCCTGTTTACTTAATATAGAAGCCGTAAACCTCAAAAACGCTACCCGTAAGCCCGTAGAGTGCTACCTGTAAATTCAATTTTTTTGTTTACATTTTTCCTTTTTGATTTTATTTCCTTTTATTTGAAAGGCGGTAGCCAAATTTTAGGAATTCTGCCGGATTAAATAACCCATTTTAGCAAGCGGTCAATAAATATTTCGGTTTAAGTAATATTTATTACTTCCAACTTTCCCTACAACCACAACTTTCATTAACAGCTACAACACTTTTGCCTTTTATATCTAATAGTCTAATTGCTATATTCTACCATGTCTAGTATGTTATTTTCCATCTCTACTAATTTTTCCTGTCTTTTCTCCTGTTAATTTGAAATTATTGACTGTTATTTAGCTTCACCAACCCTTAATACTAAAGACCACGAAAATGAAATAATGACACTCGAAGAAATAGAGCGAATAATGATAGCAGAAGACGAGGCATCGGGAGAAGCAGTACTACCAGAAAAAGCAGAGCAAGTCAGTAAGTTCAAATGATTTTACGGCTTATTACGGGCCATATTGACCCATTACAGCCCCGTTACCACCCGTACCCTTTCGATCTACTGCTACTATACGTTCACTTTCTGCTATGTCTTTTCTTCGAGTTGCCTCTCTTCGCGCCAATCGCGTTATAAATCTTTCTCGTCCTTCAAATCTCGAATTATACATAGTCCAATTGGTTGGAGAAGTCCAAGAAACAGAGTGTAATCATTGCAAAGATAGCAAAGGAGTTTGGACCCAATGCGTTACGGTTGATAGATATTTGAATAGCAGCTGTAGAAATTGCCATTACAATAATGAAAGAGCTCGATGTTCATTCCGTAAGTTTTAATTATGCTTTTTGGGACTTTGATACTAATATTTACGGCCCGTAAGGTCCAAAAGCTACATCTGCATCTGTTGCTCAAGCTATTCAAAATGCAGCCGAGTATGATTACATTTCTCTTGGTTCTGATCGTACTTCTTTTCTCGAGCTTTTGGAGCCGAAGAAAAAGATACGCCGAATTGCTCCTACACTTGTCTCTACTGTCTTGGCCAAAGATCCCGAGCCAGATTTTCCAGGTATGTTTTCGGGCCTGTAACTTCATTTACGGGTATGTACTGACCCGTATTTAGCCGTAAAGTTGAAGAGGAAGCGACTCGAAACTTTTGACATCAGACACCCAAGACGGAGCAGGGCAGAAAGAATGAGGTTGATTGCTGGCCACCATAGAGCACTTAGTAAACTTTATGATGAAAAAGCAGATAGATTAGATGAGGATTTTGATATTGAGTGAAATAATTGAGCAAAAATGGCAGCGGGGTTGTGCTTTACGGGTGGCGTTTGGGTTTTACGGATAATTTACGGAGTACAGCTAGCTTAGTAATCAAATAAAGCAAGCTTTTCAGTCAAGCACGGGTTTTACCTAGCCGTGATCCCTAGTTTAGTATCGGAATTTACCGCTTTCTGAATTTTCTGAACAGCGGAAATAAAACTTTTGAAGCAATCGATGCGAGTAAAGTGGAAAAAGCGATAGCTACTAAGTAGTTGAAGCATTACGGAGGTACTCCGATTTAGAAACTACAAACCCCTTCTTCTGCAGATCCTGCTAGATAGTCTCCAGGGGGAAAAACAAATACGGTCACGTGCATTTTAAAAATTCTAAAACCACGCGATGTGAATCCCCCGGGCCTGATAGAACATGGAAATACACAGTAACAATAAAGGCGCTCGTTAGGTGTAACAATCGAAAATAGAAAGCTTGCTTTGTAATCCTATTAGTTATATCAGTTATCCCGTTTTGATATGGGCGCAGGACCCATATTTCGCTGCGCTCAAAAGACTTTAAGGCTGGCATTCGGTCTTGTAACTACCTGAAAACTACGCTACAAGACCGAAACTAAGAACTATTCATATTTTAATTTAGTCTATTAGCTTTCTCTGTACTGTAGCGGAGCTCATGCTTGAAGCGCAAGAACAGGAACAGGATCTAGTGTAACAACGCAAGGCGAACAGGGATCTCAATCCGTAGATCTCAGGAAGAGGGACTCAAAGGTGTGAATGACTAACTGTCAAGTGTAAGCGAGGCCCTGTGGTGTCAGGGGCCGAACTCTAGGAGGCCGAGCCCCAAGGAGCTCTAAGCGAGACTTGTCAGAATATAAGACTTTTGACAGAGACAGGGCCAGGGCCGTGACGCCTGACCCAGCTACAGGAAAATTATATTCGCATCGTCATTGTCGCGCCTAGTTTGCAGAGAGTCTTATTTCAGGGCGCAATAGGACTCCTCCACCACAACACCACTATCAATCTTTTGCCGTCATCAAAACCTATAAATTATTCTTGTTCGAGCCTCTGGGTCCTTCAAGACTACGAGAAGGCAAGGCCAGCCTTGTGGCTGCCGTGTGGCGCGAATTCATGCAGTGTTCAGCGTGACTGTTGGTACTTCCAATCAACTTCCAGACTTCGCACGATTCACTCACAGTGTAATTTCTTATGTAATCAAGCATATTCAAAGCCTAGCCAAGCCTGTGGCTAGCCGACCTCGTGGCTGTGCAGCCGGGTACAACTATGCCGTCATTCTCGCGAGGCTGCGTTCAGCTGAGTCGACATGAGCACCTCAACCTACGTCCTCTCCCAGCTCAATGAACGACTTCACACATATGCCAACTCAGCTAATTAACACTCGCCGAGACCTCGTCCCTTTAGCCGTGGTGTACTCCTCGAAGTTCTCGGAAAAGAGAAATGCGACTTCTTCTTCGACAAGCTCCTCGAATACTTCTTCACAGAGAAAGCCGTCTCCATGCTCGTAGAACGATACACTTACTTCAATATAACAACGATAGCGAGTTCAGCCTGACCGCATTCTCTGCCGATAAGATTCCCCAGAAATATGCCATACTTTCGCATACATGGGAAGCGGAGGAGGTGACCTTTGAAGAATTACAAAATGGTACTGGTACGAAGAAGGCTGGCTATAACAAAATACGGTTCTGCGGAGAACAGGCTAGGCGTGATGGCTTGCAATACTTTTGGGTGGACACCTGCTGCATCGACAAATCGAGTAGCGCCGAGCTCTCAGAAGCTATCAACTCTATGTACTGCTGGTACCGTAACTCGACTAAATGCTACGTCTATCTGCCAGATGTGTTAAGAACTGCCGCTAGCACGAACCACCTGGCCTGGAAATCAGATTTTCGGAAAAGTAGATGGTTCACTCGGGGCTGGACCCTTCAAGAGCTTATTGCTCCAACATCGGTTGAATTCTTCTCGAAAGAAGGGGAGCTATTAGGCGACAAGTCAACTTTAGAACGACATGTCTGCGAAATAACAGGGATTCCTGCCGAAGCTCTTCGAGGAAGACCTTTGTCTAATTTTAGCATCGCCGAGCGAATGTCATGGGCAAAACAACGTAAGACAACTTGCAAAGAAGACAAGGCATATTCACTACTCGGCATTTTCGATATTAGTATGCCGGTTATCTACGGCGAAGGGAAAAAGAAAGCGTTGGAACGACTCCGGGAGGAGATCGACAAAAGGTCAAAGGGTAAGTCCTTCTTTTCTATCACTAGCAACATCACGTGTCAAGGCGAATCTACGTATTGAGAAGCTGCTGACTTCATTAGGGTCTAAGCGCGAGGACTTCTCAATCGTGTTCAGCCTTACTAATGTTTCCAATATTGAACGCTTCGTGGCTAGAGAGACAGAGCTAGTAGAGATGCATAAGGAATTAGGCGGCGACGGCTCTCGCCGAATAATTGTTCTTCACGGTTTAGGCGGAATTGGCAAGACACAGCTTAGTGTTGAATATGCCAGGCGGCATAAGGACAGCTACTCGGCGATATTCTGGCTGAATACTAAAGATGAGAATTCTCTGAAGCAGAGCTTTGCTAAAGTGGCCAGGCAGATATCACGAGAACACCCTTCGGCTCTTCAGCTTAGGAATGTGGATTCAAATGAAAGCCTCGACGAAGTGGTTGATGCTGTCAAAGCGTGGCTAAGTCGGCCAAACAACACGCGATGGTTGATGATTTTCGATAATTACGATAATCCCAAATTGCCTAGAAACTCAGATCCTGCCTCTGTAAATATCCGAAACTTTTTCCCTGAATCGCACCAAGGGTCGATAATTATCACAACGCGGTCGTCACAAGTTAAAATTGGTCATTCCATCCAGATTCGGAAGCTCGGCGATGTGCGTGATAGTCTTCAGATTTTGTCAAACGTTTCGAGACGGGAAGGACTAAGAAGTGGTAAGAAGGTTCTATATTTCTGTGATGTGATCTAATTTTAATACTAGATCCAAATGCCATCAAACTTGTTAAGGAGTTAGATGGACTTCCTCTTGCAATAGCTACTGCTGGAGCATACCTTGATCAAGTAGCGATAAGTCTTTTGGATTACCTCCGTCTGTATAAAGACTCATGGAGGCAACTCCAGGATTCGAGTCCGGCACTGGACTCGTACGAGGATCGAACACTCTATTCTACATGGCAGATATCATTCGATTACGTCAAACAGCAAAACGACCTCTCAGCTAAGCTGCTAAGCTTCTGGGCGTATTTTGATAGCCAGGATCTCTGGTTAGAGCTTCTCCAGCACAGTGACTCGAACGACCCTGACTGGGTACGAGAACTGACGAAAGACGAAGTAAGCTTCCATCAAGCGGTGCGGGTATTGACTAGCCATGGGCTAGTGGAGGTAGACATGTCTTCGCAAGATTCGATAGAGTCACGAGGGTATAGTATTCATAGGTGTGTTCACTCATGGACAATTCACGTTCTTAATCGTGAATGGAATTACGATCTAGCTAGGCTAGCTGTGAAGTTTGTAGCATCACATGTCCCGAAGGAACGAGATTCTCGACCGTGGCTTACACAACGACGAATACTCCAACATGCAGCTAGATGTTCGCAGATGATCTTGAACGGCCTTTCTATAAACTATGGAATGGTATGGGCATGCTACGAGTTAGGCCACCTCTACTACTCTCAAGACAAGCTGGCCGAGGCTGAGCACATGTACCAGCTGGCGCTGCAAGGCTATGAGAAGGCATGGGGTCTGGATCACGCGTTGACGCTCGACACGGTCAACAACCTGGGCGGCCTCTATTACTCCCAGGGCAAGCTGGTCGAGGCTGAGCACATGTACCAGCGGGCGCTGCAAGGCTGCGAGAAGGCATGCGGTCCGGAGCACACGTCGACGCTTGACACGGTCAACAACCTAGGTCTCCTCTATTACTCCCAGGGCAAGCTGGTCGAGGCTGAGCACATGTACCAGCGGGCGCTGCAAGGCAAGGAGAAGGCATGCGGTCCGGAGCACGCGTCAACGCTCAACACGGTCAACAACCTAGGTATTCTCTACAACTCTCAGGGCAAGCTGGCCGATGCTGAGCACATGTACCAGCGGGCGCTGCAAGGCTACGAGAAAGCATTGGGCGCAGATAATGCTATAACTTATATCCCGGCACTAAACACAATCTGGAATCTCGGCTCTCTCCTCGAAGATAAAGATGATTTTGCAAACGCTAATGTTATGTATTCAAAAGCTTTATTTGGGTTTAATAAAGTAGTTGGGCCTAGCCATCCAAGTTCTCGAAGTTTGCGGGACAGACTTCGTATTTTAAATGAAAGGATGGACAACGAGGCTCTACCAGAGATAGAAGGCCATGAGGAACCTTCAGAGGAGCCCGCATCTGGTTGCTAAAGGAACTTCGTAGTGATCAAAGCGCAACAGGCTACTAAAAACAATCAGACTTAGGTTCAGGTAAGTCTTTATGCATGTACTTGTGATTTTATGTATATACATATATGTTTCGTAATTTTGATAGACAGAGGCGTAGGGAGCTGTTGGAATACCTATCATGTAGTAAAAGGAATATCACAGAAGCACTTCGCTGAGGACTGTGCCCGGCAACGGAGGCTGATCGATGCTGTGTCACGCCACATGGGAGGCTCGCAACCAGAAGCCGTGCCAACAAACTTGCCCCCGGGTTACACAATACCCTAGATCTCTCCTACTCGGCATGACTAGCCTAGACTTTTAGCTGAGGTCGGCATTGAAAGATATTGCGCGGCCAGGTGACCAACCAAGCTTACGGGGCATGGCGTACAGCCCCAAAATCTAACGTCTCAGGCAAGAAGAGCCCCAGCCATTTGGTTTCTGGGTAAATAGGGCATAAATGGGTTAGCAGTTTAAGTTCGAGGATTTTGCCGGATGCAATAGCAATTATTACAATGATTTTCAATACATTACTTCCATGAAGCAAGGAGATATGGACCCTAAGTGCTCTAATGAAGCCAGCTAGCAAAACCAGCTTCCCCTTCTCAAATTTGCAGCTTCTCTAGGTACTTGACCGCAATCTCAAACCCCGTATTCACCTTAGTCACATCCGCTCCATTCCCAGTACTTGTAGCACCTCCCTTATCGCTCACCCCACCACCCACAGCCCCCGCCACCTGCGACGCCCATGTGGTGGCTATCGAACCTTTTGACTTGTGGTCCTGTGTAACGCGTTAGCGCAGCCGTAATCACCGAGGGGATGACTTACCGAGGCTACGAAGCAGCCGTGGGCTACTTTGCCTGTTGTGCCATCAACTCCGATGAAGTACACGCTTTTGTCTTAGTTCTTAAGCGAGATATGCTTGATAGCTTTAGAGACAGCTTTCGTAGACGAGTCAGGAGGGAGCTTAGCAATGAAGGAGGTGCTGGCCGGATTTTGCTCGAAGTAGGTGTTGACGAGGTTAATAGCGGCGTTGACCTGAACTTTCTGGATTCCTTTTTCGCTTTGTGGATATCTTTGGCAACAATTTCCAGCCGTTTCAAGAAATATTTCTTAGTCAACAATGAAATGGCTAGCTTCCTGAGCTCGGCCTAAGTCTCCTTGATGAATTTTTCCTTTTCGGGAGAGTAACTCATTCGCTCAAGTCTGATAAGGCGCTCCGTTTCAAAGTTGTTGGCGATTTGTCGGGCTTCTGCAGCGTCTTGACCTGTGACAGCCACAATTCGTCGGATGCCCTTGGCAATACCAGACTCGTCTAGTACAATAAGTTCCTTGATCTCGCCAGTCCGGCCAACATGTGTACCTCCACAGAATTCAATGCTATACTTCCACCAATCTTTGACAGTAACATCGGAAATCAACTTGTCAACTGCCACGCCAATAGACACAACCCTAACAGGATCAGGATATGTTTCGCCAAACACAGCACGTACGCCTCGGATCTCTCGTGCAATGGACAGAGGGACATCTGATGCAAACACTTCCTTGTCATCCTCGATGTGCTGGTTTGAGCAATTTTCAACTTTCTCAATCTCCTTATCTGTAAGGGCAGCTTTGTGTGAGAAATCAAACCGTAGCTTCTCTGACGAAACAAGAGACCCCATCTGGTCGATGTCGTTGCCAAGAACTTATCGCAAAGCGAAGTTGAGGACATGGGTTCCGGTGTGGTTCATCCGAATTGACTGTCGTCGCAATTCGTCGCGTTCGGCGAAGATGGTATCACCCACCGATAGGGAGCCGTATTTGAGGTAGCCAGTGTGAAGTACATACCCCTTGTAAGACTGTACGTTATGTACATCAAGCTCGGTGCAATCGCCGATAACTAGACGTCCCGTGTCGAACTCCTGGCCACCGGACTCGGCGTAGAAATTGGTCTTGTCGAGAAGAACACCAAGCTGCTCGCCCTCCGGGATTTCGGAAGTGGTCTTGAGGAATTTCCTGCTGTGGAAAAGCGCCTTAATCGTAGCATTGATGACGCCTTTCTAGTATTTCGCAGCATCATCCGTCTTAGGAATGTCATCCATTTTCTCCAAAGCAGCTATGTCGTGGACGTCAAAAGTAAGCAAACCAGAAGCACCTTTCTTTTCACTTCTGCTAGCCTCGCGAGCCTTGTCTTGAGCAATCAATACTTCCTCGTCATTGATAATCAAGCCATGATCTTCTCCCATGAGTTTTGTGAGATCAACTGGAAATCCGTACGTATCGTATAAGCGCCATACGTACGTGCCAGGAAGGTTTTTTGACCCTTTGGATTGGCAACTTTGAGCATATTTGTTGAACATAGCCTCTCCACGATCTAGAGTAAGTGCAAAAGCTTTCTCTTCTTCATCTAGAATCTCCTTAACATCTTGCTCCTTCTTTCGAACTTCTGGAAAGATGTCCCCGAATTGCTCGACAACTGTAGGCACAATCCTAGAGAATAACGAGCCAATTTCAGCATTAAGGTGCTTTCTGCCGTATCACGCGCCGCGCCGCAAGACTCTGCGTATAACGTAGCCACGCCTATATTGTTCGGCACGGCACTGTCCGAGATGGCAATTGTACATGTACGAACGTGGTCGGCCATAACGCGGTAAGCGGTGTCTATACCATCGACATCATCAGCGCCAAACTTTCTTGTATAAAGGCGAGCTCCCGTAACCTCCTGGATCTTTTCTAAAAGAGGAGTAAAGAAATTCGTATCATAGTTGGACGGTTTGTTCTGTAACACTGATAACAAATGCTCGAATCCTAGGCCGGTATCGATGTGCCTGTTCGGGAGTAGTCTCAAAGACTTATCTGGTTCTCGATTGAATTGTACAAAAACAATATTCTAGATCTCTATCACGTTAGGATCGTCCTGGTTGACTAAATAAGCGGCGTTTCGATTCCCAATTCTGTCGTAGTGAAGCTCGATGCAGGGCCCGCATGGACCTTGGTCTCCCATCTCCCAGAAGTTGTCCTTCATATCCCCAAGCAGTATGTGGTCATCAGGAACACCGACATCCCGCCATAGCTCCCTAGCCTCTTCATCCGGGCCAAGCCCACTCGGTGCATAGCATTCAAAGTATGTGACATACAGTCTGTCGGGATCGAGACCATACACTTTTGTGAGCAGCTCCCACGAATACTCGATAGCTTCCTTCTTGAAGTAGTCGCCGAATGACCAGTTGCCCAACATCTCGAAAAAGGTATGGTGATAGCCATCCTTGCCTACATCATCGAGATCTTTGTGCTTTCCGCCTGCGCGGATGCATTTTTGAGAGTTGGTAGCTCGTTTCAATTGGGCAAAGTCGGAATTAGGGTCCACGGTTTCAAGGAAGATGGCTTTGTATTGGTTCATACCAGCATTAGTGAAAAAGAGAGTAGGGTCGCTGAGCGGGACAACGGAGGAAGAAGGGACTAGTTGATTGTCAGTTTAAGCAGATCAGGTTGCGTTAGGGCATAAAGTACCATAAGTGTGGCCTCTCTCCTTGAAGAAGTTGAGAAAAGTGTCGCGAGTTATCTTGGCCAGCCATTGTTCTGGTGCCAATGCCATTGTGGGTCTGGCGTGAGCTGGGCCTGGAAGAACAGTCGCAGACGTCGAATAGAACGAGTTAGATGCGCAAAAGTTGTAATGGTGTGGGCGAGAATTGTGTTTTTATTGCTGTTCTTGTTGATGGTGTTGAAGTTGGTGGTGACGGTGAGGGTTTAAGAAGATTCTCTTGATAAGCCGTGACTCACACAACCGTCGAAACATCTGTCCACTTGATACTCAACCAACTCCAATTTTTTGCGACAAGGCTGGCTTCCACTTGCTTGTGTTAATACCATATCCTATGTAGCTTTCCAAAACCAGATTTTTCAGGGCGCCCACCTTTTAATTTCAAACGCAACAACAATACTAGGCAAAGGTGAACTCGCCGGCCAGGAATAACTGCGCCGAAAGCTCCTTTTATGTCTAGCGTAAGCACTAAGGCGACCTTGCCTTGAAGAATCGCTATTTCAACATCGTGAGTAAAGCAGGAAGTTAAGTCCGTGGCTGAGCGGAGCGAGAGAGCGCCGAACTGCTGCTCAGTTAGGCCTTTTGAAGTTACAGCAATCCATGCCATTCTTCTAGCGATTAGTCGCTCAAGACCTTTTTCCAGAACCGATAGAAGTGCAATTGGCCTGTACGCACGAGGAGAAGAGCAGTCCGGCCATCTTGGCCTGCTGAGGATTGCAAGAACCGCTGTGCGGAAACATTCAAGGTGGTATCTAAGCTGAAAGCATTGGCGGTACAGTGTAACAGCTAGTTGGCAGATTAAAAGCTAGGCTAGCCAGAGGACCGGAATAGGGATTTCGTCTTTGCCGGGAGCTGTATTGCCGGCTCCTAAAAATGAAGTTTCGATCTCGTGGCCTGAAAAGTCAGGGAAAGAAGAGAAGTATGAGGGATTGCCGGTGCGGTGACGGGGATATCTCCGGCTTCGGCGACGTTTCTCAGTAAGTTGCCGGCTAGAACGTCACTTTTTTCTTGTGGCAGAACAGCCAAAAGTGCATTTGGTCGTGTGAGGTCCTTTAGCGGAGGAGTCCTGAACGAGCCTGTAAACGTGTGCCATTCGCCATTTTAAATGCGTTGTTGCTAGTTGCAGTGTTGAGCATTTCGCGGTAGAAAAGGCTTTTAGCTCGCCGCACTGCGTTTCGTAGCGCTTTTTTGCTTCAGAGCAGTCGGACACATGCTGAACCTGTCAGAACTCTTTGGCAGCTTTGGAGCATTCTGCAGTCCACTGCGGGTTCCCGATAAAGCACGAGTAAAGCGTTTGGCCGATTTTATATAAGCTTTCTAGATTTGTTTTGTAAGTTCTACAGCATATATGTCGAGCTCTGCGGGGGGTCTGTAGAGTCCGTAACTGCCAAATGTCACGGCCCTGGCCCTGTCTCGCTTAGAGCCTCTTGGGGCTCGGCCCCTGACACCACAGGGCCTCGCTTACACTGGCCCATGGCCAGTCTCCTGTATATAAAGCACCTCTCTTCTGTCTGTAGCTTGTTCTCTTAGTTACAACAATTGACAGTCGTTCATACCTTCGAGTCCCTCTACCTGAGATCCACGGATCGAGATCCCTGTTCGCCTCGAGTTGTTGCATTCTTAATATTATTAGGGGTCTTATCCGAGCCCCAAGGGCTCAAATTTATGCAGGATTGTCATCGCCTTTTGGCTGCTGTGGCGCGGATTTTGGCATCACCACCCGGAATGCTAGCAGCCGAGGTGCGCTTAGCTATCGTTATCTAGCTGGTCGGCTCGGCACGCATTCTAGCTGGTATGGGCCTTGGGCGTACCCGCTTATTTTCCTTCAAGGTTCTTTACAAGGTTCCTCACAAGGCGTGTATCTATAACGAAGCATATGTTATGATTTGAGGATCCAGGTAGCTGACTGACTAAGCGGGGAACGCTAGCGCTGAAGACTTTTCACACACACAAATTGCTAGAACACACTACATGCACGTATCATATAGACAACAATAGAGAGCCTGACGGCATCCCCAACTCCTTCTAATTATCGTTGTGTATTTCACGTTCTATCAGTATATGCTACGAAATCTCCCCAGACTTTTGCCAAGTTTTCCGAGCCACATGATTACTCCATCAAATCCGTGAGGTCCCGTAACAGGCCGTAAACCTTCAACTTTCTGTACCCCTAAGTTTTTCACACATTGCTAAATTGTTGTACTTGCGTGTTTTTTAATATTATCTACGCGATGAATTCTTCTCCCCGTTTTTTTTTTTTTTTTGCACTTGCTGTAAAGTATGGAAAGCGTCGTCCTGTTTTGCCGTCAGCAGAAATAGTGCTCCTTACCAAACCTGTTCCGCGTGCAAAGCGTTTTTTCCCCTGTTTGTTCTTGCGAGGAATTGGCTAACTGGTACTGTTTACAGGCAACGAGAACTCGCCGGAACCCTCTTGCGGGCCGTAGTGCAAATGTACAGCCCGAAACTGCCATAGCTCGGCCTCGAAAGCGCCCGTTTGGTCCCTCCTTCAATAGCAATACATGAGGATATTGAAAACGACATACTAATAAAAGAGGAACATGGATTGCGGGACGGCGATATACAAGCATTAGAATAACTTGAGACGTTAAATGACGATTTACGGATTATAGAACAACTATCTGCCACAGTTGAGCTACAAAGAAGTCCTAATTCTTTTGCAAAGCCGCAAAATCCGCCTTCACCAGTCCAAATACCACAAACCTTTGATCGTTTTATTGATCTTAGGAATCGCCCTTTTGGCTGGATATCCAAGCTCAAGGCAGATGCTCCTTATTCTTGCGGGTCATTTACGGTACTGTGCGAGTTTTGCTCTGCACTTCATTTTCCCTGGAGATGCACCTTCAGATGGACTGTTTGAGAAGTGCTCTAAAAATGTGACGCCGAATTGCCTGTTTTTACGGATATCCCAGCTTCGTTGAAGCGTTTGTATCAAAAGCCTGATTCATCTCGCAAGCGTTCCGTAAAAACATACGTGCTTACAACAACGTTCTGGCTTTTACGTCTGTAAACTACGATCGAGACGAACGGATTGATATTAGGAGCGGAGGAATACAATTGCGTTAAATCCATGGCGACCTATATCATTTACAAGGCCCTTTACGGCCAGTTAGCTTTGAGTTACCGTTTTCTCAGCTTTTTTTACGACCCGCAATTTGCAACTGATGCTCAAGCTACTTCTTACCTACGGCTAAACCGTGCTATTCTGTCGGAGATTCACTCTATATTAATAGCTTGCAACCTATTTATTTCCATCTACAAACTGCGGCATATCGGCTAGCAGATTAACCTTTACCGGCGGACTTACGGATTGTTCTTAACCCGCAAATGCGAATTGTGCTAGAAACCGGGGCCGATCGCCGCCGCGAGAATCTACCTACGGCTAATAAGCTTGCGGGTATTATTCCTAACGAGAATACCGATGCCAGTTCCCGAAATATTGTTCTTGCAACCCGTTCAAACGGTCAAGATACTTCACGGCTGTCGAGAATTAGCGTTACACACCCTGCTTATATGCCTCTTCACTATGTGCTTTTGTTTCCTAATAGCGATCATAAGTGGCATTTTAGGTTGCAGCTTCGCCAAGGTTATTATTCTCGGAATAACACGAGGCTAGAACAGCGAGTGTTTTACAGGTTTCGTTTACACGTCCGTAACGGAAAGTTCTCGCTTTTGTTGTACGCTAGCCGGCTTGCTCAACAGTTTATTGTTGGTGGCGTTGTTTCTTGCGAAGCTAATGCCTTGATTTGGACCCGTAATAATCGGCGGAAACTACGTGCGGACGTATACAGCGGCCTACGAAATACGCTTACGGCTAAAAATACATCTGCGCCAGACTTGAGCCGTAAAGTAATACTTTCGGCATTTTACACTAGAAGTGAACGGGCTATACCAAGCTTTATCAGGATTCTATGACTATTGTACGCCATTTTGGTCGGCCAGACTTTTTTATCACGTTTACGGCCAACCTTCACTGGCCCGAAATTGCGAACAACCTCCTGCCGGGGCAAACGTCAATAAATCGCCCTGGTTTGATCGCTCGCGTGTTTAAGATTTAAAAAAACATTGCTGAAAGATATCAAGAATAATTTGTTAAGCCGGTATAAAGGACATGTATACACGCTTGAATATCAAAAGCGTGGCTTGCCTCACGTTCATATTTTAGTATTCTTAGACCGGTCGATCGAATATAACCTTCTGGAATTGATCGACGAGGTGATTTGCGTCGAGCTTCCAGACCCTTTTTGGGATCCTACGGGCGAAATTACGGAGCTGGTTGTCGCGTCGCGTGCTCCCAAGCACACGTGGCCCATATTAGGCGGGCTCTCCGAGCGCCTCGTGTATATATAGCCTGCTCTCCTCGAGCTCCTTCTTCCTTCCTCAGCTATAGATTCTCGTATAGTACCACCGCTGCCCTCTGTATCTGTAGATCCACAGCTCGTGCCGTAACACTGGTTCTGGCTTATATGACACATGGACTTTGCGGTGTTGGTAATCCTTCTGCGCCGTGTATAGTCCGCAAAGGGAATAACGGTCCTTTACGGTGCTCCAAAAGTTTTCCGAAGCCATATAAGTCGTCGACCATTGTCAAGGAAGATGGGTATCCGGAGTATCGCCGAAGGAATGATAGTCGGACGCTTACGGACCCCAAACCACATGCTTCTACCGAACAGTGTTTGTACGTAGATCAGATTAGCTACTGAATGGGGGACAGGTCCTGTGACAGGGTCACATGACCCAGCGAAGGGGCATATCCGCGCTCCTCCATTCAACCCTCAACAATCAATCACATTCAACCCAAGCAATCCACGTAAAGACGTGGTGTTGCCATGGGTAGAGTGATCCGACAAACAGGTTGTTCGCGACTACGCTGGGTGGTTCCTTATAACCCGTATTTGTTGCGGAAGTTTCGTAGCCATATTAACGTCGAACCTTGCGCTTCGCTACAACCTATAAAATATGTCAGCAAGTACGTTTATAAAGGGTGTGACCTTGCTACGGTTCAGGTTGAAAGTCAAGACGAGATCGCCGGCCCGTTATATACAAAGCCGGTACGTAAGTCCGATCGAGGCTTTTAATCGGCTGTTCAAATTCAAGCGTCATCAAGAATGGCCACCTGTAAAGCAGCTTATGGCCTATTTGGGAAGTTAGCAGGCTGTATGTTTTCCTGGCACTTTTACGGCTGAAAAGCTAGCTACAGATGGCCATAGATAGAGCGGGGTTGTGTAAACGTTTTTGTAGGTTTCTTCTCGGCGGTGCAACAAAATATTTCTTATTACGATATCCGGGTTATGTTTCCAGAACCTAAATTTTAAGGTGGTCATCACTTTTTTGCTCGGCCGACCACCCAAAAAAAACGCAGATCTGTAAATCTGTCAGTTAATCCTCAATTGTATCGCAACTATACCTCGTGATAGTTTGTGAGGTACCACTCTACTTGTAGTAACGCCGCGTAGTTGTTACGTGGTCGCTGGTAAGTAGAATGTGATAATTTGTTCATGTTTTTGCAACTACTAACGTCCATCCCTGCGTGCCGAAAAGGAATCGATTAAAGTGTTCACGAATAGCGCGGAGCTAGAGCCTTGGCAACAGGGAAACCTTGTATTTAAGCGAGCCAATAGCTAAAAGAAGTGGCTGGGGGTGGCTGGGCGAGGCTGGGTCGGCATAATATATGGCTGATTGGCTGGCTATAGAGCACCCGGAATTCATGAATTCTAAGGCTTTTACCTTACGATTTTTTTGATCTATGGATGCTTTACTTCTCTTACCACGTAACGCATGTCAAATTAGTCACGTGCGACAACTGCTTTTTAATATCACGTTACTTCTTGTCACGGCACGCGCTGTAGATCTACAGATACAGAGGGCAGCGGTAGTGCTATACAAGAATCTATAGCTAAGAAAGGAAAAGAAAGCTCGAGAAAAGCAGGCTATATATACACGAGGCGCTTAGCGAGCTCGCCTAATATAGGTCACGTGTACTTGGGAGCACGCGACGTGACACTTTTAAAGCTTAGTATAAGTAATTTTAAACTTTATTGTCACGTCGCGTGCTCCCAAGTACACGTGACCCATGTTAAGCGAGCCCGCCGAGCGCCTCGTGTATATATAGCCTGCTTTTCTCGAGCTCCCTTTTCCTTTCTCAGCTATAGATTCTTGTATAGTACCACCGCTGCCCTCTGTATCTGTAGATCCACAGCACGTGCTGTGACAAGTATAAGAACAAGAAGTGCTCCACTTTTCTACGGCTTTGGTTGGCTCATCATTAGACGAGTGGGTCTATAGGGCACGTGATCCTATTTTGTTTAGCTATTGGCTCGCTTAAATACAAGGTTCCCCTGTTGCCAAGGCTCTAGCGCCGCGCTATTCGTGAACACTTTAATCGATTCCGCCGAAAAAACCGGTGTCTCGAAAAAAATGATAGGTGCTTTGACTTGAAGTATCCTAAAATCTGTGCACACCTTATTATCTCCTATAATTTTTCATAGGTTATGTTCCATAGCCACTCCCAGACACACTGAACCCCTTCTACTAGAAAATCGCATTTATATCGCCGCCCTCACGCTTGATTTGCAAAGGGTCTCATGTTATAGCATAATCGTGTTCCTCTACTATAGTTCCACCACCAAGCTTATACTATCTCTAATACTTCTAAAGGGGTCTTATCCGGATCGGAGACCTTACCACTATACAGGAAATCGTTATTAGCCTTGTGGCTGGTGTGGCAGGCAAATTCACGTAAGGTTGTCACGTGGATCAATATCTCGGCTGACAATTTTGGTTTAGTGCAAAACCGCCCCGCACGTTTTTTAATATTTACGGGGTAATTTCATTTACGAAGCCTTAGGCATAAAGGCCAAGTGTGGCTGGAGGTACAGTGGGTCCTCAAATCCGACTCAGTAATGACTACAATGCCTGCACTAGCTGCCGTATTTGGTCCAAGCGACTAAAAGTCCGCACCGCGCGTAGTAGAAATTGTTACAGTATATAATATCCATACCAGGCTCTCATTCACTTCCAAACTTATCTTGACCATCTTAGCCCCTACAGATATTGTGGCACTCGAAGGTTCTATAGGATGACCTCGTGACTCTGATAATGAACCCCGCACGAGAGATCCCTCGTACTCACCACAAACCTCCAGCTCCAGCCTCCGAAATCGCCAGCGGTCAGATTCCTCGATAGTACCTTCACTGCTCTCTGATACAATAAAAGAGTTTGAGATACGCAAGTCGAAGTAAGACCGCATATCCGCAGTGTCCAGAAACCGTAGGACTGATTGTTGGGTGTCATGTGATACATCTGGATGAAGCATAAGTGAATTGTCAGTTGGTCTCCAATCACATCTGTGCAATTCAATAGCATGAACCTGAAAACCAATCGCATCAACCAAGACAAGCTTGTCCCTTATGGCCGGGGGTAGCACCTCGCGATATGATGGTAGGTCCGTCAGGTAAACCTTCGAGGGCTTCGCTTGGGACACTAATCGTGCAGGTACCATCACTGATGGGTATCCTTTCGGACAAGAGATGCGGTTGTAGGTACGCTCCAGCGAGTTCCCTGATAAGAGCACCCCAGGGCATTCGAACGAGTTCCCGGGACGCGTGAAGGGCAAAACGGCAATTGCGAGATCATGTCTTTGTGGGGTACCTTCTTCATCCGCAATGATGTACCAGTCTGCTTTCTCGACAAGCATCAGCTCGACTTTGAACCCGCGATTTGTGTGAACCCAGGCCTTGCTGCGGTCCCTCAGAGTGGCGATGGATTCCAAGACAAGCTGATGTGAAAAACGCTTTGGAGATTGCGCCAGGATATCTTGTCGTTTGATGGACCGTGGGAAAATGCTCCACAAATCCGGCCCGGTTGAAATGCAGTTCTTAAAGCTTAGCCCCCATGCCAATAGGGAACCCGAGGATGTTCGTTTGACCAGCGCATGCTGCAGTCGCTCAAAGGCCTTGAACTCCCCCTCTCCATATTGCAGAGGCATATGGACATCAAATATGCCCATCAAGCAGTATGCAATATCTTCCGCCTTAGTTGTCTGTCTGTCCTCGACCCATGATATACGAGTGAAATACATTTCGCGCTCG
The DNA here is from genome assembly GCA_918026815.1 of Chalara sp. BL73. Classification (NCBI taxonomy): domain Eukaryota; kingdom Fungi; phylum Ascomycota; class Leotiomycetes; order Helotiales; genus Chalara; species Chalara sp. BL73. Next base: position 544,822 of record CAKJVC010000065.1, on the reverse strand, counting down.
ATCTCCGAAGAGTTAAGTATGCAATTGACTCCGATGCCCGTGGTAGAGGATATGATGTCACGGCACGATTCCTTGTCTCCGATTGGTTGCCAATTGGAGTCGTAGAACATCACCTTGTGGGGCGCGAGAAGCTCTTGAAGCGTCCAGCCTCGTTTGAACCATATGCTTTCCTGGATAACGAGCTTCCCAAGATCATCGTTGCCTTCTAGGTGAACGTCCGATAGATACACGTAGCAGACTTTTGCCTCCTGGTACCATCGAAACATAGAATTTATAGCTTCTTGAAGCTCGACACTGTTGGTTTTGTCGATGCAACAGGTGTCCACCCAGAAGTATTCCCACCGATCGCGTCTGGCCTGTTCTCCGCAGAATCGAATCTTCTCGTATCCAATCTTGCTCTTCCCAGTGCCATCTGTCATATCTCTATATGTGACCTCTTCTGTATCCGCCCCCCATGTGTGCGAAAGGATAGCATAGTCAGGAATATCGTTGCCAAAGAAGTCCTTGGTAAGGCTGAACTCACCTTCGTTGTTGTATTGTAGTAGCCGCATGGTTCAGACAGGATCTAAGAGGATCACTAAACGAAAGAATGACAGTGAATAGTTGTCACAGGGTCGATATGTATGCATTTGTTAAGAGGGGGAGTACTGGTTGGATCGAGGTTGTGTTCATAGAGCTCAGCTAGACGGTAGCCCCGCGGCATAGTGTCACGGCTCTAGCCCTATCTCGCTTAGAGCTTGGCGACCGACACCACATGGCTCGCTTACACTGGTCAGTCTCTTGTAAATAAAGCACCACTTTCCTTCCCCTCTTTTGTCTGTACCTTGTTCTCTTAGTTATGACAATTGATAGTTGTTTACATCTCTGAGTCCTTCTACTTAGATCTACGGATCGAGATCCCTGTTCGCCTCGAGTTGTTATATTCTTAATACTTATTAGGGGTCTTATCCGAGCTCCAAGGGCTCAAACTTATGCAGGAAAATCGTCATCAGCATGATCGCCAGGCGGATCTGTACCTCGGATGAAAGCGAGTAACGATTTTGGTTTGTGCAAAACAACCCCGCAATATCTACGCACCATACCTGAAACTTGTTCGGTTTGTATGGCCACACACTTATCAACAGATTATTTTAACATTCTTTAATTATAATTCCTTTCCTTGAACTCCTTTCAAAGGCTTCGTGTGAGCCACAGGCTAGCACCCATGTTGTCACAAGCAGCCGCAAAGAGTTGTTTCGGTGAGGTGATATTTGACTCCAGCGACACGAAAATCCATTGATTGGGCAGCAAGGTGTGGGGGCGGCTAACGACTGGTCGTCTCGTTTCCCCGGCGCGTGTGCGGGCTCTTCACAGGAGAAATATGCGGCCGATGGGGCCATGCACCAACCCAACAAAATTTGAATAGAATTTTGGATTTCTGCCATGATTTTACTGAATTATTATCAAACCACACTTTGCTAGGGATTTCTACAATTATAGGGTAAAAAATGAGTACACTTAGTACGCTTTTTCTGTAGCAAAAGTTGCAAATTTTGGTGGGTTGGTGCATGGGCCCATCGGCCGCATATTTCTCATATGGAGAGCCCGTGTCCGTCTCACGTTTTATCTCCTTTTTCCCCGTCACTCCCCCTCCCGCCCTGAAGGATGAGTTCGAGCGAAAACGGCAACATATCCGAGAGTTCTGAAGTCCTCAAACAGCTTAGAGAGTTTCTGAAGAGGCAAAATGAACTCCTCACCTCGCTTGTTAACGACAGAGCGAATAAAGTGGGCAAGCACAATTGTATTCACAAGAACACAAGGCGCATAATCTACAATGATTTCCATCATAAGCTGCATGGAGAGTGCCAGGGTCTGCAAATGACAATTTATGACAGCCCGGTAGCATACTTTCACAAGAGCAGCGAAAAATCACGACAGCAGGTTGTTTACGGGACATATATGTTCGCCGGCAAGACTGTCGGCGCGAACGGGGATGTTCACTATGAGTCATTATGCTCGAAGCCTACGCCGACCGGACCCCCATGCGAGGAGGATGACAATTTCCGATTGAGCTATTGTACGCTTATGCCCCAATTCCGTAAATTCATTTTGCCGCTGACAGGATCAAATACCAGGGTTGCCCATCTCCAAGAAGGCCTATGGCCTACCTTATGTGGGCGGCCGTCCGAACTATATACCACCCTAGGAGCTCATTGGAGATAGCGGCAAGGCGTATCAAATTGATGACACGGAGCAAAAGACGTTTGTCTACCACGGCCCAAGTCAAGGGGAATTTTATATTCCATACTCTCTGATGCCGCCTCCTCTCACCGGCGGATACGTGGAGATCTCATTGGCGAGGCTGACGGTCGACTGGAGCGAATTAGCACTGCATCTTGGAGACCTCTTTTCGGTGCCGCCGGATGGCAGAGTTTCCCTGGGCTTCGAAAGGAACGAACTACGTTTGCGATGTGCGAAGGGAATAATCAACGACTATATTCAAGGACCAAGCCAGCTATTCACAAGGGCAGCGGAGACACCTTCTTCGTCCAGGATTTTGATAGCAACCTGACATTGGTTGTTTACATGCCAGAGAATGGACTGGATGAGGCTTGGCGTTCCCAACCCCCGTTTGGAGGGCTGTAGGCCTTCTCTTCTCGCGGAGGAACAAGGTTTCAGTGTACCGCCAATAAGGTGTGATTCACGGACACAAAAATCTGACGAAGAGCTTAAATTCCCAATAAGTAACGCTTATATCAAGTCAGGGAGAAAAGAGGTTCAGTGGTGTTATAAACCGATCTTTCATGAAAATATACTATCTCGCAGCCAGGAGTGTTCTCGGCCATGGTATCGCCTTGTCTATTGCCAGGGACTTACATCCGTTATGGAACCGCCAGCGCCGCGTCGAAGCGCGGGAGTGGCCTCCTTAGCAACTTATACAATATTCAATTGCAGATGTATTCGACATGCATCTTTCTTGTCGTCGGTTGAAAAGGGTTGGAAACCCTTTCCTGCTGGACTGAGAGCCATTTCATATCACCTGGTTCCAGATCGTCAAGAGACAAGTGGGTGTCAGGCTAGAGACGTCCTCGTGGACATCAGGCCGTTTGTACGGCAGCCGAGACACATTCATACAGGAACAAGCCTTCACCATGGCGTTCATTCCATCGGGCTGCCGCGACCACTGGTATAGCCCACGCGATCTGGAATTTGGCGATTCTGGTTCGATCATGCAGACAGGTTCTGACTTCTGGACTATTTTACTACTGGCTCTTCTTTCGAAAAGCCCCGGATAAGTATTAGAATGGCATGCTGATCTTTCAATGTGGTGGGTGGAATTGGAGGATAATTTAATGTAACATTCTCCATCCAAGTCCAATGCAAAGAAAGTTACAATCCCTGAACGTGAACCTATCGCGAGTGTATTTCCACAAGTGGCTAGTTTCACAACTTGACAATTCCGTGGAAGATAAATCACTCCCTTCTGACCACAAAGCTCTAAACTAAATGCAACTAAGCTGCTACAACTAAGGTACGGACCATTTGCCACTTCTCCTAACTTTCACCTGAACTTCCACCACCATTCCCAACAAATACCACCAGAACAGCCGCGTATGCTGCAGTTGCTGACATGACACTGAAGGGATCTTTTAAGTAAAAGGCCATAATGAAACCAAACGTGACAACACAAAGCGATGTAGTCAACAGCGTTGTTAAAAGACTATTTTGAAGCACCATGAGAAGCATTGGCGCAATAAGAACGGCTCCTCCTAAAGCAGCCATCCACAGCCTCTTTAGGAAAAGCTCAAAATTTTCTTTGCTGTTTATCACGTTCCGGGAGCCCCCGAATATCTCCCATTTTCCGTCATCTCGAGGCTCCGAGATTAGTCCAAAAAACTTCATATGTTCATCAAGTTTCGCGACGTAAGCGCGGTGCTGGGGATGAGATGCTCTTGGGATAGCATCTTCCCTCCATTTCTTGGCAGTTTCCTTCATCAAGGTCACATCGCAAGTCTTCTCCGTTGTCATTATAAAGGGGTCGTGCATCTTGCCTTTAATCGCGCAGGATTTAATAAACTCCCAATCCGCCAGAGCCTGGGCTAGTTCCGGAGACTGAAGTCAGCCAAAGCTTCTCATCTCGGTTTCCCCCGTCCCGCAGCTTGCTGTGCTTACCGTAATCGTGCATCAAGCTGTACCCCCCGGCGATATAATGCCCCGGCGGTTTTGGCGGCTGATATTTAAATTCCAAGGCCTATTGAAGAAGGGCTCTTTGATAGTAAAGTAGCCTAATGCGATGTAGCGATGCCAGGTTCACTGTAATGGAGCTCCCTTCGGCATCGATCACCGTCGCTTCGTACAACCCCTGAATACGCTCACCAAAGTCCTTCTCTTCAAAAATTTGAATTCAGCAGCTGGCTTGTTTGGCATGTGAGTGCGTCGTCCAGCGAGAGGGAGGACCCTTGATCGGAGAGATGCAACCATTAGAGGGATAGATTCGGCACTCTATGTTTGAGGATGAGTTGGTGGAGGATGAGTTGGTCGAAGATGAGGTGGTGGAGGCCCCAGAATTGCCGCCGTATTTCGATACATGACTATAGCATTCAAGGTCTTCCGCGGCTCACGCTTCGCAAAAACAGTAATTGAAGTATTGTCACTTTTGGTGTCTATTTGAGCCAGTGACCATTCGAAATGAGGGTGAAGTTTTAGGTTCACGAGCCCATCCCTCAATTTAGTAACCTGAATCTTTGATGTTGCGGGAGTTTTGCTGCTTTATCCATAGCAGATAGTGGTTCTTTGTTCAGCATCTCGATTCTACTGATGAGATTCTCCCGACTTGCCATCTCTTCGGCGGTTTCACAATGGACCAGGTCGCGTCGAGCGTTCGGATCCTGAAGGCACGATAGTCCGTTAACTTATCCCTGCAAAAGCCATCATCTAGAAACTTTGGGGTTGGTGCTGCGGTTTGTAAAGACTCTACAGTGAGCGTCTCGTTATGGTCTCTCTCTCGTGAGGCATTGGAGCAACTCTCTAGTGAATTATCGGAGCAACTCTCAACGTCAATCCAAGCCGTAGGTCACCTCGGATTCTTCCTTCCTCGAAGTCTGCGAGACGCGGCACTCCTTACCGGCCATGTGGGTCTTTTCCATGGCTTTCGGCGTTTCTTAGAGTCTGTTTGAAAATCAAAGAATTCTGAGATGCTTTCTCAATCTGCAACCCATCTACATACGTCAGTACCGAAGTATAAGTACAAGTTGGAATTATGTTACCCTTTTGGCTGAAACTCTTATCAGATGCTTTTCGCTCTCGAGTCTGTTTATCCTGGAGCCCGAATTCGAGATCTGGATCGCGCAAAGGCCACATGGGCCAGAACCACATTCGTTTCTGTTGGCTTCCGGAAGCTCTTGACATACCTCTTGGCTAAATACACACTCCCATTATAAACTTGTGACAATAATTGAGCGTACAGATATCTGGATAAACGGTGGAAACTTTCCGAAAACCTTTCAGGTGCAGTGATAACACATTGATAGCACACGTGATATCCCGCGAAAAAGCCCCGTGTCAGGATCGGTCGATTCTCTTGCGCTTAGTCATTCTCGACTCTGCTAACTTATTGGGAACCACTAACGTACTCCATCACCACCCTAGCCATAGCACCAACCTAGCTACCCCTGTCATGACACGCGCTGTGGATCTACAGATACAGAGGGCAACGGTGGCATCATACGAGAATCTATAGCTGAGAAAGGAAGAGGAGCTCGGGGAGAGCAGGCTATAAATACACGAGGCGCTCTGAGAGCTCGGCTAATATAGGTCACGTATGCTTGGGAGCACGCGACGTGACACCGACGATAGGACATTGAACATCTGAAGGAACAGTCTTCAAGCTCACTTGCTACTAACCACACACAAAACTCCTTCGAATATGAGTTACCGAAATTGGAAAAAATTGGCAGAGACAGTGTTGTATGGGCTGAAGGAGGCATTGGAAACCGGAGGAAAGGTATTATGTAATATAGACTAGGCCCTTTTAGGCTTAGCCGGGCGTAATAAAACTAATAATAATCATCCCCATCTCCATGTAAGGTACGGAGGTAATACTTCATCAGCGACCGCGCCAGTAAAGCCCTTGCAGATGCCTCCCTGCCGAGAGAGCTTGAACATACGATGCCAGATCAAAAAGCAGTGAGGTCCCTCTGACTACCCTTTATTATCACGATCATGGGCGGCCCTCTCTAGAAGCGGAGGCCGACGGCCAACTATGTCTCACTCCGTCGGAGGAGAAAGCCCTCGAAAAGTATTTGAAACTAATGGCTGACCTCGGGAATCCTGTGCGAATCAAGTGCCTACCTGCCCTCGCCTTCTGTATCGCCCGCCAGGGTTCGACGAATAAAGCGACCAAGCCCCCAGGCAAGAACTGGTCTCAGGGCTTCCAGAAGCGTTATCCAGCACTCAAACCACGACGCCTCTCACAACTCGCATCGCTCGTTCATATAAAAGCACGCTAAATTGCAGTAATTCTGTTAGCAGTATTAAGATTACGTGGCTAAAAGATTAAAAAGCGAGTCTACTAGAAAATTCTAGATTCACAGAACGTTTTGAAGTTACGTAAACCTATTTTAATATATTAAGATCAGCTCCCCCAAGCCCCTATTTATTGTGACAACTCAAGCTGAGCAGGGATCTCGATCCGTAGATCTAGGTAGAAGGACTCAGAAGTGTAAACAACTATCAATTGTCATAACTAAGAGAACAAGCTACGGACAAAAGAAGGGAAGGAAAGCAGTGCTCTATATACAGGAACTGGCCGGAGATCAGGATAGGCGAGCTTTGCGGTGTTCGGTGCTGAGCTCCGGCCGAGCTCTGGGGCATCCGGTGCCAAGCTCCAAGCCAGAGAAGGCCACGGCCGTGACATTTATTAAAAATATTAAAATATAAAGAACATGAATTAATTAGCAATGTCGATGTGACTACTATCCAGTGAACGAGCTAGTATCGTAGTATTTAGTTGTAACAGCCAGAGCCGGTTAGAGACGGATAGGAGCTCAAGGGCCGCAAGCGGCATGCTCTACCTCTGAGCAGCCATAGGCGTACAGCTACAGCAGCCACAGGCGTACCGCTACAGCAGGCATACAGCTACAGCAGCCACAGGCGTACAGCTACAGAAGGCATACAGCCACAGCAGCCACCGGCGTACCGCTACAGCAGCTACAGGCTGACAGCTACAGCACTACTGGAAGGATATAAGGAACAGCTAGAGCTTTCAGGAGGAAAGCAAGCTTGAGTTTATCTTCTAGACGGACAAGCATACTTTTGATATCAATACATCACTATTTCCACTACATTGCAGTCACGTGTTCTTACCTGTTATATTGCAATCCCTCCTGCTGCCCTCTATTTGTTACAATATCCTTCCAGCTGTGCTGTAGCTGTACGCCTGTGGCTGCTCAGAGGTGGAGCATGCCGCTTGCGGCCCTTGAGCTCCTATCCGTCTCTAACCGGCTCTGGCTGTTACACTGGAACTGGCCATGGTTATATGAGGGCAGTTCCAGCAGTAGTTACACCTTTTCTCTCTAGTTTAGAATCTTCGTATTAAGATACCTTACAAACAGCTATCACTGGCGCCTGTATTGGGATCGTGACATATAGTATGATATAATATGAGATTGCAAATTTTGCTGTAATACGTATACAATTTTCAAATCTCATATTGCGTGGTACATAGTTGTCGGATCACTCTACCTGTGGCAACACCACGTCTTTACGTGGATTGCTTAGGTTGAATGTGATTAATTGTTGAAGGTTGAATGGAGGAATGAGGGTATGCCCCTTCCTGGGTCATGTGACCCCGTCACATGACCTGTCCCCCATTCAATAGCTAATCTACGTACAAACAATAGTATTGATTTTTAGGGGTCGATATATCACAATAATATTAACTCGCTCACTGCTACTATCACAGGCCAAGCAGAAAGGCGTCTATCCATCTGAAATTATGTTGGCTTGGCCCGTGGCTAGCAGCTTGACAACACTTTCGTGCCTGTTCCAAGCAGCCCACAACAGCGGCGTCCGACCGTATTTGTTGTCCTTCGAGTCGACATCGACCTTCTCTGTTGCGAGCAGCAACTTGACAACACTGTCGTGCCCGTTTTTAGCAGCGCACAACAACGGCGTTCGACTACTGTCGTCCTTCAAGTCTACATCGACCGTTTCTGTTGTAAGCAGCAGCTTGACAACACTGTCGTGCCCGTTTTCAGCAGCCCATAGCAACAACGTCCGACCACTGTTGTCTTTCGAGTTGACATCGACCTTCTTTGTCGCAAGCAGCAGCTTGACAATACTGTCGTGCCCGTTCCGAGCAGCCCACAACAGCGGTGTCTGACCGTATCTATCCTTCGAGTCGACATCAACCTTCTCTTTTGCGAGCAGCAGCTTGACAACACTGTTGTGCCCGTTCCGAGCAGCCCACAACAGTGGCGTCCGACCGTATTCGTTGTCCTTCGAGTCGACATCGACCTTTTTTGTTGCGAGCAGCAGCTTGACAACACCACTGTGCCCGTTCTCAGCAGCCCACAGCAGCGGCGTCTGAATGTATTTATTGTCCTTCGAGTCGACATCGACCTTCTTTGTTGCGAGCAGCAGCTTGACAACACTGTCGTGCCCGTTCCGAGCAGCGCACAACAACGGCGTTCGACTACTGTCGTCCTTCAAGTCTACATCGACCGTTTCTGTTGTAAGCAGCAGCTTGACAACACTGCCGTGCCCGTTTTCAGCAGCCCATAGCAACAACGTCCGACCACTGTTGTCTTTCGAGTTGACATCGACCTTCTTTGTTGCAAGCAGCAGCTTGACAATACTGTCGTGCCCGTTCCGAGCAGCCCACGACAGCGGTGTCTGACCGTATTTATCCTTCGAGTCGACATCAACCTTCTCTTTTCCAAGCAGCAGCTTGACAACACTGTTGTGCCCGTTCTCAGCAGCCCACAACAGCGGCGTCCGACCGTATTTGTCCTTCGAGTCGACATCGACCTTTTTTGTTGCGAGCAGCAGCTTGACAACACTGTCGTGCCCTTTATTAGCAGCCCACAACAGTAGCGTTTGACCGTATTTGTCCTTCGAGTGGACATCGACCTTTTCTGTTGCGAGCAGTAGCTTGACAACACTGTTGTGCCCTTTCTCAGCAGCCCACCACAGCGACGTCCGACTGCCATTGTCCTTCAAGTCGACATTGACTTTCTCTGTTGCGAGCAGCAGCTTAACAACACTGTCGTGCCCGTTCCGAGCAGCCCACAATAAAGGCGTCCGACCGTATTCGTCGTCCTTCAAGTCGACATCAACCTTTTCTGTTGCGAGCAGCAGCTTAACAATACTGTCGTGCCCGTTCCGAGCAGCCCACAACAGCGGCGTCTGACCGTATGCGTCCTTCGAGTCGACATCAAACTGGGCTGTTGCGAGCAGCAGCTTGACAACACTGTCATGCCCGTTCCGAGCAGCCCACAACAGCGGCGTCTGACTGTATTTGTCCTTCGAGTCGACATCGACTTTCTTTGTTGCAAACAGCAGTTTGACAATATTGTCGTGCCCGTTCCGAGCAGCCCACAATAAAGGCGTCCGACCGTATTCGTTGTCCTTCGAGTCGACATCAACCTTCTCTGTTGCGAGCAGTAACTTGACAACACTGTCGTGCTTGTTTTCAGCAGCCCAAGACAGCGGCGTCCGACCAGATTTATCCTTCGAGTCGACATCGACTTTCTTTGTTGCGAGCAGCAGCATGAAAACACTGTCGTGCCCTTTCTCAGCAGCGCACAACAGCGGCGTTCGACCACCGTTGTCTTTTGAGTCGACATCGACCTTCTTTGTCGCAAGCAGCAGCTTGACAATACTGTCGTGCCCGTTCCGAGCAGCCCACGACAGCGGTGTCTGACCGTATTTATCCTTCGAGTCGACATCAGCCTTCTCTGTTGCAAGCAGCAGCTTGACAACACTGTCGTGCCCGTTCCGAGCAGCGCACAACAGCGGCGTTTGACTGTATTTGTCCTTCGAGTGGACATCGACTTTCTCTGTTGCAAGCAGCAGCTTGACAACACCACTGTGCCCGTTCTCAGCAGCCCACAGCAGCGGCGTCTGACTGTATTCATTGTCCTTCGAGTCGACATCGACCTTCTTTGTTGCGAGCAGCAGCTTGACAACACTGTCGTGCCCGTTCCGAGCAGCCCACAATAAAGGCGTCCGACCGTATTCGTCGTCCTTCAAGTCGATATCAACCTTCTCTGTTACGAGCAGCAACTTGACAACACTGTCGTGCCCGTTCCGAGCAGCCCACAACAGCGGCGTCTGACCGTATGCGTCCTTCGAGTCGACATCAAACTGGGCTGTTGCGAGCAGTGGCTGGAAGATAGCCTCAAGCCCGAAGTACGCTGCTAAATGCAGTCCTGTCATATACTTCGGGAATCTTTGGCTATCTTTCGTGTTGTATAAGTAAGTCTTCTCAGCTAGTAGTACTTGACTTGACGCCTCGACTTGGGCTTGTTTCTGGAGAAATTCTATAGAGCCTTGACACAAAGTCGAAGCCTCCCGAGCATGATGACCCCAATTGTGTGCTGCGTAGTTGTATAGTTTATTTAATTGAAGCCGTTGTTTAAACTCTTTGTCACTTTGACAATAACCGCTTTTAAAAGTGTCAAAAGAAAGGTATGTAACGCATGTTGTCGTAATATTAATCTGCGCACCGGGGAACCACTGCCCTTGCGTTCGCTCGAAGTATTCCTGTGTTGTGTAGTGAACTAACCGAATAATCCCACTTTCCTCATCGACTGTGACTAAGCCGGCGCATACTAAAACCATGTCTTCAGCCTGGGGCAGATTCTCTTTATCGAGTTCAGCATCACCAACTTCTACTGCAAGCCCGTATTGAAGTTCAGAGGTCGAGAGCGGTCTCCTAGAGCACGTAATCCATGACAGAACTTGCTTAGCCAGTTCCTTAGAGTCTGTATCGTGGCTCAAGATTCTTTCCATAGCTTCTTCGTAGGCATAATCGTAGGCTCTCGGTCCAGTAGGCAGGTTCTTTAACACGTCTCTAATCCTTTTAAGTGTCGTTTTAGTACTAACAGCTTGAAAGTGAAGTTGCGCCAGCAAAAACCTGGACTCGCGTTAATGGCTTGGCTTTATAACTTAGTAAGGCAGGAACTTACATTCCATCAACTGCCTTTGTGATTTCGGTTTTGATCTCTTCACCGTAAGTGTTTAGTAATTTCCGTGAAGACTGTAATATCTGGCCGTTTAAATATTGTCGCACGTCTTCATTGTGCGCACGGATCTCAAGTTTTATGCTCCCGTTAAATTTCTCTGTGATATCCGGGATAAACCTCGACGTCGCAAAAAGATTTGCTCTAGTCTTAGTCTGAAGGCTAAAGATCTCCGATAAGAAAATCCTCCGGCAGCCACCGGATGCTTGGCATTCATCAAGTGCGTCTACAATAATAATAACTCTTGTATATGTGCCAACTACAGACTGGAGAGTCCTCGAAATTTCGTCGAGAGATGGCCGCGTCTGCTTCTCCTTGTGCTTGTCGTAAAGAAACTTTACACTATCCGGGAGGGTAGACTGCTCTTGGCTCAGCTGTTTTAAGAGACTTGTGAGTAAATCTTGCGCCTTCTGTTCATGTTTCTGCCGGAAGTTACAGTACAAGTACGCAATGCCAACACCCGGGTCTGTGGAAAATCGCGAGCTGAGCTTTTCTACTACAATCGATGTGAGAATTGTTTTCCCCGCCCCGGGAATTCCTGGACAAAACAAAGTTTGGCTGTCGTTGTTTATCCACGTCTGGAACTCTGTCGAGTTTAGTAACCATTGGCCAGTCCCTTGCTGTCTTCGATTGATGAAATCGCTCTGCTGGGGCCCATAGTTGACTGGCGTGAGCCAATTGAGTATCTCAAGGTCCTCCTTTTTATTTATCTTAGACTTTATAAACTCAACACTGTCGTGAACAATAGATTTATTAGAAACTTGCTACTATAACAACAGAGTCATGAACTAACTATGGCTTAGTATATCCTTCACTGGACGCTCTCCGTCAACGTCACTTGGCTGTACATATCCCAGAAGTTCCTTCGCAAATGCTGCCGCTACAGCCGCAGCATGCTCCTGCCAATCTTTATTTTTATGTGAGTCAGCATAGTCGCAAATTCCTCGAATGACAATGCATGGGAAGTTGTCCATGAGTCCTGCTGCTTCCATCTCGACACAGAGAACACTCCCACCAAGACTTTCGTTGAGACTGTCACGAAGCTTAGCATCCTTGATAACTTGATTACCAGATGCAATTAGACCATAATGAACGCGTATTTCTCGGAGTCTGCTTTGCTTTCTATCGACCACAGTGCCAACTGTGGTACTCGTCACCTCTTTGTCCTTACTGCCTATAGGGGCAATGGCCCACCAGCCTAAGAGGAACTTGAGGAAAGCTAGAATCGTCTCCCAGAGTGTTAAGAATACGACCTGCCATCTACGCCGGCCGCGATAGGAATTGTCTAGTTCGAAGGAAGGTTCCTTCAGAGAAGCAGATTGAATGTATTTCGGTACCAGGTTGGGCCAATTCCTTTCCAGATCGTCCAGATATTGATGTATCTTTGATCCATTCATCTCATGTTGAGTCTCCAATTTGGTCAGTGCTGTCAGGAGCGATGTGGGTGGATTGTTTAATGCCCCAGTTCGCTCGAATTTTCCACCATCTTTCGCCTTGCCGAAGTCCCATTGGACTACGCCAGGAAACTGACCAACGGGTGTACTGACTACAATATCGCCGAGTCGAACCTTTTGCGGAATACCACCACCAATGCCAACCATCAGGCCAATCTTGATTGACGGGAACGTGCGCACCATCTGGGTAGCGAACGTAGCCGCCGCGCTAGTACCGAGCTTGCCCTTTGGGAGACATGCTATAACGATGTTATGCTTGCCAATCGATCCTAAGGTGTATGTATTAGGGTCATTCGGTGGCTTTGGAAGATCGGTATGCCTCTGGTCCAACATGGCCGTTGCCGCAGTCTGCTCCTTTGGCAGAGCACAAAGCCACCCCACGGTATATTCATTATGAGTTCTGAGCCCGGTAGCTGCTTGCGTCGCCATTGCGAGAAGGTCGCTATAAGCATTTGAGAGGATAAAGGTAGTCTTGGATACTTATTGCCCGGGTTTAGTTCCTGTTCTATCGCCGAGGTTTCTTGCGGAGACCCAACCGGTACGAATTTGATTGAAATAACGCAAAATAGCCAGCGTCTAGAGAGAATAGAAGCTAGTTTTACGGAGAAAGAGTATTTTACCACGAATTTGAGCCTCACAAGGCTGAACTCTGGCGCTCGCTGGGCAGACTGGCTGGACGCATTGCCACGTCATGCTATCCCTCCCCCCCCCCCCCACCCCGCCCGTTTTAATTGATATTTCGCCACTTTGTAAAATGTGATATCGCCACCCTCTAGCACACCACCTTTCACCTGATTAAGGCCTTATAAGCGGCAGAATCGCAGGCACTCTGGCTGCTAGCTGCGCAACCGAAGCTATTTACACTTTTACTACTATGTCGCTCTCAACGCTTAGAACACCAGTTACACCACCACAACCTACCTATTACGACTTGGATGGACTTCAATAAGTCATTTGCGTTTTGGAGTGTTGAGTACTATTTTGCGACCACAGCGATGTTTTGGAGGAGCCAATCGATGAGCAAGAGCGTATTAAACTTGATTTTGAGTAAGATTCAGTTGTAAAACGATTTCATTTTGTATAAATCCAGCCTCAAAGTAAAGAACTTGAAATATAAAAAAAAAGGGTCGCCTATGTTGCATATCTTCGCCCTAGTCGGTGCAGAATTGCAGAGTTCGCCAAGAGGGGAAGGACAACAAATATCTTATTTTAAGTACCCTTCTCTCGCATATCAATTCCTGGACTCATCTCCCATACAAGATGACAGAATTGGCTCTGCTCTGTGATGACAATTAAGTGGTGATTAAGGTTAGCACCGGTACAGTGGAAGGCGAATTGGGTGTCACTGGTTCTTAATTAACATTTTTTAAACGACTGCGGGGTTGGTCTGTTGTGGCTTGTGTGGCTTTGCAGATACATGTACCAAGGAGGTCATCAATCCTCCCATCACTCGTTTCATTCTTCATCCTGTGTCAGCCACGATCATGGCGCCGCAACCGGATGCTGCACAGCATGTTTTGATTTAAACATCGCTGGAAAAAGGGGTTGAAACAAAGCTAATCGCCTTAAAAGCCTCGTGCAGCGTGAGCGCCGTCCAGAGAATTCGTCGGAAGAAAAAGCAGTTCGAAATGCCACCCCAAGAACGAACCTGTTGAACAGGTTAGGTCTAAGGACCATACCTAAAGTCTATTGTAGGCACCAGTAGGCATCGTTGTGTTGACATGCGAGTATCACACCCCTATAAGTAGAGGGATTCTCTCCTGTAGTTTAGGTTCTACAACCTTCAGCAATTGACACTTGTTTGCCCTATACTCTCTGAAGGCCACGTGACTCTTTCTATTTGAACAGAACCGCGTCGGCCGTCGTAGCAAATATGCTTAGCTTTAATATTCTCACGTTGAGAAATCTTCTACCGAAAGTCATAGTGGATGCATACGGGGTTATTCTTGTCATATTGCTTATCACTTTTCCAGCCACTCAGTCGGAGAAGTGGTTATGCATGTTCGCCACTTGGCGGATCGGCTCAGTCGCTTGCCAATTATACGACATGGCCACAACCACAAAATAATATCTCCAAACATCTCAATCCGAATGACAATGAGAACAAGATGTACAAGTATAGCGCAATTAATGTGCCACTCACCAAATTGGGGATGGCTGGCTTCGCCAACACAATGGCATTCCCCGCTACCATATGCCTCCCTATGTATGATTCAGTTACTATTAGCCCCTAACTGCGGTAATACATTCAGCTGAGGCTGAATCTCGGTGACCACGAAATGCGGCGGTGGTGTTATACTGTAAGGTAGTTGTTTTCTAGTACAAAAGTCATCAGGCTGTGTACCCTTTTCCCCTGCGTAGCGGAATAGCCTGCGTTGCGCAAATACCTTTAATATTTTGTACAAGGCTCCGTCAAACACCACCTCATGCCAACTGTCAAAATAATTTTGTTTCTATAGTAAGTTTTAAAATTATGATATTGTCGCAAGATAACGAGACCTACTACTCCTCGTACAAACATGCTTATACCCCTCTCCGTATCAGCCTTTTATGTCACCAGAATTGCGCTAATCGCGAACGGCAAAAAGCCGCACCTCGTCGATTGGCTGCCCCATGTTGAGCACTCGCAAGGCGCAGCCAGAATATAACATAGGTTACATGACGGCTGCGATCATCGACGTAGTGCGGTATGCATTGCCATGTTAACAAAAAAGACTGGTCGATAACTTGGACAACAATTATTTTCCCCTCTGGTGAGCAATATCAGCACATTGTTCGCGGGAGTCGAGGGCATTGAACACAGGTCAGACGAGAGGGTGGGTCCCAAGTCCTTGTGACACTTGGACACGGCTGCATGGCTCGGCTCGCTGCTAGTGCGTACACAAAAATCTAAGAGCAGCGAGTAGGACTGAGCGAAATGCAGCCATTTGCATCCTTAGTAAACTCCGGCGGATTGCGACATCGCTCGATGCTAGGCGGGCAACGTAGGGAACAGGCGTATTCAGCCTCCCCACTGTACAAAAGCTACGGGCCCCCACATGGATCACCTGTATCCAGTATCCCTCTGCCCCTGGTACCGTTACCATTATTGAACCGCGACTCACGCAATGTCGACATTACTAGTCATTTTCTGTTTCGTACTTCAAGCCACACCCGATGGATGGAACGACTTCACTAATAACATTGCAACCGATCTTGCACTGTTAGTGGCTCTATTTGCTGAGCAGGTTGCGAAACAGTTTCTTAGCGAATCAACCTCGCCTTTCGACAATATCATTTTCACTGTTGCTCCTCTCGGAATTTTAACAGCCATTGTTTCGGTAATTCGAGTTCTTGGATCTGCGTCTCCACGAGCGTTTGTTGGAAAGGCGCAGGAGGGAAAGGCCAAGCCGAAGCAGAACTTTGCTCCCCCACCAGCCATTATGTGTGTGAGCTTTGGAACAATGGTGGGATTGCCCGGGTGTTTGGGCACCCTCGGATTCTCGAGTTCATTTTCGACGAAGAAGAGATAGAGAAAGGGGGAAAACGAAATGTTTAAGGGCTTGGAGAGAATCAAGAGAGGGAAAATAGTCAGAGGACAAATCTTGTCTTCTACGAAATCTTTTCAGGCGGCAGGGTAGTAAGCCGCCCAACGCGGGAATCTACAAACTAGAAGAGTACCAAAAAAAGCTTGATCCAATAGCACGAGCTCCACTTCAGAATGAATCGTACGTCAACGGTGACGCTCGCATACAATTTGCGCCTAATACAAATCTTTCTTTTAATGTCGGTATACAAAAGCCTGGTCCGATTGCTCTTTACGGTGTAGCAATCTTCGGCCGCCTACTCCAAACCAGCGTCCTAGGCTACGGAGCCTAGGCTATTTATATCAAAGATTTAAAGAAAGAGGGTCAAGCCACACCCTATCTTATTTTTGGCTGACTTTTGCTGGCACGCTCCTTCTAGTTGCCGGTATGTTCCTCTGCGCCTGGCTGATCGAGCACAGTACGCAGGAGAGTTATATTTAAACTGGACAAGCAAGTCTTCTGGATCCAGCCTGGCAATCAAAGAGTCGGGATCAGAACTTCGAGGCATTTGCATATTCGACCAATTTAAAAGAATACACGACATCTTGGAAAGTAGAAAAGGACGAAAGCGCTGGGTGGAGGAAGAGAGTGTTTGTCTGGTCAGCAATATGCACCCCTATGGTTGGATTTATACTGCAATTCACTGGTTTGCGAGGTTTCACTCCTCTGTCGCAATGTACCAGTTTGTAGCCACTCTCATCATGACCTTGGTCCGATCTCTTCTGCGAACCCAGCGGCTGAAGGAGAGTGAAAATCTTCTCCAAGTTCGGGAACTTCAAGACCAGGTAAAAGAACATGAACTGGACTGGCAGACACTGAGGATCAAAAACAGCATTGGAAAAACTGGAAAAGAGCCCATCAGATGGTACAACTTCCCACGACGACCCTCCCAGCAATAAAAATTTTGACGGCGAACTTTACTGGTCAATTATTGAAGAAACATGCAAGTTAGAAGAGACTAGAATTAGAGAATTTAAAGAAGAACTTGTTGATCGGCTCAAAAAGGTGTATAATGCTGGCTTCGCAGTGAATGAACATGGTAAGACGAGCGGAAAGGAAAATGTGTCACCGCCCCTGTCGAGTGGATTGCAAAAGTTAAGGGCAAATATCCCGCCAATGGCTCTCAATTTCAGTCACCAAACGTTGCCAAGAAGCTGATATGCTACAGATCGTGCTTGTCCTATCTCACAGACGAAGGCGCCCCGACAACGGCTCAGCGCTGGACTTCAGCTGTTCGGGAGCAGGCTCTAAAGCTTCAAGCAGCGATTCGGTCTGTAGCGAACTACGTCTCTTCTAACGCGCGTCATGCAAAATTTCGCGCGGACTTCGTGGCTATGGCTGCGTTTTGCCGGGTAATGAATTATCGTACAGGTCGATGTACAGCGAATACTGCACTTCCAGTTCATCTTATGGCGCGTCGTATCCGAGGGCTGTGGCGAATCGATATTTGCCAGCTGGAGGCGGTTTTGGGCTTGTGGGTGTGGTCAAATAAGATGGAAGTGGAGAGTGAGACGTCAGAGCAAGGATGCAAACGATTTTCGTCCTTGTCACTCCCTATAACGAAGAAACTGCTATTTAGATCCGACTCGGAACAGCGACAAAATCAACAACAGCAAGACATAGGATTGGTGTTAGTGCAGACTGAGAATTCATTGCTTGAGATGGCCACTCACGACATACTTACTTCCTTCATTGATGCACTTGCCAGCATCACAAACAAGCTGGAAAGGGTCAATATTGTCCAGAATGTCAGGAATAACTTCATGGCTGAAGAATTAATATCTATTTCCGAAGCACTACTATTCCTCGGCTTAGTTCACAATCAAACCGATCGCCTAGTCGATTCATTTACACAAGCCAGATTGGGGTCACAGGGAGGTGCTCTGATGAGCGTGATACCCCCATTCCGCATGATGTCTTTACTTCCTTCACTCATGGCAGAGAATGGCCGCCTCAGATCGTTGGCACGAAAGCTAAGGAAAGAAAGGAGATGGGCGACAGCGCAAGGTCTTCTTATGGCATTATATCATGACGCCTTGACTTCTCATGCCGAAGACAAACCCTGTCGGTCAGAAGAGCTGCTTGTGGAACTTGGTGAATTGTATAGGAAAGCGATGAGGTTTGAGGAGCCATCCCATCGGAACCTTGGTTACACCTTTTCTCTTTAGTTTAGAATCTTCGTATTTGATACCTTACAAACAGCTATCATTGGCGCCTGTATTGGGATCGTGACAGTGTTGTAAAGTTGCACAAAATCGCAACACATAATTTTTGTCACGACACGCGCTGTGGATCTACAGATACAGAGGGCAACGGTGGTATCATACGAGAATCTAGAGCTAAGGAAAGGAGAGGAGCTCGAGGAGAGCAGGCTATATATACATGCGGCGCTCGGAGAGCACGGGACATGACAATTTTCACTAAGTTCCGTGCCCGCAAAATAAAGCGGCATGTCATAATTTTTGGTGTATTGGCGCTAATGGGTGCCGTTTCAATCGCACCCCGATATTGGGGACCGTGACAGTAGGCTTCTTCGTGCATTTGTTAAAAAGGGTGGCCGAACAACAAATCGCTTACTTTTTTCTTTTTGTTCCTTAACATTTCCTGGTTCCTCAGGGTTAGGTTCACAGCTAGAACTTTTTTCGTTACCTCCTTATCCGGCGAGTAAAAATAATTTTTTCTTTATAACCTAATCCGGGGTTTCGTTCGGAAGGCTTATTCTTTAACCAGCTTATTAGAATCTCTTTATAACCTTATCCAGGGTGGTTCTTTCGGCAGGTTATCCCTTAACCAGCTCATTAAAATCTCTACAATTCTAACTTATTTTTGAAAAAGGATAAGGACTCCGTTACAGTAGAAATAAAGTGAAGATTTAGGATAACAGACTATCCGGCTTAAAGTAAGCAAGTTAAACTCAACAGTCAATACTATAACGCTATGGCTCAGGCTGCTAGGCTTCGCGAGGATTACACCCACCCAGAAAAAGTTTATAAAGGTTTTATGTGGGCACCCGATGGGAAGTTTTCCAAAGAAGTCTGGGAAAAAATTAAAGACCTTATAGGGCCTTGTTCATACGAGATAAAAGACAGGCTAAAAGAAGAGTTGTGTTGGGTATGTGGTTGGACCGTTTACAACCAGGCTTTGGCAGACTACGGGTCACGCATTCGAATATTCCACACGCGTAGTAACGTAGGAATATGGGAAGTTGGATCAAGATGGATGATTTCTGACCGTCCGAATGATGCTTCACTCGCAAACGATTTCATTACTCAAGAGTTCCTACGCAATTACAAACCAAGCTTGGAAATCCCTCTGATAAAAGAAATGCGAAAACTCAGTGCACCTACAGATAAAGTAGATATTACATTAATGTCTCGGGCTCAAGGCGTTTCGCTAGATACTATTTGGCATACTTTATCTTCGGAGCAAAAGTCAAATTATCGGAACCAACTTGCTGCTGCTATTAAAGAATGGAGACAGTTTACATCACCAATATGCAAAAATGTCGATGGCAGTATACCCGACGATTTTATTATTGGCTTTTGTATCCGGCGCAGCCCTACCTGTACAAAAATGGGACGTACAACAAACGATTGGTTCAGCAATCTTGAGGAAACTCTCCGCCTTGGACTTTCCTATCAGTATAAAACTAAAAACGCAACAATAATCGAAGAAAAATTTCAAGAGCTCAAAAAAAACTTTCCAAAATGTGAACCGTACGTTTTAACACACGGGGATTTGAACTTTTCGAATATTTTTGTTAAAAATGACAAAATCGAAGCAATTATTGACTGGGAAATATCAGCATACCTTCCTTGGTGGGCGGAGCGCTGGATGTCGTTTGTTTTAGGTACTGATCCGACCGATGAACTTTTTTACCCTCTTTGGGCGGATATTGATACAGAAATGGACAGCGATACTTTCCAAGTCGAAGTTGTCGAGAAAGTTGCCCCGGTTTTGGAAGCTTGGTCGAGAACTCAATTCACGGAAGAAGTGGAACATACAAATTCTGGATCACTGTGGCAGCTGCCTGGATTTTGTAAATGTAAGCCTTTTGGGGGTGTGTGGAAAGCGAGGAACATTGGGCTTCACATGGAGCATATATGTCACGATCCCAATACAGGCGCCAGTGATAGCTGTTTGTAAGGTATCTTAATACGAAGATTCTAAACTAAAGAGGAAAGGTGTAACTGTCACGGCCCTGGCCTTCTGGGTCGGAGCACACCACCGGACAACCCAGAGCTCGGACAGAGCACAGCACCGGACAACCCAGGGCTCAGGCGGAGCTCAGCACCGGACACCACAAAGCTCGCCTATCCTGGCCTCCGGCCAGTTCCTGTATATAGAGCACTGCTTTCCTTCCCTTCTTCTGTCCGTAGCTTGTTCTCTTCGTTATAACGATTGATAGTTGTTCACACCTCTGAGTCCTTCCACCTGGATCTACGGATCGAGATCCCTGTTCAGCTTGAGTTGTTACACCAATTATACTCGGCTAATGGGTCGCTCGCTTTCCGCGCAGCGAACCATGATTTCCAAGTAATATCAGCCCGTAGATCGCTTGTTCTTCGCTTCGTTGTCGAAACATCAGATAGATAAACGTAGCATCGAGTCGCGTTGCGGTACCAGCGGAACATTGAGGTGATAGCCTTCTGGAGTTCGGCTCTATTTGATTTGTTGATACAGCAAGTGTCTACCCAGAAGTGTTGTAAGCCGTCGAGTTTAGCTTGCTGTCCGCAAAATCGAATCTTGTTGTAGCCAGTCTTGCTTTTGCCATGCCACCTATCAAATCTTTAAAGGTGACTTCTTGACCCTCGTCCCAAGTATGTGAAAGTATTGCATAGGGAGGGATCTCATCGTCGCAAAATTCTCTAAAGCTAAATTCGCCGGTCCCGCCTTGTAGTAGAAGACGCATTGTTGCGCGCCGAGAGCGATAGAAGCAAGCAGGGTGTGAGGTTCAGTTAGGCTCGAAGGTAGCAGGGTGGGAAGACAGGGACGCGGTAACTCGCTCGTTAGCAGAGAATTCCTCGTTCAGCTATTGAAGTTAATAAGCGTATAGATAGAGCAAGGACAAAGACTCGACCATACCACGATATTGTAAGTCGTATCTGAAGGCTGTTGAAGCGGGGCAGGCTTTGCTGGGACACAGGGATTGCAACGCAACCCAAATTGTGGCGCCATGAGGCTGAGGAGAAGACGGCGCAACCTTCGCGGGCAGTGTCTACGGAGATAGCGATACGGCCTTTCGTGTCCCTTGCTGCGCTTATCATATCTCGCGGTGTCCGTTCCTGCCGTCGTTGTGCCTTGACCGTGAACGCTGTGCGCGCATAGGGACTTAAGCACAAGGCTGGCAAGTCCTGGCGCGTGCCTGACGCATGCGCGAGCCCATTGTAGGATATAACATAACACAGAAGGCTCTTGGGGGATCCCATGGAGGCGTACCCGGACATTCTCCAGGATATGTCATAACCTGGCCCAAAAACCTCGACCATTAGTACAGTAGTAGGGTGGCAGCTACACCTTTTCCTCCTTAGTTTAGAATCCTCGTACTTTAGATACCTGACAAATAGCTATCCCAAGAGCCTGTATTTGATATCGTGACACATTATTTACAACATAGCAAAGATTACGGCAGCCGCTTCATTAAAGCAAGGAACGCGCTTAAGCGCATGCGAAACAGCAAGTTCGCAAGTCAAAAATACGAAAACCCGACAATCTCCATCCCACCACCCAACCTACATCTCGCTATTATGCTACATAAGGGAGATGAAGACAATAGTCTAACTGCAGGAAAGAACTAGTCTTCTATTTTAAGAGCCCAGATCTCAGCTAGACAAAGATGCCGCGAATCAGTTCGTACTAGTGCGCTTTGCGATCCAGTATGTGGACAACGGCTCTACTATGGTTGACGCTTAGAAACAATATTTTGTGGTAGCTGCAGCGCGGGTTTTGGAGGCGGTCCGTAACCAATAATTATGATCCTAGAGGAAGAAACTTAACAGCGTCATCGAGCAAGGTCTAAGTAAGACCTTAGAGCTGCCGGATCAATGAATAGCGTCAATTAGGAGTCAAACTCTTCTTGATGGCCAGAGTTCTAACTTTGAAGCAAGTCAGACGACCATCTTGTGCAAACACTGTACCTGCGAGAATCCTACATTTTGCCTCGATTATTGTATTCAATCCTAGGTCGATATAACGAAGAGGGGTATCGGCTTAACTTCCAACTTTTCGTTTTCAATATACTCTCGATGGCAAGGGCCCGGTGGACTCCGAAGGACGAGTTTTCGGAAGTCCTCCTTAATCTCGTACTTTAAGTCTTTCAAAATATTGTTATCCCATTCCACAAGTATACCTATTCTCTTGAGTGATGAGATCACTCTCAAACGCCCTTGTGATCCTAAAAATATCTCCGTACCTACTTCGACCTTGGAAACACTCCAACGCTGGTGATCTTCAGTATGCTTACTGCTGCGAAGCTCAAAGCCTCCTGGAATTTTCGCCTGTGGGTTTATGATAAGACGAGTTTCAAACACAGAAAAGCCCTTCGCCTCTATGTTGCCAAGATATGGCCCTTGGCACTGTCTTCCACATTCACTATCGCTGAACTCTAAGCATCGAGTCGCAATGACTGCCATAGTGCAGCAGCTTAATGATTCCTTCAACATCGGAATCCAGCCATGTGCCTTCTCGATAAGAGTTGCTATATACTCACGATCGCGCTCTGGAATCCATAATGCATCAAATTGCCCATCCTTGTTGACTCCCGTATTCTTCAATTCTTTCAAGCATAGAAAAATCTTCCTCCCCACTTCTTGGCGCCATTCACCGTGCTCCTCCCAGAGCGTTGGAAGTGATATAGCGAGGTCTTCATAGGTCAGTGCCTGAAAGAACGCATCCTTACAATCGCTTTCGCTCCATTGGAGTGACTCCAAGAAAGCTCGTATTGTGGATGTGGACAAAACGCTGAAAAGATTGGTTCTTTTCGCATTCTTTGTGCAAGCGGACACTATGACTCCAAATTGAGCTTTTCCAAAGACCCTAATATTACGGCGTTCTGGTGAGAGCTCCCACATCTCAAGAAATGTTTCCTTTAGTGTCCGACCACCATCGGTTTTAATGGTTCTTGAACCGCCTACAGATGGACCAAAGCCGCCTGAACCCCATTGCACATTCACTTGACTATTATCAACATATGTATGTGACTTAGAAGTCCCTAGAGGGCGACGGCAGCCTGAATTCATCAAGATTGCGTCAACTTGGTCGGGTGTGGTGCAACAATTTGGGTTAAATCGAAGCCCGGGTGTCTTTCGGGTGGTTTCTCCTGCGCCAATAAGAAGAGTTTCTTCGCCATTGAAAGATTTTTGGGCTGGCGGAAAGCCTCCAAAGGCTTCTATTTCAGGCTCATCACAGAATGAGCTGCTAGATCCTCGAGGCATCCAGTGAGAGAGGACTTCCCCAGTTCTAGGTTGGGGGCCATCTTCATAATTTTGGTGCCACGGCAGTATTAATCCATTGCCGACAAAGTAACAGGATATTTTACTAGGGTCATCTTTGGGGTAGGATTTCCATAGAGGCCCCCAAATATCTGCAAAAGCGCTGATTGTAGTTGATAGATAAAGGGGCTCATCCGGATACGTTGAAAATGAGCTTCGATGGAGCACCCAGACTTGACCCCCCCGTAAAAACTTATCGAGACACTTTAGAGACCGACGTCGCATTGAAACAAGTCCTGAATCGCGAGGTATATTATCCGGAAAGTCCTTGCTCAAACCCTGCAAAGGAATAATGATTTCATCTAGCTGGGTTCCATCAGATAGCTCACCAAATGGTTCAGTGTGTACTAAGGAATAGGATAATATCGCTAGATCCAGGACCTGAACAGTGCACTTCCACAGATCTCGAGGTGGCCAATTAGTGCAATCATCCAATTCCACAAACAAACCCAAAGAATTCAGTATGTCCGCACATTTACGATCGAGAAGATGCTGAGGGTAAATCGCCTGGTTAGCACATACGTCGGAATCTTTCGGGCGAGAAATTGGGCTTCCTGTATTCTCCCAGATGAAGTCAAGAACCTCGTCAAAGAGATTGGCCAGATTTTCAACTCTCTCAAAGGGGATGGTCACAAGATTTCCGACATTGGGTCGGGTGGGGCTTACTACCAATGTACTAAAATGCGTTTGGTTAAACCCTTCACTTCTCAGAGATGATATATTATTGCATATAGTGAAGATTAGATTTCGGCACTCAAGGAGATGAAACAGATCTCTTGCAACATTTTCCTGTCCAGCATTCCTGGTGGGCCGATCACAGTAAGCACGGATTTCATGGTTATCCTTGCGGACTACCGATTGGAAGTACTCATCCACTGGGATAGACCACGGCCACTGTCCACTAGGCCTCTTACATCGTGCGGTTATCCGAGCTAACGAGCTGTAGAACTGGATTGCCGAACGCTGGTATATAGTATTCCTGAAATCGTCAAGCTCCTGGAAGTATTTTCTAGGATTGGAAAATATCTCATCTGAATCAATTCCTGGTGGTAACTCTTCCGTGACAATATTACTTTCAGATGCAGAATCAATATCCGAACTGTCACTTGCTATCTCTGAAAAGCTGTACTCTGTAATTTGTGTTTCGTGCGAATTTCGGCTGGAGGAGGTTGTCGGGAATGGTTGCTCAATCAGATTAGGAGTTTCAGATGGCACCTCGCTCCCCAATCGGCCTCTCTCAGCAACCAGCTGAAAGGGGTATTCTTCCAAGTATAAATTGGGCCTGACAACATCCGGTACCGACATTGGATAGTGCAGCTGGGAACTCACAACAGCATGATGGTTATCCTCCGGGCCCTCCAGGCTTGTCCGCGACAGCGTTCTAGGGATCGCCACCTCAGGCGCGTTCTGCAGACTAACGGGCTTTTCACTGTCAACAGTAGCCTCGCTATCCTTAGATGCGCCTTTTGTATTGGGAATGTTAGATGGCGATGCTCCCGGAGTTGCATGTGCTGGATGCGCCCCTGTGTGTGATGGATCTTGCATCGGCTGTGGTGGAAGGGGAGGCATTTCGAATAGCTTGACATAATTCATGTGCATAGTAGACTCAGGATTCTCGTTGCCGTCAACCTGTCGCCACAACGGGAAAGTATCATATGCGGGTTTCATGCCACCAGTTGCCTTCCAATTCTTCCCCGGAGCAGGCTTTATGCTTTTGATATGTTCTAATGCGTTGAATTTATCCTTGATTGAAGGTCGTTCGGACTGGGGTAGAGGCTGTTTGCGGAGCAACGAACGAGAGATAGCCACCGGATCCACAGTATTGACAGCTGATCTAGTATTGGAGTCAGAGCTGGGACTGCCATTTGGGCTAAAGGTGGCTGCATGGGGACTTAAGCGGAATTTACTTCTGTGTAAATTCAATCGAGGTCTTTCAGCGCTTGCTATATCACTTGAGCGGCTAGAGAAGTGAGAATCGACATTGTTGACTGGACTAGCTGAAGTTGGAGACAGTCTCGTAGTCGCATGGACAGGAAATGGTTCTTGAGCGTGCTTGGCCTGCTGGGCGTTTCTCAGCCGCGAATCCAAATTACCAAGAGTGCGAGTGGCCTGAGCAGATAATGGTCGAGGAATCGGCGCAGGGTTTTGAAATTGTGCTTGCTTGGTAAATCCGGGGCTGTGACCTGGACCCTGGCGATTAGAGATATGAGATAGAGAAGTTCCATGAGTAGATGGGGCCGGTCTCTGGGCCGATCTCGCATCTGCAGGAGCCGCAATAGGTATCATCCCTTCTGACGGGTTGGCTTGGGCCGCCTCGACATTGCGTTTAGCCTTCTCTTGAATCTCCTTTTGCTTTTGAGGATCATTTGCAATGATCGAAATAAGATCGGAAGGGACGGGAATGTTAAGCTTAAAGGTGTCTGCAAACCTCTTCAAGTCATTGAGCTTGATTTCCTTGTCATTTCTGCGCCTAGTTACGTGTGACTTTTCAAGATTGGTTCTTTGCCGAGGGCTAGCGAATGACTTGAAGGCGCTTGCGACATCACGCTCAACAGTTGCTGTATGACTCGCAGAAGAGGATGTGTTAGCAACTAGCTTAGATTCAAGTATGGCAGTAAAGCCTGACTCGGTTGTAGTAGGAGGCGTTGAGATATCTGTCTTAGCGGGATTAGAAGCTGGTGTAACCTTAGCTATGTCAGCAATAGGCTTATCAGCATAAGCAGGTTGCGACAAAATAGCAGGATCACCAGGAGCACCACGGACAGTGGACTGTCCTACTAAAGTTCTTCTGGCGGGCGGAGTATATCTATTGTTGGATAATGTCAGCTGAGGGAACTCCTGTTGTCGGCGAATGCCGCTTTGTCTAGATTCTTGTTCGTGAGCCCACTGTAAGGCCAACAAGATGCACTTACATGTTTTCATTATTCTCCTCTGTTTTTGAATTACCTCCGCTGCGTTCCTCAGTGATGTGAGAACGAGTTGCTGCACTTCGCTCAATCTCGTGCGCCATTTTGTCCGCCTCGGCGAGTCGTTGCTTGTACTGTGGGTGACTCTTATTGATCGCGGTAGTATAGATACTCTCGTCAAAATCTGCCTTTAGGCCAAATCGTATCTCATTCTCCGCGAACATATCCCATGCAGCGCTTGATTTTGACCTACTTGACTCCTTTTCCGAGGCATCCGGGACCCATCGCTGTAGTGTTCGCTCGCGGTGGTTTTGACCACCCGAGATTGCACTATCATTACGGAAAAGGCTCGCATTGCCTGACAATCATCAGTGTTAGAGCGACTAACAACGGGCATGAACATACTATCCCGTCCGGCCTCGTTCTTCTTGCCTGTCATGTTCTTTTGTTGGGACGTCATGGAGATAGGTGGGTTAGGGTTATTTGCGACTTAGGGCTCGTCTTTTTTATGCTCAGCACATAAGTGGCTATTCTCGCTAAGAGGATTTAAGCGAGCCAGTTATATAGAGCCGGAGTAGGCTGGCACCTGTGCTGTATATAACACAGAGTCACGTGCCAAAATAGAGGCATATAGGAGTGCCTATTTTAAGCTGAATATGGAATTTTATAAGTCTACTTCAAACAATACAAAAAGTTGTCACGGTCCTGACGGTTCCTATGCACGTAACCCAAAGTCGCGCCAGTTATTCGGATGCTTATTGGCTCGCTTGTTGATGCATCACGTGTTAGCAAGATCTTTTATAAAACGTACTTAATAAGCAGCTTGCTCGGCACTACATCGCTTTTCTGCCATTCCACAAGGACCTATCCCTAAAAGCTTAAATCTAATACTCTTACTCATTTCCCCCTTTTACTCCGATCACCGGCACGTCGGAAGGCCCAGGAGCCTCCTGTGCGGCCCCGGCCGCTACAAAGAACGCCGATAGAATGAGAAATACACAATGATAGCTAAGAAGAATTGGGGATGCCGTTTAGGCTCTCTATTGTTGTCTATGTTACGGCGCTGGCGCACCTACAGCCCCTTACGACTCCTTACAGCCTGTTGGCGCCTTACTAGGCATCTCGGCGATGGAATTACAGGCTTGCAAGAGCGTTACGGATGATGATATTATCTACAATTACGGCTGTAATCTGTGTGTGTGCGTGAGGTGCTCTAGCTCCTTGGCCTAATTACGTAAGCCGATTTCTGACTATACCTCTCCTCCCGCCTCCATAGTTCTGTAGTTCTATTATCCTCGGTTTTTACCCCGTATTACTTTTAGCCGTTGCTATCATTCTACGTGCCGTGACAGATATGGCGTGCCGTGTTCGACCTGGTCGCACTTATCATCCCGAAACAATTAACGCCACCAACTGCCTTCGAAAAAGCCGTCTTCGACAGGCCGCTTCGATCGAGCTCAGTTTATCAGAAAGGAATCAAACAGACACACGTGGGATCACGATCTAGCTAGGACAGCTGTGAAATAGGGGGCTTGATAACATATAATGAGGAAGTGGAGAATAGCCTTGCTGGAGTGGAAGTCGTTAGCTGGTCAATATGTTAGGGAATATATGATATAGTGCGGCTAGCCCAGCTTCACAAGGAGATGGTAATCGAAGGGAATTTTGAACTGATGCTTGGGGACCATCAATTGGATGGACTGGCCCATGATGCAATCTTTTTAGGGCTCGGCCCCTGACACCACAGGGCTCGCTTACACTGGTCCCTGGCCAGCCTCCTGTATATAAAACGCTGCTTTCCTTCCCTTCTTCCGTCTGTAGCTTGTTCTCTTCGTTATAGCAATTGATAGTTGTTCACACCTTTGAGTCCCTCTCCCTGAGATTTACGGATCGAGACCCCAGTTCGCCTTGAGTTGCTACGGAAAGCAGCGCTTTATATATACAGGAGACTGGCCAAGGGCTGCCACGGCACGCGCTGTAGATCTACAGATACAGTGGGCAACGGTGGCATCATAAAAGAGAATCTAAGGCTAAGGAAGGTGTTTGTATCACTTTCGTGATGCTTCTTCGTATTGATTACTTGCAATTACTTAAGTCGGTTACCCACGGGACACGTAGCACCGCGATCTCAGCACAGTGCTATTATGCTCGTTGTAGGTGGTTGACTTGTTCTTGATTCATTCTAAGTTCTGATCTACGTGCAAAAGCTATAATACATCCATGTGGTCTGTGCGTCACGAGGTGTGCTATTCACTCATACCAACAGAAGGAAAAGGAGCTCGAGGAAAGCAGGCTATATATACACGAGGGGCTCTGAGAGCTCGGCTAATATAGGTCACATGTGCTCCAGCGCGGACGTGTGGCTCGACGTGATTGAAAAATCCTTCACCATCCTCTGCAGTGTTTCATTTGGGTACCATTTGCCTCAGACACCAAAGCGCTAAAAAGATATACGTATTAATATAGTAAATGATCTGGCGGATTCTGAAATAAACAGGCGGTAATTCCGCGAGGCTGTCTTAACATTTTGCTCATCGCTTTAGGCGCCTCAAAATAATCTCCTGCTGTGCCACAGTGACCTTCCGCCGACAATGCGCTAATGCGGGGGTGCACAGCATGGAGTGTGGAGTGTGGAGTGTAAATCAGGATTGTAGTTTCCCCCTGACAGCTGCCTGACCGACTTTGTCAGATTTTTTTCCTCCTTCTCTCTCTGCAAGCATGAGGTCGCATTTCGGAGCAGACCCCATGCACCTAACAAACACTGCCGTGTTCCCAAGCCCAAGCGTCTACTTCGGAGCATCCCGCCGGTCATCGCACCGAATACTGAGATAACAGAAGGGAGCGTGTGCTACGTTAACCTTGACGTTACCCAAAAGGTGGAAGATGAGGATGTTAAGGTCTTCGCTGACGGAGATAGTGACAAAATTGTCGCCACTCGCTTACGAAGAAGTCAAGTAGACATGAAGCGCAATAGTTGCACTTGCACGGTGCATAGAGCTCGGGGCGATTTTTTTTCCCCCGCATGCAGGGATGCGTGAATACAAGGTAAAAGAGTTTAGGTGGGCACGCTGTCACGGCCCTGGCCCTATCTCGCTTAGAGCTCCCTGGGGCTCCGCCTTTTAGGGCTCGGCCCCTGACACCATAAGGCTCGCTTACACTAGCCACTAACCAGTCTCCCGTATATACAAGTAAAGCGCCGCTTTCCTTCCCTTCTTCCGTCTGCAGCTTGTTTTCTTCGTTATAACAATTGATAGCCGTTCACACCTTTGAGCCCCTCTCCCTAAGATTTACAGATCGAGATCCCTGTTCGCCTTGAGTTGTTACGCTGTCAAGGATGCTAAAGTGAAGGCAGAAGAAAGGCAAAGCATCTCAACGTTAAAGAGCAATACAAGTAGTTGCATATTATGCTATCCTGTTGAGTTTTGGTTCGTCTTTAATTTAGCCCGCCCTTCTCATCAAGCGACGCCAATTTCAAAGCGAGCCCTTCTCGAGATAAGTAAACGCATACACCGCCCAAAGGGCAATTTCGAGACCCGCATGACCAAGTTGCAAAATATTGGGTAGAAATTAAAGCTCATGGTACAATCCTCATTAGCACTTTGCAGTGTAATGTACATAAATGCCGATGGCTTTGAAGTTGTGGAAATAGCTCTTTATCTGAAGCAGTGAAAGCACTAGTATGGTGATATTTAGTGATATTGTGGCTTGAGTCATATGAGATCGACTTTTTGATACTACACTAGTATTAGTATGAGATATCTCGTAGAGCACTAGTATTAATATGAAATTTTGATCTCATATCATATTGGCAATATACTATAATATCATGCCAAGGCTGAAATGCGGCTCTGCAGCTAAAACGTACCTAAATTGCTGAGGATTTTCTGCTCCTTGTCACGGTACACGTGACCTATATATACGGAATAGGGAATTGACTTTTCGCTCAATTCTAGTACCTTTTTGGCCCGTTGGCGCAGCAGTAAAGCCTATTTCTATTGCTGTCGTTACAGTATTAGAAAAGCAAATCTAAATCAAATCTCTCGAGATAGTTCATCACGTATTACTAATTAGGAATAGCTTCATTTTAGGTCGATATCGTAGTATATCACAGTGTAGTATGATATAATATGATATTGCAAATTTGGCCGTGATACGTATACAATTTTCAAATCTCATATTGCGTGGTGTATAGTATTTGATTTTAGGGGTCAATATATCGTGATATCACTAGTGCTTTCACTGATCTGAAGGTTGCAAGGCTATCCTCGACGATGTCCTTTGCGGCTACTCTGCTCATGCCTCTGTCTTGGCTTCTCAATTGGCTCGTCGCGGCGTACGAATGAGCTTTTGTGCAGTGCAGCCATGGAACGATCCTCGACCATGCCTATATTGAGCACCCTGGAATGGTGTTCAACGGTATATAGCTTGCTATAATTAAGCCGAGAAGATGTACCCAAGCCTCCCTCTTTATATGTCGTCTCACGCTTAACTTTTATTGGCTCTTTTGAAAGGTTTTCGTAAACTTTGCTTCCATCGTCGTTTTTATACCAATACTCGTCTGGGGGTTTGGAGCTAGTATATATAATAGCATGTTGCTGAACGTCTGGAAGATTACTTTTCAGGGTTGCTCGATTATTGTATGTATGAATAGGACTTAACATGTTAATATGTCACTTTAAAGAGTGCCGCCTTCTGCACAATAAGTAGTAATGTATAGACTTACCAGCAAATTGAGTTTCCATGACCATTTTGAAGTACAACAAACCGTCTGATTTCGCTGAATGCTTTGCCTTCTAACCATACTGTTTGAATCTGTTCTGAGGACACGCTTTGATCTCGTGCTGGTTCGGTCCATAGTGTGGCAAACACTCTTCCAACTTTCCAGAAGCTTCTTTGACTTTTGCCTTCGAAGACTTCATAATCTACTAAGATTAGACTTATATATATATATATTGGGCTTGATATAACCTCACGAGCATAAGGTCTACTGATATCTATACTACTACTGTCATTATAAAAGCCAGTGTTCCCGCCGTAGTTAGTATCGCTTGAATTGAATGCATCATCTTGTAAAAGTTAGAATAATTTAAGTCAAGCTTGACATATGCTAACGTACGAGGTTTTGGAAGGTATTGAGTCGTAATGCTCAAATCTGAGAAGTCCTGAATGGGAGGCGGAGGTATAGCGGGTGCTGTATAGACGTCAGGTTTTACAGTGGATGCCGGAGAAATGGCTCCTGATGCTTGAGAATGAGTATTAGCATAGGGATAACCAGAACTCTCCTGGTTAGTGGGCTGTTCTGTGTTAATATAAGAGGAGAAGTAAGCACTATATGGTATAGGTCTATTCGAACTGTGACCAAATGCTCTACTGTTACTTGGTCCAGAAGTAGATGTAGCTGTGGTATAGGTTGCAACAGGTTGTAAAAAATTAGAAAAGTCGGAATCGGACTTTTCCGAAATTATATTAAAGTTAAGGGAGCGTGGTACATTCTGCGTGCCTTGAAGCGATTCAGCAGAGTGTGTAGTGTTGGGATACCGGTAATCGTATTCTAGGTTTCCCTGGGTGTTATACCGACTCGCGTACCAGAAACCAGAAGGTGAATCAGCATCGTCATTTGTCCATATCCACTCTGACCAAGGGCTTGATAAATCTACCGATTTTCCTTTGTGTTGTTGTTCTTTCCGTTTGTCCGAAAGTGCTACTTTATTTTCAGGCATTGCTGTAGAGCTCCTTGATGCCAGGTTTTCTTTGCGCTCAAGTAGTGGCTTGCTTAATTCCCAGTTGCCTGGATAGCGTAGTTTCAGGTCGTCAATAACTTCGTACATTGGAACGATATAGGCAAAGCCATTGGTCGAGCTTCCAGCGACCAAGTGCCCAAGCACTTTCCCAGTCCCAGCATCACGTACCCAACAGCCACAATCCCCTGTGACGGTTATGCTTTCCAAGTTCACGACCCACAGCTCTTGAGACACCCGCCCCTGCTTGGCCCGCATGTAGGTAGGCGCTGCTAATAAACTACCATGTATAATACCTCCAGAGTTCGTCTTGACATATATATCCGCAGCAGCACTATTCTCGTACTCATAGTGACCCTTGTGGATTGATAACTGCATAACTTGATTGATGTCTTCGTACCCGCCGTTTATTATTTGATAAAGATTTGAATGAGATATTTCCACAATAGCATAATCTAAAAGTGGACGAGAGCTGTCGATAGAAGATTTTACTTCACTATCTTTATCCAGAACTTGGAATTGCCCGTTATATTGCACAATAGTCATAGTGAATTCTTGTCCTGATAGCTGAGGTGAAATCCTTCTTCTACCTGCCGTCGATGTGGGGACCATATCGCTATTAAGCATAGGATGAAATGCAGCTGAAGCTTCGGTTTTCGTGATACTATTTGAAGAGCTCTGCGATCTAATTAGACTTGAGGGTTGTTTTGACTTATTTGATTTGCTATCATCAGAATCTGTCATGCTTGCACTGCTTGTTATTTCGATATCCATTGGTTCCGTGACATCGCTCTCGTTATCGCTGTCAAGCTCAAACTCAAGCGCAGAATCCGGCGAGGTTGGCTGTTGGAAGATATTATGTTCGAACTCGGGGAAAACATGCGCAGCGGTCATAATATAGTATTTATCGTTACTGTATAAAATGCCTCCTATCGTCCCAGTTCTTGTTTTTAGAGAAGCATCTTGTCCGGTGGAAATTACTAGTTTGGCTCCTCCTATATTACCTAGAAGTAGAAGGTCGCTAGCTTCGTCATAAGTTCGATAAGCACTTTTATTTGATAGATCGGTGTCAGATTTTCCTTTTAATGTTGCTTGATCCATAAATCCTGGTGGCCGATTTGAGTCCGCCGTGCGAAAACCTGGATATTTTACCAGTATCCCACTAGCTTTAACTTCAGCTCGCGTTAGTTGACGTGGAATTCGCTCAGGACTGTGAAAAATGATTGTTGGTTTAGCTTTATCCTTGCTTTTCCCTACCATACAGCATGTATAACGAACTTCTCCGTATACCGAGGCTCCAAACTTGTCAAGATGGGCTTTTATCTCAGTGACTATCTGCTTGTACGCCGCATGCGCAGGGCCAATGGCGTCCCAGATGTGAACTGCCTGTTCTGCTCCTATCGTTTGTAAATGTTCCCCAACTGACGATGCGGGGTCCGGAAATTTTTCCTTTCTACCCATAATAGCCAAAAGGGGATTTGGCATTCTGTGAAGTGATACTCTCCCAAAAAAAGGGGAGAGGGGAGAGGGGTGGGTTTGTCGAGAATCAATTTAAAGTCAGAGCTATCCATTCCATGGCGAAAAAAGAGTATCCAATTCGAGATTATGGTGTCCATGTTTTCCATATCCAATTTTGTCTTAGTTCGTGGCTGTGCAAACTTTCCCACGATTTCTCCATGCCAAGACGGCCTATACGCTCAGCCTCAAATTACAGCTAGTTAAGCCGCCATTCACATACGTGTACGTGGCAAGGCTTTACGGAGGGCAATAATAACTAACGATAGATCACTCGCTTTAGGCTTACTCTTACAGCGCAGATTGCTAGACATCTCTGATATAATACATCTAAACCCATCATCTGTCTCAATTCTGGACTCTGATTAATCCAGACTTACATAATACCGTAAAAGAAGATGGCGTCACTGCTTCAGCAGACACACCACAGAGACCAGGATCAGCTAGAGCTATTGCAATGTAGCTTGCTCAATCTCAATACAAAAGCATATATTACCACACGTTTCTGGAACGCGTTTCCCACTGAAATTGGAGATAGATATAGTTTGGATCCATATTTCAGGTATTACACTCAGCAGAGCGACTTTTTCAGCCCTGGTCGATATTCCTGGGTCAAAACCCACCACGAAATTATCGAAGTTGTGAGTCTTCTTCAACAGGACCTGAAAAGACAGGCAATCAAATCAAAGCTTCGTGCAAAGTTACAGGTTTTTAGCAAGGATTCTGCAGTTGACAGTTCCATCGATCTTGCGGTGCGGCTTCTCGTAATGATTAAAGTGGAGCTATTGCCAGACAACCAATCTTCTTTCTCTGCTTTCAGACCTTTGTTGTGGGGAGATCAAAGTACTTTGCGTGAATTCATTTCCGAGAAGTTTTCCCCTCGGAATATCCTTGCCAATGAGCATGTGAAGCTCGATAACATTTTCACTGCGAGAAATCTTGGTCGAATTGCGGGAATGGAGATTGTCTGGACGGATAACTTGGCGACCATTTGAGAATTTTGGACCAAGATACAACTGTTGCAATATTCCACCATGCTTCATTCCTGGAGCATGTCAGGTCCTGGTATGTGATATGTGACTCAAGATACGTTTAGTCGACGGTCTAACAATTATAGTAATTTGTATCCCGCGGGACTGATCGAAGAGACATGCCGCACATTAGCTCTTTTATTACCTCCTACAAATGAGTGTCGAGGATGGTACAAAGAAATAGCGCTCAATCAAAAATTAGACCCTATGGCTGGCGAGTGCGGATTTCTAAAGGCAGAAGAGCGTCAAATCAATGAGTTTATGTTCTGGCGCGATCGCCTTATAATACTCAAGCAGACGTTTGATGGGAAAGAGCCGAGCACTTGGCTTCAATGGTGGCATGATAAAAGGAGGGGCCTGCAACGATACCCATTTTTACTGGCTGCTTCGGCTCTAATGTTGACTTTGATTCTCGGCATCATTCAGTGTATCGAAGGAGCACTCCAAGTCTATAAAGTCTTCTATCCTTGATCGGTCGCCCGATTATCTAAGAGCTAGATTCGGCAGGGCAGATAGGATATTAGGACTTCATGTTCATTTCCGGATCCAGTATATCTCGTGCCAGCTGTCCTTTCGAAATCTTTGTTGAAATCCTTCCTAGTCTAATTATCTAGTTTAAAATACCCTTCATGCCAGCGTCCTTTTTCTCTCCGATAATCAACTGGATTTGCCTTGTTGTCGTTGCTGCTGTTCGTCGCTTCCTGGTAACATGTGACACGTCTGCCATTGGTTTCGAAGGCGCTTCGTGTCACGGTACTAGCATATACACATTAGTGCACGACTGGTTCCCTGATAGTACAATGATATTCAGAAGGAATTGGGGATGCCGTTCAGGCTCTCTATTGTTGTCTATAGCATCCGTGTATGAAGTGTTCTAGAAATTTTTGTGTGTGAGAAAAGTCTTCAGCGCTAGCGTTCTCCGTTTAGTCAGAGACATGTCAGCTACCCTGGATCCTCAAATCCTAACATGCCTGGATCTCAAATCCTGACATGACATAACCAATCAATCAGCAGCATCACGTGAGAGAGCTGTGCTTCTGCCTAAAGATTTCTCTTGGCCTTAATAGAAACATCCTAGCAATCTGGCTCTGAATTGCATCCTCCGCCGTTGCATTGTCCCCATATATCGGTTTGATTCCCCGCAAAGCTACATAAATGACGTCCCCAACCTCAGGTCCTGTGGAGCAGTAAGTAGTCCTATTACGACTGACCGTTCCATCTAGTTAGGATTAGTTTCAAGTTTCACATTTCACCAGCCAGCTGCTACAGTGCTAATATACGACAGACTAGGCTCAAAAAGAAACATAAATTGGAAAGACATCATATGCGATTTAGGAACTGGGAATGTGGAAGACCGGTTGCTGTACATGCTCAACACCGGGGTCTCCATCACGTCAAGAACCGATACTGGGAAAACTGCATTGCATGTAGCCGCTAGGTTTGGTAACGTTCCTGTAGCGAGGCTCCTGCTGAAGCAGGGTGCCGATATCGATGCGATTAGAGAATGGACGAGTCTTGAAGAGTTTGAAAAAAGGCCAGAGAAATCTAGTTGGTGGTGGGCGCCTCTACACTATGGCACAAAGAGCGGAAACGGCGAAATGGTCCAGCTTTTAATCGATTCTGGCTGTAAGATCAATGCCACTTCGAAACTGGGTGAGTCGGCTCTCGATGTAGCTTTTCGGGAGCGTCGCGAAAGCACATTGTGGGTGCTGATTCACAACGGTGCCAGATGTATGTCAGGCAAATATTCGCCCACTCAGGTTGGCACCCTGTCACCGTGGGCTTTGGAGAAGATTGAGCAAACCCGAGAACCTAAACCACTAATTCAACATTTAGAGCATATTTTACGCAAGGATTCAAAACTAGAGATATTTGACTTGGAAAAGGATGAAAATTACTGTAAAAACTGCATTGGGAGAATGACGGAAACCCGTAGGAACGCTGTGGCTGAATGGCGTGGGCGAGAAACGACATTTAATTACGGATTTCTCAAAAAATGTCAATTATGCATGGCCAGTATATCGAAGCTTCCTGATATGATTGAGCCGTCAGGGACAGTCTGGCAAAGAACACCGGCATCTAAAAGGTCCAGAATGTATGAGGGTATGTCGCTAAGCACGGACCTGTTCCACTGTCACAAACCATTTTGCTTATAATACTTCTAGAAGATCTAGAGTACCTCTTTGCTTCATCAAGAGAACTGAGAGACGATTCGACAGGGTCGAATTGCGCGTTCAGATTCGCAACGTACTGGCTGCTACGGTGTCTCAAAAGCCACAGGAGCTGTGATAGTTTGCGTGGAGAGTCGGCCCCTTTACCAACCCGGGTGATTGATGTAGGCGCACTGGAGTCATCCCAGAGCCCAGTGCTCTATGAACCTAAACGGGGCGAAAAAGGC
This sequence comes from Chalara sp. BL73, assembly GCA_918026815.1. Classification (NCBI taxonomy): domain Eukaryota; kingdom Fungi; phylum Ascomycota; class Leotiomycetes; order Helotiales; genus Chalara; species Chalara sp. BL73. The sequence continues at coordinate 507,499 of CAKJVC010000065.1, read as the reverse complement.
TTGTATTGCGCTCTCAGTTATCGATGGAACACTAGAGGCATAAAAACGACAAAACAACGTCTATCAACCTTCAAAGTCTTATTGCCGCGCTTACAGCTAGCTCCCGCCACTCAACATGCTATCATGATCACAAAGCGGCTTGGGATCCGATACCTTTGGGTAGACTCAATCTGTATAGTTCAGGACGATGAAAGCGACTGGAAAAGAGAAGCGCTGAACATGCACATGATTTACCGAAATTCAATCCTTACGATAGCTTCCATAGACTCCCCGACTACACGTACTGGTATTTTTCATTTGCGCCAAGGGCAAAGCGTACGCGAAAAGCCGTCTCGACGGCCACACGGAGTTCTTGATACCAGAGGATGGACTCTTCAGGAGCAGCTGCTTTCTCCTAGAGTTTTAAGCTATGCGCGAGGTCAACTTTTCTGGGATTGCGAGCACCTTAGTGCATCTGAATCATGTCCAGCTGGTATACCTACAAGCCTGGATGAAGACCGCCGTGATGAGGATATTCGCCTATCGCGAAGCTGGCTTAACGGCGCGCTTGCAGATTCTAATGAGATGAAAGGGAAGGCTTACAGGTTATGGCGAAGACTCGTGAGTGAATACAGTCATAGAGAACTTACTGAAGCAACAGACAAACTTGCAGCGATAACTGGCATCGCGCTAGCATTCGGAGAACGTTTAAATGACAAATTGATCGCGGGCATATGGGAACAGCAATTCATCGAGCATCTAGCATGGTGGGTTAAGCCAGAAACAGTTAATCACGCAAGCCCGAGACTGTTATTCTCCCCTACGTGGTCATGGCTTTCTGCACAATGGCCTGTGTCGTATGAGATAATCGCATCTTATGAACTTAGTGGACCAACCGCGGGACAGCAATCGGGCGGTTTCATACCCTACGCCAAAGTTGAAAGAGTAGAAATGGCCGCAGACGTGGTATCGGGGGGGACTCCAGGCTCAGTTTGGGTTACTGGATCACTCATGAAAGTCGAGGCGCATACAGGGCCACTTGGGTTGCCTAACTGCCTCTCACTTGTTGGTCATCAAAAGCGCCGAAAAGAGGACGAAGAAAACCGCAATTTACCATACTCTATGAGAGGTAAGAATTATACTGAAGTACCTTATTGCGAAGCACCTCCACCTCATAATAGAGGTTACGAACCATGGTATCCAGACGACATAGTCAACTCGTTGCATGGCACGAAAAGATTGCATTGTTTTCATTTGGGGAACGCCGGTGAAGGACAGCTGCAATACACGCTAGTTCTCTCAAGAATTAAACAGCGTCAATTTCGTCGAGTGGGCATTTGCGCTTGGAGTCCTTATAATGTGGATGTACGGTGGTACCACAACGAAAGTCGAGCTGTTATCAGGGGCGGGGCTAATCTCACGACTATCGAGATTGTTTAACGGTACTTCGGAGAGCTTTTTATTATTATTTTGGAATGCGATGATGCAATTGGGGGCGCGCGGCTTCTGGCATATATTTTTTAGATGGCGATGGTGATGGTGATGGTGATGGTGATGGTGATGATGATGATTCTATTTAATGCCTAGGCGTAGAATGTCCTAATTCAAACCACTTGGCCTCTAGAATTGAAGATAGGACGCTAAACGCCTAGTGCCCTTAGATTAAGATTCTAGTTACAACTATGGACTTTTGTACTTTGCCAGAGTACGTCCAACAAGATCGATGCTAGTGTTGTTCCCTAACTGCTAAGCATAAGTAGGTTCGAGAGCTTGCGCATTCGCTGTGCTAAGCACAAATCAAAGGAAACCTTAGAAACACGGTCTTCGTTTCAGGCGCCATCCTCTTCGCGCTGCCCTCCTAGACCCCATGGCTTTCTGCAACAGTCTGTATAAACCAAAGTGTCACTTCTTTCTCGTGTCTCGACTCTAGAAGGCTTTTTCGAGTAGTCGAGTAGTCGCAAGCAATCGAGTATTCGAGAGAGGGTTTTGTATTTGTCGTTGTGATAATGAGGTCCTTTATTCCGTGATTTGTACCGTGTGTAGAAAAATTTTCAACCTCTCAAAAAGGGTCAAGTCCTCCAAAACCCACGCTAACAGCTCACAGCTCTAACACCGAACTAGTCTCAACTCTGCAGGCAATTTTATACGGTGCGCAAATATATAGATTTGCTGGAGGTTCGTAGAGGGCACCACATACAGGTGTTGAGCCATCGCCCTCCTATATTTTTAGATACTTATAGCGTGCTGATCTGGTGTTGGCTCTGTCAAGGCTCGCGCGGGGTACGTTTAGCTCCGTGTCAGCCACAGTCCTGAACAAGCACAAGCTTGGCAATGCCTTGATTATATAAGCTAAAATATGACAGAATAAAAAAGCTGTGATAATCTTGCACTAACCAAATATAACTAGTGTTCTGGCTGGAGGTATTTATCGACGTGATGTAACAAATATGCCACAATGACCTTCCACCGACAATGCGCTAATGCGGGGGCACAGCATGGAGTGTGGAGTGTGAATTGTGGATTGTGGATTCCCCTGACAGCTGTCTGACCGACTTGTCGGGTTTTTTTCCTCCTCCACAAATAGCCGGCTTGGCTTCAGCAATCTCTTGACGGTAAAACCCCACACGGGAGGCGGCGTCGGAATGTTCTGGCTCATGGCTGTGGTACAACAGTTGCCACGGAGAATGCTAGTAGCCGAGGTGCGCTTGGCTATCGTCATACAGCTGGTGGGCTCGGCGCGCATTCTAATGGTATGGACCCTGGGCGTTTCCGCTTATTTTCCTTCAAGGTTCTTTACAAGGTTCCTCACAGGCGTGTATTCTACAATAATATTATATCACTCCAGCCACCCGATTGAATATTCTCTGATTTGCTTCATGACAGCAGCTGAGACGTAAAGCATTGGGAGATTCGGAGCGAGCATTGAAACATGATTTTTTCGAGCAGTGTTAGTTCAATTGCTTTTTCTTGTTGTGAAGGATGGGAGTCGCATGTTCCCAAATGACCGAGACTTGGCGTTGCAGATCTCGGTACAGTCCGCGTCATGTGATTCCCAACGACGACGGGCCACTCTCGTGAATCATTGACGCGAGTGACGTCCTGACGCGAATCAACATCCCTCGTTTCTGGTTTCTGGTGGTAATCCTGTGCTTTGTAGACGTGCTGAAAGGTGATGCCTCTGATCTCAAGGTCATGACGTCCGTAGACTCGCCACCCATGGAGCAGCAGCAGCAGCGGGGTCTGAGGATCACGACGTGGAACGGTCGGTATCCCAAGCTATCGAACTGAAGATCTCGCGCTGATATGCATAGTCAACGGGATCAGGTTCGTTATTCCAGGGCCGGGATGCGCAGGTCCGAATCAGGACGCGTGGTTGCTGACCGTGGGGCAGAAACCCATTTGCATACCAGCCATGGAGCCGAGACAAGAGCTTTTCGGTTTGTGAAGATGATGTTACTATACATGACGAGGCTCTAACTGATTCTAGGCCATGTTCGACATACTTGAGGCGGACATCGTGGTCATGCAGGAGACCAAGATTCAGAGGAAGGATTTACGTGATGATATGGTTCTTGTGCCGGGGTGGGATGTGTTTTTCAGTCTTCCGATACACAAGAAAGGTGAATATGGTAATGCTGACGTTGCATGCTGAGTTTACTGATACACTATCTGGTAGGATACTCTGGGGTTGCAATCTACACCCGTAATTCAGTCTGTGCCCCCATCCGAGCCGAAGAAGGCATCACCGGCGCGCTTTCTCCTCCCAACTCTACCCAGAGCTACCGGGATCTCCCAGAAAACCAGCAAATTGGCGGTTATCCCACCATGAGTCAGCTTTCTGGCTGTCCTCTTGACGCAGCAACTCTTGACTCAGAAGGTCGTTGTGTTATCCTTGAGTTCCCGGCTTTCGTGCTTATCGGTGTATACAGTCCTGCAAACCGTGATGAATCGCGTGACGAATTCAGAATCGGATTCCTCGATGTGCTGGACGCACGGATTCGTAACTTGGTGGCTGCTGGCAAGAGGGTATGCTTGGTGGGTGATTTGAACATTATTCGGAGCGAGATTGACACAGCCAATGCTGCAGAACAGCTCAAGCAACAAGGCATAACTATAGACCAGTATCTATCAACGCCAGCGCGACGAATGCTCAATCAATTGGTCCTCGGAGGCAATGTCATTGGAGAGAGGGATGAAGGCAGAGAGAAGCCAATCATGTGGGATGTATGTCGGTTATTCCACCCCGAGCGTAGAGGCATGTTCACCTGCTGGAACCAGAAGATTAATGCCCGTCCTGGGAACTTTGGCTCTCGAATAGATTATGTTCTTTGCAGTTATGATTGGAATGACTGGTTCAGCGAATCCAATATCCAGGAAGGTCTTATGGGTTCGGATCATTGTCCAGTGTATGGTGTTCTGAAAGCTAGAGTCGATGTAGATGGGAAGGAGGTTGATATCAGAGATGTAATGAGTGCTGGGATGTTCAAAGATGGTGCAAGGCAACGGGAGTGGTCCACGAAAGATCTGCTGCCATTGTCAGCGAAACTGATTCCAGAGTTCGATCGAAGGCGCAGCATTCGGGATATGTTTGCGAAGAAGCCTGCATTGCCAAGCTCTAGTTCTGTCACACCGAAGCTCACATCAGATAATTCAGTAATGGGAGAAACATTCACCACCAACGCACAGCCACCAACCACTTCTTTTGAAAGTTCAATTCCTGAGGAAGGCTCTAAGTCTGTGGAACTGGCAGAGTCCGCGAAACAAGGAGATGACATCCAAAGCCAGAAGCGTCAGAATGAAACATCGTCTTCGACTGTGCGTCCTTTGAAGCGGAGTAAATCTAATGTGATCCCAAAGCCCAACATATCAGCAACGAAAGGCCAAACTGGAAAAGGACAGAGTAGTCTGATGGGATTCTTCAAGCCCAAGACCTCCCGGCCCAACCAGACCCAGGCTTCTTCTTTGGTCGATGCGGAATCTGAAAGCACAAATACATCTGGGCCACCAACTCCCATCAAAGAAGCTGTCATCGCCGAGGCAGCTTCTCCAAGCTTAAAAGGTGGAGCTGGGTCCTCTACAAGCAAGGCATTTGTCCTCGCTGACCAGAAGGATGTGATCGATCCGATAGTTGCCAAGGAAAGCTGGTCAAAGATCTTAGGGAAACGAGTTTTGCCTCGGTGTGAACATAATGAACCTTGCGTCAGCATGAAGACCAAGAAGCCTGGGGAGAACTGTGGCAGGTCTTTTTATATGTGCCCGCGCCCCCTTGGTCCATCTGGGCAGAAGGAGAAGAATACCCAGTGGCGATGTGGAACTTTTATATGGAGCAGCGACTGGGTAGGGGAAAGTACTTGAGCCGGAAGAAAAATATTGGAACGCGCTGACTCGAGCCTAAGGGAGGAGAAGCGTCACTGCAGCTCTCTCCATATGTCGGGAATATACAGCATATTAATGTGCCACCGAGGGACTGAGGAACTGGGGTAGACTGCAAATACGGGGCGATATTAAACTTATGTATATACCTCTACTATAGCTGTGCGAGGATTCAAACAAGTAGATGTCAACTCTCATATGCACGGGTCTACTCTGATAGCTTTGCAAAATACAATAACGAGCTCTGGTTTAACCATGCTCTAGCTACCAGCGCCAGCTACCATCGTTGTACAGCATACCACCGCGTCGCGTCAGGGGGGTTGGGGAACGACTGCGCTTGGTTGTTGCGCTAAGTTAGGCACATAATCTGGCTGGGGCATTATCAAACACGCCATATCGGCGATATTAGCCACATATCATAGAGCATGCGATGGGAAGGGATCAATTATCAATCATCTGTTCCATCGGCCAGCTTCTTGCGTTACCCGAACCCCGATCCCCAACCCCAACACCTTAAAACCTCAAACCCCCAAACCATCAGGGGCCGATGATGCGCCAGCGATGACCATGCGTACGAAGACGATCAAGCGCTCGTCTGTGCCCAAATCATGCCTGGGAAGATTGGATTGAGGCTGGGAAGACTGCAAGGCTGGGGTTTGAGGCTGCAAGGCTGAGATGGAAGGGCGGATCCAGGCACGCAGGGGGGGCGGAAACCGCCAATAATTGGCTGAATATTGGGAGGTTGCAAAATGCTTTACTGTAAGCATATGCAGAGCATATGCCAGTATTTATTTTACTACAGAAAGACTTATTATAATAAGCGAACTGTAACGACGCAAGGAGTCACGGGCTAGAATAGAGGCATATGGGAGCGCGTACAATAGGCTGAATATGACTACTTTATAGGTCTACTACGAAGGATACAAAAACATGAGGAACAACTGCAGAGAGTAGGAGCAGGCGTTTATATAGGCGATCCGACTCTCCTCCGTATCAGCTCTGTAACCCCTTATGCCCTGCTTGTCAACCCCCTAATCCTGCGCCATGACCTTCGCCTACGCTTCGGTTGTTGCGTAGCATATTTTCAGCATATGTTTAGTATATGTTTAGCATATGTTACAACATGCGTCGTGGATCTACAGATACAGGCGGCAATGGTGGTATCATACGAGAATCTATAGCTAAAGAAGGAAGAGGAGCTCGAGGAGAGCAGGCTATATATACACGAGGCGCTCGGAGAGCTCGGCTAATATAAGTCACGTGTGTTTGGGAGCACGCGACGTGACACGCAATCGAAGAGAAGTATATTCCTGCTAAACCCTCTACAGCACTAAATTGTCGCGGACGTCGGATACACTACTGTATCACGTGCGAATATTTAACTGAGTTAAACATTCAGCAGGATCTGGATTTGCAAGATTGCTTAGTAATACAATTATATCATTGGCGAAATAAACGAGAGTCGGGTTAGTTGAGTCCAGGTGTTGCCTGAACCCCAGCTGCCAACACGAAAATCTTCTTCACTATTCTTTACTGTACTGTAACCATCTCGCTTCTCCTCTGTGCGATTAACCTGGGCTATGCCTGGCACCTTCAACTAATGAACCAAGTTACTTTGTTCGCATTATCTAGTAGAACTTCCCACTCTGTGAGCTTCTCAAAATCTATGTACAATGCGCCTCTTGAAACTTAAAGACGATGGCAAGATCAGCCTGACCGAGTTTATTGGTAATGAGATTCCGCGGTATGCTATACTTTCGCATACTTGGGGAGCGGATAGCGAAGAGGTTACATTCAAAGACCTGATGGAGGGTACTGGAAAGAGCAAGGCTGGCAAGCAAAAAATTCGGTTCTGTGGAAAACAAGCAGCCGCCGACAGTTTGCAATACTTCTGGATCGACGCTTGTTGCATTGACAAATCAAGCAGCGCCGAGCTTTCGGAGGCTATCAACTCCATGTTTCGCTGGTACCGTGATGCGGCCAAATGCTACGTCTATCTGTCAGACGTTTCAATCAGTGGTTCTATTAAGAATTATCAGTTCTCTCAGTGGACATGGGAATCAGCATTTCGGGAAAGCAGATGGTTTACTCGTGGCTGGACGCTCCAAGAGCTTATTGCTCCGGCATCAATTGAATTCTTCTCTGTGGAGGGCGAACGACTCGGCGATAAGAAATCTCTAGAGCGACAAATTCACAAGATAACAGGCATTGCCACTCAAGCTCTTCAAGGAGGTCCTTTGTCTCATTTTAGCGTTAATGAGCGAATGTTATGGGCAGCAAAACGCAAGACGAAACGTGAAGAAGACGTGGCATACTCTCTCATGGGCATTTTCGACATCCATATGCCGCTCATCTACGGCGAAGGGCGGGAGAAGGCACTGGTTCGGCTACACAAGGAGATTGAAGAGACTTTAGAGGACAAATTGCCCGCACGCCATGTCGAAGACCTCGAAGCCAAGCTGACAGCACTCGAAAAGAATTTCACGAATGTCGCCGAAGAAAACGAGCGTCTAAAGCTACAACTCCAAAGGGTGGCCACCGAGAATGAAATCCTCAAGGCGACATCGGGCCATCCTCATCACGGAGTCTCCGAGTCGTTGCCCAACGCTGGGCCGGTACGCTATTCCCCCACCGATTTTTACACAGAGGTGCTTCATGCGCAAGAGAATAAGGCGCAGAGCCACAGGATTGCCATAAGTGAGAGTGGGGAAAGACTCCTGGCGGCGGGCGCGACGTGGGATTATATCATCAAGCATCCACTTTACGCGAGAGGTCTTGTGGATGTGGGCGATGTCTCCGATACGCTTAAGAAAGTCGCGAAGTCTGATGGGCAAGGCCCAGTGTTTGAGGAGAGTGCGATTATAGATGCTATTGAGAAGAGTGTTATGGGTAAGAGCGACCAGTTGATATAATTAGTATAATTAGTTCTTTATAGATAAAGTGATTGCTTCTAGGAAGGAGATCAGAGCTGTTGAATCAGGTCAGATTATGTCACGGCCCTGGCCCTATCTCGAGCTTGGCGCCAAGCACTGCAGAGCTCGGTAGAGCTTGGCCCCTGTTACCACAGGGCTCGGCACCCCAGAGCTTGGCAACCAACTCTACAAGGCTCGCTTACACTGGCCCTGGCCAGCATCCTGTATATAAAGCACTGCTCTCCTTCCCTTCTTCTGCCTGTAGTTTGTTCTCTGTCACGGGAATGCGAGCAGCCGAGGCTCGCTTAGCATTCCATATGTAGCTAGGAGCGCTTGGCGCGCATCCTAGCTGTACGGGACCTGAGCGTTCCCTTTCTTTTGTGTTCTACAAGCGTGTATTCTACAATAGTATTATATCACTTCGCTCACCTGATTGACTATTCTACAGCTCTGGTTTGCTCCGTCACATTCTCTTAGTTATAACAATTGATAGTTGTTCACACCTCTGAGTCCTTCTACCTAGATCCACGGATCGAGATCCCTGTTCGGCTTGAGTTGTTACAGATTACCTGCTATAGGAGGCCTACAGTGGGGTGCAAAAAGTTTGCACCCTTGTTGGACAAGCAAAAGTTGTTAAGCCTATTTAGGCCTTTGTTGTTACTGCCGCTTTTGCAGCCTTTTCTGTACGCGTTTGAGCTGTTTTTGTATTACTTTTTGAAGCTATCTACAATAGCCAGAACAGAACCGTTTCCTGGAGACAGAGATCGAATTTGCTAGCTTCATTCTTTACGTTACAGCGCTAATCGAATACACAAAATACACCCATAATGGCCTATTTCTACGATCAAATCTACGATCAAACGCGAAGCTACTCGAGTCAAAAATCATTCAAAGCCACGTTCTGGTCGACCTCGAGCTTTAACGGAAGAACTAAAAGATCAAATCTATAATATTACGAATGATATCAATCCTCATATTAAGATGCGAGACCTTTTACACGAAGTCAACGATGATTGCAAAAAAAAAAAAAAAAAAAAACGATCTCTTCATCTCTTTTACGCGAAATGAACAAAAGGAAGTGGAGGCAACGAAAACGACCGAAAATCACACAGGCTCACGCAGATGCTCAATTAGCATAGGCTCTCGAACATCAAACGTATTCTACTATAGATTGGTACAAAGTTTCGTAGTCGGACGAGTGTACAATTGAAAGAGGAGTAGGAATTAGGCCTGTATGGACATTTACGCGTTCTTGTGATCAAATTTTGCTCCAATACGTACAGCCTGTACGCTGCTCTGGAAAATGTAACGACGCTAGAACACTACAGGCTGAGTAGAGGTATATGGGAGTACGTATCTTAGGCTAATAGTAGCATTCTAAGAGGTCTACTACGAAGGATATAAAAAACATAGAGAAGAAATAATCTTGTAGACAAAAGAAGCGCCGTTTATATCCCTCTCCATATCCTTCCGGAGTCCGTGTCGTACCTAGGTCCGTAAGGGATATGAGTGCCATGTCCGAAGGGGGTCCGTATGGGCTCTCCCCCATCTTGGGTCCGTACCTTGCCACGTGATCAGGAGTCCATATGCCTTCGATTGTTACAGAAAAGGTGTAAAAAAGATGCTATGGGCAGCTTTTGGTTCAAACCGTCGTACGGGCTTAGTACCTGTAGATAGAGATGCGTTAGCCGCCCGTAACGGGGTTTCTTCGTGGGTTATACGCGAGTTATCTCGAGCTTTTATTCCTGATATTATGGTTGAAGGAAGAGAGTTTATGCATAATGACGCAGGGCCTCATCGAGGAGATATTGTAAAAGAGCTTTTACAGGAGATGTGTTGAACAGGCTAGGTCTAAGGATCATACCTAGCCTATTAGGGAAGTTGTAAGTATGCTTGCGCAGGATGCATACGTATTTTTGCTTTTGATGATGAATTTACTGACGCATGTGTTGCGTTGTATGTGATACTTACGTGTGAGTATCACACCTCTATAAGTAGATAGATTCGTTCTGTAGATTTGAGGTTCTACAACCTTCAGCAATTGACTCGTTTACCCTATACTCTCTGAAAGCTCCGTGACTTTCTATTTGAACAAGATGGAGATCAAAGTTATGAAATGGCCACCTTATTCTCCGGATTTGAATCCTATAGAAAACCTACGGGCTTTAGTCAAAGCAGAGATCTATTTGCTACACCCTGAGCTCGAGAACGCTCCTGATAATGGGGATACTCTAGATCTATTAGTGCGAGCCGCGCAGGAGACCGGGCATGCTATTGATATGGGGGCTTTGCACGGATTAGCTATGACCATGGAAACCAGAGTGAAAGCAGTTATTGCAGCAGAGGGGTGGTATACAAAATACTAGGGAATAGCTTCAATTCAGTCGTGTTTACCCCTTCAAACAGCGGGATCTTGTAACAGCCAGTGTAATAGCCAGGGCAGGTTAGAGACGGATATCATAACAGCTACAGCAGCCACAGGCATACAGCTACGGCAGCTACAGGCTGACAGCTACAGCAGCCACGGGCACACAGCTACAGCACAGTTGGAAGGGATATAAGGAACAGCTAGAGCTTTCAGGAAGAAGGCATGCTTGAGTTTCTCTGCTAGGCTGACAAGCATACTTCTGATATCAATACATTACTGTTTCTATGACATTGCAGTCACGTGTTCTTACTTGTTATATTGCAATACCTCCTATTGCCCTCTATTTGTTACAGATCTCTTCAGCTCTAATTGGCCTAGTTGCGTATGCCTTGGCCAACAAGGGTGCAAACTTTTTGCACCCCACTGTAGCTTCAGGGGTACATTTTGAGCATGTACACTACTATCTGAGCGACTGTCTGAGCGTGTTAAAGTGTTATCCAAGCACGTAGCACTACTGTACAGTATCGTATGAGACCTATAACTTAGTTACGGTCAGACTCGGCTCTTCCGGTCTTTCTGGAGTATAAAGGAGCCTTTTTCCTTCGACTTTCTCTTGATTCTTTGGATATCTAGCTACCGATCAATTCATGCTCTTTTTACCCCCGAATTTGACTACCAACTGATAAGAGCCCTTTCTTTAAGGTTGCTGCTATCTACTTATTTGAATTTAATCCTCTCCGATATCTTCTACCCCACTCGATGCTTGTGGTGTATAGAGTTCTATATTGATAACCGAGAAGACGGCAGGGATGGTAGATGAGAGGATGAGTGAAGAAGATAGGTGAAAAGATAAAACAAGGAAAAATGCAAAGCAGCAAATGCAAAAAGGGGAATAGCTACGTATATCATAACCAACCTAGCGTCGACCTACAGGAATCAAGACCGAATAGCTGGAGGTGTAAGTGATGGAGACTCGCAAGACGAAGCTGGAAGCTGACCAGCATGACCAATCTTGCCTTCACATAGAAAAGAAATGGCCGAGATACGGAGGCCATTAAGCTAATGGAGGAATCGTAATATTACAGACCAGGATCTTAGGTCCTAATCACCCTCGTTCTTTGTCTTCTCGTATAGTATTTCTTGAATGGCAGAGAGAAGAATTGGAGATTGGTGGCTCACTTAATAAAGATCTGAGTGTATAATGACATGATTTTGTTATAATGAATAGAATCAGGGTATAAAAATCGCCCGCCTATTGTGCAGTAGCATTGTTCATCGTCGAGATGGAATAATGTGTTAGGAAGTCGCTTGTAACAACTCAAGTCGAACAGGTATCTCGATCCGTAGATCTCAGGGAGAAGGACTCAAGGGTGTGAACAACTGTCAATTGTTATAACTAAGAGAACAAGCTATGGACGGAAGAAAGGAAGGAAAGCAGCGCTTTCTATACAGGAGGCTGGTAAGGGGCCAGTGTAAGCGAGCCCTGTGGTGTCAGGGGTAAGGCTTGTAACAATCGGTATGCCCAAGGTGCGGCACAGAGTCAGAGCACAGGAGTAAGGGGTGGGCAAGCAGGGTATGAGAGGTTTCAGAGCCGATACGGTGGAGAGTCGGAGTCGCCTATATAAAGGCCTGTCCCTACTCTCTACATTTGCTCTTCATGTTTTTGTATCCTTCGTAGGTAGACCTATAAGGCAACCACTATCAGCCTATAGTACGCACTCCCATATGCCTCTATTCTAGCCCGTAATTCCTTGCGTCGTTACAAGGCTCTGGGCGAGATATGGCAGGGCCGTGACAGAAACATTCATTGGTTTGGCTCTACTTAAGCGACTCCGAATCGTGTCGGGCCTCGAAATATCACGCGTCCAATGTTGGATATATGATACAGCTGTGAAGACTTGGCTTTACGGTTACTTGCATAATCGGTTTCGCCTTCTTCCGCCCAAAAAATTATGAGCATAGACAACCACTCTTGACGCTGACATGGCATGACACTACTGCAACACTACTGCAACGGGCACTATTCCCTGATTTCCTCGGTTGTATTTCGTTACCGTTTCCTGGCGCTTTCTAGAATGCTAGTTAAGTACGGCGGGATTGGTAGAGTGGTAGAACTAGTTTCTATTGTTCCCTTTTGTATTCCTCTATCCAAGACGGACTTCTGATTTGACAAGATGAAACGGTTCAAGAGTTGCCTCAGTTAATGATTTCTCCTCCAGTCTGCTATCCCAAAATAAGTCTCGTATATACAACGATATTCCGCATAGATCGCAGATGCCGATTCGTTCATACGCTTTAATGCGATCCGAGTATTCAATAAGAAGGCCCACTCTTGTACGCAAAATGCCAGGGGTATCTGCAGTACTGCAAAGCATCAATACCTTTATAGTGGTAGAAAGCTGATGCACCGCCACAGACGACAGGTCAATGTCACAACAGAGATCGAAAGCTCTCTGGACTTTGGATCGTGGAATACCAGGCCAACACACTTTCCAGTCTCCCTCCGGAGTTTCCTTTGCAATATCGAGATCAAAAGTCCAACCTTTGATGTGTAAATACTTTGGAATTACTCCATCTCCGAACTGGCTGTCAATAGCTTCCCGATTACATTCCCACGGAATAACAGTACTATTTGGCAACTCCACCCCTATATCAACATGACTCTGAAAGAACCCAGGTAGCCTTTTGGCATAGGGGCTGCTGGTTATGGAAGCCATTCTGAATATATCCACGATTGTGGGTGAGCTGCCCTTCCTTACTTTCCAATCCAACCAGGACCAGCTTGGGAAAACGTGGCGGCGACTTGGTTTATCCGTAGAGAAACTGTATCTGTGAAATCCCCAAGTCAGGCCAAATATCAGCTGCGCTGTCTCTCGCAATTTACCTATCTTAGGGTTGGTGAAGAGTTTGCTGGGGATTAAAGGGATTCCGCCGAAAAAATGTACCGGAACTCTTGAGTTTTTAAACTCTTCAATAATTCCTTGAAAGGCATTCAACGCGTCAGAGTCCAGAGTGAGTTCGCGTTGAACGAATTCCTCAATTCGATTCTTTGAACTGAGTATATCATCACCAACCCCACGGCTGGGAAACACTTTCCAAATATCGAGTTTCTCTGGGAATCTCTGGCCGTTTGAAATATGAAGCGGCTCGAGTGGGAAGGATATCGCTTCTGTGCAATGCATAGCACAACACTGGAAGTAGAATTGACTATCTGTGAGCACGAGGCGCCTGCGAGAGAGTAAGGCTTCTTGATATGTCCAGCCCCGACTGTTCCATTTTGACTCTGCAAGTTCATATCGTATGTTGCGGGAAATTGCAAATCTTTTGGAACCAATCTGTATGCATGTTCTGTGTTTTCGCGGTGTAGAAGTAATCCCAGGCAATCCGTAGGAAGGGTCAGTACCTGCAGCAGCAATTACTGTCAGTGTTGCTTGCGAGTATATAACGCCCATTCTGCGAATAAGAAACTGTTTTTTATGCCCATCCTCTTGCGGTATGCAATATCTATCAACCCATAAATATGGGATATCAAGTTTCAAGGCCAATGTCATTGCGTCTCTAATGGTTTTGGGGGCTACAGTCCAGAGAGATTCGTTCGGCTTTTGGATCTCGCTATCTATGAAACCCCAGACGTAGCTAAGTGCGATATAAGAACTTGAAGCTGGGAGTGATGAAACCTGACCAGAGTGGCAATCAATGACTTGTAAGTCTATTGGCATGGCCATTGCAGTGCACAACTTGTGGTAGTCCTGGCAGTGGAGCAGGAACTGTTTGATGATGTTATAATCAATTTTTTCTCTTGAATATTCACTTCCTGTGATTCCCTGCGCTCTATCATCCACCATGATCAGGATATTTGAATTGTCTCTGTAGTAGTCTCGTTTTTGGTGCCCAACAAACAGTATTACACCGGAATCCGGAACTTTCGAATTAATTGAACGGAAAACTTTTTTAGGAGGTGCTGCAAAAAGCAATGGTGTGCTTTTCTCATCTTTGTCCATCATTGCTATAAATATATCGCAAAGATCACACATAGCTAAAGCTGAAGTCCACTCCAGTGAGCAAATCAATTTTTTAGTAATTGTTCTCTCAAGTCTCACTTCAAGATTCTGACAATTTTCACAGAGTCTCGGATTCTCGGATAATTCCTGGTATTGTGACTTCAGGATATCTGGTAACGGCTTGTCTTGGAAAGCTCCCTCAACTCGTTGCCCTTTAATAGGCGAGGCAAAGACTTGGACTTGGTAGCTTCGCTTCGGACTTGTAGGGGAACCCATCATGACAAGAATTGTAGAGGCGTTCAAGATATCGTTAATGCGACTCTGGAAAATATCTCACCCGACGGCACTAAAGTCGTGTCCGGCTCGAATGGCTCTGTAGTGAGGATATTCGACGCCGTTACACAATACTGTCTATAGTAAAGTTATGACAGAAGTTGTGTCATCAGCATAGTGTTCTCGCCCGATGGCACTATTGTCGTCGCGGCCGGCTCGGTTGACTATTCAGTAAAATATAGATACCGCTACAGGGGGTCCGCTGTGGGAGCTCAAGGGTCATTTTGGTGGGGTGAGTAAAGTATTATTCTTGCTCGACGACACTCAAATCGCGTCTGGCTCAGGTGACAATTCAGAAGGCTACAGGATGCCGCCGTTTAGTCAGGTGCTTTATAACGACATCAGGGTAAATACAACAGGGAGGACGTAATTCGGTCCAGGTTGCTAGAAATGTTTACAAGACAGGCGATATTTAAGGCGTAAAGTTCGTTATATCATGCGACACATAGAAATTGATTAATGTAAAGCTCAAGTCTTTAGGCAGCAGTTTATATTGCTAAGCGATACTCCTGAGTGGCTCTTGAGCCAGCCTATTACAGTCTAGCGCATTTAGATGTGGGGCCAAAAATCATTAATGTTTGGGACCTGACACCGATTTCGCAGATTACTCTATGAAGTTATAGTTAATATGTCATTATTCTTTGAATTTTTCTCCTTAGGAAACCAGCCTACACGGAGGAAAACACTGCGGGACTGATTACGTTGTCGATCGTCCTGTTTACAGCATCTAGAACCGCTTCAGCTTTGCACCCCTGCTACACCACGGCCATTAACTTATCTTCAGATTTCGGATCATTAGGACGATAGTTCTATTAAGAAAAACGATGGCTCCAAGATTTGAAGATACCCAGCCCTTAAAATATGCACTCCAGGATTTCTCCATGCGAAAGGATTTGCAATTTGTCTTAGCGTAAGGATTTAGTGCGCGGTATTATAATCTACACTATGCCAAAAATTATGTGAAAGTGTAGCGCGACGCTGATCAAAGGCGGGGTATATGACTTAAGCAGAGACACCTTCACATCTTCCGTGTTGACACCACAATAAAACCCGTAATCGCCATCATTCCCACATTGACTGGAAAGCAATCCACATCGACTGTTGGAATGCATGTACATAGCTCCCGCGATCCACCGGATCGCGGGAGTTGTGGGTCTTCTACCACCTATATCTACCTGGCAATGGGCCGTAGCTTAGAACAATCAATCAACGAATACCAGAACCACACCAGCAAGAGCGTAGTCACAGCTACTACGCCTTTTGCTACGTGGTAGGTATTCCTACATAGACACATCAATGGCGACAACAATGCGCGTTCAGACCTTGGGAGGCATCAACCCTACATATACCGGCTAGTCCCTGCAATACAACTGTGACGGTCTTTCCTAACAATTATGTAGACATTCCAATGTCCGAGGTCTTGAAGGCCCTCAGTCGACCACTACGGCCTGAATTTCCTCTTTCACCTCCTCATTGCTGCCACTGTGGCTGGGAGTCTCGATATCATACCGCGAATCCAGCTAATCAAAATGGCAATGGCGGCCGACCGTACTATAAATGTGTCCAGTGCAACTGTCGCAGCCAAGGCAAACGATATCATAGCAGAGGCTGGATTACATGGGACGATGACCGTGGCATATGCGATAGTAACCCACTCTGCGATTGTGGTGCTGTCAGCCGTCAGGATCGGGCGGGTGTTGGGAGGGCCATGTTCGGGTGGGGGTTTTGGACGTGTGCGACAGGGAGTTGTGGCTATTTCTCCAAGTATTGGAACGGCTGGACTGATAAAGAGATGGCCTCGAGCCCGTCTGAACCCGGGTGTGTTCAGTTTGTCCCGTAGTTGTTCTGAATCATACGTCCCCGGAAGTTAGCATAGATCAATTAATTCTGGCTTTCATTTCATCGTATTCGTCCCATTCTGCCTCGTCACTAGGCTCCGTAAAGTCGACGACGAGATCCTCGTAACCAATGGCCAACCTTGCTGTATTTTTACGTGCTATCAGGCTTACACGGAGTTCCACTCTTATTCTATCAAGCTCATGAAGATGATCAATGGCCTTCGTCTTGCTCGCAGTGCACAGGGAATTTTGGGGGAGAGCTGGACGAATTTCTTTCACAGTTGTCCAATTGAGGTAGGCCGATGCCATGACTGGTGATGTCTATCTTCCTTTGGACTCGGCTCGAATATCAAGGCGGTCGCACGTCGTTCTCATCGACGGGTTGGAAACGGGGGAAAGCGGCGATAATTGGCGACGGACGACACATTTAAAAATCAACACAATCGGTGACTTGAAAGAACGGTGAAGAAGAAATAAAGTGAGCAGATGCCACTTCGGAGATGTGTCTAGCAGCCAGCAGTTGCCTTTTGTACATTGTTTCGTAGTCGGATTTTAATATATTCCGAGCGTCTGCAGAAAGATTCCGTAATAGCCGCAGGCCTGGCAGCCACTGTAAGTAAATTACACTGTGATGATTATGTAGTTGTTTTGAACTAGCCAGAATCAATGATCTCTTCGGTTGGAGGTACCGATCAGCGTGGCGACTTGCATGAATTTGGGCGCCACAGCAAACACAATGCTGATGATGACTTACCGCGCTATTGTAAGACTCAGGTTCGGGTAATTTATGAGTGGTGCTGCAGCGAAGGAACACTGTTATGCACAAAAAGAAGTTTCTCGGTAACTTAAGCGTGGAGCTAACGCTGCGAAGGTAATTTTTAGGTGGGAGGGGTCTTGGATGTTTCAAAGACGAGCTCTGGTTTAACCATGCTCTAGCTACCAGCTCCAGCTACCATCATGGTGCAGTATACTACCGTCGCATTAGGTGCATTGGGGAACGGCTGTGCATGGTTGTTACTCTGCATAATCTAGTGGAGCATTATCAAGACACGTCATGACGACGATATTAGCCACTCATGATAGAGCATGCGATGGGGGGAAGGGATCAATTATCAAATCACCTGTTCCATCGGCCAGCTTCTTGTGTCACCCGAACCCCGAACCTCAACCCCAACACCATAAAACCTCAAAACCCCAAACCATCAGAGGTCGGTGATGTGCCAGCGATGACCATGCGTATAATGACGATCAAGCGCTCGTTCTGTGCACAATGCATGCTTTGCCAATCGCGATATCCCTGCCAGCCCGTAAATGGGAAGATTGGATTTGAGGCTGGGAAGGCTGCAAGGCTGGGATGGAGGGGGGGGGGGGATCCATGCAGCGCAGGGGGGCGAAGCCGCCAATAATTGGCTGAATATTGGGAGGCTGCAAAATGCTTTATGGCCGCTAAAAAGCACCTGCAGCGGTTTTTGCGATTTTCTGTCACGATCCTAATACAGGCGCTAGTGATGGCTGTTTGTAAGGTATCAAATACGAAGATTCTAAACTTAAGAGAAAAGGTCAACTGCTATTTGTTTGTGTCGGAATACCCATCACGTAGCAAAAGGCGTAGTAGCTATTGGCTACGCTCTTGCTGGTGTGATTTTGGCATTCCATGATTGTATGATATTCTGGTTCTAAGCTCCGGTCTACCGCGGGGGCTGTAAGCCCTGAAATGCCACGAACCAAGCATGTGTAACTCGCTTGCACGGAGAACCAGCGGTAACGAAGCGCGTGATAGGGCCTTGAGGCCCCAGGCTCCTGAAAGCTGGATGTTCAAGCTTCACGGCATAGCGCAGAGCTCCAGCATAATGAGCGTTCGCGGCTGTGGCGCTGATAGAACATGAAATACACAGTGATAATCAGAACGTGTTGGGAATGCCGTTCAGGCTCTCTATTGTTGTCTATGCATACGTGTATGAAGTGCTCTAGTAATTTGTGTGTGTGAAAAGTCTTCAGCGCTAGCGTTCTCCGCTTCGTCAGAGACATTTCAGCTACGGGCATTGCTATACCTACATAGTAACGTACTTCATCACTAAGTGGCCCATATCTGTAACAGCCAGAGTCGGTTAGGGTCGGTTGCGGGCTGTAGGCGAGCTGACAGCCAGCCAAAGGCTTACAGCCACTATGAAGGCGTATAGTCTAGACTATCGTGGGCTCCGATTGATAGAATTCTTTTCGAGGATACCAACCTCTAGAGCTCGGTGGTTCCGTAGGTCAAGGATACAGCACTATTGAGTACTGTTGAGCACTCTTATGGGATATAAAGAAGAGCTAGAGTTCCCTGGAGGAAGGCAAGCTTGAGTTTTTCAGGCTAGACTGACAAGAATACTTTTGATATCAGTACATCACTGTTGCAACCCATCGCTAGTAACGTGTTCTTACCTGTTATATTGCAAGCCCTCCTGCTGCCCTCTATTTGTTACAGCTTTCTTGGCATGGGCCACTTAGTGATATTGTAACAAATAGAGGGCACGTGTATGAAGTGTGTTCTAGCAATTTGTGTGTGTGGAAACTCAGCCTAGCAAATGCTTTGAGTTCCAATGCTGTATATGTTGTACCTGAACTCGCCGCTTCATTTGGCTTTTTGAAAAAGGTCGCAGGTGCAGACTGTTTGACGAAGCTGGACCACACTGGACTGCCCCATTTGTTGCTCCTCTGACCCATATCCAAATGGTTCGCCTCCTATTCTTGAGGAGTTATCTTCTTCGTCGGATCGAAGGGGCATCCGGTTGCAGGCTTCTTGTTTGGGTCGTCGCCTTTCCCATCGTCAACGGCAGGTCGTTTGCCCGGGTTTCTGGCCAGCGGGGTGGTCCTTGGAGATATAGCAACACATGATGCGAGCTCAAGGAGCAGGAAAATGGCAATGGAAAGTTTGAATAGACGCTGAGAAGAGAACATCTTGAGTGTCCCAAGGAGTTGTTGAAGAAATAAGTAAGGGTACAAGTTGAATGTCAACAATAAGAATGAGAAGAGGGTAGAGGGAACTGAAGGGGATGTTGATTGATTGATTGATGTTGGAATAGAATGAAGTTTTGAGTTGATAACTCACCTAGGAGTATATTTACCTTGCATTATATAGAAAAAAGCAAAAGAAATTGAGCGCGCATTATGCCTTATTGAGAAGGAAACCCGAGTGTCTTATCTCATCATGAATAAATCTAGGATTGGAGTGTGTACTTCAAACCTTCAACTCAAATGCTTTAGCCACAAGTTGTCATCCCATGTTAGACCCTAAAAGTAAACAGTGAAAAATGAGGAAGATATTGTTTGGTAATGTGACAAATACTTGAGAGGCTGAAAAGACAAGAATCTAATAATTTCTTTTTTTCGCTTAGAGGATTCCAATATGGCCGTCGATAAACTAAAAATAGGGAGACGGATGATGGAATGAAGCATAGCTTTTGACGTATGAGAAATGTGAACATTTTGACTAGTTTACATAAATGTAAGTCGTATGGGCTTACAGATCCGCGTATGACTCATCAGGGTCACGTAGCCCCCACGACCCCTATTTTGTAGAATCTAGAGTAGAACCCAATACAACAACAATTACCATATCCATCAAGAGCAAGAGCGTGGCCTACAAAGTAGAGCTACGCCTTTTGCCCCGTGGAAGGTAAGGGAGGGGCAAACCAACAATAAATATTCTACTATGCAATTGCGGTTAAATAGGATGCAGTGCCCTAGTTCCTGTAGGATCGCTTAACCACCCTATTCGCATATCAGGCATCATCCAAGGCATCGATCGCTTCAACGCACTAAAAACGGGTTATCTTAGGGTCTAGGGTAAGCACAGCCGCGGCGATCATTTGGCAGTGAACATCATTCACGTACGATACTATTTGCAATTAGCCAGCCTTACGACTATACACTTATTACTAGGGATAGAAGCTTAGAGATCTGTTACCTGCGATAAGCATCTCACCTCTCTTTTCCAGTGGCACTAGACTTCAAAAAGCTAGACCTACCGAAATTTGGTCCGACTTCACTTCATCCTAGCTTTTACCCTCCTTCCTAGACGTTGGTGCTTCCACCATTGATCGCCAGGCAAACAACAGAAAGAAAAATTCGAAGTTTGCTCGTAATCTAAGCACCAAGGCCGCGCCTACATCATGGACCAACAACGGATAGCCCTCTTCTTCCCCGTGGTCTCACGGAAAAAGACAACGCCTGCCGCAAGAAGTCACTTTCTCAACCTCCCCTTCAACCTTCGTCGGCGGATCTATCAAGAAGCTGGTCTAGTATCAGGAATGACGATATCGATGAACTACTGGGGCATTCGCAAACGGCTGGACTTGAGACACAGAGGGGCCGATGATCACCTGTCAGAAATCGATTTTCCCCCTTTGCCATTGAGCCTTTTTGCTGTTTGCCGATCTATCAATGACGATGTTTCTCAAATCTTCTATAGCGAAAATCAATTTATCATCACACGGCGTGCATATAAGGGACTGCGAGTCCTAGAACGTTTCAGCAACCATGTCCTTTCAAAACTCAGGTCACTTATTATCCGACTCAACCTCGCATCTTGTATTAGTTCTTGTTGCGGGGACACAGATCATGATGCTCGAGAGCGAAGGTGCGGCAATGGTTTTAGCCCATGCCCTAGACCTTCGAATCATGATGCACCGTTGAACTATACTTCATCTTCGGACCAACTTGTTATTTCCCAGTGGATGCAGATTTGCGCCCGATTCTCGGAGAGCATTCAGCCAGGCAAGCTGTCGTTGTATATCACGTGCGACTGTGTAGAGCGTCAAACGGCAGATATGATCATTGTGCCACTCCTAGCCTTACCCGTTCTGGAAAACTGTGCTTTACGTCTAGCCAGAGAGTACGATGAAGAACTGCAGAATATGGCGAAAACTACTGTCTTAAGTCTTACCGGCCGATCTATTGCCCAAAACGTTCAATCTTTTGGATTTCTAGACCTGCCTAAGGAAATTCAGCTCAATATTCTTCGGCATACAAGGCTAATATATTCCGGCGAGGGCAGCGAGACCGTTTGCACCCAGAGCCGTATGCGATTTGGGGGATATTGTCCTGCCAATGGGAGTGCGCATAGTTCCTTTTCACCACATAGCAGGCTCCTGAATGACTCTTGGAATTTGAAATGCTTCTGTCGCAAAAGCCACCCCGCATTCAGCTTCAGCTGTGACTCATGCGAGACTCTAGGTTTCCCTCTTGCCTTATTTCTTGTGAACCGTCAGTTTAGAGAGGCTGCTATTGAGGTTTTCTACGGCAGCAATCAGTTTGCGTTGAATATGCTTGGTAAGGAGCACCCAAGCTCTACTGCGGCACGAGCAGACCAGAATCTCTCAATTGTACCGACTTTGCATCGGTTCCCAAAGTATGCTTTGGGATTCTTCACCTCAATAAAACTCGATTTTTCCACGTCAAACCTTGACCTGTTCCAGCCTGACCAACCGGGATGGAAGATCTGGCTCAGTACAGTGCAGGTGTTGTTAGAGGGAGCCAATCTCGCAATTCTCAGCCTGGAGCTCCGACTCAGAGAAAAATGTTACGAGGCATATCCGGATGAAGAGTTTGATAATGGGTATAAGGATCGCATTTGGGAGATATACCAAAACTTCATACAACCAGTGGCTGCTCTTCATGGTCTAAAGAACTTTTATGTTCATTTAAATTGGGCCTGCACTATTGGCTTCCCGGGAGTTGGAGTGCTGGATGGAAGGGAGGAGATAGAAGGGAAGTTAGAGAGGATGGTCATGGGCGACGGGTACGATGCTTGGAAATGTGGAAAGGTTGTGAGGATGGAGGGTCATTTGAGGGGTGCCCACTAAGCTTATTATATAGCGAAGTGAGAATTGGTTTCCAGGAACATTGCATATGCCGATAAGATTCTAGATATCTCTTTCTTCTTCCCTGTTGCGGTTAGAAGAATTGCCGTACTGCCCTGGCTCGGCCTTTTAGAGCTTGGCGACCGACACCACAGGGCTCGCTTACACTGGGTCCTGGCCAGCCTCCTGTATATAAAGCACGCTTTCCTTCCCTTCTTCTATCTGTAGCTTGTTCTCTTCGTTGTAACAATTGATAGTCGTTCACACCTTTGAGTCCCTCTCCCCGAGATCTACGGATAGAGATCCCTGTTCGCCTTGAGTTGTTACAATCAGTCATAGCGAGATAAATCGAGTACTTAAGGCTATTTTCGTCAGTGCGGCAAGTACACGACAAGGGGGTGATCCAGTCATGAAGCCAAAACCTCTGGAATCACAGACCAGGTCGGGGGGATCTGTTGAAAACATAAATTTAGTAGAGAGTTACTTGATCATTGACAGGAGTAGTAACTGAAGAATGGCGCCAAGAGGAACATGGAACCTTACCTCTTCTAGGGTAGGAAGCGGGGTATCCCGAACCTACGGCCCTACAAGTGCCCGTCTTGGCATCGCAAACTCAGTAGAGAAAGAATTACAATCCTTATATCAATTCTCTGCTATTCTCAAGCCTCGGATGAAAGCAATAAATCTAGAAGCATAGCTGCCGGCCGTGGTTTTATAGAATCGGCGATATCCAATAGGCTGTTCGGGTCTGGGAATTGCAGTTGCAAATTGGCTGAATGAGTGGTAGAGTTCCTTGACGTATTAGAAGCTGTCGGTATATATCGTCCCGAAAAAAGCAATGCAAAGTGTGGCACAACAAAGTGAGCTGACAGAATGAGGCTTAAATAGTCCAATCAGTGTCCTGGCGCGCGGTTAGTTGGCAATACTAAGCGCTAGCCAGTTTGGAGATAAAAATGTAGGCTTTCTCAGCCATCCCCGCCAGATTATGTTCAAGCACCTGGACTGAGAAACCTTCAATTTCCAAATATCAAAAACATAAATTAGTACTTGTTTCGTTTATATGCTAGGTCATAGCTTATAGTGGATCTAAGACTAGACTTGAAAACCACACTTTTCCGGCAAGGCTTGCCATGGCTGAGACTCCCCGAGAGTACACTCATAGCGACTATACCGTCGGATGGATATGTGCTCTGCCAGAAACCGAGCTGGTTGCCGCAGATGCCATGTTGGATGAAGAACATCCAGTGCTTTCAGCGGTCGATCCGCAAGACACGAATTCGTACCTTCTTGGCAGAATCGGTTCCCACAATGTAGTGATTGCTTGCTTGCCTGCAGAGATGACAGGCAAAGTGTCTGCTGCAACCGTTGCAAAAGATATGGTCCGCAGCTTCAAAGCCGTCAGATTCGGGTTGATGGTTGGTATTGGTGGTGGAGCACCATATTATGGTGATATTGACAATTACGATGCTGGGGGCGGCGAGCCCGAGGACGAGGACTCCGAAGAAGATTTTGAAGACACAAAAGATATTAGGCTCGGCGACGTTGTAATAAGCCTGCAATCGAAGTCTGCAGAAGCAGTTGTGCAGTACGATTTTGGCAAGTCAGTCCAGGACAAGGAATTTATTCATATCGGCGGCAAACTCAACAAGCCCCCGAGCATAGTCTTGAGCGCAGTTTCTCGTCTCCGGGCTCGGCATGAACGGGAAAACCACAAAATCCTTGAGCAGCTGTCGGAAATGGTCTCAAAAAACCCGCGCATGGCTAAAAAATTCCAATATCCAGGCTCGGCGAAAGATCGACTTTTCAAGTCGGACGCCGCTCACGTAGACGAGAAAAAGTCGTGCAAGGCTGGCTGTGGACCCTTCGACGTTAGGCTTGTGAAGCGGAAAGAACGGCGTGACACATCCCCAGTTTTACATTATGGAACTATTGGATCGGCAGATCAAGTAATGAAGGACGCCGTCTTGAGAGATAAGTGGGCAAAAAAGGAGAATATAATATGTTTCGAAATGGAAGCTGCAGGTAACTTTCAGACTCCTCCCGAAGTTTATAATCTAATTTTTATTGCCTAGGCTTAATGGACTCGTTCCCCTGTCTCGTTGTTCGAGGTATCTGCGACTACGCTGATTCGCACAAAAACAAGATATGGCAGCCATATGCTGCTGCAACGGCAGCGGCTTATGCGAAAGAGCTGTTAAATGTTATTCCACATGCCGGGGTGACCAAAATGCGTACTATTAATGAAGCGATGGAGAAAGTGGCGGCCGATCTTGCGGTTAACACTGCAGTCGTGCAAAGAGTTGAGAAACATGCATTAAGTACGTAGTAAAATAGCTTAGGAATGATATTTAGTTAATCGCGCTATAGCTGCTGATGAGCTATCAATCCTAAACTGGCTTTCATCTTCAGATTTCTCTGCACCTCAAAATAGTGCGCGGAATTCTCGAACGCCGAATACAGGTGAGTGGTTGCTGAAAACAAAAGAATACATATATTGGCGAGACTTTTCTGCGGGGTTACTATGGCTTCATGGAGTTGGTAAGTCTTAGTGATGAATGTAAATTTCTCTTTGACCAACTGACAATATTTAGCTGGTTGTGGAAAGTCTATATTATCGTAAAGTTACATTCGTGTCGGGCTTCTTCACACAAGTAAAGCTAATATCCTTCAAGCTCTAGAGTTATTGAGGATCTTCAACAACTGTGCGAACGCGGTCAAAAGCGGCTTGCATACTGGTACTTTCAATTTAGCGATGTCTATACACAGAACATTTGCAACATGCTCCAATCACTCCTTAGGCAGCTAAGTTCATCACCTCTTCACAGTACGATCCGTGGCCTGCGGGAGCGGCATCAAAAACCCGGAAGCAAGCCAAGCACAGAAGAGCTGATGGAGGCTATGCGGAGCATTATCAAGGGACCAGAACAAGACCTATTTATTGTTATTGACGCTCTAGATGAATGTCCGCTCTCAGACCGGCCGGAATTACTTTGCCGCATTATTGAGCTTCGTAACGAAAGTAATGGGAAAGTTCATATTCTTGCAACAAGTAGACGGGAGCCGGATATCGATAACAAGCTAAAAGAACCACTTACTGTTGCTATGAATATAGAAGATCAATTTGGGAAAGATATCGAGCTATTTGTTGAAACTGCTTTACGCGAAAACTCAAAATTAAGTCGGTGGAATGAAGACTCAAAATCTCAAATTAAAGAAAAACTCACTGCAGTTAATGAAACGCATGTTAACTACTTCGACTAAAAGAAATAAAATCAGGCTAACAAGCTGTTAGACGATTTCGCTGGGCAGATTTACAGATCAAACGTTTGTATTCGTGTAGAACGAAACCAGAGCTTATCACAGCTTTAAAAACAGTCCCCGAGAGTCTTGAGAAAACCTACGAGGAAGTGCTTCGAAAAATCCCAGCTAAAGACGAGAAACCCGCGCAAAAAATCCTAATGTGGCTAACTTCATCTTTTCGACCTATGGCACTAGAAGAAATTTCTGCAGTGGTCTCTTTCCCGTTCGCTCAAGACGTTCTAGAACTGTGTAGTAGCCTTCTTGTAACGCTAATTGACGAAGAAGTCAACCAGGTTGTCGAAACGCTAACTGACAAAAAAGTCAGCCAGACCATCAAGCTCGCCCATTTCTCCGTTAAAGAATACTTGATTCTCACCACGCAAGAACGGGAATTGCCCTCACCGTACAGATTTAAAATTGAGCTAGCGCAAGCTGTGGTTTCTGAGATGACAGTTACGTATCTCCTGGATCCAGATGAGTTGATTCGACTTGAGAAAAGGGTCATGCCACTCTCCTTGCTCGAGTATTCCGCGGAGTTCTGGCCGCAGCATGCCGTCGAAGCTTTTAACTCTGACGATTCTAGTATCACATCGGGATTGCAAGCCCAGATTGACTTGCTGTTTAGTACTGATCATTCTCCGAGATATGCTGCGTGGCTTAATATCCATGACCCTGATAACAGACTTCAGTTTAACAGGAAACCAAAAACAGGCTATCCTCAGCCGCTATATTACGCTTCTTTACTTGGACTTCAAATGACGGTGAAGAATCTGTTGGAGAAAGGTTGTCGAATTACAATGGAGGGTGCCCATGGGAATGCATGTAATGCAGCAGCTATTCGTGGGCATTCGGAAATCGTTGAATGTTTAGGGAAGTATTACGAAAATATTAGAAGCATTGCCGATTTACGTCGAATTGCAAGGGAGATACAAAGGAATGCCGAAAAGGTATTTACATTATTCTTAAAGGCAGACGGGGCGATTACGGAAGAGGTGGTGGAGGCAGCGGCGGGGAACTTTATAAGTGGGAAAGAGGTAATGATACTTTTGCTTGAGAAACGAGGGTCAGATATGGTGATTACGGAAAAGGTGGTGAAAGCAATTGCAGGTAGGTTTGGGAAAAAGGTGATGACGCTTTTGCTTGAGAAACGAGGGGCAGATGTGATGATTACAGAAGAGGTGGTGAAGGCAGCGGCAGGGAACTTGGAGAGTGGGAAAGAGGTGATGACGCTTTTGCTTGAGAAACGAGTGGCAGACGTAGTGATTACAGAAGAAGTGGTGAAAGCAGCGGCGGGGAATGAGTGGAGTGGGAAAGAAGTGATGATGCTTTTGCTTAAAAAGCAAGGGTCGGATATAGTGATTACAGAAAAAGTGGTGAAAGCAGCGGCGGAGAATGAGTGGAGTGGGAAAGAAGTGATGATACTTTTGCTTGAGAAGCAAGGGTCGGATATAGTGATTACAGAGGAGGTGGTGAGAGCAGCGGCGGGGAATGGGCAAAGTGGGAAAAAGGTAATGGCGCTTTTGCTTGAAAAACGAGGGTCAGATGTAGTAATTACGGAAAAAGTAGTGAAGGCAGCGGCGGGGAACTCTATCAGTGGGAAAGAAGTAATGATGCTTTTACTTGAGAAGCGAAAGGAGAACGTGGTGATTACGGAAAAGGCGTTGAAAGCAATTGCAGGTAGATTTGGGGAAAAGGTGATGGCGCTTTTGCTTGAGAAACGAGGGGCAGATGTGATGATTACAGAAGAGGTGGTGAAGGCAGCGGCGGGGAACTTGGAGAGTGGGAAAGAGGTGATGACGCTTTTGCTTGAGAAACGAGTGGCAGACGTGGTGATTACAGAGGAGGTGGTGAAAGCAGCGGCGGGGAATGGGCAGAGTGGGAAAAAGGTGATGACACTTTTGCTTGAGAAACAAGGGTCAGACGTGGTGATTACAGAGGAAGTGGTGAAAGCAGCGGCGGGGAATGGGCAGAGTGGGAAAGAGGTGATGATGCTTTTGTTTAAGAAGCGAGAAGAAGACGTGGTGATTACGGAAGAGGTGGTGAAAGCAGCGGCGGGGAATTGGCAGAGTGGGAAAGAGGTGATGATGCTTTTGTTTAAGAAGCGAGGGGAGAACGTGGTGATTACGGAAGAGGTGGTGAAAGCAGCGGCGGGGAACCTTTGGAGTGGGAAAGAAGTAATGATGCTTTTGTTTGAGAAGCGAGAGAAAAACGTGGTAATTACGGAAGAGGTGCTGAAAGCAGCGGCGGGGAACCCTTGGAGTGGGAAAGAAGTAATGATGCTTTTGTTTGAGAAGCGAGAGAAAAACGTGGTGATTACGGAAGAGGTGGTGAAAGCAGCGGCGGGGAACCCTTGGAGTGGGAAAGAAGTAATGATGCTTTTGTTTGAGAAGCGAGGGGAGAACGTGGTAATTACGGAAAAGGTGGTGAAAGCAGCGGCGGGGAATGGGCAGAGTGGGAAAGAGGTGATGATGCTTTTGTTTAAGAAGCGAGGGGAGAACGTGGTAATTACGGAAGAGGTAGTGAAAGCAGCGGCGGGGAATGAGTGGAGTGGGAAAGAAGTGATGACACTTTTGCTTAAGAAACGAGGGTCAGACGTGGTGATTACAGAAGAGGTGGCGAAGGCAGCGGCAGGGAATCAGGGGAGTGGGAAGAAAGTGATGACGTTTTTGTCACGATCCCAATACAGGCGCCGACTACAGCTGTTTGTAAAGTATCAAATACGAAGATTCTAAACTAAAGAGAAAAGGTGTAACTACTGCTGGAACTGCCCTTATGTAACCATGGCCAGTTCCAAGGTCCTAGCTAGGCGAACCAATGAGCGTTCGCGATTGTGGTGCGACATTTGGCAAAGTGAATGCCAGAAATCGTACGAAGCACAGACTACAGTGAGGCCTGTGCCCAACTTAGCTATATTATTTTTCTTGCTGCCTGCAAATTAGCCTTCTCTTCTTTAGCAAGACCTTCTTGTAATACGACGGTTGGTTAGCTTTGGCTCATTGCATTCAGCCCGTGACCAACACACCCCGCCATAGACATTTCCACTTATTCAGGCCCGTCACACTGCTCACTGTCTCGGCGCTTTTCTCCAGACCCGTAGCTCTACGGAGAGCAAGTAGAGCTCTATATCCAGGGCTGGCCTGATATTGCTTGGTAGGCGCCCCCGATAATTCTGGCCGCCTCCGCTTGGATGGTTTTGGGGTGTCAATAGTCTGTCCTGTGTATCCTTCTCCACGTTCTCGGGCAATGGACCAGACCGAGCAGCCATGCATCATCTGAGGGATAACAACTGCTTGGTAGATCTTTCCGAGCTCTGTGGCGAACACGATTGAAATGCCCAGGTTGCAGAGTATCAAACCTGCTGGTGTTAAGCTTAGCGGCGAGAAGCCGCAGACAGCGCCTTTGCTGTGCGTTTCGGCCGGCCAGAGGATCGAAATATCATTTCCCGACAGATTGGACACTTCGAGGGAATGGACAATCCATTGTTGCCACACAATACCGAACCCGCGGGACGTGGTGCCGATGGGTCGTTCCTATTTGCGTTTTGGCAACCCGTCTTGCTGATATAGCTTGTGAAATTATGTCTTTCCGCGGATTGGCGCGCGTACTCGGTGAAGGTGTCGCTGTCGGATGAAAAACGGCAGATGACAAATTTGATTACAGATGGCATGTTGAGATCGTCTTTGAATTGCTTTCGGAGTGAGTTTGGAGTTGGATTATGCTGTGTCTATCTTGGGACAGATTTGAATTGTGGTTGCTTTGTTTTGGTTGTATTGGTTGCAGTGCGTTCTGGACAAGTCGCCTTTCGTTTTTACTTCTTGTGTGATCGCTGTGTTGGGAAGTTTTGGGTTACTAGTGAAGATGGGAGGGAGTCGCTGGAGCTTTCTGCTTCTTTTTCTCCTTTGCAAGATTCTGCGATTCATCTTGGATGACAATGCGTGATGTACATTCTTTCTCTTTCACGCAGAGCGAATCATCTGCATTGAGAGGACTGCGATATTGGTGGGAAGGTGAATGGGTGGTGTTTTTGGTCATCAATTTCCTTGTTGTTAAGAGGATCATTGGGTGAGTGGTAGATTTGCTGATTATTCAGCCGCCACAGCTTTCGCTAGAGCAGGACTAAGGCATTATAGAAGTATATTAACTACAGTATTAAATTATAAAGAGAAAGTAAAAGCGAGAGCGGGCGTCTAGTGTGAAGCCTTATTAGCCCTAGAGTTTGCCAGTTGAGTAATAGCTATACACGAAAGAATAACCCCACCTAACACCCAACTCGCAATCCAAATCTTAATAAAAACTTTGGCTCTTGGACTACGTGCAGCCATCCGCCACATTGATACTATATGACCTAGCCAAGCCGCAGGTTTCTTTAGAGTCAATCCAGCTTTCGTTGCGGAAGTTCTTGTCTCTTGTGGCTCGACGTTAAGGCTCAAACGGCTCGCATCCGAGTAGAAGGCGATTGTTTCGTTAGATCCCGATTTCTGATTGCCGATAGTAGATCGAGACATTTGATGGAAACTCAAAAGGGAGGAGGGAATATCGTTGCCGTTGGTATGGGCGGCTGGAAAAGGATTTTGGGGGAACCTGAAGGGATCGGATGATTCCGGTTCGTGGAGAGTTGGCGAGTTGGAAGAACAGTGAGTTGGTTTTGGACTTGGTGGTGGATGATCCATAGCCAAGGCGTCGACGATGAAGTAAGAGAGAGGTTCTCTTCTCGTCAGCAGGTGATATGGAAAGCCGTTGTCTGCTTTCGTAGGAGGAAGTGTCGTTTGGCTGTGTCAAGATTGAAGCTCTGTTAAATGGGGATGGGAGCTAGCTAAGGAAGCGAATCAGGATAGGTCCGGCAAAATTCCACGTTCAAGTTCCTCTCCTAGCCCGGTTAGTGATGATCAAGTACCATCAACGATATTCTCGTTGCGGCCATGAGATGGAGAAATGAAGCCGCAAGGGAAACTTACGGAGTGCTTGTGCTGTTTTCAGCTTCGCCCAGTCCTGTAAGCGGCAGATAATGCTAGAGGGCCGTGAACAAGTAGTTTTCAAATTGGAGCCAGAGCCTGGAAAGTATGAATGAGAAGACGATCCAGCAAAAAAATATACGGATTAATTTGCCAAGTTCAAATCTGATGCGTGCAAAATAGAGGTTGACAAATATTCTGCTGTAGAAGAGAAAATCTTCTTTTGATCAAAATGCTTTGATCCCTTTACCTCTTGTAGATCTATCTGCTTGAAGGATGCTAAGAGACAATGCCTTGATTGCAAGGATCATAGAATTGCTAATTTTAGAAGCCCAAACCTTCACTCAAGCAGCGCTGACATTATGTATCAAAAGTGACCCAAGACATGTCGTAATCTATCTAGACAGGAAGCCTTTCGCTTAATGTCGAATTGCATCGTTATGCGATACGAGGTCGAGATACGAGGCAATCATCAGCCTCTGTGGCGAAGATGCTGTTCTCTAGCAAGTTTCATAGAGTCCCATACTTAGCAACACGACGAGATGTGAGGTTTCAAGCTGAGCCCTGGAACCTACCTACATCTGTCAAGAAAGGAGAGCCTTGCTAATAGAGAAGGGGTTTGATTTATTCTTTAAAACCCGTGGATTTGGGGTCTAGCCATACATGGAATTTACGGAACCAATATCTCTTAGGGCATCCATCCAATCTCTCTTATCGGCCACACGATCCACAGCCGATGTTCCTCACCCAATACCCCGTGAATTTGAGAAATTAGGCGTTTGCTCCATCCGTTTATCCACCACCTATTGTCCAGCTCCTTCAGCAGCACAGAAAAATGAGCAAGGATTACCAACGCCTCGGGCTTCCTCTGAGAAAGAAGTTCCAGAAAGTGATCTGACAGCTTGTACAACCAGACAAAGACATCTGTGGCTTCGTAAGTATCTGGCAACTTCTTGAAAACAACGTTGAAGGCGAGTCGAAGGCTATCAATACTGAGATTGTAGGTGTGAATTTCGTCACTGCTAGCGGGAGCCTCATTTACCAAGCGTTGGAGCTCCCAGAGGTGATCTGTATGCGCTGAGCTCGAAGCTTGTACACGGGCGCGCCGTGCACCAGCAGCAAGCAGCGGGCCCAACGGCCCGTCCTGTAGCAAAGCTCGACTTGATGACTCAATAATAGCCCGGGACCCACGAAGCACCGAAACCCACCCTATCAAACCGGTGTCTTCTTCTGAGAAGAGGGTATGGAATTTGCTGCGGCGGGCTGATTCGAATATAAAGGTGAGGACTGAAAAGATGTAGAGGCACGCGCAGTTCTCGTCCGTAATGTTTTGCAGGGCTGGCAAGCCTGTGGTTAACGCTAGGTGATGCAAATCTAATGCTTGCGAGAGAAAGTGCCGTTCTTGGTCGGCGTTAAGACGGGATAAGTGCAAAGCTGAGATAGACAGAATACTATACATGACATAGTCGCATGCGTATCCAATCTTGACAACGGTAGTTTGGTACATTGTTCTCAGAATAGAATTATGGGACAGCGTGTAATATGTGGATGTGCAAAAATGGTGGAGCAGCTCAAGGTGGGCCAGGTTTATGGCGTGAGACCGGGATTGATCTGGCGCCAGTGGTAACGGAGCCTTTGGAACGGCTGTTGGTGGCACCCCGGGGCTCAATGTGGGAGCGAGCTTTACATGTTGATGCCGGGGTTCGAATTGGCATTGGAGTTTACGCCTCGTGCAATTCAAGCATCTTGGCTGTCGCTCGTCACACTATCCCAAAAATCCGATCAGCCTCGTTCATGACACGTACGCGAGGCTTTGAAGAGTTATCAGGAGATTGAAAGGGAGCTTTTGAAATGGAAGCCAACACAGAATGCGCGGAATATCCTGTACATGGGGAACTCAGTTACATACTTTGACTCTTCTTCCCTTGCAATTCGCACAACCAGTCCTAGACTTTCGATGCGGTTTCCGGGAGATGGGCAACATCGTACGAATCATGGGAGGAAACAGTACCGGACCTTCGTATACGAGCGTAGATGATTTGGATTGGATATATCTAAGAGAGTGCGAGATCTGGCCCTCACGGTTATTATATTCGTCGCATTGGCCACCATATGCAAGCCACCATGTGGGAATGGATGGCGCGTTTCATACTTCGACGCTGGAAACGGGTGTGACAGGGATCAGAACGGCACATTTGAAATGCCCGATGACCAAAGCTTTGAAAGAAAAAAAACCTCCGGTTCATAAAAAAAGTGGCGTTTTAAGCTAGGTTTAGGGTTGAGGATTTATCAGTCCCGCTCGGCGTTGGCTCTGCGAAAAAAAGGGAAATCAAAAATCAGCCTCGCCAAACAAGGACTTGACACGCTCTTTCTTGGGAACAAGGGCCTAATTCGGACTAAGCCGGCAACGTTTGAGTATGATAGAGACCAACCCCCCCAACTCCCTCGCACCGATAACGAGATTTCGCGAACAAAGCGATTGATTGGGTAGTCGAGGACATTTGCATACGACGAACCATCTCCCATCTCCCATCCTGAGGCTTGACATCCACTTTGGGATCACCAAATTTAGCACTGTCGTATTGCTTGCTTCGTACCGCTATTGATTACTGTTGAAGTTGTCTTCTAAATGCGATTCGAGATAAAGAAGGCGAGGGTCCACATGCTGAAAACAGCATCTTCTCATACCTCCTATTTCTAGTGTCTCGTGGGGTTCGGACAATCAGTTTGTACTCCGGTATTACCTGTGTCAATTTTGTCAAAAGTACAGCCATATAAGGCATTTCGTTCTGCATTTCGTTCAGATGAACATATCCTTTCCAGTTCTCTTTAACCAAGATCTCTCTCAATTCTTCGCCCGGTCAACCCAGATACTACTCTCATGCTCCCTACTATTTGAGAATGAGTATTCTCACGATCCTTGGAGTCCCCGCGGCCGTTCTATTTCTCATCGGTATCGCATCCTTCATCGGCATTGCTCGTGGAAAATATGGCCGCTTTTTGGCGGCTTGACACTTCTCTCCAGAGTGCTTGGCCACAGGACAAAGCGGAGTGACTATTTCCTATCCTTCTAATAAACGCAAATGCTAATAGCTCTATCACTTAGCGCAGATCCCCGAATTCGATATCCTTTGAGTCCGTGCAGCCCATTCCGATCACCTAAATAAGCGAGTATCAACTCCACCAGATTAATTATAATTAAATAACTATTGGTACGAGTGAATAGCACACCCCGCGACGCACGGACTACATGGGCATATACTCCTGTACGTAGTAATAGACTTAGAAGAATGAATACAAGAACAAGTCAACCACCTACAACGAGCATACTAGCACTGCGCAGAGATCGCGGTGCTACGTGCCCCGTGGGTAACCGACTTAAGCAATTGCAAGTTATCAGAAACCAAGAAGTATCACTCAGAAAGTGATACAAATACATATTCCTCTCATCGTATTTCTAATCTCCGAATAACCACATCATCTTCCACGTCTTCCAACGGCTCGACAGGCCCTCTCCAATAATCCATGAAGATACCATCCACATACTCATACCAAGCATCTGCCTGCCCTAAGTCTCATCTTTCGCGCGGTAAACTCAATTCTCTGGCCCCACCAAGCAGTGCGATCACTGTATCCGGGAGGACGCGATTCCAAGGAGGCCTCTTTCAGTGACAATCTGCATATTCGTGAATCTAATCAAATTTGAATCCTCCGTCAGAGAGTTTCCTGAAGACTAAATCTGGATCATATTTCGCTCTGATTTGCCTCAGCTTAACCATGTTGCCCGGAGGAATTGTATCGTATGGCTTCTGATATTCAGAAGCATCATTCTGATAGATAAAGTCGTCACCGAGCCCCTTGGCCATATTCATTGCGTGCATCGTCTCCGTAAGGTTGTGCGACCATGAGAGGACTTTCAGGTCGTCTTCTGGATTTCTCCATTGTATTGAAATTTCCCACCCTGTGAGACTGTTAGCATTATTCATTTGCTATTTCCTCGCCCGGCGGTATATCTATAGTATGGCGAATTGAATTGGGTACTAGTGGGACATGCACGTACAGATCCTGGACTTAGTGGGGTCGATAGACCAGGTGTTGCCAATGCCATTGTTTGCGGAGACAGCAGCGCCGCTCTTCGGCATTTCCTGCAGAACAAAGGTAGGATAGACACCCTCGACATCTTCGAGCTCGCTCACGGCGCTCTTATACATTTCGTACATTGCCATAATGGCATCAGTATCGTTGGATAGCACACTATGCATACCGAATTCTTGTCTGCCCTCCCATTAGTTAACATGTGCTATAGATGCCCAGCAAGGGAAAGTTGGGATTACTACCGCTGTGTTTGGTAAGGAGTATCAAACTGTGCGGACCAGGCGGCCGCAGTGGTTATATTGAATCGCTTCACGGTTCCTGTAATGGCAGTGAAATTGGCAAACTGATCTGGTAATTCCACTGCTCCTTCTTGGAGGCCAAAAATCTCTGGACTGACAACCTTTGTAGTAGCATTGACTTGAATAAGCATTACAGCACCGGCGCCAACGGGGTTCACTAGGTCCAGAGGATGATTTGTTTTGTCGACAACGGCTTAAATGAAAGCTGGAACTGCCGACTCATTGAAAATCTGGTAAGTGCTGGTTACTCGTGGAACGTCATAGGTATTAAAAATGAACCTAGTAACAATGCCGAAGTTGGCCCCACCACCCTTTAGTGCCCAGAACATGTCGGAGTTCTGTGTTGCGTTTGCCCGGAGGAGCTCACCATTTCCTGTGACCACGTCGTATCCAGCTACATTGTCCATGGCGTAGCCGTACTTGTTGAGAAAGTAGTGGAGCCCCCCACCAAGGGTCAATCCTGAAATTCCAATCGTCTTAAGGCGGCCACCGATAGCAATTCTTCCGTAAGGCTCCAAATTCGAAGCCATATCGTACCAAGTGTGACCGGGGCCAGCTTCGGCAGTGTTATCTGCTTCGTTGAAGGCAAAGTCCTTCATTCCTGTCAAGGCTACCAAGACACCGCCTTGGGTATTGGCTGCACCAACGTACTATATCCATTAGTGGAATGTCCTGGAAGATATCTTCAGGCAAGCTACTAACAGACATGTGGCCAGCACTACGGACTGCAAATTGAGATTTGCAGGTCTTCAGAGTTTTAACAGCCATTACGACCTGCTCAGCACATGAAGGTAAGAAAATGCACTTGGGTTCGAGGTCCTGTCGAGCATCGTAATAATGCGTTGCCTCCTCGGTGTAGTCAGTTGAATTTTCGGCAAGGACACGGTCAGGATATTGATATTGAAGGGCGGCACAGGCACAAGAAGAGCCAATCGTCTTTCCATAACTGGCGGTCGTATTGGCTGAGAAAGGAAGATAGTACCCAGGAGATGAATGAGATTTTGCGATGCCTAGCAAGGCCAAGGCTGCAACTGCTTGAGAGTAAAACATGCCGAAAAGAAGACAAAAGAAAATAAGATTGGTGATGGTGATGGTGGCGGGTGTTTAAACGAATACAAGGCATTATATATGAGGAAAGGCACACGCGAAATGCGAGAGCGAGATGAGAGAGATTCATTGAATATCGTCATCTCGGGATTACATGGGTGTATCGTCAAATTTCAGCTATTGCACTGTAGCTTACTCTTTTTGAAATCAGTACCAAAATGGTAAATGATACTGGCACTACCCGAAATAGCAAGGTCACCTTGTAAATAGCCTGACTTGTATGGATGGAAGAAGCAGGGGAGAGGTGGCATTGCTCGGCAATCACGAACCCGCTCCCAATCATCACACTGTGGCATATTTTAAGCTATTCTTTCACCACGAAATTGGGAGAAACTGTGCCAAAATGGTTTTCGTATCTCGTATCTCGCAACATGCACTGAATTATAGTCGTACACGGTACAGCTTCAGAGTTTACTGTGCGTGTATAGGAACGAGACCTAGGAAGGAATCGTTTATTCAATCTCCTGCGCAGGGCGGAGGGGTAGCCCATGCACCCTTGAGCGAGGTATTTGACAAGTCAGACCTGCCACTCACTGTATTTTTCTCGTATTCACTGCTCGGTTTCGCATCCGCAAACTCCTGTTCCTCCAGCCTTTTCCTTTGTAAATAGTCCCCCTGGTGCCTCCTACCGTTCTTGCTTCGAATCATAACAACAATCTCGTCTTCAACAAGTTCCACCGAGTTGAGTTATGCTTAAAGCGTCTTCCTCGGCCCGATGCTCGGCGCATCTGTGGACGAAACAATTGCACTCGTGGAGATGCTTGTGAAATTGTGGAGAGAATGCGGTGGCGCGTACCTTGGCAATTCATTTGATGCGGGGAATTCGTTCTTCAATCCATTACAACGGACTGGTACGGTATCTGCCGAAATATTGTAGCGAGACTTGGCCCCACTAAATCCTTACGGATGCCCTAAAACGTTGTGTTCATTAAGTGGAGAAGAAAGAGATGATCTGCTCGGGCTTTCTCTAACCGATAGCGGCAAATAGGCGTTGGGGATATACCACCCATGATCGACTTTATATATCATCTCTTTCAATGAAGTCAGCCTTCACGTAAGCACGCCCATATCTCCTTAGGAAGAAACCCGGTCGAAAAGAACGCATTCCGAACTCACTATGAAAATAATCCTCGGTGTAAGCTACTTCTCATCTGTTCAAAGACAGGCAAGAACTAGAGATTAGGAATATAAACTGACATTCTAATTAGTTAGTGCTTTTCACTGCCGTGATTAATAAAGGATGCCATTCCGTTGCGATGTCCCTAGCCCAAACACCCAATGCTATGGCAAAGAACTTTGATTCTTTTCAGACTCCTTCTGTACAATATAGACCTAAATTTCGATACTGGCAAGTTTCTTTCCTTATGAAAGGAACATGTCCAGAATGCTGATTTATGTAGGCTCCCAGACGCAAGTGTTCCTCCTGCTGCGGTGGCTGCTGATATCAAATCTATTGGATCAATAGGCGCAGGGGGGGTGGAATTCCTCCCTTTCTACAATGTAAGTTGCCGCAACTGCATTCTGCTGGAATTAATTCTGATATGGTTCGCAGTATGGCGGTAGGGTTGGCGCTCCTGTCACGGATTGGGCAACTTACGGCTACGGCACGCCGGCTTACAATGCCATCCTCAAGGCGGCGCTTCAAGCTTCAAAAGAAAGCGGGCTTCGGATGGATCTTTGCATGGGTCCTCAATCTGGGCAAGGTGTTCCTGCTTCTCCCACTGATCGTACGTTTTTGGCTGTACTGTACTTCCACTGAGTATGCTAATCTGATATCCAGCTGGTCTTGCTTATGATATGGTTGTTACTTTCCCATAGGTATGCAGCAAACATGCTGATAGCCAAGCAAGGTCTTCGATTATAAAACTGTTCAAGCAGGTGGAACCTTCGATGGAAAGGTACCGGGATATGGACTTGGCCAACTCATTTCGGTCACCCAGGCCGATGTCCTCACAGAATCAATTGCGGAATTTCAGAACGTAAAACTCGACGCATCCGCTATTACGAACCCTTTCTACAACCGAACAACATTCAAAGTGTCAGAAAGGAGCATCACGGACTTAACAAAGACTGTGAAACCTGATGGCAGTCTGTCTATTAAGTTCCCGGCGACAACATCGGCTAAGAAACACATTGTTTTTGCCGCATATTATAAGCTCAACTTGGAAAGGGCCGCAATTCCCGGATCCAGTACCCCTCAAAACATTCTCCAGAATGGATCTTTTGCAGTTGACCGTAATATGGATTCTCTCCTTATATTCTCTTATTACCTAAGTGTGAGGCTTATTGTCAACGGAGCTTCGTAGAATTTGATTAAAAAATCCACTGCACCCGCTAGCTAACTTACTTCGTAATCCCTAGATTTCTCCGCTGGTGGAGCCAAAGTTACCGCGGATTTTCTTGAGAAGTATGTAATGGGAAATGGAGTTCGTGATCTTTTTAAGCAGATCGGAAATTACAGTGAGTGTCAGAAGTTTCTCTCCTAAAGCTAATAATGCTGATATAGAAAAGTTTGGGAGGACAGTCTGGAAATCTATAGCACCGTGTTTTGGACGCCAAAGCTGCAAACCACCTTCAGAAAACTTCACAGCTACAATATTGGGAAATACGCTATGCTTCTTACTCGCAACAACGGGCTCAACTTCGGCATAAATTATTACACTGTGATCGAGGCGGACGCAAGCGACAAAGGCGCGGGTTACATTGAAGACTATCGAAGCGCACTAACTGTCTCTATGCAATCGTATTACAAAGCCCTAACGGAATGGTCAAGAACGTACGTCAACGCTGAATTCTCTGGCCAAGTTGGGTATAATATTCCTGTAGATGGGGCAAGTCAGATCTCTCTTTCAACTCTTTATTTTGCTAATTTTAATCCAGGCGCAAGTAATTCCTGAGGTCACTGCTCCCGAAGACGAGAGCTTAGGATTGGATGAAACAGGCTCAGGCTCCCTTGGTAAGATCCAATACAAAGTTCCTGGCAAAAAAGCCAACGCCTCTTAGATATGTACCGCCAGTACGTTGGTCCCTCCAACTTGGCTGGCAAACGTGTTGTCTCCAACGAAATGGGAGCCGTGCGTGGAATTGTGTATAATCTGACGCTGCCGGAGCTTTTAAACCTTGTCAAAAGATCGTGGGCAGTTGTAAGTATCCTTTTCACACTCTATTAGCGACCTGAAGTCGCAGGCCAGTCTCTGTTATGTCTTCCAAACTTTGCATGGTTTCTTACTTCTCAGATATCAGCTGACGATATTGCCACTACAAGGGAAACAATCAGATGGTCTTCCATGGTGCCAGTTTCTCAGGGCAATATCCTAACACAACGGTAAGAATTCTTCAGCGGCTAGTCTCTTGTGAGTTGACCTCTGACTGTTTTGTAATTCAGTGGCCTGGCGTTACCTCTTTCAGCTACTTGTTCA
Source organism: Chalara sp. BL73 (assembly GCA_918026815.1). NCBI lineage: Eukaryota > Fungi > Ascomycota > Leotiomycetes > Helotiales > Chalara > Chalara sp. BL73. The sequence continues at coordinate 467,680 of CAKJVC010000065.1, read as the reverse complement.
GCGAGCCGTGGTCCCGCCACCAGCCCGTATGGGAAAATGGCTTTAGTGAGATGAACGATTTCATTGCTCGAACTCAATGGGTGCTTCAATTAGGGATACCACAGCGAGATGTTGCGTTTTGGAATAAGAACACAAGAAGCTTGCAGCTGAACAATTCCATCAGCAACAACTTCACGGACCTTTTAGCTGCCGGTATTTTTCAAATGTCTTTGTGGTGAAAAGAGTTTGCTGACAGATGCTACCAGGGTATGGCTATGAATTCATATCGCCTGCTAACTTTGAGCTACCTCTAGCAAAAGTTAAGAATAGGATTCTTGCGCCAGACGGGCCTTCCTACAAATCTCTAGTGCTGCGGTCCATTGACATGCTTACCCTACTAGGGACGGAGAAGCTCGTTCAGTATGCCAAAGAAGGACTCCCAATTGTAATTCAAGGCGGTATTCCAACAACAATTGCCTCTGCCAAAGGTTTACAGCAAGCACAGGCCAATATTCGAAGCATACTGTCACTGAATAATGTCCGCCAAGTTGGTAGCGGACCTCTAGCTCCTACTCTCGCTCTGTTAGGGGTTCAACCGCGAGCCAAAGTTTCAAACCCAGCTTGGCTGACGTACTGGCGTCTAGATAGACTGTCAGGAACGGATTATATATTCGTCTACAACGGTGGAGACACCACAAATTCCGGAACTGTCACATTTGAAACGAACAATACTCCTTTCCTTCTTGACGCCTGGACAGGCTCCGAGGTGCCAGTCGTTGAATATACGGTCACTCCTTCGAAGACTATTACTATTCCTTTTACACTTGCGGCTGGTGAAAACGTCCTCGTTGCGTTCAAGAAAGCCAGAAGCGGCGATGCTCCTACAAACCATGTCACGTCAGCTCCTTTCAAGAATCTAGGCTACGTGTACACCAAAGGAGATGGCATCAGCATCAGAGTTCCTGCCTCTGCCGGTTCAGGAAAAGTCACACTCAAAGATTCCAAAACAGTTACTATTCCTCCTCAAAAGATTACCCCTTCATTCACCCTGGGAAACTGGACTTTGACAATTGAAAGCTGGACTCCAGGTGCCGACTTCTTTGACAGCAATACCATTGGCACCAAGACAAACCATACCATCAAAATTGATGCTCTCAAGTCTTGGCATGAAATTCCTGGCTTCAGAAACTCGTCTGGCGTCGGCTACTACAGTACTTCTTTCTCGTGGAAGAGATCAGACGGTAGCGGGGTGACTATCGCTTTCGGCAAGGTACAGAACACGATTCGGGTTCGCATCAACGGCAAGCAGCTTCCTCCTCTAAATTTGAGCGATGCCAAAGCGGATGTCTCGGCTTACTTGAAGGAGGGCAAGAATTTGGTGGAGGCTACCGTTGCAACGACATTGTACAATGCTGTCGCCCCAATATATTCCAGCTTGAGATCATCGGGTGCACGTCCTCGTGCTGGTCCGGGGATATCGGTTGCTTCAGAAACTCGCGTTCCGGCAGGGTTACTTGACGCAGTTGTAGTTACCCCTTACAATCTCATCCAGATCTAACATATTATTCAGATAGGGGGGATTTAAATATAGTTTCAACAAGGTTTTAAGAGAACAAGATTTCAAAATACTCGAAAACTCTCAGACGTACAGAAAGTCTCGGGACACCGGAGGCGTAAGCCTACGTGAGTATGCCAAGGAGCTAGAGCACCTCACGCACACACAGATTACAGTCGTAATTGTAGAAAATACAATCACCACATAACGCTCTTACAAGCCCTGTATTCCATTGCTGTGATACCCTCATAGATCCTCTAATTGATTCCCTGCCTAATAGACCCTATTTCTGACATCGGTAAAGGAACTAAGACTTGGCATGTAAGGGCACGTAGGGAGTCGCCAGGGGTTCGGAAGGTATAAGTAGAGGACTCGGGACGTATTAATAAGGTAGAGATTAGTCTTCGTATCAATATGAGTGCCACATTACTCTAGCACCTTACAATATTGCTTGCATTGCAGCTCTGTAAACATACCTTAACTAAGCGGTGTAAGAATGCGGGCCTCGGTGTTCTATTGCCCCGATTCCAAGTAGAGAGGTAAGTAGTAAGTGAGAAGTTATAAGATGGCTTGAACTCTCCAGAGATCCCTTTAGTGTTATTAAAATTATATTAAAGTCCCCTTGCCACGACAATGAATAGTATAGACGTGTCCGAGCGCGAAGCTCAATTAAAGGCGCAGTGCCAGGTGTACCAACCCCTTGGTCCCGCCCAGACACGACTTCTGAGAGTTCACTCTTCGGCCAACCCCCAATCCCAGATTCTATGTGATCTCTTCACAGTGGACCTCAAGAAGTCAGCCGCCACAATTGCAGGAAGCTCCGTGAAGGCGCATTACGAAGCACTATCCTACACTTGGGGAGACCCGCAACCTTCGTCAATGATCCAGGTGAATGGGCTGCCATTCTGGGTCTCAGCGAATCTCTTCGAGGGACTACAAGAACTTCGACACCTAGGACAAGACCGTATCCTGTGGATTGATGCCGTCTGCATTAACCAGAAAGACCTCAGCGAGAAATCTGCGCAAGTGGGATTGATGTTCAGCATCTATCTCAAAGCGCACAGGGTTGTTGTTTGGCTTGGCCTACCGACCGGCAATGATGCCGAACTCTTTGCCTTGTTCAAAGCCTATGGGACAAAAGGTTCGAACCGCAAGGCTTTTTTTGATGCCAAGGCGGCGCGAAAAGCGGCCTCCGAGCTCATTAAGATCAAGCCGTGGTTTCGTCGGACTTGGATCAGGCAGGAGGTCCAGGCCGCTCGCGAGATCCACATTGCCTGCGGGTGGCATGAGTGTACGTTTGATCAGTTCAAGTATGTCATGGAAGAGTTGCTTCCAGACCTGGACACCTTCAGACCCCATCAAGACCCTCAGGAACAAGCCCTGAGAACCAAGCAGACCTATGTCTTGTTCAAGTTTGACTGCAACTACCGCCAATACCGGGGGGAAGTGCATCCCCAGGTTTGGTTCACGATGATCATGCGCAGCAGCCTGTACGAGGCGACTTTACCCCAGGACAAGGTCTTCGCAGTTCTGGGCATCATTGCAGAAATGACTAAGAAAGAGGGTGACGAAACCATAGGCTTCCCAGAGATCGACTATTCTAAGACAGTGTCGCAAGTGTATGAGGATTTCCTAAAGCACTCCATTAACGTCAGCGAGGATCTAGCCTGCCTTCAAATCTTTCACAACAGGAGCACCACTGCCAAAGACTTGCCGTCTTGGGCTATTGATTTGCGTCAGAATATCACGCGGTTGAGGATTCAATTGGGCGTCTTCCACTTCTGCGCGAGCTGGGCGCGACCTCCACGACAAATTTACAGCGAGCATGGTCTCCTGCAGCTCGAGGGTAGACGCATTGGAGTTATCCCCTCCACAGCTTGTCCGTGGGAAAGTGGACTGCACCGCGAATACAGCTCGTCATTCTTAGAATATCAGTGTAATGGAGTAGGACTGGAGAGTTGCATTTCTAGTGACAATTGGATGCCGAAAAACCAAGGCAACAAAGGCATCGAGGAGTTGTATAAGATTCTCGAGGAACGGTGCTTATACGTCTGGGTTGGCCTGGAGCCTAAGGGCTTTGTGTTAGAGGGGTATAATTCTTTCCGACACCAATGTCACGCTTTCGTGTCACACTTGGTACGGGCGGGAGATATCATGATTCACGCTTCTGGGTCAGACCTGCCTTTCATTGTGCGACCCGAGGCACATGGGTGCTTCATGTTTCTGGGGCCAGCGCTGGTTATCATGGGCATGATTAGGAAACAGAAGGATCAGGAAAGGTTTATATATAGTTTTCCTCGGCATACCGACCATGGGAACAGCGGCCCTCTTCAGAAGTTTACACTCTGCTAATAAGAGAATGCAACTAGCTGTAAAGATACAGGCTATAAGCTTTAATTAAAGATAGTGCCGAGAGTACTAGAACGGCTGGCATTGGTAATGAGCACTCTCGACTGCTGAGCAACACCTACAGTTGTCATGGCCCTGGCCCTATCCCAGAACTTGGCTCCTGACACTGTAGAGCTCAGTGGAGCTTGGCCCCTGCTACCACAGGGCTCGGCATCCCAGAGCTTGGCGACCGACGCTACAGGGCTCGCTTACACTAGCCTCTGGCCAGCCTCCTGTATATAAAGCACTGCTCTCCTTCTCTTCTTCTGTCTGTAGCTTGTTCTCTTAGTTATAACAATTGATAGTCGTTCACACCTTTGAGTCCCTCTACCTGAGATCTACGGATCGAGATCCCTGTTCGCCTCGAGTTGGTACAGTCTCCTTTGTTGCCTACAGCTGCCAATTACTTGTAGACGCATATAAGCATCAGCAGTTACGGTCTTAGAACAGTAACTCTTCCGCTACCAATTTACCAGAATGATTGGTAATCTGACCCGTGACCTGCTCTGCTTCGGTAACAGCGGGTTCAGCATGCGGTAATTGGCTGCCGATCACCCCTACGTGCTGCGGCTGAAGGGGCCGCTAAGAAACTTTCGACAACCTCCCTTATCCTACGCTCGCCTCAGTCCGATGCTATCCTGCACCAACTCTTCCGAGCTGATCCACAAGCCGCCAGTTCGTCCCTCCGATTCATTTAGCAGCGTGAGACGATCAAAGAATTAGCATGAATCCATCAACGTACAGTCCCCTATGCTACAGCAGTCGCGAGATACGACTTGTTACTATTCACCCCTCATCAGAGAAATCCGCACCTATAATATGTACCACCATCAAAGTATCTCTCGATCGGGCTCCGAGCTATCATGCGCTGTCCTACTGCTGGGGCGATCCCAGCATTGCCATCCCTATCAGTCTCAACCGCGCAGAAGCCCAAGTAACAGCAAACCTAGATGTTGCACTACGCCATTTCCGCGCAGCTCAGAGAGCGCTTCGGGATAAGAATCAACAAGTGCACTGGTGGATCGACGCCATCTGCATTAATCAAGCGGACCTGGATGAGCGTAGCCAGCAGGTGCAGTTGATGCGCGATATCTATTCTGAGGCGTCGTGCGTGGTTGTGTGGCTTGGAGAGGAAGGGGAGGATGGACGACTGGCGTTGGAGGTGATCCAAGGACTCTATAGGCAGTTTGGGGATAAGCAGAATGAGGTCAGTCGAGAAGAGACGCTGAAAGAATTGAATGAACTGGATGGAAGCCCGCAGTCCAACGCCATCCTCTCGTTTTTTGAACGTCCCTGGTGGACGAGGCTGTGGACAGTTCAGGAATACGTCTTTGGCAAGAAGGTCACATTCATTTGTGGCGACATCAGTTTCTCGTGGGACTTGCTGCATTGGTGGAGTCTGATTATTACCGCCAAGACAGACCCGGCGTCGTGGAAGTTCCAAAAGTATAGCTTCCTGAAGTTGATCTGGGGTCGAGGCTGCGCGGGGCTCTTTGCGAAGTCCTTTCTCCGAGCGGAGAACCTAGCACAGAAAAGGATAACTAGAAATCTGTCCTACATCTTGGGCGGGCTACTCGACTGTATGATGTGCACCGATCCCCGGGATCGCATCTACGCTGTGCAGGGACTCGCAAATGATGGGAACTCCTTTGGCCCGCCCGACTACACAATTTCAATCTCTGCATTGTATACCAAGATCGCAGGTATTATAGCCGAGACCCATCAGAATCTGGAAATCCTGCACAATAGCCCTCCACGCTCTTCGACCGCGCCTGATGGAGTAGTTCTTCCGTCCTGGGTACCTGATTGGGGCCAGGTAGGATACCCACGCCCTCTAAACGCCGAACGATATAATGCAAGTTTAGGACGAAAAGCCCAGGTGCACTATTTCCCATTGCCATCTCCGGCTTTACTCGTGCAAGGGGTCATCTGGGACACCGTAATAGGGATCGACACCTTCCCAGTAACCTATTTTCTTTCTAATGAACATCGTTCTCGTGCCCTTGCCGCGGAAAACAGGCGAAGTGAGCTCCTGGATCAGTATGACAATGTGACTACTCTTTCTAATGATGGTCTATCTCGGAAGCCAAGAGTCATCTGGTGCGACAACTGCTGTGGCCCTGTACTCGACCAACATTACCATTGTAACATTTGCGGAAGTGGAGACTTTAACCTCTGCTTTGGATGTGTAGAAGATGGGATCTGGTGCGGTGGAGATAATCATGAGCTTATCAAACGCCATATTATAGAGAATGAAATTTGTAGCAGTGAAGCAGGGAAACTTAGCCCTGGCACTACGCAAGAAAAGTCCAAAATATTGGCTGAAGGCAAGTCTGGACATCTTTCGGTTTTGCTTTAGAGAGTATCATACTAATAGGTAGAATGCAGACACCCCGGGCTGGGCAAGATTGATCTACGAAGGCAGAAGCCAAATCTATCCCACGGGGATACCACAATTACAAGCCTACTTCCGGACGATCCTCTTCGATCAGGATTATGTCACAGACACTCGACTCTCCTCGTCAGAAGATCGATTCTTCGAATTCGTAAAGTTGTTTATGCTCGGTGCCGTGTTCAGGCCCTGGTACCCTCCTTGTTCGGAAATAGCAAGATGGAAAAGACACGCGCTGAGGCATTCCGAAGCGCCACTGCAGTTTGACATCTTCCTTGGAGATCCTGGCTCCGAGGGTGCATTAACTTGGCCGTCCAATACTAGCATTTCTACTATCGTTAAAGCGTATAGTAGTCTAAACGCACGGCCATTCGTCTCGACGCTGGAGCATAAAACGAGGGGTCGCAAGTTTTTTGTAACTGGTCGTGGACATATGGGACTAGGTCCTCCGCGTGTAGAGGTAGGCGATGTTGTTTGCGTGTTACCTGGTCTCAGTGTACCTGTGATAATGCGTAAAACAGATGGCCATTACACGCATCAGGGAGAATGTTTCGTACTTGGTATCATGGAAGGAGAGGTGATGGAAAATTTGGAGAAGGCGACAGTGTCTTTAGAAGAGCTTGAGATTCATTAATTGAGAACTCTTTCTTGCAGGGAGATATAAGAGACGTGATAGTATTTGATTCGAATCTGTGTGTTACGATTAGTATGCAGTGTAGCTAATAGTATTACCCATTAAGTAATACGGCGATAAATACGATACGATACATTTTAATACTTTACCATGAACTGTAACCGCATTAGAGCTTGTAATGCGTACTATTAAATAGTATTGGCTGATATCGTGGTATACTATTAGTATACGGCGGTACAGGAGGCTGCGACTCAGGAGGGAGAGAATGAGAAAATAAAATGAGCCATCATATTCAACCTTGCATTAAATCCGAACAACTCATACTATTATAACGCACGCACCATCACATTAGAGAACTGAATCATGCAATTCTAATGATCTAGTTCTTATAAGTTTTGATGGTAAAATGACAAAGTTATAACGAACTAATTATAGAGCCTCGGGGTGAGACTGCCTCGCTTAACTTAACACACCCAAATCTGTTGAACAGGCTAGGTCTGAGGATCATACCTAGCATATTGGGGAAGTTGTAGGTATGCTTGCGCAAAGATGCATACGTACTTTTGCCTTCGGTGATGAATCTACTGACGTATGCGTTACGTCGTATGTGATACTCATCTGTGAGTATCACACCTCTATAAGTAGAGAGATTCTCTCCTGTAGTTTATGTTCTACAACCTTCAGCAATTGACTCGTTTTCCCCCATACTCTTTGGGTGCCCCGTGACTCTCTTCTTCTATTTCTACAAATTGACACCAATATTTTGATATTGAGCTCTTAAAAATCAACCAAAATATATAAGAATAAAATAATATAAAATGTAAAGTCCCTAAACTGGTGTAAGTCCTATTAAAATTGCTCCCAAGCTGTTTGGGGGCAAGGTTCTCTTCTGACGGCGTGTTCCCGCGGTCCCAGCTGACAGTAATCGTCCTACGATCTCGCAACCTTGCGGCTGGTAAGATCTCCAGAAGCTCACTCGGATCCTGCCTCACGGCGACAGAATGACCGCGACTTCTTCTATAACCGATCCCGCTCTTAGTACTCGAGGTAAGTTTTAAAGCGATGCCTACAACATGAGCCCGTGCTATAAAAGCGTCTTCGACAGTATTGAGATTCTTCAGAGCCTCTGGGTAGTCTTGACAGAACAGGTAGTTGACAAAGTTACCAGCCGAAAGCGGAGAGATGGCCCGTTTTGTAATCGCAGAGTTGCAGGTCGTACACAAGCTGACTATAATGTCTGTCTAATATATGTGAGGCTCTCAATTCAGTCTATGCCAAGGGAAATGGACATGAATTTTCGTGCTGAAAGGAAACTGGACTTTGAGAGCCTGGGCAATACGTCGTCAAAGTGGAGTAATATAAGGAAGTTGGGATATTGGTATATTGAAAAGTGTATAATGTTTTTTTTATAAAATGTAGGTCAAATTGATACAAATATTTCTAAATAGCTTATGAATAAGTCTGAACCCTCTTATATAAATGAATTTTCCAGGCTCATTTCCTTTACTCGAAACTCACTCGGATTCCTAATATCATCCCTGAATTTCTCTCAGAATCGTTAAATGCTCTTGTGTTGGTATCAGATGCATGTTGCGCCAATAATAAACAAGTCCGAGATATCAAAATAGCAGTTTTGATGGCGCAGTCGGATTAGGAGCCCTTTCCAATAGAATTAGTAAAGACCCCACTTACGGATGAAGGATTCACCGCTCCGGTGGCTGAACTAGGCGCAGGAGTCAGGTGAAAAATACTAATACTATCGACTTGGCATAAGTATAATATTTTATTGTGATACAGAATAGAACTCATTAAATAATCTACTTCTATCCTTACTATGCATCAGGCAAGAATCGATCACTACTTTCTCTCGCGTGGTGCATCCCCGATACCTCGTCGAAGCTATTTTGTCGACCTCCCATTCAACGTCCGTAGCCAAATCTACTATGAGGCTGGATTAGTTCCAAATCAGTACATCGACTTGAACTATTGGGCCCGCCCTAAGATTGAGGATGAACTCAAAAGCGCATTTAATCCTTACGACCATGAGGAGGTGCTAGGGCTACAAGTGGGTCGAGAAGAGGAGCGTCTCGGCCGTCACTCTTCTATGTCATTATCTCTGCCTCTTCACCTCCTTCTAGTCTGTCGAGCAACTTATCTTGATGTTACATCACTCGTCTACAGCTTGAATACTTTCGCCATCTCGCGACATGAACCTGGAGGCTTGGTGGCGCTTGAGAACTTGAGTAGCTTGGCTTTGAAAGCCTTACGAATTCTTATCGTTAATTTGAACGACTGTTCCTTTCGACACCGTCGCAAGTCGACTCTTGGAAGCCAATCTCGAGCAGATAGAATGACTCTCGAGCAGTGGAAGAGGATATGCATACGTTTATCGGTGCACGTGCCACCTCGACAATTAAGAATGTGTCTTATCTGCGATTGCAGTGATTTGCAAACAGCGAGAGAAGTCACCAAAATTGCATTAGCATTGCCCATCCTCCAAGATTGTGCGATACGCCTCTCTATCCTTCCGGACGAGCGACTCAGACAATTAGCAAAAGCTACGGCTTTACGCTTAATGGGACGAGGCGAGCATACTATTAATCCCTTTCGATTCCTCGATCTACCTAAAGAGGTTCAGCTCCAAATTTTGAAATACACCAACCTTATCGCTACTAGTACTTTAGAATGGTCACCCGGCTCGCCTCCGCAATTTAATCCCTACCCTTGTATCGCATCAACGAACAACGCAGTCAACTTAGCATCTACTAGCTTCAGGACAGAACTATTAGAATGGAAGAATATTCCAGGCCTCTTTCTTTGTTCACAAAAGGTTTCCGCCTTTAGTTCACATTGTACTTGTCAAGGTTTCCCCGGGTCCTATTTTCTTGTCAACCACGAGTTTAGGAATTTGGCTGCTGAAACCTTCTACTCTGAGAATCACTTCATTCTTTTTTGCAAGGATAAAGAATTCTCACAAACGCTAGTGCAAGCAGGCACTAATAGCTTACCTCTTTTTACTTATCTTAATAGTATACCGACTTGGGTAATCAGGCATCTTACAAAACTTATACTTGTTTTCCCACCGTTCGAACCGAGTTATTTGCAACCTTCGCAAGGAGGATGGAAATGTTGGATAAATGGTATTGAGATGCTTTCTCGGGTTGCGAGTGTGGAGAAGCTAAAGCTGGAGATTTACTTCACGGATATTCACTGGTATGAACATGAGCATACAAGACCTCATTACTCAGACCGAGAATACGAGAACGATATGGTAGAGGCGTATAAGAGGATCATGCAGCCATTGGCAGCATTGCGAGCTCTCAGATGTCTTGGTGTTCACGTTTCTTGGCCGATTGGAAGAGCTAGGGCTTTGGAGAGACGAAAATTGGAAAACAGCTTAGAGATGAATACTATGGGGGTGGAATATGATGGAAGGAAAGCAGGGAAGAGTCCTACGGGGATGTTTTGGTGGGAGAACTTGAGTAGAGGAGACGCATATATCTGAGCCTGCCACCTTTTCTTCTTGATTGCTGCGGAGAAGGGAAAACAACCGTTGGTCATACAGGGGCGCTAATGCATTACATATAGCAAACTGTATAACGACACAAAGAAGTCACATGCTAGAATAAAGACATATGGAAATACGTACAATAGAGTTAATATGGCTCCTTATAGGTTTACTACGAAAGTGTAAGGTGCTGGAGTAGTATGGCACAAGTCAACTGCAATTGATACGAAGACTAATCTCTACCTTCTCTACTACGTCCCGAGTCCCCTACTTATACCCTCCGAACCCCCGGCGATCCCCTACGTGCCCATACATGCCAAGTCTCAGTGCTTTTGCTGTTAGGATTTAAGAATCCAGGGGTAGCTGACATGTCTCTGACTAAGTGGGGAACGCTAGCGCTGAAGACCTTTCACACACACAAATTGCTAGAACACACTTCATACACAATCATATAGACAACAATAGAGAGCCTGTCAGCACCACCAATACCTTCTGATTATCATTGTGTAATTCACGTTCTATCACCCCTCCCTTTGAAATCCTCAATTCGGAAGCCGGTCACATGATGAAAGATTGCCAAATTAGGAAAACAATCAATACAACTCCTACCTTTGATCGAGCATATTTTCAACCACAACCATTATTAAGCCTAGAAAATGACATAAATATAATCACTGAAAGATTCTGGACTTGCTAAGTCTATATATTTACAAGTTTCATCAGGCTTTCATCCTGACCTTCACCCTTCAATATATCTTCTATTCACTGTGGCTTTTTTCTATTGTATAACTCGACGATTAGCTGTTCGCGTATGTCATGGTTTATATCCTCGCGAGGAGGCTTATGTAAGTATTAGTATAATTTGACGTATTTGTTCAATAAATGGTGTAAAAGACGAACCGGATTGGGCTTGATCTTCAGGTCTTCGGCTTTAACCGTTATCCATTCGGTCTTTGCCGGTGGCTTGCTTCGGGCTTCAATATCCTCGCGGACTTTGATTGTTCCAATGCCAGAGTAATTGTCACTTCGCATCCTGGTTGCTTCCGTACGATCAATGCTGTTTTCGCCGGCATTTATTGTGGACATTGATAGGACTGGGGTTGCTGCAACCATGGAGGCGGTCACGATAACTACAGAGAAGATCTGTGCAATATGCATTGTGTTGATGTTTGTGTCTTGAAGATAGGTTGCTCTACTGAGTCCGTTTTTTTTTTTTCGAAAGCTATTCTTGTTGTTGCAAAATGTATCAGTAGATAGAAGTTCTTTAAATGATTGTAACACTTAAGGCGTTTGGATAACCATTTATAAAAACCATATTAGTCGCATGGTAGCTCTCCCAAACTGTCTCAAGTCCGCAGCAGGACTCCCCAGGGAAAGGATTCTCAGCCTCCGTGTCCAAGATCTTAGTCGTCCTTTAGATTCCTTCCGCAACGTTTCAAACGTTAGGATATAGTGGCTTCATATCCTTTATCATCACCTTTCAGCGCTGCTCCTTGTCACCAGTACACCCTAGTTCGGAACATCCGCTAGACTAAGCCACCAAACTTGCACTAATCCAACATCCATACAATCGCGCAAACGACACGTTTGGGAATCTAAGTAGTTCAGCAGTTTCCAATTCCTAGACTTAGCCTCGTATCTAAAGGCCCTTTAGGCAAACCACTTGCCGTTTGCGTCTCCTGTCGTATTATATTGTATATTTTATACCAAGCAAATTTGCATTCTGGTAGTCACCGCAAGTTAGCTTACTACGCCCCAGGCTGTGTGCGACTAGCCGCGCCACTACCCCGCCCCGCTACGCCTGTTCAGCCTCACATCCCGCACGCTCAGGATTTTTCTTGAGAAGAATGATGTCTGATAGAACGTGAATTACACAATGATAGTCAGAAGGAATTGGGGCACGCCGTCAGGCTCTCTATTGTTCGCTATATGATTCTGTGAAGTGTGTTCTAGCAATTGTGTGTGAAAAGTCTTCAGCGCTAGCGTTCCCCACTTAGTCAGAGACATGTCAGGTCAGCTACCCCTGGATTCTCAAATCCTAACAGGCTTGGAGGAGTGATGTTACGTGCTGAACTGCGGCTAGTCGGACGAGCTGCTCATAGTGCACTTCGTCTGATATGCTCGCTGGACACATGGAGGGAAACAAAACCACGATGTTGTAGCGGAAAGAACAACAAGGATGTCGCCAATCGAAGCTTGTTTGGGCTCGGGACAGACCTAATCCCGTTGCGGAGACAACCCTCCGTCCGGCTTCGCCACGTGACAAGGCTGGCAGCGAGAAATAGGTCTTCCTCTATCTCTTGCGAGGCTCAACTTTTGATCGAGTTTGTGCGTCGCTAAGCCTTCCCATCTTTAAATTAGAAGTAATGGAGGAACGTGGAAGACTCCACTTTGTTGATACTCGACCAAAGATATCCAGCATTTCAACACCTCCTAGCGGATACTGGATGAGGCTCGCATCTTCGAGGAACCAGAGATCAAGTTCTCTGCCGGCTCCGAACTCAAATCTGAGATCAGTGGTTATAGAGCAGTTGCCTTCAAAGCAACGACCCCAGCCGCGCCAGAAATTCAGATACGATCCACTCAGGCCAAGAGAAATTAGGAGATTGCGCCTCGTTGTGTCTCAAAATCGTGACGAGCCGTTATGTGGTATCATAGAAACTGTTCCCCTTTCATCCTACAGTCCCTATACTGCCATCTCTTATGTTTGGGGAGACAACTATCAACCCTTCCAGCTGCTAGTCGGTGAGGACCAGTACATTCCGTTGACGGCATCGCTGGACAGTCTGCTCAGGGACCTTCGGAAGGGCGCTTCCAAAGATTTGGGATTGACGCATGCCAATCGATTCGTGGGTGTCATCTGGGTGGATCAAATTTGCATTAATCAGGAAGACGAGAAAGAGAAGGCGAAACAAGTACAGATGATGGCCGAGATCTACAAGACAGCGGAGCGGGTGGTAACTTACATTTAGACTGCGAACTGGGGTCCCACGGGGCGGGTTTTCACCTACTTGACCCCACCCGTCGGGGTCCCACCCCATGGGTTGGGGTCTATCAAAAGCACCCACCCCACCCCATGGGGTCTTGATGGGGTGCCAAGCACCCATTACATTTACACGTGACATTACAATAGTTGCTGTACAGTTAGAGAAGTTATACTAATAAGCCTACTAATCAAAAAGCTACGCGACATAAACGTATTAAAATTTTGGTTTGTGAATTTTATTATGTGCTTAGCGCCCTATCGCTAGCGTGTATACTTTTAATAACTTCATTGTTTAACCCATTTCCTTTGTATAAACTGCGTTTGATTCTTTAACACCGGCCTGGGTACTTGTAGCCCGTCATTCTCTCTTTTATTCTTTGAACCAAATGCATATCCTTTACTTGAATAGTAACTTTCTTAGCGTGGATTGCGGCAAGATTTGTGACTTTAAAGTAATATTAGTATAAATATTAGTATAATGTATTTATATGAAATAACTTACGCTCGAACTCAGTTACTAAAGCAGATTCTGCGGCTTTTTGAAGACATTGTAAAACACTAAATTGAATGCGAAATGCGTGTCGAGACGTAATATTATACATTATTTCTTTAACTAGTCGAGTAAATGGAGCTTTTAGGATTAAAAGCTCAGTGCTTTTTTAGTATCGTTTGATTTCTCTAAGTGCTTTAGCTACGTTTAAATGTTAGTTTTATACTAATTATTATATTAATCAACTTACTGCCAGGTTTCAATCGATATTTCTTTTTTGGTACAGCTTTTGCAGAGGTTTTAGCAGAGGTTTTAGCAAAGGTTTTAGCAAAAGTTTTAACAGAAAGTTTGCGAGCAAATTTAGTAGCTATTTTCTTGGTACGTGCTATTGTAACTTATTAAGATTAGAATAAATATTAGTATAATACAGAATGATATATACCTGTGCAAAGTCGCAAATTTTTTTTAGAAAAGGTGAAAGTGAATGTGAATATTAACACGTGAAATTGAAATTATAGCTTTGTGATTTCGACGAGAAAACTATAAAGAATTAGTATAATAATTAATATAAAAATAAAATATAAAAAAGATAAATATAATACATACTTGTGTATAGTGTAGTTGTTAGTAAATTTAATTGAAAGTTAAAAAAAGTCAGGTTTGAAAAAAGTAGTTGAGTGCCTTAAAATCGAGGCATAAAAACGCGACTGCTTTATTTTTCAGGATAACGCGTACTTTTCTCTCATTTATTCTTTTTGCACCAATTTATTAAATCTGAACAAAGTCAAACATTTATCGCAATACGTGTTTTTAGTGTATTATATTAATCTTTATACTAATTTTTGAAGCTCTAGTTCTTGCGAGTTGAAATTTGCAAAATACGCCTACTTTTCGGTTGCGTTACTTTCCAATATAGCTTTACTTTTCGAAAAGCAGCTTTCTTAAGTAATTTTTATTAAAATATTATATTAATTTGTATACTAATCGGTTTCAAGAATATTATTGTCATTTCTAATAATTCAGATTATAAATTTAATATAAATCTTGATTCCTCGCAGCAAATCGGTTTTTCCAATAAACGCAAGCGCAAATCTCCGGGCAGTTTTTCTACTAATATGCATACTGTTAAAGCTAGAAAAAAACTTGAAGCTATAAAAAGCAACAGTATTCAAAATCAGATCGAAAAAGCGAAAGCCGCAGATCAAGCAGCAATTACATACAGAAAAAAAGTCTTCAAAAAGTCTACTGAATTTGCACTCGCATTTTTTGCCGAGCAGAAGCGAATAATTGAGCAGTCTGCTTTACAAGTTAAAACAAAGCGGTTCGTTTAATTTTAATTATACTAATTTTTATACTAACTTGTATAGTAAACGAAATAGCAAAAATTAGAAATCTGTGGCAAAAGCTTTGAGTTATAAAGAAATTAGTGGCTTATATGCAATTGATAATAATGGAAATCCAGCATAAAAAAATATTAAGTATAAATCGGAAAACGAATACGAGTTTAAGCATATATAAAAATTGAATAAAAAGCAAAACGGTAATAAAGCAGTTGTCGGCAAATCTGCTAAAGAATTGAAAAATAACGGGATTGCTAAGCATAAACGATCCATTTTAATAAGTTTCAGATTAATATAATAATTCGTATAACGCTAATACAATTTCAGGATGCCAAAAAGCTTGAATTTAAGTTTTGGCAAAAAAAATAGCGCCGAAGCCGTCGATTTTTGTTCTGCAAAATCCGAAAGTTTGCTGCTAGTAGACAGAAATACTTAGAAAAAACAAGCTGTTTTTACATTTACAAAAAGTACAAAATTCTACTAATTTTTATACTAATCTGCTAACTGATATAGCAAATTCTATACGTATAAAACTCCTGAAAAATACTTTACTCAAAAAAAAAAAGCAATTTGAAAAAATCTTGCAGTATAAGCATACGGAAATGAAAAGTAAATCGATCTGCCGGGCCCTGCAAATTGGTAGCCAGCCGACGATAAGTTAAATAATACAGAATTCGGCTTTTCCGATTCGTTGACAAGCTATAAAAAAGCGTTTGATATAGTATATGCTACGGAAATTCCGGAAAATAAATCATACGAACGTATTTTCTTCGCTTATAATGATTTGTTTTTAATAACAGACAATTCTTTAAGTTAAACAATCGTTAAAGTATTCTTTGGTTTACAAAGCAGCTTTCAAAAGCCGCGTAAGCTGTAAATGTATATGTAGTTTTTAAGTATATACAACAAATAAAGCAAAGAACTTTAAGCAAATATATTCAATTTTATACTAATCTTTATACTAATCATTATATTTTACATTAATTTTTGGAAGTTTAATTATAGCCTTTAATATATACAATTTTTTTAAAGTAGTAATTTAACTTGTGTTTAAATACTTGTTTTTTTTTTCCGATTTGATGCTTTTTTTTTTACTTGCACACTTTTGTTGCTATAAAGTCAAGTAATTCGCAAGACTTTTCTGATCTTTTCAGCTTATTTAAGTCAAATACTTTTGACAATTTACTATTTTCGCAAATTAGTCCAAAAAACCTATATTTTCGATAAGAACTTGAATATCACGATAAGTTTGTTAAATAGTAGTTAAATACACAATAAGCAGTTTAAGCAGTTGCAAACTAATCAATTGATTTAGTAAAGCAATTAAATTAGAAATTTCAAAATCGAAAATTTATTACTTAGAAACAATTCGATCAAAGAATACACCGGATTACCGGAAAGCTTAAAGTCATATGTCAAAACTGCAACAAAGTTCTCGCACATCTAAATACGCGAAATACCGGCACAAAAGCTTTGTTTAGTTATATAGCGTTTCGGCAATACTTTGTTTATTCTAGCTAAAGTAATACAAAGCAAAAAAAAGTGAAAAACATGTTTCACGCTATTTCTGTAAGTAAATTAGTATAAATATTAGTATAATGTCTAATATTAATAGCAACTAATTTTTACGAAGCAAGCATTTTACGACCAGGTTTTTGCAACTATTATTTCACTTCGTACTTCTTTCCGCGCAGTCGAAAATCCTGAATAGAAAAAGTTAGCTGTTATGCAAAATCCAAATTTCGAACTTTTTTCTGCAACAACTATAAAGAATCGACTGATAAAACAATCAGTCAAACTTGAACAAAACATGCTTTCAAATATTGTTCCTAAAAACAAAATTGCAATTTCTCTCGATTGCTAGTTTAGTACAACAAGACTATTATTTATAGGTATAATAGCTCACTATATTAATAAGTCATGAGTTCTTTGTCAAGAATTAATAAAATTTGAAAGTTTAGTAAACGTTCATTCCGGAAATGCGCTTGCTTAAATTGTTAATAACGTTTTTCAACAGTACAATTTTTTTAATCGTGTTGTTTCAATTACAACTGATAATGCGAATTCGAATACTATAATAGTTCTCGAAATTAACGAGTATTTACAAAAAGCTTTAAAAGCTAATAGTATTCTGAAAAAGAAAGTCTAACACGTGCCGTGTTTATCGCATGTAATTCAGTTTAGTCTTTAAGCACTTTTGAGCTTTGTTCAATTAAAGCTTACTAACGACACATTTGTTCGGAATTGAGTAGCAGAAAAAGAGCTGTCTGATTTTGAGAGAATTAAAGCTAGTAACAAACGTAGTATTTTATATATACTAGCAAAAGTATGTAACACGTGACTTTTATACTAATTTTTATACTAATCTTATATTAGATTCGAAAGCTTGCTATTCTTGTTAATTCCAGTACACAGCGGAAACATCGATTTCAAAAAGTTCAACAAAAACAAATCAGAGATTCATTTTTTCCGAATAATCCAGTTTTTACATTGTTAATTGATGTATGCACTCGATAGGACTTAACAGTGCATATAATTTTTCGTGCATTGCGTTTTAAAGAGTCTATCAATCAATTTTGCAGTGCATACGATTCTGCTAAGCCTTTTTCATTTTCTGCATTAAAATGGAAAAAACTTGGCTATTTAGCCGATTTGTTACGTCTTTTCAATTTTTTTACAACAACAATCGGCAAAACAACAAGTATAACATTGCTTTATGCTTTATTAATTTACGATGAATTGTTTGAATACTTGCAAAAATCTCGTCGAGTATTAACTAAAAAGTCTGTTGCTCAACTTTGGGTAAAAGATTTAATTGGTGCGATTAATGCTGCAAAAGCCAAGCTTGATACTTACTATAACAAAATATATAGTAGTCTTAGTAGTTTGTATAGCATCGGAGCAATTCTTGATTTAAAATCGAAGCTAAAATGCTTTGAAGAAGATTATTGCTGGCTTAATTTCAAAACAGTTGATTAAGCCAAAGAATTTAAGCGTCAATTTCGGTCGTTATACGATACGGAATATAAAGAAAAGTCTACGAATGCTGACCGACTTTCTTAAATTCGAAAAGTTAATCACGACCTTTTAGCATTAGCATTAAGTCGCAAGCGCTTTACTCGAGACATTTAAAACTTTTATCGCAAAAATAATAACTTTTCTCTTTCTGAAATTGATGAATAGCTAGCTATGAGTATGTTTACAATTCTACTTTTTATACTAATTTTTATACTAATCTTTGTGTTGTTTTTTTTAGAGCCTGATAATCGATCACTGCTACTTGTTTGGAAATCGCTTAAAACACAGCTTCCTGGCTTATTAGCAATAGCTAGAGACTTACTTTGTATTCCGATGGCCGGTGTTGGAGTAAAACGTACTTTTAGTTTTGCACGTGATATATGCGGATATCGCCGTGGCCAGCTTCAACCGACAACTATTCGGTCGCTTTTTTTGGTTTATTATTCGCTCGTTGAACATTCACGAACACGTAAGCTTCAAAACTTACTATTTTCAACTATTAATATCCAGAATATAACACTTGAAAATATGGAAACGGAAATTAAAACGCGAGAAAATGACTTTGAAGTCCAACTTGATCAAATTGATTTTTGAGAAAATCATTACTATATTAGTAATAAAGAACCAGAAGGAAACGAAGAAGTTCGAACTCGTCGTGCTTAAAAACGCTGGGATTACAAGATTTTTAAATTTTTACGTCAATCAATTTATTAAAATCAGCCACTTTCGACTACTCAGTTTCAAAATACACTTAGGAATCGCCGCGAACCGTCAATTGAAACAACGAACTGAGAATTATCTAGTAATAGTAGTCAAAAGCTGCCTCGACTTCCGACTTCTAATATTGGTAATATTGTGCCGGATACTTTAATAAGCATTCACAGGTCAAAAAAGCAAAAAAAAAATTAGTTTTAGAATATTAGTGTTGTATTATTATAATTCACAATTTTTTCCACTCTATTACAATATGTTTAGATTTAACATTTGAAGTTTAATTTTTATACTAATTTTTATACTAATCAACCACTTTGCATTTCAAGTACTTTTGTAAAAACAAGTATACAAAATAGCCTTGTTTAACCTGTGTGCACATAAAAAAATCAATGCCAAAACTGGAAAGAATCATTTCGATACTAGAATACCTCGTATATTTTTAAAATTCCACCAGTCCGCTTTACATTCTTGTAAAGGAGTTTGATTGTAGTTTCTATATTTAGTTAATTTTATCGGGGCCCCATTGGGGTCCCGCGGGTCGGGGTCAAAATACACAACCCACCCCACGGGGGAAGCGAGCCTCGAAGACCCGACCCACGGGGTCCCATGGGTCGGGGGCCCCGGCCCGCCCCGTGGGTTTCTGCGCAGTCTACTTACATTGGATCAGAAATGCCAGGAGATGTCGCAGCACTAGATTTCATTATGAAATTTTGCAATCTGAGACAGCGGAATCAACAGGGCCGGGAGCTGAGTAAAGTGGAATGGGCCAAGTTCCTGTTGGATTTCGGCGATATACCTAACGACGATGATCAAATCTGGTACAACATCGAAAACATTTTGTCCGGAGAATGGATATTGCGGTCCTGGATATTCCAAGAGACCGTCCTGAACGATAATTGTTACATCCTGCGTGGAGTTTACAGTTACCCAATTCTCATGTTAATCATCTTCGGTTCTCTACTAGCCTACGAAGCTGAACTTCCTTTCCTGTCCTTGTTGCGCCGTTACAGTGCATCTTGTTATATAGAACCTCCGACTTCTGGCCCACCGTTATGGATGTTTGCTCAGCAACTACACAATGTTGGTGTTATTCGAAATCTGAGCGTCAATCGCAAGGAAGAGGTCACAACCTTTTATCTTCTACAACGAAATATGAATCTGAGAGCATCCAAGCCTAGAGATAAAATATATTCTTTGCTCGGCGTGGCCAGTGATGCAGATTCTTTGGGAATCATTCCAGATTATTCGCAGCTGGACTCCGAAATCTTTACCGATCTTGCACGGCGCCTTTTCCTAGTCGAGCAGGATCTTCTGATTCTGGAGTACGTTCATGACGCCCCGATCTCTTCAAGTGGCCCTTGGCCATCCTGGGTACCGAATTGGACGTACACTGGACAGTCCAACCGCAAGTACGGCGGCGGAAGTTATGTGTTTAAGGCTGCCACTAGTGTACCGCCAACTCTCGGCTTCTCTGCAGATGGAAAATCCCTCATCGTCGGAGGCATTCTGGTGACCACTATCACAGGAGTCCTAGGAGTTCCTTGCAGTGGATATTTCTTACCACATGCTTCCATATTCCTTCGTTGTCAGCAATATCACCAAGTGTACCAGGATGCCATGCGAGAAATAGCTGTTGACCCAACATCACCATCAGTCAAAGAACGTAAAAGATTCATTCTCGTAAACACAATGGGCACCGACATCAGACACCAACCAGTCAATTTGGACCAACTATGGGCAGCATTCTGCATCTGGATAGACTTCATTGTCTCCGTTGTTGAAACACCCATGCACTTGACGAGTATGGTTCTCGCGGTGAAGCAGGTATTGTACTGGTACGGGCGTTTTGTCCACGCCTCGCTGATGGGAAATGAATACTTCACACCACTCTGGCTCTCGTTCGGCCGAGCCATGTGCTTCACCAGTAGCGGACGGCTTTGTATGAGTCCGCAACGAGCCCGAATAGGAGACAAAATTGCGGTGCTTCTTGGAGGACGGATGTGCTACATTCTCCGTCCTATTCCTGGGACAAACGATCATTATGAATTTATTGGGGATGCTTACTGTGAAGACCTAATGCAAGGCGAGGCACTGACGGATCCTGAGCTAGTCGAGCAGATACGCAATATCACAATAGCGTAATGTTCTAGAATTTAATTTGCTAATCTTGACTATCCTGCTGTTGTTTTAGCAGCAGTAAATGCCAGAAATGGTCACTGCGTCGTGCACGTAATCTCTAGGACCGTGACAACACTGCGAAGAGATTGAAATAACTTCTGCAGTTGTCTGTATTCATGTCGCTTGAACCGCTTGCTCATTTCTAAAGGCAATACTGCTGCGGTGAAGCGCATTCAATTGATTCAGGAACAAGACAACCTGTCGTAGGATAATATGCTGTAACGCGTTCTTAGTTATTATGTGAGCTCGTTTAAGTTCTTCCAATGCGCAAGGACAATCTGTCTTTTTCGGTCCTGTATCTAGATATTAAGAACCTCACGGTTTTCAGAGCGGAGAGCGCAATGGTTGGGAGGGGGAGACTAGCTAGAAATCGCATGACTATCAAAGTTGAGGTTGCCCGCTAACTGCGGCAATATGGAGCAAAAAAGAAACGTCAGCGAAGTAGAGATTTTCCGCAGAGAGGGGAATGGCCAAGAATGGCCAGCTTTGGGAGTGTGGAGGATGGGCTTATCTGGGGTATCCTGCATGTCCCAAGCAGGGCCTGGACGAGCTGCTTGGCTCTGAATCCAATGATTTGATATTCGGCCACGCGGCCCATCAATGGAATGGTTACAAACAACAACGGTACTGTAATAAAACACCTGTCATTTAGCAAAAGCCTTGGTTTTTGTCACAGTTAGGACGTGATTAGTTCGCGTGTATTCCCCAATCGGGACCAGAGGCCTTGGCCTGGGAACCTGACTTGGCCGACAGCTCTCGCGGGCTCCACTTTCTCTCCTCAGTTTAGTATTTTCGTATTGAAGCACCTAAAAATTACCTTTCCAGGCTTATAGGATCGTGTTCGTCACGGCATGCACAATGACTAAATGACAGGCATTTTAGTTGCTTAAAAAACTTATGACATGCCGTTACAAAAGGCTTTTGAAAATCAATCTTGGATAAGTCCTCGGCGCGGCAAGGATGAATTGTAATTAGGTATACTAGTCGTTTGGTATGTGTATAAGTGTAACAAGATAATGAGCCATGCACTGTCGTTCCTACTAATCCCAGCCCTGCTGTGTCTCGGAGACCCTGCCGAGCAGCGAATATAGAGTGAGCGTTGGCCGGACCTGAGACTTTCCAACTTCTGCCTCTTACAAGTTTATGATAATACAATGAAATTGCGCAGAGAAGCTCAATAGCGAGCAAGACACTATTATAGACAAGATTTCGGACTTTTGCCAGCGGATCAACGTCAGGGGAACTGTGACTGATGCCACCACCCCATGGGATGGTTCATCTCAAACCAAGTCTCACGTGGGGACGGCTGGCGGCGCGCCTCTATCCGCTTCTGCCGTTCCGCCTTCTCCTTCTCTCGATCGTGCCAAACGCCGACGAACTCGAACATTTCTGGAGCAGCGGGCGGGGGAGCTGAAGCGCTTGCGCTGTACGGCTGCATGAACACCATTTCCCGAGAGACCCTCAGCTTCAGGTAACCGTTGCCGATGAACTTGAACGACAGCTCATACTTGCCACAGCAACTCTTTACCTTGAGAGTTTCCTGGCTCGCGTGTTTCGGAGGGCGGAACGACCCAAAGTCGCAGGACGCATCTGCATTGAGATACACGTCGCCATACAACATTTCAGCCTCGCCGCTGGGACTGTTTTGGCCCAGGCGGGAATTATCAGTGCCGTTGTCCATGCCGCCATTCATGTTGTCAAGGCGATAAAAGTCAACCCTTTTTGTCGCATAGAGATCGGAATAGAAGTAGTCGACGTGGTCGCTGCAGAATAGCTTGAACGTCTGACCCGCGAGTGATTCAACGGCTATAGACCTACGCTCCTTCTCACCCTTCTTGAGAGATCTGTATGATGTGCGAACCTCCTCTTCCTTGGCCACCTCAATGTCTCGTTCGTGTTCTCGCTGCTTCCGCTCTTGCAGTTTCTCCTGCTTTCTTTCCTCACGGCCTTCTTTCAGCTCGTAGTAATAATCGGCATCAGACCCGTCGTACGATCTTTCGGACTCGCCGTCACCGCCCATATCATCGCTCTCAAAATAGCAGTCGCATTCGGGGTTCTCGCCGCCGCACTTGCAGTCCTCTTTGGACTGCCCGACATCGTCTCTCGTCTGGTCCTCCAGCTCCGAAAGATCCTCGTCAAAGTCACCGGCATACACTTCCCTGTTCTCCGTGAAGCTGATAGAGTGGACTCGATAGAACCACGACGGGAGAGTGCGGGTGTGTCTCTGCACTCGACCAGACTTCTCAACACGCGACGCCTGTACCCGTAGGGGATCAGCCAGCACCGCACGTTTGCCCATCGTCGATGTGACTGATGCAACTGCTTCCTGTTGTTTTGAAACTGTGTTTAAGCATTGCCCAACGGGTTCCCGTTGAATGCTTTTCCTGCGATATGACGTGCAACTGCTAAAAGACGGGCTGGCACCAGGATAACCTTTTTTACGCGACTCAGCAAATTTGGGCCCGTGCGCATGTCCAGATTCCCGAAATTCGGCGGGTCGACCGGCCACCAACCACTTCCCCCCAATGAACTATCGAAATCTCTCGCTCCAGAAAGTGATGAGCAAACCCTTTTCTTTGGGGCAACGGTGCTTTCGCTGTTACCTTTAACGAGGCGTCTCTTTGCTGGTATCGCTCAGAACTTGATATGGGATTAACAATTGGCCTCTTTACAATCGAATGGCCATGCCAAGGTATACGGTAAAATTACTGGATTGTAATATTACCTGCACATCCCTGGGTCAATCATTTACCACGTGGTTTTAGGCCACGCCTTGACAACTGCGAAAATTTGTCCCATTAAGTTAATTCAGCAGAGACGGATCATAATGAATAGCAACGAAACTAATCTTAAGTCAATATTTCCCACTCAAAATCAGGAATTGCAGTTTCGCACTTACTGCTCCGAATATTTTTCTACGAGGCAGCTCCATGTCTCTGCGTGGGGGTTCTTGGAAGTGTATGGTGAAAGGATATGGCCCAGAGCGGCCCAGGACAACCCCTCAGAGAAAGAGTGAATCTTACGCCATATTATGTTGTTCAGTCACTCACAATATGCACAGTCTTGGAAGATACATACGGCTTATTTTTCAACAACGCAATAGTTTGCCAGGGATAATCCCAATCAGCCCCGAGTTCCAGGAAGAAACAGAGTTGATTCCTGAGGATAGTGCAGTAATGGCCGAGAAACGAGTCACCAAACTGGTGGAAAAGGTGGGTTTGATACTGCACAGGATGATTGATTATGACTGCTAAATGCAGTTCCAGGAATTTGAAAGCGTGCGCTCAACAGCTGAGAGTGAAAGATTGGCCGTGATGTCTCCGGTGACCCCTCTGGATGTTATTTCGTCCCAAAAACCTCGGAAAAGACCAAGACAAATGGATGAAAAGGTGCGGTCGCGATGTTGCAAGGGTAGAAAGAGGGCAAAGGTTGTGGATGCAGTGGACGAAGATACCATTATTGTCGAAATAAATTAAGAGCCGTGGAGGCATTAGGGAGTGTTGGTTTAATTCCAAGATTGTATGATTTCGGTACTTAAATTTTCAATATTGCTAAATTCTGTAAGGACGTTACAAATAGGCCGCTCAGTAACGGAACATATGTCTCCAGCTGAAAAGCAATAGTACAACAATATCACTTCGTTATTTGGGCCTGCCAACTATCAATTAGCTGTTCCCTGCACTACTGAGTACTCTTCGTTATAACAATCAATAGTCGTTCATACCTTTGAGCCCCTTTTTCTGAGATCTACGGATCGAGATTGTTGAACAGGCTAGGTCTAAGGACCATACCTACCCTATTGGAGAAGTTCTAGATACGTATACGCATACGCATACGTATTCTAGCTTTGATGATGAATCAATCGACGTATACCTCACGTATGTGACGCTCACATGCGATATCACATGTAAAGTCCGGAGATATATGCCTATAAGCGACCGCGCCAGTAAAGGCTTAGCAGAGATCTCCCTGCCGGGAGAGCCTCGAACATACGATGACACATCAAACGTAGTGGAGTCCCTCTGACTACCCTTTATTATGGCAATCATGGGCGGCCCTCTACAGGAGCGAAGGCCCAAGGTCATGTTGTGTCGATTTATACAACACCGCCACGCCGCTTGGTACCTCTACGCAAGGATTCCTGTCAGGGTCCCTGTCAGAACAAGACGGCTTTTGTTATGCCCTAAATAATTATTACAGCGTAGGCAATCCATTCCGTGTAACTCGGCATGGCAAGCATGCCTGTGGCTGTTTCAATCTAACCTCTACTAGCCAACGCAGTTTATCCCTGCGCGCCGGAACAAGAAGGTAGGGTCCTGAGCACATATCTACGCACAACTTAGTCAACAACTTGGGCAAGCCGCATAAGAGACTAAACTAAGACGTTAAAATAGCTGATAGCTGCTACCTACCTACGATACAGCATTACGCATTGCGACAACTTTACACTTTACGATACCGAAGGATTATCTGTCAAAAGTCTACAATGTAACAAAGCTGAACAGGGATCTCGATCCTGTCACGATCCCAATACAGGCGCCAGTGATAGCTGTTTGTAAGGTCTCAATACGAGGATTCTAAACTAGAGAGAAAAGGTGTAACTACTGCTGGAACTGCCCTCATATAACCATGGCCAGTTCCAGGGTCCTAGCTAGGCGAACCAATGAGCGTTCGCAGCTGTGGCGCGACATGGCCAAGCGCACGTGATCTCTAGAACCGTGACAGATCCGTAGATCTAGATAGAAGGACTCAGAGGTGTGAACAACTATCAATTATCATAACTAAGAGAACAAGCTACGGACAGAAGAAGGGAAGGAAAGCAGTGCTCTATATACAGGAACTGGCCAGAGGCCAGGAGAGGCGAGCTTTGCGGTGTCCGGTGCTGTGCTCTGTCCGAGCTCTGGAGCATCCGGTGGTGAGCTCCGAGCCAGAGAAGGCCAGGGCCGTGACATACAATAGCTAATTGCCAGGCTTCTTAGTCAGCCCATCGCACTATTCTGACACGCGCGTACCACTCTATATAGAAGCGCTTCAAGCCATTAGCTTGCCATTTAGATCACCGCAATAATTTGCATTTCGGGATTGAACAGGCTTCGGAAGCTTTCTTCCACTTTACGCTCCTTTGCCTAGTCCTCCAGTTCAACGGCGTCGGATAAGTCAAACAGAAAAGTGCCAATGCGGACGCAGCAGCCAAGTTGTCCGCCGTTGACGGACTTGAGCATTAAACCTCGCTAATTTAATGTATTGGCGTGCACAGGGAAAAGCACGAGAACTGTATTTTTGCAGAGTTTCTCAGATTGAGGATTATCAACATTGGTGACTAATCTGTATTCTTGGAAATTCCAGACCCTCGTTGCAGTAAAAGAGCGTTCGTGATAGAATTTGGAAACCATTCCTGTCAGTTGCAACGATACATAAATGACTTCTCCAAATGGATCGCTTTTTGAAGCTAGTTCGAGTGTGTATCCATTAAGTGTTGCAAAAGTATATTTTTTTTAGAGCGATGTTACAAAACCTAAAGTCTAAGTCTCCATCTACGAATTCCCAGCTCCACGAAAAAATTGGACAAGGTTCTCTTGACTCTCCGTCTTGTTTAAAACGATTGGGCCGACGAAGTGGTTTTGGAAAGTTAATCTGTGGAATATATTCCCACATTTAGACTGTGAGGCAATGTTTGCAAGAAATGGCCTGCGATATAAACATCGCTAAGAGCCACAGCTACACGACTCACTATCGCTGATAGAGCAACAAGCTTGTCCTTTACAGGATAAGTGAGCACTTTTATGATGTTATTATGTAAGGCAGCGCTCCTGAATCGCCAAGGCGAAACTCGCTTAAGCTCACCGCCTCTTGGCGGTGACCTCTACGCGCCTAGTCATCACGTGCGGGAAGCTTTATATTACGCGATAGGTTTCCTTTGTACTTAGAACTCCCCAATCTTACCCGCAAAGAAGCCGCAACTCTATCCCGAAACTTCTTGGACTCGATTCCGTTTAATGACATTATAGTTTACTCGGACGGATCAAAACTCGAATCAGACAACGCAGGCGGAGGCTATGTAGCTTTCTAATGCGGCTACAAAATCGCCGAAGCTTCAATTTCTTACGGTAACCGAGTCGAAGTTTTCGATGCGGAAGCCAAAGCGGCGGTAGCTGGTATTAAAAGAGCTATTTCGCAAGGAGCTTCCAATTGTGCTTCAGACATCTGGATTTGCCTCGACAACCAAGAAGCCGCACTTGTAACAACTCAAGCTGAACAGGGATCTCGATCCGTAGATCTAGGTAGAAGGACTCAGAGGTATGAACAACTATCAATTGTTATAACTAAGATAACAAGCTACAGGCAGAAGAAGGGAAGGAGAGCAGTACTTTATATACAGGAGGCTGGGCAGGGGCCAGTTTAAGCGAGCCCTGTAGGGTCGGTTGCCAAGCTCTGGGATGCCGAGCCCTGTGGAAACAGGGGCCAAGTTCTACCAAGCTCGAAATGGGGCCAGGCCGTGACAAGTCCCAATGTGCCTTACGCGCTTAGGTTATGAGTCACAATAGCGAATTGTGGAGTATGTCGCCGATTTGACACTTTTATTCTAATGAGTTACGCCTTACTGATGACCTTATTTATGTCTCTGGTAGCGGAATATCGTGTTAGGAGAGATCCGGGTTGCTGTCACGTCCCGTGCTCTGAAGCAGACGTGACCTATATTAGCCGAGCTCTCCGAGCTCTTCTTCCTTCCTTAGTTATAGATTCTCGTATGATACCACCGTTGCCCTCTGTATCTGTAGATCCACAGCGCGTGTCGTGACAATTTGTAAGTGTTGGTATGGGTGAATAGCACACCGAGACGCACGGACCACACGGATGTATTATAGCTCTCGTACGTAGATTAGCACTTAGAATGAATCAAGAACAAGTCAACCACCTGCAACGAGCATATATAGCACTGCGCTGAAATAGTGGTGCTACGTGCCCCATGGGTAACCGACTTAAGCAATTGCAAGTCATCAATACGGAAGTATCACAGAGAGTGATACTGTCGGTATATCGTCCATGTCGGCACGTGACATGCGGGGCATGCCCGCACACTTCCATAGCCGTAGAGTAGAATCTTAGTAGAACAATCAACAATCATTACCATATCCATCAAGAGCAAGAGCGTGGCCTACAAAGTAGAGCTGCGCCTTTTGCCCCGTGGAAGGTAAGACACTTAAACCAACAAGCACTAAAGGAACTCAAAAGCGAACGTGAGCAAGATCCCTTGAAAATCACCCCAAGTCCTAAAGACGCGAAATTTGAGTATGCTATAGCTGTATTCTCAATAAGATATGAAAATCGTTGCTAATGATTGCAGTATCGTGGCTGTCCATGGCCTTAACATCTGGGGCGATCTGCACCATGCTGAAAACACCTGGACAGCAAGGTCGAATGGGGATGGAGTTTCCTTGCTGAGACACCTACTTCCGAAAACGTTCCCGGATTGCCGCATTTTGATGTTTAAGTACAATTCGAACATTGCTTGGAGGGCAGGGGCAGCAAATGTCTCAGAGCATGCGGAAGCACTAATGAACTGGTTGCTGCTGCGCCGAGAGGTGAGATTACGATGGAAATTTGCTTCATGTAGTCTAAATAAGTACAGAAAGATAAATACCGGCCATTAATATTCATTTGTCATAGCCTCGGAGGTCTTGTCGTAAAGCAAGCGCTTGTGTTGGATGGAAAGAATTTCGAAGAAATTAGAATGTCCACGTAAGTTATTTAACATATATTTCCTGTCCCGTTACTAGATGTCTAAAGGAGAGGCATTGTTTTCTTCGCCACTCCCCACCGGGGCGCAAGAAGTCCGTGTCTCGGTTTTATCGCCGCCAAAATCATTCGGGCAGTTACTGGCATGTGTTACAACTTTTGGGTCAATACCCTGAATCTGAGGAATTGACCGAGGACGCAGCGACACGGAGTGAAATCAAGCTTGGACCAACACATCTAGATACACTGAGGAAGCGCCACAGCCAGGCTGTTGTTCTCAGAAACATGCGCAAATACAAGGAATCCGAGGAGATCTTCAAGAACGTGTTGGAGGGTAGGACGACTCAATTAGGCCAGGATGACACCGCCACTCTAGCAACCAAGGGAGAGCTTGCGTATGTTCTCCAGCTGCAAGGGAGGGACAAGGAGTCTGAAGAATTGAGAAGGGAAGAGTTTGAATCAAGGGAAAGAGTGCTAGGAATTGCCAATAACAGCACCCTAGAGAGCATGAGGAGTCTTGATACGTACTACAACGACCAAATAAGCATCCCGAAGCGAAGTCTTGGTACAGAAGGGCGTTGGAAGGGGAAAAAGCTTTGTTAGGACCCGACGATCCCGATACTTTAGCCGTCGAAGATAGCCTCAACGTTGTCCTCGAAGCGGAAGCGAAATCCGGGGGTGGAGCAGAGGAACTGATGGGAGCTAGACAGGAGGGAGAAGGAGTTGGGGAGGGGTCATCCTTTCACGCCGCGGAGGATTGATATCCTGCCAGGATTGCTGCGGTGTTAGCGCAGGTGTGGAGATACAAAAGCTTTGCATTGTAAGAAGAGTTTAG
This sequence comes from Chalara sp. BL73, assembly GCA_918026815.1. NCBI lineage: Eukaryota > Fungi > Ascomycota > Leotiomycetes > Helotiales > Chalara > Chalara sp. BL73. The sequence goes on along the minus strand of CAKJVC010000065.1, from coordinate 437,926 downwards.
TTTAAGTTAGTGTTCGCTCGCTTCGCAACTCTGAAGATCTATTATTTCAGCATACCTTATATGAGTGTTTGCCAGTCTCACCTTCTTATTGTTGTAGCTGCAGCCAGAGCAGTTGAAATTTTCCCCCGCCCCAATTGAATTCGGATGATTACTGACGCCGCGCTGGCGCTCGACATCGTGTCGCAGGCTAACTTGGCTATGTCTAGTAGCTGAATACGCCTCAATCGAGCAAGATACCCGTCCTTTCAAACATACCATTGCGTGTGGCAATGTCCTGTCCAGCGAGATCAGAAGCTCTATCTGATCCTGCTCCTTTTCCGTTTGCTGCCGAACCCAGCTCGACAACGCGTCTTCGAATTAAACTAATTTTTCGCGTGGCAGGCGACCGTGGGAGGGCGGTGCCTTTGGACCTCGTCATCATAGTGTGTTCCGGTGCCCGAATTGCTGTATGAGAGAGTCGTTAACCCAGAGTCGAGGATAGGGGCTCTTAACAGTCGCAGACTTCTCGATGCCCGGTGCATGGTCAATTGGGTATGTGTGTATAGTGAAGAAAGTTAAACTCTGGCTCCTCCTATTCTCCTAGATATGTGCAACCTCCCTAACGAATTATTTAGTCTATCACTAATTTATTAGTCGTGAACCATGTTGAACAGGTTAGGTCTAAGGACCATGCCTAAAGTCTATTGTAGGCACCTGTAGGCACTTGTAGGCACCGGTAGGCATCAGTGTGTTGACATGTGGGTATCACGCCTATAAGTAGAAGGATTCTCTCCTGTAGTTTGAGTTCTATAACCTTCAGCAATTGATACTTGTTTGCCCTATACTCTCTGAAGGCCACGTGACTTTCTCTATTTGAACAAATCAGCCCATGTTAGCCACCAATCACCTCATCCGAATCGCGGCCCTCTTTTTAAGTAATGTTTACCCTTTCTCGAGCAGCAATGCTGCAATCGCTTCATAGCCTTTACCGGAATCTGCTTGGAGTGCATTGCAGCAGGCTCTGCTCTGGGCGTTTACATCGGCCCCTTTCTCGAGCAATAATACTACAATTGCCTCGTAGCCTTTACTGGAAGCTGTTTGGAGTGCATTGCAGCAGACTTCGCCTTGGGCTTTGGCATCGTGAAGAGTCATGCAACAGTGAGAGCAGAGTAAACAAATAAAGATAATTAAAGTGATGTAGAATATGTGGTATTGTTTGGAAAAAGAGATTGGAAAGAGCCTTGTAGTCGAGTTGGGAAGGAAGAATTCAGGTTGTAAACAGACAGGAAGAGGGTTTATAGAAAACAGCAGCAAATCTCTTTCCTTGAATGAGACCTTCATGCTCCACCGCCGCAGACGATTACCCATGACTTAACGTGGATCTTCGTTTTCATGAGGGTCCAGTTCGGGACCCTCGGGAACCTGTTTGGGCTCCTCAGGGATCATCGCTAAAACTCGACAAAATGAAATAAAAAAGCCCTAGTCTATATCCAGCCTGATTGGAGATCAAATGCGTGAGTAAGTAGTGGGTGCTGCTCAGGGGCTGCTCAGGACAGCTCAGGTTGCTCAAGCTGCCCAGGTGAGCTGGGTGAGGAGAGGGTAAGCCGAGAGTGATTAGCGCCTGAGTAGAAGCAGTGAGCTTACTAACCGACCCTGAGACGAAGAAAAAAAAGTTGTGTTCGAACAATGCATACCTTCTCCAACAGACAACCACACCCCGCTCTTTGTAAAGAACGCCAACCAAGAACCATGGCAAGCATCACACACGTCCTCATTACGGGCTGCAATAGAGGTGGGTATCTTGTCCTCCTCAACCTAAATTTTGTCCGTCTACCAAGCATACGGCACAGGCATCGGAAGAATCATTTTTGAGACCTACATCTCCAGGCCGCATCACATTGTTGCTGCAGCTGTGCGAGATACGGACTGTTCTGCCTAAAATTCGTCACTATGTCCTCGGGTGCTGGAAGTCTTGGGTTCATGGATAAACTAAAGGTCGAAAACACCGCGTACGGCTCGTCCAAGGCCCCTTCAACTTCGTAACGAGGAGGATACACTTTGAGAACCCTGGCCTCGTGTTTTTCAGCATCGACCCGGGGTGGTTACTGTTGGAACGCATGTAACTAGTCACGTGAAGAGTTGTGGGTCCCTTTCGGGACCTACTGTTGAACAGGTTAGGTCTAAGGACCATACCTAAAGTCTATTGTAGGCACCTGTAGGCACCTGTAGGCATCAGTAGGCAACAGTGGGTATTAGTGTGGTGGCTACTGTGAGTATCACACCTCTATAAGTAGAGGGATCCTCTCCTGTAGCTTAGGTTTAATAACCTTCAGCAATTAATACTCGTTTGCCCTATACTCTCTAAAGGCCACGTGACTCTTTCTATTTGAACACCTACAACCTCTTCGCGACACGTAGCTTAGAATCAATTAAGACTTATCCAACAACCTCAACGAGCATTACGCATGAACACATGCGTACGTGCCCTCAGGTTAAATTATAGGCAATATCTATGACCCGGGTATTCCGACAGTTACAAACCGACGTTCGTTCAGCCAAATCCACCTTTTTAGTCCTATTTGATCTAATCTTCAACAAGCTGGGCAACCATGCAGCGCAAAGCTCCGGTCTATCAGAGGCTCCGCTGGCCGTTCGTGACGGCGTGAATGGGATAGTGGATGTCATTGACTCCGCAACGAGGAGCGAAACATCTGGTAGATTTCTTACCTGGAACCGTGAGGAACTTCCTAGTAAAAGTTCCGAGATTTTGCTTTCTTTCAAAGAATATCATCGTGTTCGGCTTTTGACCAAAGCCTGTCCTGTTTGTCCTACTGAGGTTCTCAGAGAGCCCGCATAGAGTGCGAGACACCTTCCAATCGAACTAGCTTTGGATGGTATCTGTAAGGTAAGACTCTAGATCTCTAAACCCTGATTTTCGGGGACCGGCAAAGTTGCATTTCCGTCCAGGGTGTCCCTGGGTGCACGAAATGTCGGGATGATGACAACATTACTGTCCTGGAGACGAAGCGGATCCCGGATTTGGCACCAAGTACGTGGCAACCACGTTATATCTCGATTATCTCCGGTCTGAGCGTCCACACTTCCTACATGATCCTTGGAAGAAGGCGAGGGCGACCAACTCGAGGACTCACGGCGTAGGCTTAGAAGTATGTACGGAAGGCATATGACAAGAACAGCTGCGGTATTGACTTCTATAATAGATGGCTCAGGAACATGATTGTGAAGAACAAATTGAGAGGATCATTTAAGTCGGCGTTAACAAAATTTTAGATCCACGCATTAGCTCTTATATATCCAAACACCAAAACCGCTGAGTGCCTGTTATATGATAGCCATTGCATTTGGCGGTGAAGCAACCCCTCCACTGACATTCAATGGCTGGATCGTTATGAAGAAAGTAGATCTACTAGCTTTTTGCAAAGCTAGGGCAAGTTGCTCCAGATCCAGGTACTCAAGAATGTGCCGACCCCAGCCTATGTGATGTTAGTTTTCTTGCCAGTGCAAATTCGTGAAGACATACCAGCAACCATGATTTGATGAAGGCTCCTGATCTTGCCATCGATAACTCTAATCAATGGATCCTCCTCGAAGGCTGGGTTGTCACCTCCTACCATAGCCAATTTCTTCTCCCACAGCCACTCGGCAGATTCATGGTTCGCAACTAATCCGATATACTCGCCAGCCTCGATGGACATTGCCTCTCTTTGGGCTTTCTCGAGCCCCGAAAAAGCTTCAATCCACCCGAAGCGAACAGTCAGAATATCCCCTGGCTTGGACCAGTCTTTAGGTAATCCTTGCCATTTTGCCACACTATTAAGTTCTGAAACAGTGACTGGATGAGCCTAAGAAGTATTAGTGACGTATGCCATGATTTTGTCTACCAAAGAGTACTCACCTTAAGAGGGTTGAATGTCTCGCCCTTGCTATCCTTCCAAGCTTTATAATCTAAAAGAACACCCCTTGCCACAATACCCTTTTCTGCTGCTTGCTGCATTCCGAGCACCTCAGTAAAGTTGGGACCAATTATCTCCTCGTAGTTTATAATCAAGTCATTATAAAACTGATACGAGACACTTCCTGGCACCTCATAGTCACTATACGGGTAGTGACGCAGACCATCGAGCTGGGTAGATGCCTGAGTATTGAGCATGATCACATCATCATTTGATCTTGGCCCTGCTTTAACGAAGTGTAGTGATTCCTGACGTCGGGGAAGTATTGGTTGCGGCATGAAAAACAATTCAAGGTTGAGAGGGAACGCTTGACCAACCCGAATCTCAGAGGCTGCGTTCTTTATAGTTGTCCGGTTGATGTGGTTCAAAGCGCCCTCGGTATCGTCAGCGCCCTATAACTCATATTAGAATCCTCTACGATAACAAATTGGCAGAAAAGTACCCACCCAGACTCCCCATGCAGCTTTAGTAGGATAGGAAGGATCAAGAGGTAAGTCCGTATATGACGGCCAATCGGCGTAAGGATCAGTCCAGCTAAAGTGACGTGATACCCGCCCAGATCTGTCTACAGCTATTTCGCTCATGACCAGTGTAAGGATGACGGCGAGCAAGAAAAGTTTGCAGTTGCTCATGTCGATTTTCAATGTATTGCAGGTAAAGATCGCGAAAGCGTTGTTGTAGGTATGCAGGCGTTTCATGGGGACGGAGAGGACATGAAATTTGAAGGATGGGTCTGGCTCTTTAAAAGAGTTAGGTCTCAGATTGTGGGCAAGGAGGCGAGCCCTCATCACCTACGAATCATCAAATCATCAATCGGCAGTCGGTTGAGATCATCGTGCAAACTGGACTACTGAAGGAATCAAACCGTAGTATATTACGTCATATTTGTCTCTTTTGCCTTTTGAATCGACGCAATGCATGCAGCTTTGTTCCACCAACACGAGCGCTGCTCCCCAGGGAGCCTGCAGCAATCCTCCCGTTGGAGGTGCTGCTTGTGACCGCCGGACTTTTTCAGGTAAACCGCCCTATCTCGCGTTCGGATCTTTGACTTATTCGTCCCTTATTTAACATTCTTTGGCAATTATCCTTCACAATCTGCTGGTCTAGATGTATCTATAAGCGGGGTACTAAAACGAGGATGTACCAAAAATTCACTGCATCGCTATCCTCATTGTGTAATTAAATCCACATAGGTATGCGCGACTTCTTAAAATACCCCGTATTTGTAGACTTTTGGGCATCTATTTCATATAAGAGAAGGAGCCGTAGGACTAAGCCGTCGCATTATAAGACTCCTGAGAACTCGTTCAACTGCCTAGGTGAAAAGAAGACCCAGCTACCTTAACTCTATGGACGGAACGTTTCCTTTACTCATTCAAGCCGGGACTCTATTGCCTTATAAAGATTCGCGACCTAGGATCTTCTGGTTAGCTGGGTCATCAGATATCGTCTTTTATCTCGAGTATTCCAGTTTCCAGCTGCTTCAGATAGGCAACTTACGAAATGACGCTGGGTTGGTTAGCATTGCTGTTGGCGGTATTGGTAGTATTGTGACCGACTTCCAAAGCTCTACATCTACGAGACAACTGGTCTCTAGGGAAGTTGACAATAGCTTGGAGACTACTGTAGACCAAATTAAGTCGCCGAATTGCGGGATTACTGCAACCATTGCGATCCCTCCTCAAAATTGGCGATCGACCTCTGATTGAATGCAGACGCGAACCCGACGGTTGCTAAAATCTGAAATTGGTTTTATTAAAGATGTACGGACATGGTTGACCCCTAAGCTCGAAGGATCAACACGGGGCAACACTGGAGAGCTCGGTAGGAAACCGAGATATTGAGGGTCGGACCCTGCGTTTTGAAGTACGACACCGCCGCTTCCGTCTCAAACTAATTATGCAGGTAGAAGAGGCGAGGCGAAGAATAAATTTCCAAGGCTAGGTCCATCTTTCCCAGGGTTTCAAGAAACAGCCGCCAATGGATAGTGGATGCGAACCCGAACTTTGTCAGAAACACGCGTATTTGGATGTGGATCTAAGGGAGCAATTACCCGCATGTTACGGGGGAATTATTGGCCATGTCTAGGGATATTCATGCTATTCACCATCATAAGGCTTTGCTCTTCTTAGCGTGTAATAGGAGTTCCGGCCGTGATCCGCTTCGCCCTCGGTTGCAACTTCATCTCACTTTTGCCTTGGAAACGCTCCTGATCCTGGATGAAGCTTCGTAGCTTCCCGTTTTTTGGACTGATATTGGGCCAATACATAAACAATCTAGAATGCCATCGATGAATTCCGAAGTGCTTCTATCCAGACCAACCTTTTTCCCCCTTTGCATAACGTAAACGGTTTGAAGAGTTAAACATAGCAATCATCATGAGATCCGCAGTTTTACGCTATTTGAGCCTTGGTCTCGCCCTCGCAGAAACGGGTCTCTCTTATCCAGGCCATGGAAGTGGGCACGCTCAGGAATGTACTGCAGCCGTACGTTCTTCTTGAGAACAGCAAGCATAACATGGGATGGAACTGACGACTTTCATAGTGTGACCGGTTGGCTGAATCGTATCCCGAACAAGTTTTGTACCAAAACACTTCTGCCTATGCAAATTTTACTACCAGCTATTGGGCAAAACAGCAGCAAGATACAACTCCAACTTGTATCTTCAGTCCTGAGGATTCTAGCCAAGTCGCCGAAGTCGTCAAACTCGTCCGCACTACGCAGTGTGCCTTTTCTATCAAGAGTGGTGGCCATGGCGCTTTCGCCGGTGTGTCGAGCACCCAGGGAGGAGTGGTCGTGTCCATGAACGCTTTCGATGAGATCACTGTATCGGAAGACACTTTTACAGTCACTCTGGGAACAGGTCTCAACTGGCTCAGAGTTTATGAGTCCCTCGGCCCCCAGAATATCACCGTCGCTGGAGGTCGGTATCCCACTGTCGGCACGGGAGGTCTGCCCCTCGGTGGAGGCATGTCCTATTTTTCGTACAGCTATGGCTGGACCTGCGACAGCATCTTGAGTTATGAAGTGGTCCTGGCTGATGGCAGCATCATCCAAGCCAGCAATACTACGCATCCTGACCTTTTCTGGGCACTGCGCGGCGGCGGGAATAATTTTGGTGTGATCACTAAGATCAACATGAAAACTATTTCCCTTCCTGGGCAGATGGTGTGGGGTGGGCGTCGAATTTCTGAGCAAATTCAGTTCCCAGCATTAGTCCAGGCTGCTTACAACCTTGGTACGACCGGCGTCAAGAACGATCCCGGTGTTGGGCAAATCATCAATGTCGGTATTGCCCAAGGTCACAAGATAGCCGTCGCTAGTCTCTCCTACGACAAACCTGTGGAGCGCCCGCCCATCATGGAGGAGTTCCTTTCTGTCCCTGCCACTCTCGACACTACGGCGGTAAGAACTTTGACGAATTTGTCTGCAAACCAGGGCAGCTTCGGTGAGATCGGTGAGGACACTAGGGACAAGCGTCGGGCCCGCGGGTCGGCTACCTTCAAGCTCAGTGTCGACATGATGACTCGAGCCGGTGATATATGCATGGAAGAGTTCGAAGGCGTCTCTGCTTTGAAGGGAGTCGATACAATATGCGTGTTCCAGGTCATCACAACTTCTCAGTTGGCCGCCTCCGAAAGAAACGGAGCCAACGCCCTGGGACTGTACACAGAGGATGGCCCGCTGTTCTTACTCAACGTTGTTCTCGGGTGGAAGGACCCGGCTGACGATGCGAGGATTCAGCGCCTTGCCGAGACAGTCATCTACAGGGCCACGGAGTACGGCAAGTCTCGGGGGGCAGATCTAGAGTTCAAATACATGAACTATGCCGGGTCATTCCAGGATGTCATTGCTGGGTACGGTGCGGACTGCAAGGCGAGATTGATCTCTATCGCGGAAAAGTATGATGAAGAGGGTGTATTCCAGAATCTTCACCCTGGCTGGTTCAAGCTTTCAGGGCCCCTCACCGAGTTTTGAGTGACGCTGAACCGGGGATGTAATGTTGTTGGATGAAGCTGCTGTATAGTAAAAGAGAAGAAGGGATCACTATATAAGCTATCAGAGAAGACAACCGCCTATCCCTAGTGTATGGATTCAAATAAGTGTACTATAATTCTCTGGTTGAAGATTACAAAACTTGAATAGCGTTGATTCAGCGCGTAGCTTTGCTGATTTGCCTTTCAGAACGAAAGACACTTCCTCCCCCCTCCCCCCCCCCCCTTGGAAGCGACACTCTTCGAAAAGCGACACCACCCTGGAACACTTCAGTCAAAGCCAGCATATCACTCGCCTGGTTCCATTTACCAGAGTAAAAGTCAACCACTCGCTCTCACCTATACTCTACCTATTCTATAACGCCGACCTACTAGGCGCTGCTGCCAAGCCCAAGACATGGCCGCAACAAGATTCATCGACGACGTCGCTATTACTGGTGTGGGCCGACACCACCAATGAGGGGCGAGATCAAACCCTGGCGCACATGCAAACATCTGGGCCTGACAAATGGGCACTCAATCACGCTAGAGGCATCATATTAACAGAATAGAACGTAAGGCCTCCAAGACAGTTGCAGCAATTAGCAGCATCAGCAATTCCGCGTGGGGCATTAGAACCCAAAGAGATGCGCACCATCTACCGAGGAGTAGCCCTACCACGCATAATGTACGCGTTCTGGGTATGGTCCAACGAAGATCGGGCTGGCAAGTGCTACACAAACCGGACGTTGCGAAAGTTATAAAGCTTACAAGATGGAGGAGCTAGAGTCATAATTGACGCATACAGAGCAACATCATTGCCTGCGCTGGACGTCGGGATGCATCTCCTCCCTGTCAAACAGCAAATATACAAACATAAATTTGAAACGCTGGGTCGAATTAACGCACCAGTGCCAGGGCTACCCAGACCTATGCAAGGGAGACACAGAAAATTCAACCCCAGCGAGGCAATCAACAAGACTGACCAGGAACGGATAGAACATTTGTCGCCCCGCCCTGGTGGCAAGGACCGCAGATCTACATCGAAGAGACACCAGAAAAGGCTCGAAAAAAGCATCTGGATCTCATGAGAAAGAAAACCGCGGCCTTCTACATGTACACAGACGGAAGCGGCATCAATGGCCAGGTCGGGGTGGCAGCGATCCGCCCGACAACACAGCAGACGCGACGCTTATACATGGGAGATGAGGACACCTCGACTGTCTATGCCGGCGAGCTACAAGACATCTCGTTAGCGCTCGACATTGCGCAACAAAACTGTGCTGAAGGATACCGGCGAAGCAGAGTTTTAATCTACATCGACAACCAGGCAGCCATCTGATCGTCGGCTAAGCCAAAAGGTAAACCGGGGGCTTATTTCGTCACGCAGACAGTAGCAATACAAGAGCAAAGACTGCCGCTCGAGATCAGATAGGTCCCAACGCACACAGAAGTTCAAGGCAACGAAGACGCAGACAGAGCAGCTAGAGCCTCGCGACAGGGTTTATGAATACGTGCTTATCCGTATAAAGCAAAGCCTGCTGCCGACCGGGGGTATGGACGATGTATCTCCGCTGTGATAGTCCGACAAAACTCAAACGCATACTGCTAGATCATTAGTCGTAGCTCTGGTGGTATTTGAGGAAAGTATAGAAAGCTGCCCCAATTTGGTGACTTGGTCTTTATTCTCATGACCTTCACATGTCAGCTCAGTATTTCTCATAGTTAATATTCACGAACCGTTTGTCGAGCACGTTCAATCCGTTGGTGACCCTCTCTTTGCGGGATATTCTGTACATCCGGCATATTATTACAGTCGTTTTTTAGAGCAAGAGTCGCAGCTGACCTCCATAGATTGCGTCGTTGTCGCGGCATGCCGACGACATCCTGACCATCCATGCCTGTTTTTTTTTCTGGGTAAGACTGTCGAGGGCCGAACATTTGACAACTGCCGCGTAGCGGCCCCCATGTAACCATTTTAGTTTAATACCTGAGACAGCAATGTTTGGGTGAATCTACCAAGGGGCATAGTCAAGCAGCAATGGACTTAAGGCAAGTATGAAAAGCCTACGTAGCCACTAATACTTTTCCTTTAACTATCATGTCCAAGTCGAAAACTTCTAATCTCGATCATTTATTATACTGTATGATGTGGGACTTTCAACTCTTCGATTCGTTGGTGATTGGGGTCTTTCGCAAGTTCAACTACTATTGGAGCTACGGCCAGCGAAAAAAGAATTGAGGCAACGAAAGAAATTCCGAGTTGCCGCCACATCAGTTTAGTGGGATGCTCAAGGCGTCACAGTTCTGTGTCCTTATTGTCACAAAAGCACTGTCATGGAATTGAACACTTCGCTCAAGACTAAGACTCTGGGAGATGGATTCAGGACGCTTATAGACGGTATACATACAACCGACTTTCTCTGTTCCGCTGCGAGTCGCGTTATGCCCATTGCAATATACATGTCGAAATCTTTTACACAATTCTTTTCCCGTTTGAATATGACGTTAGGGTAAACGGTTTGTCCTTCGAAATTGAACGCGAATTTCCACAACCAACATACAGTGTTATTCAACGTGCTCACTGTCGTGCCTTCTGATTTCTGCCAACGACCACTGAACCAGCTCGGCCCACGGCGAGCCGGTTAGCGAAGCTGAGATCGAGTCAGCCAGCCTCGTGGCCCACCCGCTGAGAAACCAGCAGCTCGACTCCGCCGCCCGAAGAATGACGCAGTAGTACGAAACCACCACCAGCGTAGCCGGGTTGCGCTCATGGAGCAGCCCCACGAATTCGCTGGTTATCACCAAGAGCCAGTTGAAGACGACTCGCAGCTCCGTCGTCGGCACTATTCGCGGCCCGTTAGCCGCCGACATGGATCGGAGCAGCGACTCGATGCCAGCTTCCACAATGGCTCTGTTGTCTCCCTCAATTTGTGTACTCGCCTGCAACTGTGCTCTCAAGGCCAGGAGCCTGTGTTGGGTTACACGGGCAGGTGAAGTCTCCTCGTCAACGAAAGGGTCAACAATGAAGAGGTGTTGCAAAGGATGGGTGGAGAGACGCTGAGTCGCGAGCGTCCGGACCACAGACATGCCTCTGACGAGGCAGACGATGTCGAGTAGGCCGTTCAGCGGACACGAGGGCCTCAAGGGCCAATTGCTGTTGAGGTGCGATGCAAACTTACTCGCCATCAGGAGGGCTGATGTCATGTAGAGGGGAATGCTATTATCCCGCGTCACCCCGCCCGACAATGCCTCCCGCATGCCACTGATGGCCACGGTCTGATGCTGGGTCGCCCGCGCGGTATACTCGCTGCTGGTGTCGGGATGGAGGTAGGCTATATGGAACGCCGACATAGCCAGCATCTGGTGCAGAAGCCACGGGAAGCGGAGCGCCATGCGTGGAACATCCTCTTTGAAGTACTCTTTGAAGTGGACGTGGTGGACAGCAGAAGACACGGGGATGGTGGATGCCGTGCCCGTGGTCCAGTGGTGCATGAGTTCGAGATCCATTATCCCCAAATTGGAAGCCTCGGGGTCCAGGCTGGATGGGAAGCCGGTATTGGAATTCCGTGGTGAAGTCCGTGATGATGTTAGACGACACGTTTGACTGTATGGGGTGTAACATGTACTTACCCCGGCGCTGGTATCAGAAGTGCCGGAGCTTGTGAGGCTGCATTGAACCCCATTCTTCTCGCATGCACTACATGGCCGTTTCTCGTCACACTAAGTAGAGTGATGTCAGCACACGATTCCGCGTCCGTAAAGTAACGAGATGTGTTGAAAAGAGTCGATTAACCTTGACCCGCCGCTTCTTGCAAAGAACACATCCGTTTCTGGACTTTCTATACCCTATCCTCCCCATTATGAATAGTAATCTCGTCACCTACAGCGCCGTCAAGGGTAAAAGTGTGAGCCAATCGGACAAGTATGCGAGATTTGCCTTATAAGATGAATGCGCCTCGTTTCGCTGCGGGATTTGATTCCAAGAGTGAGATTGCGACCCAAGCATGTGAGTAGTGTGACTACCTTTCTGCGAACAGGTGGTAGAAGGGGTCCGCAAGGGTCTCAGGACAATATTCAGCGCCGGATAGGCAGTAACAAGTTTGTTTTTCGAGGACTATACAGGTTCAAGTACCAAAAGCAACGCCGTTGCGGGAGGACTGGGCGACGTAAGCCCAAGCTTCTAAACCCTACACCAGTTGACCAATGGCTGTCAGATGCGAACGCGAACGCGAACGCGAAATCCCCACTAAATAACTCATAGCCTAGTGCTAGAACTGTCGCGAGCTTATGGCTTCTCGACCTTCACCCATAGATAGCTGACGCATTAATGTTGTTTTTAATGCACTATGATATTAGCTGCGCCTCTACAACGCGAGTCCTTTGGGATGTGAGTTGTAAATCCATTCTAATTGTGTGTTCACAACGCTCCCGTAGTTGTACTTAAAGCCCGTTCCCAGCCGAAACTGGAGTATAACAATACCACGTCCACTAACAAGCTCAACTTAATCCCGAGTCAACCACCAGTCTAGAACATTTGCCCAAAGCATCCTCGACAATCAAAGCTTCTTATCACCTTCCGTCCCTTAATCTTTTTCTCAATTATCAACTTTTCCTTTTACAAGCCAACACGCAGTATCGCCGCCCATCCAAAACTATGGCCCAACAGAAAACGTCTTACTATCACTACAACCCGGCCCTCTCAGCAACCATCATCTTTTCCGTTGCGTTCGGTCTCTCAACAATATGGCATACCTGGCAGCTCATCCGCCGCAAGACTTGGTACTTCATCCCATTCGTGGTAGGAGGTATCTGTAAGTACTTCACCTGACTAAGACGATGACACCCAACTGATACAATATACCACTAGTTGAATCCACCGGCTACATGGCCCGAGCCTTGTCGGTTCAGGAAGGCCCTGGCTATACGGAGGGTCCCTATATTACTCAGACCGTCCTCATTCTCCTTGCCCCGGCTCTGTACGCGGCGTCCATCTACATGATCCTCGGGCGGCTCATTATGCTCCTCGACGCCGAGCAGTACTCGCTGGTCAAGCGCAAATGGCTCACTAAATTCTTTGTCCTCGGAGACGTGGTCTCTTTTGTAATGCAAGGCATCGGTACGTACTTGTTTCCCAAAGCAATGCCACAAACGTCGCTGAAGCAGAGATTAATGTCAACAGGAGGTTCTATCCTTTCCACCAGTGACACAAAATCCAAAGAAGATATGGGGAAAGCCGTTCTCGTCGCCGGACTATTCGTTCAACTCGTCTTCTTCGGGCTATTCATTGCCGTCGCCGCCCTTTTCCACCGCCGCATCTACTTCCGCCCCACAACCCGCAGCGAAATCGTCCAAGTGCCATGGCGCCAATATCTCCTTGTTCTATACGGAGTCAGCCTTTTCGTTATGGTCAGGTCCATCTTTCGCGTCGTCGAGTACATCCAGGGCAGGGAGGGAGAGCTGCAGTCGAACGAGGTCTACTTCTACATTCTGGACACTCTTCTTATGCTTCTCGTCTCCATCGTTTTCAACATCTTCCACCCGCACACGATCATTACAAGGGACGATAAAGGGATTGCTCTAATGCAGAGGAACTCGCCGTCCGGCACAGTTTAAGGTGCCAGGGAGGAAGGGCAAAAGTATTTCGGTCTTGCGGCCCATGGTCACCACAATCAAACCACGCAATACACTCGATTTCTGTCCACATCGCATGGTCGCTGAAGGTTCACAGTGTGTAACATGGCGTTTCTTAGGTGGAAATTAGAAGATTATAGTTAGAATGGCGTTAATCACATGCTTAACTTACAGTATTTGAGATCTCCTGGTTAGTATTTATATATTGTACATCCACCATCAATTGATAATCCTGCATTCTGAAGGTATTTTCTCGGCGAACTGCGCTCCAATGTCATGTCAAGGAAGCGCTTCCAATCCTACGATGAAGATGGCTCGGGAACCTCAGGTTATCCGATTCCTTGCCATCAACTGGAGTCCTCCTTCCTGGGCAGTGGTGCAGGTGATCGAAGTAGTTGCACTCTGGAAGAGGACGACGTGAATAACGGTTCCGAACGGGATGGTCAGAGAGCGATGTGTTCTTTGAACTGTATTACCTGCGGCGATTATGCGGAATGTCGACGTTCCTGCGGCAAGACACTTCCCATCTATTTGAGGATGACGTTCCCTCAATAGAAAGTGATACGAGCCCTGCCATATGTGCGGGCTGGACCGAGCAAACGCACTCTTCATCGATACGTTCCTTTACAGCACCCTGGAGTAGAAAATTCGATATTCTATTCCTACCCAGCGCTGGACGTCCTTTGGCTAAGTCACGAAATTGAGCCGGAAAGTTCTGAGGAGTTAAGACGTTTCTACGGCGATCAACTCAACAGCATCGAAAGTGTCATTGTTGAGGAAACAGGCCTCTGGGCAGATTTGGATAAGGCTTTGGAGGCAATGGAGTTTTTCAGGGGTATTCGGATTGTCTATGTGTGGCCTGAAAGCTACCGCTTTGATAACGGCATTGCCCTCACCACAGAAAGCGGTTACTTAAAACAGGCTAGTGAGCTTCAAGCGAGGGACCGAGCTGCTCTTCAGGGAAGGACATGTATGGTGGAATATATGGACCATGACAGCAATATCTACGGAGGTTTCCGGCTAGGTACTGTTCCTGTCTGAATACATGAGTGCCTAAGCCGCCAGACTTCAGATGCAGTGCACGCTACCGGCTCTTTACAAGATTTATGGACCAGTATCCAAGGCAGTGAACCATCGCTATGAAGAACGATTTCTACCGCGAACTTAGTACAAATTCCATCTTTCCGAGGGAAAGGACGTTGATCAAACGCTTTAAGACAGAGCTCTTACCTTTAGATTGATCGCCACAGACAACAAGCTAGGGCAAGAGGCCTGTTTCCGGGAGCTGGATATCTCCTTATGCTTCTTACTTGAAACGAAGCGAAGCCATGGTGGTGGAAGTAGAGGCATTATAGCACCAATGCGAACACCTGTATCTTTTGGTACGATTATGACATTCCTTGCCGTGTTTGTGGCTTTACTAGTTCAGATCATGTGCGGCCGAACGACCGTTCGTCCGATCTTGTTGCTGAGACTTGTGTTACCAGCAAAGGGGCGTTGAGACACAGGAAGGCAGGGCTCTGTGGCCAGTCCCAAGGCCAACAGTCTGGTTTAGGCCAGTCGCATTTTCCTACCTTGAATTCAGCCACCTCTATCATTGGAAACTCCTCCATAAAGGCAGCCAAGTCTTCTACAGATAACGGGGCGATAGTTTGAGGATCCTCGTTCTCCCATTTGAACTCAGAGGCTTCCACGTTGGACCAAATCGATGCTTGGAAGGTTTTCCCCATGCGACACATGAGCGGTACGACCTCATTGGATTTCAGAAGAGAGTGAAGCAGCCCAATATCTTCGTCAGATAGCTCCTGACACATACGGCCGGATATCTGGAGACTTTCCCCATCCCTTCGGTTCGGAGGAATGAGGCACAAGAGGCCGTCGAAACTGTCACATACTCTCTTCCATCGCCGGCCTTCGTTAAGGTAATGATGTAACTTTGTCTGGTTCGTCTTGGAGTTCTGCCACCCAAGGCCATTTATGAGGTTTGCAATTGCCCCTGGATCTGCACGCGTCCGGCCCTCCTTTCCTTCGTCAATGATTTCCGCTAGCTTAACCTTCGCGAAGCGGCCTAAGAACTCCGTGAGGCGTGACCTTTTCTCTAAGGCACCAATAACTTGTATAAGTTGCACAGCCGGAGCCCTGCCCTCGTTATTCTCGAAGAACGGTTTCGATCGATCTCTCCAGCTGTAGATCAGAGCACACAGTTGATGAAAGGCCTTTTCCCCACAAACTATCTCAATGAGGCTGCCCATTTGAGGTGTAACTTGGGCCTTCCTCGATCGGCCTTCGGTCGGTAAAGCCTTCCTTTTCATCCCAGCAATTTTCGACTGAACGACCGCGAGTTTCTCTGGCTGTAAACGTGCCCTTCTGTTTCCTTGAACCTCGACCAGTGGCCTTTCCTCAGGAAGTCGGAAGTGGGCTTTTGTTAAAGCATGCGGACCGCATCTTGCCTCACAAAATCGGTAATCTTGAGGGATATCTGGTGAAGGACCATATAGGATATTGATTGCAAGAGTGTAGTTGGGTCCCAAGTTCATGACCTGGTGACGGGTTCCCCGTTGCGGTTCCATAAGTTCTCCAGGTGCGGTATAGTCAAGAGAATACTCAATCCCCCGCTCATCTAGTTTGCTTGGGGGGATAATGCGGCTAAGCTGGCGAAGAGCTTGGGAGCAATGCCCCATTTCTGGAAATTCTCGATGCATGCGGCGCTTTAGTTCTTCGTTGCAAGCCGGTTTGACTAAAAGCCATAGTTTGATCGCGCTGGCTCATAGGAAGTTCATTGAGCCGAGATCGGCATCTTCTCTAGCAGACAGACAATAATATTCCAGGACTAAGGTAAGTGTATTTGGTCCCGACTCCGCGAATCTCCCCACCGCCAATCCCCTCCAGTCGTTTTCCTGGGCTTAGTTCAATGTCTGGAAAGAGAGGTTCCCCGATGATGTAGTGCATATTTGATGGGGGATCTTTTATTATACTTTCCCACAGCTCCCAAGTCATCTGCCAGCTTAGATTTTTTCGATGCCTTAACAAACTCGACGCAATGAACGTTCTGAAGGCGGAATTTAACCTCTTGGGCGGACTTGAAAGCGTCTTCGCACTGCGGCAAGGAAATAAGTGGGCATTTGAGTGATTTGGAGTCGTCTGGGCTTTGTTTTTCGAGGATCACAAGATGGAGGGGTAGATGCTCTTTCCATGGGGCAAGATCGGGGAATTGTTGCATTCGTTCAGTTGCAGGCAGCGCCGTATTTCCTCGACAGAAGGGACATGTGCTAGCTGAGGCCAGTGCCCCACCATAAGTGAACGGGTTGCACTGCGCCGGAAGAGGTTTGCAGTCGTCCAAGTGGGCTTGGCAATAGTTCTCCCCGGCCTGGCTTCCTACAACCCATTCGCTGCAAAAGAAGCATAGTTCAGCAAAACCATACCTTGTCGTAAGGTGCTTCTTGTGGCAGCTATATATGTGCTGCCATTTTTGTGAAGCCGGTTTACTGTCAACAGAGCTTATATTAGCTGGGTACACAGCAAGAATAATAATAATAAAGAAAGCTGTGGTACTGTTGGAACGCATGTAACTAGTCACGTGAAGAGTTGTAGGTCCCTTTCGGGACCTACAACCTCTTCGCGACACATAGCTTAGAACAGAACAATCGACACACATCTTACACCTGACGCCAACGAGCATACTAAGTGAAATCACTAGTCTGCCCGGCGACCCGTGAGATGCAGTCGACCGATATTTAGCTTACTGAAAAAACGACTGACTGCAGCGTTTTCTTATTTGAACTAGGCTCAGTTTGTACGAATACAAAAACATGAATAAATGAAAGCATATATTTAAGCTCGATCAGAAATATTTAATACTTAACATATTGATTTTTTATGGCGTAAAGCAGGGCTATTTCTATTTAATCCAAAAAAAGCACTTCGTATAATCGAAAAAGAAATTACTTTCGAAGCTGAAACTTTAATTCAACGATTAACGTACGATGCTTTTAATTAAGTATTTGTAAATAGCTCGTTTTTAGACGCGCAAAGCTTTCAGAAAGCAAACGAGCTTTTTTTATTAATAATTGAGCGTCGTAAGATTCTATCAACTCCTGTTGGTATCACGGGCTTACCTTCCACGGGGCAAAAGGCGCAGCTCTACTTAGTAGGCCACGCTCTTGCTCTTGATGGATATGGTAATGATTGTTGTTGTATTAGGTTCTACTCTAGATTCTACAAAATGGGGGTTGTGCGGACCACGTGACCTGGTGGGTCGTATGTGGATCCGTAAACCCCTACTTCCTACAACTCCTGTTCGGCAATATATCCGAAAATTGGCACTTGGAACAAAACAACTTCGCGCAAAAAGTATTGTTTACTAACACGATGCAAATAACTTTCGATTAATTATAAAAAAGCGTGCGACTCGTACAAAAGGAAAAAAAACTGTTTTAAAAGGTTATTTTTATATTTCTACACCAGAATTGCACAAAGCAGTAGTAGAGGCTGAATTAAAGACAAAAAATCGTGCAAAAAAAAAGCGAAATCCAAAGGCAAGGCCTGTTTGTACGAAGCTGAAAGTGAGAAGGATATTGAAGAAGAAGCTAGAGATGAATCAGAGAGTGAAATTAAGGACTGTATTATAGTTGATGTTGAGTAATTTATATGATTGTATGGTAGTGTAATAAAAAGTGCCGCGTTACGCCACGACTTACGTTAGTGTTAACCCAACCGACATGGCCCACGAGCGTCTGCTGGAGAGTACCGCTACTCGTGTCCCAGATCTTAACTATCCCGTCACTTGATGCTGACGCGAGCTGCTTCGAGTCGTGCGAGAAGGCTGCGGTGTTAACCGAACCGCCGTGGCCCTCGAGCGTCTGCCAGTAGGCGCTCCATTTATCTTCTACAGCTGGTTTTATTGCAATCCACTTTGGCTCTTCTTCCTCGAAAAGAACCCTTGTCAGGCTACGAGCTGAGCTGAACACGAGTGCGGACGCATATGCCTGAAGAGGACTGTTCTCTATTGCCCACTTGTGATACATAATGAATTGGCGTGCATCTCGAACTAGCTCGATTAATGCGGATGTATCTGCTCTTCCCTAAGTGATATCAGCACGTACTATAGATAGATAGCATCACTAATCTAAAGACTACCTGGAGTAAAACTTCAAGTTTCGCTATTGAAACAACTCCATGCGACATGCTTCTGCAAAGGCTGTGTTTGTACGTAGATTAGCTATTGAATGGGGGGACAGGTCATGTGACACCGTCACATGACCCAGGAAGGGGCATATCCTCATTCCTCCATTCGACCTTCAACAATCAATCACATTCAACCTAAGCAATCCACGTAAAGACGTGGTGTTGCCACAGGTAGAGTGATCCGACAGGCTGAGAGCCTCGAGCCAGTAGAGGTATTTCCTTCTCATGAAGTCGTCGATAGTGCCTCCATTCTGCAGTTCAAACCTATAACTTTCACACGACTTGGGATTCCAGTCACAGAAATGATCGACCCAATAGATACACGAGTAGCGCGATGCTGCTAACGGGTCTGGATCCGGCTGTATAACCTGCTCAATAGGATATCCTAATGCATATAAGCTGTAGATGTCTCTTTTTAGTGTCCTTTTTCATGACCTGTAGTGATCGGGAGAAGATAGTGTAGTGTTCGTCTTCTATCCCAGAAACAAAGATTTCCTGAGATGCCTCTGCGATTAAAAAGTCCTTCGCAGACCGATGGACGAAGGAGATAGTGCGTTCCCGAAGTATCAGAAAAGAGCCACAAAGCCCTATGACCTCCGTTAGAGCCTCGTATTCGCTAGCGACTTCGCTGAGCATGTCTACAAAAGCCACCAACTCGTCTAGCGTAATAGGCCGGTACACAACCGAAACGACAGCCAGTATACGTTTACAAAGCTCAGCATCTTCTGAACCATTGATCTGGTCTATCATCCGCCGATAGAGGGCATCGAGTCCACGCGGAAAGGCTGTCAACTTCCGCTGAGCTTTCCATCCCGAAACATTAGACATCTCTTGGCAGACCAAAGCCACCCAAAGAAAAGTACCGTTTGCATTTAGCGTCAAGTACTGCTGGACAGCGTCTCGCGTATCGCTGCCGTACCTGTTTCGCTTTGCTAGCCAATCTACCTTGAACTGGATGAATGCCGTAATAGCAGCGGAGACGGATTTTTCATTAACCTCGAGACAAAGCCTCACCTTCTGTGTCGCAGTGTCGAGATCCTTCTCGATACTTGGCCAGTTGCGGCTAGAGACGATCCACTTGATACGAGGGGATACAGACGAAGCCCGGACGATGAAGTCTAACAATTTCGGCAAGTCTACTACGCATTCGTCGAGTGCATCGATGATCAAGTACGTGCTATATAAGCTCGAGTCTCGTAGGATGTTAGTGAAGATCTCGGACAAGGCAACCCAGGCATTCGCATCCTCGAAAAGTGCTTTGCCGGCCTGATCGTACTTTGCCCGTATATGCGAGATGAGTGACGGCTGCTGATTGACAAGCAAGTACACTAGACCTCGTAGGACAGCTGTAGCGTTATTGATTTCTGAGTTAGTGGCTTGGCAGAAGAAGTAGGACAGAAGATCCGTTGCAGCCCTTGACTTCTTCAGCTCGTTAGTAATACCGCAAAGCAGCATCGTCTTGCCTTTGCCAGGATCGCCTTTGATCCATAACAGCCGGCTTTGTTGGCTATTTCGCCATTGTTGGAAGTCGGAATTTTCTAGGATCCATTGGTATGAGCCCTCTAGTAAGCCACCTTTGGTGTCCTCGATACGTTGCTTGTCATCACGGGGATCGGTAAGGCGTAAGTCTTGGATACATTTCTGTATTTTGGAAAATTCGTCCAGGAGCCGAGCGAGCGCACTCGCCGTCCCTTCGCCATAGACAGGGAGTATGTAAACGCCGAAAATGCCTAGTAATGAGTATGCTTTATCTTCTTTCAGAGAGGTCTGACGGTGTTCTATCCACTGCAATCGCTGGTCGACGCCGAACTGAGATAAAGGATCACCCCGAAGAGCAGAGTGAGGAATATTCGTTATCTCGTAAATTAGTTGCCTGAGAGAACTCTTGTCACCAAATCGCTTGCGTTCCCGGGAGAAGAATTCGACCGAAGCCGGGGCAAAGAGCTCTTGGAGTGTCCAGCCTCGAGTGAACCATCTGCTTTTCCGGAAATCAGATTCCCATGGCCACGGATTGAACTCATTATTGGCATCGACGGGAGAAATAGAGACATCCGACAAATAAACGTAGCATCGAGTCGCGTTGCGGTACCAACGAAACATGGAGTTGATAGAGCGCGAGAGTTCAGCGTTGTTTTCCTTGTTGATACAGCAGGTGTCAATCCAAAAGTATAGCAGACCATTCTGTCTAGCTTGTTCTCCACAGAACCGGATCTTCTCATAGCCAGGTTTGCCCTCGCCAGTGCCATTTATCATATCCTCGAAGGCAACCTCCTCGTTATCCGGTCCCCATGTGTGCGAAAGTATGGCATAAGGAGGGATTTGATCGTCGCCAGCAAATTCCTTGGTGAGAGTGAATTTGCCGGTCTCGCTGCGTAGCAGAAGACGCATGACTGGGTGCGGGCCCGATGCCAGGAAGTGGTCAAAATCGGGATTGGTAGGGTTTAGAGACAGTAGGTGGAGCGAGCATTAGTAAGAATTCCGTACCTAGTGATCGAGGTTAATAAATGTAAATCGTGTCCTACCGAAAGATTGCAATCTTTTTCCAGGGGCAACGCTGGTTAAAGAAGCTAGTTTGGACAGCTTTGGTGTCCGGAGGGTCAGGCTGCGCAGCCCAAACTTTGAGGCTGATCTCAGTCCCTCTTCTGCGCATGCAGGACATTACCGCTTCATCCAGGAGACAGCAGCACCATGCAATTAGACACAGAAAGTGAGAGAAATGCTTTAAGAGCGCGAGATTCGGCGCTATTGCTGTCAAGCTGTTGTAAAGTAGAAGAGCTAGCTGCGGCATCACGGCTAGGAGCGACTACCGCCCGGCCATTCGTACCTTGGTGGACGTACAGTGTATCATGGTCCCGCGAAGTACCCTGTATCTTGCAGCCTTTGTGGCTTCCCTATTAGCTTTCGTTCACCGTGCCTTGCTACTCTAGGCAATGTCGCGCATTGAAGCCAATGCTAAGAGAATGAGTCTCACGTTCCGTGAGGTGCTAGTTTGTTCACGCGATGGAATGAAGCTGTTACGTCAATATATGACTCTCAAAGAGCAGTCTGCGAAGAGTGGAATGATGCGAGGCCGAGCCGGGGAATAGGAATCTTAGTGCGAACCAAGAGAATGCTTTCTTGAGAAGGGAAAGTGTTGCTTCCTCGTTTTGAGGTTTAGATGTCAGCTTCGTAGCCTCAGGCAGCCAGATAAGGCCCTTCCAGGCCAGTAATTGAAGTGCCAATTATGCGCTCTGAAGTACAACCGGGGCAGGGGTGCACAGCCACAAGTGTCTGGAATGGACCCCGCTAAAATAATTAACTAAAAAAGTAGCGACACCTAATTTACCTTCTACTATAGCGACTACTAGCAGAAATTTACTGGTAGTGTCACGGCCCTGGCCTTCTCTGGCTTGGAGCTTGGTACCAGATGCCCCAGAGCTCGGATGGAGCACAGCACCGGACATCCCTGAGCTCCGCCCGAGCTCTGGGGTGCCCCCAACCCTCCAATTAAACCCCCTCTTTCTAGCGCCAATTGTGCTACTCCTTCCCCTCAACCTCCAACATTTTCTCGCTATCCCAGTGCCTTGGCCAGCTTATAATACCTTCCAAATTTGTCTCCAAGCCCTCTCCCAAGCCGTTCCAAGAAGACCTTGTCATCTCCATCAGCGGGAGAGGCAACGATGCAGAGTAGCCATATGACACTGTTGAGAATACCTATGGAATCAAATGTGGCCTTATGGGTCGCCATGAACCCACCGGGAGAGCTCGGTAGAATACCGAGAGGTCGACCGGGACGTGTTATTCAGAAGCTTTTCAGGACTCTTCTCAAGCTCTAGGCTACATGATGCCAATGACAATAAACACGCGGAGCATGAGCTACTGCCTGCCTATCTGCCGGGATATACCCTTTCTGTCTCTGTGCTGAATGATGCTCCAACATGTACGGATTGCTGTCACAGTCCTATTTGAGGATTTCTTAAAAATCCATTCCCAAGGCTTATTTCCTTGTACGCTACCAAGGAGCAAATGTTTTCGAATTGTTCGATTCCCTTTATATTGCAGAAAAGAAACATGTCTGAGGCGCAAGAACAGCAGCAGGATCTAGCACGAAGCCGAAACGTAGCATAAACGTAGCATACTCGAGTGTACACCAGGAGGCCGAAACCTTCGTGATATATCGTCGAATAGAATATACAGGTATAAAAGCGGTGATCGAATAATAGCATTGTTTATTGGTTGTGTTCCTTTGTACAGAAAACAAAAGCTTACAGATCAATCTCATCAGGTCGCATGATCAGACACTTATATGATCACTGCATCTGTCCCTCTCTTATATGTACTCGCCTCGAGTACTAGAGCTATAGAGGCTTCGTTCAGTTAGATCGAACCTTCTTCATAGGCGCAGTGTCATGTATTTCACGTGAGTCGCCTCCTAGCCTTGAGAGTGAATATCAAGCCCTTGCCCACAATAAAATACCGACTCTCCAGCTCTACCCCTCCATCTCTCTTTTCCATCTTACAATTTTACAACAGCACCAACGAATCGATCTCTAGATCTCTTGATCGTGCTCAGAGAAGCACCTACGGGATCCAAATAACTTTGATCCTTTTCAGAGAACTAAGTTCTGACTGTTCACCTTCAGGCTCACTTCGGCCCCCTACTTCGAACCCCTCCATACTTCGAACCCCTCCATACTTCGAACCCTCTTCGCGATCATATCGAGTGATATATAATAGAGCTAGGAAGGCTCTCAGCATGAGAGAATTGAAGAGGATCATCTGTAACGCTGTCAAATACGCAATACGCTGATGCTGAGTGCAGTGCAGTTCTAGATCGGCCCTTTTGTTCACCTTTAAAATTGAACTTCTCTTTTACAGCGAACCTCTCCACACAACCTCGTTATACCCTGGCTATATATCGTACCTTAGCCGTATATCGTAGCATATAGCAAGTACTAGACCTTCAATACAAGAGAATCGAGAGCTCTTTTTGATCAAAGCATGACTTTCGTTGACATTGCGCGAGTCAGGTCGATCTCCTTCCTCACCTTCGCCTTGCGACCTTCCTTCTACCTTTTCTTACTTTTCTCCGAAAGTTTTTATGCCTTCTTCTCCAAACAACCTTCAACGGACAACAACGGTAGTTCAGAGCGTCCCCATTCGGTCTCATTGCTAATTTCTTTGCCTAGGAGCTTCGAATCACGATCTCTCCCTGATCCTCATACCTCCTTCGCGATCACATTCTTTCCTTTACTCTACTCACTTCCTCAATCACTCGTCAGTTCGGCGTTTCGACGCCAGGCTGCACAATTGTCCCTTAGTTGCAACAACCTCCTACCCAACCAATATCATATCTCTTTGGCTATGAGGGCGGAGGTTCATCACTTCAAGAGATTTGACCTGTCGTCATCATTTCAAGTGATTCGACCTGCGGCCACCTTCGGGTGGCAACAGCGTCTGATGTCCCTTAGTTGAAGAGATCTTCTACCTGTAGCCTACCTTGTCTATTGAGCTTCGGTTGCTCTTGGCGGCAAAGGCGAAGATCCACCCACTGTAAGGCTGCATGGTGTTTTCATCGTAGTCAGCTCTAAGGTGGTCCAACGTGCTGTCGGTTTCGATCGTTCAGCAACGTTGAAGCTTGCAGATAGCCGTCTGCGAGGTGGGGTCTTGGGGGCTTGTGGGCATCGGGGGCTGTAGTGAAGTATCCCCCTTTCTTCGTATCCTCTCCCGCTCTTGTTGTCGTCGCCTTGATAGGAAAGGGTCAGATCCTTGTATTTCCTTCCTGCTCTATCAAGGCTTGCTGACCTCCTAACGGTGCTATAGAATAGGGACTTCCAGGCTTTCACGACTCCTTTCAGGCTATTCCAGGACCAGTCCCCTTCCACGGATCAATTCTATTGCCGGCTCTAGGAACCTGGAGCTGGATGCTGGTGCTGGATACTCTCAGATCTGGATTGTGGGGCTTGG
Source organism: Chalara sp. BL73 (assembly GCA_918026815.1). NCBI lineage: Eukaryota > Fungi > Ascomycota > Leotiomycetes > Helotiales > Chalara > Chalara sp. BL73. Next base: position 413,235 of record CAKJVC010000065.1, on the reverse strand, counting down.
GGCACTATAGGCTTGCCCGGGAGCCTGATTCTAGGGTGGTTCAAGTGCTTGAGGCCTCTCTGATAGGCAATACATCTCCGCGGGCACTGGGCTGGCTTTTGAACGACCGGGGGAAGTTACCTCGGCTGATCACTTCTCTGAGCTTTAAGGAGTTTGCTGAAAGACCGCGCTTCGCCTAGTTCCTCTTCTAATAATTTTTGGTTTACTTCTCTAGGTCGCTGAGAATTTTTCTCAGTCGCCCGGATCTTTCACTTGTCGTTGATAGTGACTTTGGGGGTTGTTTGTTTTCTTGATTGGCCTATCTAAGGATAGCTTGCTGTTCCCTTTTTTTATTATTACTTTGTGAGCTTTTGGGGGCTGTTTAACCTTCTTGTTTGGCCTATCTTGGGGCAGCTTGCTGTTCCTCGTTCCGTCACTGGTGCGGCGATTACGGAAGTTCTTCCCCCCTATTTCGGGAAAATTGGGTTGTGAATTCACATAATCGAACACTAGACATAAGTATTTAGTAACCCAAAAATTGACCAGGACAATTGAGAAGCCATTTTTGGCTTCAGCCTACATCGACGAACTGAATGTAAAAATCGAGCATCGGGCCGATTTTTATAAGGCACCACTTTCGGCGCCTGAGCCCTTATCCCACGAACCTTCACACTTTGGCGCTAAGCCCCACGCACTAGCGAACTTGCGGCTGAGTTGACCCCGCACTACCAGCACCTACCAACCACTGCCCCAAGCGCCATCGAGCACCAAGCTTGCATCCTGCCTGATATGTTCCATGTTCATGCACGAAACTTGAGCAGGTCGAGAGATATGTACCGCTGCTCTGCGCTTCCTGGCTCTCCACGATAATATGCCTGCATTGCGATCGAACTCGACCAACATTCTTTGCTCGGGGAGAACATGCGGGTGCCATGATGCGTCTTCTGAAGAGATTATCGAGAGGCGACTTGGAGCTGATTTCTGTCAACGATGACGACTCACCGCCGTATGCCATCCTTTCGCACACCTGGACTGAGGGTCAAGAAGTCACTTATAATGAGCTGGTGGCCAGTACAGGCAAGGACAAAACTGGCTACGCCAAAATCCGCTTCTGTGTAGACAGAGCTGCCGAAGATGGCATAGAGTACTCCTGGGTGGATACCTGCTGTATAGACAAGTCTTCTAGCACTGAGCTTAGTACGGCCATCAATTCTATGTTCCGCTGGTACCAGCGTGCATCCAAGTGCTATGTATATTTATCGGATATCTCTGTGCCGAAGGAGGTTACTAACGCTAAGGCCTTCCGTATAACGTGGGGGGAAGCCTTTCGACGAAGTCGATGGTTCACGCGAGGCTGGACGTTGCAAGAGCTTCTAGCGCCGGCCACCGTTGAGTTCTTCTCCAAAGAAGGCAAGCGGCTAGGCAGTAAGATATCGTTAGAGCAGGAAATTTATAATATCACCAAGATTCCTATCGGAGTACTAAGAGGACAAAGTCTCACCGAGTTTAGCGTTGAAGAGCGAATAAGCTGGGCGGCCAAACGCACAACAACGCTAAAAGAGGACAAAGTATATTGTTTACTAGGAATCTTCGGGGTATTCTTATCGCTTATATATGGAGAAGGAGAAGTATATGCGACTCTACGGCTAAAGGAGGAGATACAAAGGCGGCAAGATAGGCGGGGAACAGAAAGTCTGCAAGACTTAACAGGTACGTTCTCGTTTAGGCAAAGTAGCATTCTTTTATACGGGTTATTATGTAGCTAACGATGTGTAGTGTCCTCGTTGTTACCTTTCCCAAGAAACGAACTTTTCATCGGTCGAAAAAACCAGCTTCAATATCTCGAACAATTTCTTCTTTCCTCCAACACCCACCGACGCATAACAATATGTGGACTAGGAGGTTGCGGTAAATCAGCACTTGCCCTTGAATTTGCATATCGCGCGCTGGCGAGACATGCTAAACGTCTGGTTTTCTGGGTGCCTGCTATCAGCCAAGACAGCTTTAAGCTTGCTTATCGGGAAATCGGAACCCGCCTTCGTATACCAGGAATTACCGATGACAACGCAGACATTTGGAAGCTCGTTAAAGAGACACTAAACTTAAGTAGCTTGGGCGACTGGCTAATGGTCGTTGATAATGCTGATGACCCTGGCGTCCTATTAGGTACCACTAATAGCGATCCGATGTCAGCTCGACTGAGCGACTATCTCCCGCACAGTAATAAAGGCACAATACTTTTTACAACTCGGAGTAGGAAAGCGGCCGGAGATTTAACGCAAAGCTGTGTTTTAAAGCTGAATGATATGAGCAAAACTGAAGCTAAGCAGCTGCTAGCGCAGCGAATAACGAAGCAAGCGTTGCTTAATGACAAGTTGGCTGTTGACGAACTATTAAATATACTTACACATCTACCGCTTGCTATTGTACAGGCAGCCGCTTTCATCAACAATAACGATATTGCAGTATCTGGGTACATAGCATTGTTCCGACAAACTGGTTTAGAGACGGAGCTTTTTAGCGAGCATTTCGAAGACCCTAGTAGATACCGAGAGATGGACAGCACGATTGCAAAAACGTGGCATATTTCGTTTGATCAAATACGTAAGCAAGATCGGCTTGCTGGGGAGTACCTTTCGTTCATGGCGTGCATCGATCGCATCAACATTCCCCAGTCGCTATTACCTTCTGGGGGCTCTTTGGTGCAGCAAGCCAAAGCGCTTGGAACCTTGACAGGATACGCATTTATTGTAGAGCGCCAACAGACGGTACAAGAAATAAACGGAGAAAGGTTCTTCGATATGCACCGACTCGTCCACATGGCGTCTGTCTGGTGGCTAGACGGACATAACCAGCGAGTGACTTGGGCGGGCACAGCAGTGGCCCGACTGGAGCAGCTAGTGCCGTACGGCGGGCATGAAAAGAAGGAAATATGGAAAACGTATCTTTCGCACGCAATTTACGTTGCTGGACTTAATGGCGCAGTGAATGAGACGGCAAGGGCTTCGCTTTTAGATCGGGTGGGACGGTGTCAAGCAAGCCTCGGGCAATATTCAGCAGCAGAAACAGCGCATCAACAAGTACTGTCATTAAGAGAAAAGAGATTAGGAAAGAAACATCTCTCCACGCTGACGAGCATGGGTAACTTGGCGCTCGTGCTGGATAGCCAAGGCAAGTATGAGGAGGCAGAATCGATGAACAGGAAAACGCTGGCGCGGTCGGAGAAGGTGCTTGGGCCTGAGCATCCTGACACGCTGACGAGCATGAGCAACTTGGCGCTCGTGCTGTGGCACCAAGGCAAGTACGAGAAGGCAGAACTGATGAACAGGCAGACGCTAGCGCGGTCGGAGAAGGTGCTTGGGCCTGAGCATCCTGACACGCTGATGAGCATGAGCAACTTGGCGCTCGTGCTGGATAGCCAAGGCAAGTATGAGGAGGCAGAATCGATAAACAGGCAAACGCTGGCGCGGCGAAAGAAGGTGCTTGGGCCTGAGCATCCTTCCACGCTGATGAGCATGGGCAACTTGGCGGGAGTGCTGTGGCGCCAAGGCAAGTACGAAGAGGCAGAATCGATGAACAGGCAAACGCTGGCGCGGCGAGAAAAGGTGCTTGGGCCTGAGCATCCTGACACGCTGATAAGCATGAGCAACTTGGCGCTCGTGCTGGATAGCCAAAGCAAGTATGAGGAGGCAGAACTGATGAACAGGCAGACGCTGGCGCGGCGAAAGAAGGTGCTTGGGCCTGAGCATCCTTCCACGCTGATGAGCATGGGCAACTTGGCGGGAGTGCTGTGGCACCAAAGCAAGTACGAGAAGGCAGAATCGATGAACAGGCAGACGCTGGCGCGGTCGGAAAAGGTGCTTGGGCCTGAGCATCCTTCCACGCTGATAAGCATGGGCAACTTGGCGGGAGTGCTGGAGCGCCAAGGCAAGTATGAGGAGGCAGAATCGATGAACAGGCAGACGCTGGCGCGGCGAGAGAAGGTGCTCGGGCCTGAGCATCCGGACACGTTGGCGAGCGTGTACTGCCTCGCTCACCTCCTTGCAAATCGGCATCGCTACAACGAATCTCTTGTTCTGTATGAAAAAGCATGCGCTGCGTACAGCACCGCCCTTAGTATAGATCATCCGACTACTCGAGCGTGTCGCCAACATTATTCCGAAGTGCTTGCATCGCAAGAGCACGGTCGGTCTGCTCTTCCTCCTAAGATACCAGATAGCGGCGTAAGCATGCATACAGGCAAGGGATCAAAGCTGTCACGTGGGTTGGCGAAAATGGATATTAAAGGCTCGAAATTCTCTCTAAAATAACAGAATTTTATGTGTGTATAGTACGCTGCATGAAATCATGCAGCTATGATCTTACAAACAACCATGTATACTCACTAGCATGTGCTACAAGAATAAGCGTGCGTATAGTAATGCTATAAGGTCGGCGCGGACGCAAGTATTCGAGAAGTCATACTTGAAACAAGCCTCAGTCTTGCGGTCGGGGTACGGGATGGGAGTGAGGAGGGTGGTTGGGCCTAGCTTGGATATAGTAAACTTTATATAACGATAGTGCGAGGTCCCGGAAGTCGCAACACCCCTAGGCCTCCAGAGCCTCCTAGGATATTCTTTCTTGGGATCTTTAATCATCTAGCTAGTAAAATAGTGTCGCGTTGTGTACGTGAATTCAATAGAGCGTAGCAGAGAGTGTATTGAAGCTCGTAGAGCTTTAGGTCAATACAGGTAAAAAGGTTGAATTGAGTTCTAAGTACAAAGGAAACCTCTCGCGTAATATAAAGCTTCCCGCACGTGATTGCTAGGCGCGTGGAGCTCACCGCCAAGAGGCGGTGAGCTTAAGCGAACTTCGCCTTGGCGATTCAGGAGCGCTGCCTTACATAATAAATAGCCACGTGCCTAACGTACTTGATCAGTAAGCTGGCCATGTCATCATCCTGGCCACAATCCCTGCAACCACCACTATTTTTCAATTTTGATTTGCAATTGTATCATAACTACTTAAAATATCAATTTACGGAATGAAATATTTGATTTATTGACGATCAGAGCATGTGCGAGCAGTGTGCTCTAGCGATTTACATATACTACACTTCGCTGGAGCGCGTGTACGTGCTGGAGCTGTCACGGCACGCGCTGTGGATCTACAGATACAGAGGGCAACGGTGGTGCAATACGAGAATCTATAGCTAAGGAAGGAAGAGGGAGCTCGAGGAGAGCAGGCTATATATACACGAGGAGCTCGGGGAGCTCGCCTAATATGGATCACGTGTGCTTGGGAGCACGCGACGTGACAACGAGAATCTTTTACTTCTCGAAACTCGAATCAGCTATGCGGCGCGTTACTCCAAGAATCTATTATCGTCGCCCGGGTTTTCAACTGTTTAAAATCGTTTATTCGCACCAAAAAAGGCAATAGTTGCAAGCTTAATGCTTATAGCAAAATGCACTGTAACAGCCTCATTTCCACTTCGACCCGTCGACGGCATAATATTTCCAAATATAAGCTATTTCACACTTAAAATCGACATATTTCCGAATTCCTAAAACGCCGAAAGGTTCAGGACCTGGTAATATTGTCGATTTTCATTTCCGTAAAGTCGTTGGCGCTTTAAAAACCATAGTAGCTCAACAACTCTATTGCTTAGGAAGCCTTTCCGCGAGCCGGCTACCTTGTATAACCCTTTTTATAGCATGGTTTTTGTTTCTAATTGTATCAGGAACCCTCGTAGTGGCGTTTAAGGAGAGAAAAAGAAATATTGGTAATGGTGTTGTGATGAAAAAAAGGAGGTTGGTGATGACAGGTAGCAGAAAATCCTCGATAATTTAGGTACGTTTTAGCTGCAGAGCCGCATTTCAGCTGACTAACTAGCCTTGGCACGGTATTTAGTATTATTGCCAATATGATATGAGATCCGATTTCCATACTAATACTAGCGCTCTACAAGATATCTCATACTAATACTAGCGTAGTATCAAAAAGTCGATCTCATATGTCTCGAGACTCGATATTACTAAATACTACGATACTAACTCGTTCACTGCACGAACCAGGCCAATAAGTACATGCGTAAGCCTGATTTCAGAGTAGGAGATTTTTATGGGTTACGACTAAGCATTGGAAAAATCACCGGCCAAGTCGCAAGCCAGCTAATCAGGTAGAAGGACCTTTTGAGATTCTAGAGCAAATAGGCTACTCGTACAAGCTTAAGCTTCCGGATTCGATGAAAGTCCACCCTGTATTTCACGCTGAGAAGCCTCGTAAAGCCGCGGACAATCTACTGTCCAGTCAAGAGAACCCTGAACCGGACTCTATTATAGTCAATGATGAAAAAAGGAGTAGGGGTTTCAAGAGGTTCTAGCTGTACGACTGGTAAGTGGAACAACTCAAGGCGAACAGGGATCTCGATCCGTAGATCTCAGGGGAGAGGACTCAGAAGTGTAAACGACTGTCAATTGTAATAACTAAGAGAACAAGCCACACACAGAAGAAGGGAAGGAAAGCAGTGCTTTATATACAAGAGACTGGCCAGGGCCCAGAGTAAGCAAGGCCCTGTAGTATCAAGGTGTAACAGCCAGGATCAGTCAAACTAGTTCAAGACCCCGGATATGGAATAAAAGTCCTTATGGGGAAAGTTAAGGGCTTCAGCTGCAGTCCCTTCAGGACTGCAAACTGTTTGATTCTAGAGGTATGGCCCGAAATGGGTTGTCCTAGCCCTCTCACGCTACGTGCGGAAGCATTGAAATTGTCTCTGTTGGTACGAGTGAATAGCACACCCCACGACGGACGGATCACATGGATGTATTATAGCTCTCGTACGTAGATTAGCACTTAGAACGAACAAGAACAAGTCAACCACCTGCAACGAGCATATATGGCACTGCTCTGATATCGCGGTGCTACGTGCCCCGCGGGTAACCGACTTGGGCGAATACAAGTTATCAGAACCAAAAAGTATCACTGCAGAGTGATACTAACGCTTCCTTTCTTCTGTCTGTAGCTTGTTCTCTTCGTTATAACAATTGACAGACGTTCATACTGAGGCACCACTCCACTTGTAGCAACGCCGCGTACTTGACACGTGGTTGCTGGTAAGTAGAATGCGGTAAAAGTTCATGATTGTTGCTACTACAATAATGCGTTCTCTTATATGCTACAGGTGGGTCATGTGACCGAGTTCTTTGTTCACCCCCCATTCACACCCCATTCACTCCTCCATTCGCTCCTCCATTGACTCAGGACCATACTAACACATACCTTTGAGTCCCCCTTCCTGAGACCTACGGATCGACACCCTGCCCGCCTTGAGTTGTTACAGCAGCCCTCTTGCAAGCCTGTATTTCCATCACTGTGATACCTTCACAGATCCTCTAATTGATTCCCTGCCTAATAGACCCTATTTCTGACGACTCCTCCGTTGATTCAGGACCCACAAAATCCCTTTTACGTGACTGACATACCAAAAAAAATTCTTTTTATCTGCAGTTAAATCAGCCCTCATCCTTTCGCTATCAAAACAAGCGACACATATTATTTCTTGAACATCTCACCTCTATCCATCCACAATTAATTCAAAAGACTAATCCTAAACATGAACCCACAAAATCAGCCACTTATTGAGCTTGATTGCAGTGCGAGTCCAGGATCTAGAACGGTCCTCAATAACGACCAGATTCAGATTTATGTAGCTTCTTTTTCATATAACGACGTTGGACGCTTGACCCTTGACGCTGAGAACTATTCGAAGCAACCTGAATCTGTCCGGCTTGGAGATGCTTCAATACACGAGAAACCTTTTATTGCAGCTTTTCTCCATCATTTTTCTCAAGTATCATGCTTTTGGGGCCAGAAGAATATATGGATATGGTCCAAGTTCATAGTGTAAGTAATTAAAACTCGTATAAAAGTAATCTTGCTAAAATCAAGTAGCTTTACCGAGATTGTCGGAAACGAAAATCATCACGGAATAGTCAAAGAGCTAGCGACAAAATATGATTCTGGGATAGCTTCGCAAAATGTTCTTGCGGCTGAAATGTTGCCAGATGATTTGATCAGAGAGTCCTCGGATTTTAGGGCTTATCTATTCTGGCGGAGCTGGACCGGTCGTCCTTTTGCGAATATGCCGGATCCCCGCGACGCGCAAAATAGTATAATGAGATCACAGCTTACATGGGCTTATGGTACTCAAGCTTGTGATAATTTAACACGGCTTGTCAAACAGGCAAAAGAGAAAAAGGAACAAAGCGTCAACGCCGCTTTAGGGATAAATACCCTAACTGAGCCGCCCCAATATCGTTCGATAGTGAGCGTAGAGATGTTCCTATATAACAAGTTCCAACATAGTCTCAATCCCAATTTGGGTTTCTCTCCTACGCTGTCGGGTAATGGAGTTTCAGTACACACCAATGGAAGAATATGCGTCGCCTTTCTTGACCAAGATTATAACGAATGGCTGGGGACTCAAGGGGTACCTTTTTAACAAATGTCACGATCCTAATACGGGCGCCAGTGATAGCTGTTTCTAAGATATCAAATACGAAGATTATAAACTAAAGAGAAAAGGTGCAGCTACTGCTGGAACTGCCCTATATAACCCAGGGTAGTACGTGATTGCTATGATCGTGACAATAACCCCCCTCCTAGTAAGCTCGACCTCGAGCCTGAGGACTATCCGTAATACCTGATATCTATTTCCTTACAGCCCGTTACGGCTGTGCTGTTCCTAATAACGCTTTCTTTCACCCGTAACTAGCCCGCAAAAGAAATGCTATTGACTAACCCCGAGAACATGGCTTGTTGTCGTTTTTCTTTCGCTCGGGGTATCCGGCGACAGATTTCGGGCTCGGTACGCGTATTCGATAGCGAGTTGCGAGTTGTTTTACAGCAGTTAGCCATTTGCATTAAACCGAAGTGTTTGCGCCTACCCAACGCCACCCAGGCCAACGAGCGCAGTTCGAGACCCTAAGACAGCGCATTTCTAATGGATCTGATCGAATATCCCTCGCTCAACAAAGTCTGTGTCGCGCATGAAGGGTATGTCGATCAATGGGTTTGGTGGGGTCTCTGGTCTCGCTGGGCGGCGTGGCCGTTATTAGCGCTGGTCAGCTTGGACCCTTGGCCTTGCAACTTACCAGATGTGGCATGGTGATGGAACTCGGCATTTACTGGATCATCGATTCTTCCTGCTTGGAAGCCGGAGTTAGAGTGACCAAAAGATATCGCGGATGCCATTGCAGCAGAGTAGTTTGGCGGCAAAGGGTTCACAGCAGCTGAGGGAGTCAATATACTTGAAGTTCGCAATCTTCAGCCGCAAAGGCTTGCGCCAACCCTTCTAATCAAATTGAATTGCGCCCCCGAAGCCTCAGCTCCTGGTCTCGATATTCGTTTTACGCCTCCTCCTATCACCTGCAAACACAAATGGCTGATCCTCTCAGTATTACCGCTAGTGCCGTTGGCATTATTGTGCCGGCTTTGCATGGCACACGACTACTTCTAGGAGACCTGCAACAGCTCAAAGCTATGATATAACACCTGGGGTTTTGGCAAAACCCTTATAGGTGCACGGACCAGTTCCATGTTGCTATGACATAGCACTGCTGGCCCTTATTCCAGTAGTAGTGCACCCGATGGATTTCAGGTCTCATGTGATGCTGGCGCGATTCGAGCCTCGTATTACTTTTCTCCGTAATTGGAGTCGCACTTGCCCAATTTTGCGCTAGCCAACCCCGCAGAAAATGGGCATCTTGTGTCGCAATAACCATAATGAATCCGTTTACCACCTGCATTCGAGCCCTGCACGTCTGCACCAACAAATGGGACACAGATATCCAATCATAAATACCCCAGCACTTCTTCAGACACCACCTTAAGTTTGGCCTTTGCTTGGAGACTTATTCTCTCCAGGCTGCGCCAACTCCATTTCCCTCGATTTACCTCTTCATCATTTCTCGATGTCCAGTACTCGAGAACAGATACCACCGCGTCGCAAAAGACAGCGCACTGAAGCTGGCTCACTTGACGATCGGCCCGAATCACAACCTTCACAATGGCTTAAGTCGAGCATAAGACTCTATTCTGCGGCATTCTACGATTCCCTCTCGAAGGTGTGGCTCACTTGCCGAGCGTTGAAGTAGCTCGATCGACGAACAAGTCAAGCCAACAGCCTACAGCGGCCTGCTTCTACGCCTCAACGCGTAACTCGAAACACTTCGAACAAAATACAGAGATTTGCCAGAGACGGTAGCCCAGAGCTTCGTGATCTTCGAGGGGTAAGGCCGAATTGCCAAAGTATCTAGCTCATTTCTAACTACTCCCTTTTAGTACCCAGCGCCGAGGGACGTCACACGCACGATGAGCTCCAGCCATTCCTCCGGAAGCAGGCAGACCAAATCTACAGTGCCGGCGAGCGCATCCTCGAAGACCAAAAGATGACCCGCTTATGATAAAGATTTCGAGCAGCACCTTACCGATCATCACATCTACATACGTGACCGAAAATCGAAGTCAGGTGGTTTGGAAGGGCTCCAGCAAAGACTTTCACAACCAAGACCATCCCTTTCACCATCCCGCTTTCTCAGGTTGTGGTAGCAAAATAGTTACCTGTTCAAAGGATGCAAAGTGCGACAGGAGAAATGGCTCCTTGTTCCAAGGATGGAAAAGCGTGACAGCAAAAATGGCCGCTTGATAGAAGTGTAGTAGCAAAAATAGCTGGGTGGTACCAGAAGCAATTGGTCGAGGGATGCAAAAGTGCGATGGCAGAAATGGCTGCTTGTTTGGAAGTGGCGTGGTAGCAGAAGTAGAAACTTTGTTAGAAGTGGTTTGGTAGCCAAAATATCAGCTCATTCAAAGTATGTAAAGGTGTGGCAGCAGAATTGGCTGCTTGGAATAGGTGTAAAGGTGTGATGGCAGAACCGACTCCCGGCTGCAATTATTTTGGGAGCCCCTAAATTGGCCCTCGCTTATTCCTAACGTTTTTAAGTTTGATATCAGAGTCAGAATCAAGAAACGATTTTTATAAGCGTAGTCCGGCTTTGAATAAATTACAAATGGAGGATTAGTTAGAGAAAGCCTCAGTCTTGATTTTTGTCACTTTGGACTTGAAGAATTGAAGGGTGGTGGGTGTAATGGTGGTTTCGTTGGGGTCGCGCAGTCGCAGAACAGCCGTGAGGTTTACCAACTATACCGCCTCGATTCGCTTTACCAGCTCACCACTTACACAGCCTGTCTTCATGCCATCCTTGTGCAGCCCAGCTCTTCTTATACGGAAAAACACCTTGGTCAGATCAACGAGAAGGAGGAACCACCTCTCAAGTACCTAATCTTTTACATCAGTAAGTACCTCGAAGGTTGGTCTGCCAGCCTCATCTCGCTGTAGCGAGGCAATCATACTTTTCGCCTCTTTCTCGAAAGCACTCGCAGAAGCGGCATTACGGCCACCTGATAGCTCGGAACCATCAACTGGCCACCCACTCCACCCCGGCCCAAAAAACAACAGCGCTAGCGCAGAATCCTTTAGAAGTGGCTGGTGTCTTGTCACGACAATCGATGCTAGTAGCAAGATACCAACGATTACAGCCTCAGATAGTGGTAGGATCATCCACTCCCAACGCACATGAACATATATCTCAGAGGTGTATGTGCGCCCTGTGTGATTCGTAACATTCAGGTTCGAATTCCAGTTATGCACAATATTATTGACCGTATCAGCGTAGTTGTACACCAGCTGCGTGAAGTTACCTCTGTACATGAACATGCCGAAGTCCATGAGGCCATCCATTGTGTTCGGGGTTCCGAGTGCCACGACCTGATTAAAGAGCATATCGCGCAGTTGCTGGAGTCGATTGTTGCTCAAATTACCCATTCGATAGATTTTGCCAGTCGTGTTCTGCTGGAATATATCGATGTTTCCGTCTACGTCAACGCCACCTATCGTGACAATATCACCTTGTGTTCCTTTAAACTGTAGTTTCTGTGTCGCTACTTTACCAATATGTAGCTTACTATCACTTGCTGTAACTTTCTCGAATGTTTTCTCACACCAATTCCACGTGAAGTAAAGTATGTCTACAGGTGGAGATTGCGTCGGATCGGGGTGGCTTGAGTATGGGGGCGTGCGACGCCTCACAGCAAGTGAGTTGCTAGCGACTAGCAGAGTTCCCTCTTGCATATTGACTAAACTATCGTCGCTGCGGCGGGTAACACGAGAGGGATCTAGGAGGATAGAAAATATGGGATCTGATGTTGCTGTACCGATCGGAGAAGCGGTTCTTGTGCGCGATGCCTTGGTTTTTGGGACGGTTGTTACTGGCAGACCTGAGATGTTGAGATTGGTGTTGGGGAGAGTTGTAGTGCCAGCAGACGAAGGCTTCGGTGTTGCCGTGCTTCTAGTATCTCGATACAACGTGGTGAGGATTAGACCGGCAGTACCCCACAAAGTGAAAGTTGCCTGGACTGAGTGAGTCTGGTCTTCTAAACCATATGTGTAATTGCAGGCAAGAATGCTGCTCCGAATGCTACAGTTGACAACTGCCTCTGCGGTGACGTTTCGGACATCAGCACAAAGGCTTAGAGTACTGAAGTCCTCCCATTCACACTTTGCAGCTGGTTGAGGGCACGTAAAGTGTGGATCAAATGGGGATCCCATTAAGCCGCTACGTATGTTATTCTCGAAGGGAAGAGCTACCTCGGGGGGGTAGAACCGTCTGTTTATCGCAGTTTCATCGTTCAAGACTGGGATTTGTTAACTTCAAGGTGGTCAAAATATGAAGAATAAAAATTATGAGACATGTATACGTACATTCAAAGGGTTCTTTGGCTGCGTAGCCGTTTGCCTGAGCTATTACTGCGGTCACATTGGAAAGTTGTACTTGACGGGTCGGGAAGTCTAAGATTTGCTGTGCACTAGGTCCGATGCCGAGGCTGAGAATCGTGCACAGGGCCAACGAGGAAACGAGAAGATCTCGAAAATGGACGTGGAATAGGATGACAAAGGAGCCCCAAGGTCCGCGGCTAGCATTGTCGTAGAGCTGCAGGTGGCTGAGCCGGTTCGGTTGCTTGAAGTGACCCCATTTCAGCTGGGATATGCACGCAGCGATGGGAACGAGCATGGCTGTACGCGCTATTACGGTCAAAATTGCAATAACTGAGCTTATTTGAATCTTGTAAGGCCAGCTTTTCAATGGTTTTTCGTCAACATGGTGAAGAAGCAGAGCCATAAGTGTCATGCAGACCGCACTCAGGAACGAAGCTCCTATTTCTTCCCACCACCATTGAGACTTTGGTGTGTTGCTGTTGCATTTCTGTGTATTAGAAGAATTTGAATCTTGTGCATCAGCCATATCGGCGGGTCCATTAATGTAATCTCGTGTGTAAAGGCGCGGTAGAAGCGAGATGAGTAGAATGAAAGAGCAGCAAAATAGCAGGGCAGTATGGGCGGTGCTTTGTATTTAGCAGTAAGACAATGAAGATAGCCTTTCTAATTGCCTTAGTAGTCAGCCTCAAAAAAGGCTGAAATAATTGTATTAATAGTTCATCTCTACATTTACGGGAGGACCCCTGGCGGCCGGCAGGAGAGGCAACCACGGCATAGATTCTTCGACAAGCCTTTTATGTGTTACTTTCCAACCAAAATTAGTTACTGTATGTTACCCAAAGCGGAAGAGGCTTGCATGAAGATACCTATGACACGTTGATTGGGACATGGCTACAAATGATAGGCTAGAGGTTATCGGCGCTTAATATGTGGCTGATTAAAACAACACTTCAGGGCCGCCATACTGCCAAATAAGCGCTCCGGCCTATATCGGCCGCAGATTGAAACGACACCTACGGTAAGTGCTGAGTCAGTGTTTCAATTATGGAGGATTCTGGATGGTAAGTCCTTGGAAATCGCCTCCAAGAAGCCTCTTCAGGGATGAAGGTTCTTATGATGTTCATATCTAAGTTTACCTTTACCGAGTGTATTAATGGTAATACTGTTAATGTTGGTACTAAGGCACTAGTGAGATTACATGACCCACCGGCGCATGACTAGTGTCAAAAAGTGCAGCGCCACACCCAATATTACCAAGAGTGACTTATATTCTGACAACTAGCTTGAGCTTAGATAGAGAATAACAACAACAACATCTATCACCACAAATTATTGCAATACCGTTCGGACCGACACTGATCAGTTAGGTCAACACGAAGATTCGCTGCCGTAGGAGAACTTCCGGGGCGTGGCAATCGTTAGGTTGGATAAGATGAACAAGCGGCCTCCCGCTGTGCAAGACCAAAGTCCGTGATTTTTGGATACATCTTCTTCAAAGCGTCGTCGCCGTTGATGTTCCCAAAGTCGTTGTGGCATCGGTATACCATGCGATCGCCCACACATTTCTGGGCCATAGGATGCATGACCTGCCCTTGGACAAAGGCTTCAATAGTCGGCTAGTCCTCGAAAGTTTATCTAGTTTCAAGTCTACACGAAACAACTTAGTACGAGATCCATAGAAGAAAGGCTTTGAGTACGGATAAGGAAGTACCTGTGTGGATCACATGGCGTTCTGAATGTAAGTAGTCCAGGCCATCTAGGAGAATTTGGAGATATGTCTTGATCAAAGGCATTAATGGACGAGTGACCCTATCTTCGCCAGTGACTCGCCTCCTAAACAACCAGAGCGGTTCTCGCATCGGCTCGAAAACTAGAGAGAGATGTAGAGCCCCTGTAGGTGAATTAAGGCCGAAGCTCTCGATTGCTGTCGCAATGATGGCGCGTCCACGGTGTTTAGAGTTGGCAGAAAGATGGATGGTCATATCCAATTCATGTCTTGCATCCTCTTCCTTCACTGAATTAGAAGTGCAGATTTTGATGACGACATACTTGGTCGGTTCCAACCAACCTCGACTAAAAAGAGCGAGTTAGAGAGCTATAAATAAAACCACTCTATGTATGAACGGGATCCAGAAGCAGCAGGGAAGGAAGTGCGGCTAACGAAGGGGAGAATCTCAAACTACCTATGGGTGTCACGTGCAAGCCAGACAGTAGACGATGAGCCCCAGCCGATCTTGGTCTTCAGTTCGTATCTACGGTTTAGCACGTCCCTGGGATGTGCAGGGTAGAAGTGATGTGGCCTATAACCGGGGACATTCTCTTCATCCATGGGAACATCGAACGGAAGCGACTCGGGCAGCGGAGATGCTGCGACACGAAGGACCGGCGACCCCTACCGCCGAACATGGCCAGCATGTTAGCGGGCGCGCGGATGCATGTGGTGCGAAGGGACTGATAAGTACCACAGCTAGCGGCTACCTTTAGAATGTAAGAGGGAAGGCAGAACATCGTTTGTCACAATGGATGATTTTATAAGGCTCGCGAGGGGGAATTTAAGGTTTTCAGCCTTGGCGCTAAACTAATTCTTGGCGACGTGCACTATGTTCTACCTTAGTCTATCCCGGTTTCTGTCACGCCCTGGCCCTTTCTAGCTTAGAGCTTGGCATCTGAAGCCACAGGGCTCCGCAAATTCATTTACTTCGTAAGATCGCTACAGGGGTCGGTACCACTAACCAAACCGACCAACATTCTTTTTTCGCCAGCGTCGCATGGCTGGAATTTGTTGCCTGAGGATAACTGTCATCAACGAGGGCTCCCAGCCTTCCCTCATTGTCACTCTAATCTCTCGCGCAGCTTTAGGAAAATCTTGCCATGGCCAGCAACGTGTCATCACGCTTCACGCCATATCGATAGTTGTTCATATAACCGACATCAATGATGGCAGCGATGCAGGCCGTCCCGCACTCGGGCATCAAGTACGTCCGACTTCAACAACACAAAGGCACAGGTGAGAGAGCAGTACCAATAACAAATACTGGCATTGTGGTGCAAGCCCCGTGGACGTCTGCCATGTTATTGGCAGTAGGCTCCTTACCCTTAGATAGCACTATGCGTGCTCCGAACCTGGGTACACTGACTCTAAGATCAGCTTGGAGTAGCTTATGCGTGTATTTAACCCTTAAACCAAAGGACGGGCTAACCAGAAGCTACGGGTACTGATTTGTGATGGCTTCGGGATGCACTACCCTCTCACGCCTCCCACAAGCTCCAGCCCTGTGATGTCGGAGTCTTTGCCTAATCATGTTCCTTGGCAATACATGACGCATTCGTACATGCAATAGGTTGGCAATGAGGGGCAGACACGGGGCCAACAGATCGCTATCAACAACACCTTCTGCTGGATGCGCATCGTTGTTATCATGATCGGCACGCATTACACGCAAGGCAAGTCCAATAGTTACAACTATATGGGGACCCCTGTGTACTTTAACCACGACATTTTACTCCTGCGGTCACATCAAATGCCGAAATGTACAAACCAGCACTTGCCTAACTCCTGCGACCAGTACAACATACCACACTTAAAGCACACATAAGCCTGAGGACCTGAGAGAGCATCTCTTCTCCTTGCGCCTGCGGTCCGACCCGACAAGATCTTTAATCTTCGTCGAAAAGACACGAGTGGTTTACAGAGCACACGGCAGACACTTGGTCTATACTGCGCACACAACACTACACAACTTAGAGAGGGATTCGGGATCTTTTGGGGTCTAGGGGTACATGAGCATAAAGGAGGCGATTTGGACGAGAGAACGTTGTTGGAAGGTTTTCTCCTGTGAGGATTAGGGGGGTTGTGGAATCACGGGTGATCTTTCGAGAGGAGATTCAGATGGCATAGATCTTGGCTCTAGGATAAATGAGCTGGGGAAGTCCTCGTCTCGAACATTAATAAGGCTAGCCAATGATGCATAACTCTCTGAGGTGAGGGGCGGGACCCATTATACACTCTTTTGTGATTTCTGTCGTATTGCAAATGAATTTCCTCGGGACCCGTGGCCGCTCTATATGGTTGGGAGTTAACACCGCGGCCATTTAGGACCTTTGAGCTCACGGAGGATACTGCTCATTTGCCCTGTTACTTTACTTTCAGATGCGGGCTGTTGTTACCTTGACCATTGGTTAATAATAGCGTGATTCACAAGAGCAACTTTGACCTAATCGTTCCTGGTATGTCCTGCGAATGCATGAAAATTTTGTTGAAAGTATCGCTCGCTACTGTAAGTTCAGAAATTTTCCTCGATAGCTCTGATGAGAGAATCTAGCCGCTCGCCACGATTGTATGCGCGCTTACCCTCCGAACCATGTAATGCCGAGAAGTACTGCTTGAAAGATCGACACAGCTCAATAACCTCTCTGAGATGCTCTTCTGTCAAAAGCGTCTTACCACCTTCACCTTTCTCTGCATGATGTTCGGCCAATGCAACGGCAGTTTGGAATGCTACCCATGTGAGGAATTTAGTCAGCGGTGTAGTCCAAATATAATAGATAGTGCGTGGTGTTTGTACCGTTTCGGATTTCCCTGCCGTTCATTTCGAAACTTTGCATCTCACTTGAACGCAGATACTCCTTCACCGCATACTTCACCTGCATCGAGGGCCTCTCGGCCTCCAACTTTTTAATGAAGGTTTCCCACACCATCTGGCGTTGCTTGGGGTTGAGTTCAGGGTAGAACAGCTGTATATGTACGCGCGAAAGAATAGCGTCATCGAAAGCCCCCACACGATTGGTTGTGAGGAATAGAATACCATCGTAGAACTCGAGGGCCCGCAGAAAGCCTAAGACTCAATCAGCGAAGGTTCCCCTTTTGATACCACGTCATTGGCGTTGACTTAATGTTGGAAAGATGGATATCATACTTGCGACTAGACTGCTTCTATGCAGGTCTTTGATTGTACGATTTGCAACGAAGACATCTGCCTCGTCGATTAAGAGAACTGCATTCCAACTCTTCGCTGTCTTGAAGTTTGAAGTAAGATTTTCTTCTACATCCTCCGGTGTGATGCCAATATCGCTGGTTGTAAGAACCATCAGTGGTCTTTCTAGGAAATTGGCAATGCATTCTGGTGTTTCTGTCAGTCGAAATCACTCTAATCGTGGCAAAACATACCAGCAGTGAATGTTTTCCCTACACCAGGCCCGCCGTGTAAAAGAAATATCAATCCATCGCCCTTCCCTTCCACGTAGTCCGCAGCCCAAGACTTCTCTAATATTTGCTGCCCGTATCGGTTCATTCGTGCGTAGCTTTCGGTTAGCGATTTGAGAGTGCTTAATTTGCCGTCATCCATGACCAAGTTCTCGATCATTTTTCGCTGGAATTTAGGCTCCGAGAGGTTTCTAACATACACTTTTTCTATGCTATAGTTAGCTTAGCACAGAAAAGACTCGGTATTAGCATTACGTACCCCAGGTCCGGGTTTTGAAAACAAAAGCATGAACATATTTTGGACACAAGAAATACTGGTGATCTGTCAGCGTTGAGCTATCAGCCCTAGTGATGTCGTCATAGTCATAAAATAATGGTGTTTTTTCCGCTACGATAGTCTTCTCGTTGTGACATACACTGCATGGGCAGTCTGATACGAAATCTCTTTGGTCGCCCTTATCCATCAATGTAGGGACTTCTCCACCAACAGAACGCAAGAAGGGATATTTCTTCTTTTCCAGATGATATTCCTTCTTCACCTTAGAATAATAGTTACTCTGGTCTACCATGACCATACCATGAACCTAGAAAATGGTCAATACATAAATGAGAGAGGTCTGAATCTTCATACACACCTCATTTTTTGGAAACTCCACTACCATACCTTTATGAAACATGCATTTTTTCTCAACTAAATCCCAGTAATGTGCGCCTTCTTTGATGGCTTGGGCAACTGTTTCGTTCTTCTTGGCTTCTGCAAAATCTTCCAGCGTGCCTAGAACTATGATGTCCCAGTTGTTGCTGCTTTCCCCATCAAACTTTTCAGAGTACCATGTTTCCAACTTGCGGCCCAAGTACAACCCATCATACGCCATTGACCAGCCTGAAACGGTCCAAGACCGCCGAGGATGCACAAATATGCCCCCTGATACAGAGTGCACAACATAGTAGCGCCATTCATGATGGTCATTTTCTCGCGGACTGCGGAGGCCAGTGGTGCCAGGCTTCATGGCCACCCACTGGTAATCGAAAGTGAAATAACCTCTCTTGTTACGCTCAATTTCAGCATGGACCATTTTCATTACCTCCTTATCTAAAAAACGGAGGAGAAGTTCGAGGTGCTTGTCCACGTCTCTCTCGCGAACACACATCTCACTAGGGTTTTTTTTCATACAAGCTTCTCGGAAGCAACGCAATTCGTTGTAGTGGTGCACAAGGACTGGGTATGGCCAGCTGACATCAACGGTGTTGCCACTCAAGTCCTGGCTCGGATAGTATCGTACAACAGACCGTAAGGCGTGTATTATTGCAATTGAATGAATCCGCAAGTAGTAACTCGGAACCAAGCCAGACATTGGCAGAGTTTTGTCTTCAGCTCCTTCCCCAGTCTTAAAGTTCATGTCGCTGTCTGGCGCCGGTTTTGTACGGAAAACTGAAACACGTTCAAAAGCAGGCATATTGTTACCATTTTCACCCCCTAGATTAGAAATGTCGGCGTCTACTTCGGCTACTTGGTACCGCTCCCTAAACTTGCCGTCTAGATCTTGCCATTCGATGCAATACCGGATCCAAGGCTCACTCTGCAGCACCTTGGCACTTTCTGATGAATTGATATCTTTCTCCGCTACGGAATCAGCGCCGTCAGCGCCGTCACTATAATGGTCTCGAGAACCATTTCCTGGCTCCTGATCAGAATGATTGACAACTTTGGTACTGCCCATGATTCACTTAAGAACTTTTTAGAGTGCAGATATTCGAGTATCTTGTGTGTATTAGGAGTCTTTGGCAGCAAATCGAATGGCTTTTTGCTTATGTTATGAATTGGACGGATGTACGGTAGACTGTGTTAGACTGTTTCCAACGAAGAAGACAAAAGGGGTTCCAGGTATCGATCGAGGCTCTTTCCATAGTAATATAAAGAGCTATGCACACAGCCTGCTCGGGAGCCTGATTTCTAAGGTGGAAGCATATAACCGAACCACTCACACAGCCTGAGCCAACTCAGTGTACAGCCAGCCATGTATTGTAACCCGACTTTAGGGCTTTAGACGAATGAACTTGTGCCTCTACGTCACACACTAACAGCTTCAAATTAAACTCGGGCGTAGTGGCGCATTTTCTTTGCGAATCAGTTTTTCGATTTATCCACGAACATGCTTTTGGCTCCGAAGTTTTGACCATATAGTACAAAAAGAGAACCGAACATATATTTGAATGAATCTTTACTTTTTGTTTCTTTTAACACGGCTCATTGAAATTGATCTCAATGTCCAAAAGTATGAGTTACTGCGACTTTATGTGGTGTTCCCGTTCCCACCGAGTTCCGATAAGGTGGTTGAAAACTCCCCGCTCACTTTCATTGATGAGATGGCTCGACTCAGCCCTGCTGCATGTCACTTGGCTGGCTAAGTGGGGGCACCAAGAACACAGCCACTGGCAACGCAATCTGGTCGGTAGCTTCAATAAACATCAAAGCTAGCTGCGAGTTACTTCTTTTCGCTATCCTATCCCTCAGACCTCTACAATGTCTTTAGGAAATTAGCACGAGCTGCTTCGCCATACTTCTTATTCCCAAGAGCTGTTTCGTAGAACAAAGCTATGGATGTTGCAGCTAGTGCGATTTCGCTAATCCATTTCACGATCAAAGGGTTGAAGATAATCCAAGAAACATTCTCATCTATGAAAGATGGACCTGAAATAGTCTCGTACGTTATCAAGAATGCGACTCATTTATTACACATTCTAGAGCGACTCAACAGCAGCCCTGTTGTAGCAAGGAGCCAAGACACAACTTTGTCGGAGATGTTAAATTCTTGCCATGCTGATGTGACAAGAATGGCGCAGAAGCTGAAAAGTGTCGACTTCAAGACAAGTGACGGCGTCAGGTCCAAGCTATGGAAGTCCGTAAAGTCTGTAGTTCAAGAAAAAGATTGGAAAGAATTCCAGTTGAGATTACACGCTCACTCTTGCTCTCTGAGTACATTCATCACGATTGAGGACAGGTTAGTCATTCTTGCTAAAGGCGTTTTCCTATTTTTAATCTAGTCGCTAATATTATGTTACTTCGCAGTGACAAACTGTTTGATATGAGTGACAAAATGAATACTAGTCACACACTCATTCAGGACCAGCTCCTCCGCTTATTCGACAAGTGTGACGCAATCGAAACCAAATGTGATAAATTTGGAGCTGTGGCGAAGAACTCTGAATTGCAGGGCATCATTAATTCTGTTCGCCAAGCTATACAATATCAGTTGCAACCGCTTCTTAGCCAACAGGCGCCATCAACTTCTCACGTAGAAAACTCACAGGATTTCCAAATTACACAAGCAACTGAAGAAATGTCTTCATATCCGCAGAATGTAGCCGCGAATAATGACCCAGATCGTAGAGTTGACCAGCTTTCTAATCTGGTAAAAGATAATAGAGATAATATCGGAGTTGAATCTGATGCAACGCTGGGTATTCTCAAAGACATTATGACCATTGTTGATGATTTGAAGAGCCTTACGGCTCAAGCTACAGCATTGTCAACGAGAACCCAGCCAGGCCACAGCTTGACAGGACAGCAAAGCCACCAAACGTTTGTGTATCGAGAATTTCGGTATACACCAGACCCCTTGCCCAGTGTTCCTCCTCAAACTCAAGATTATACAGAAGCTAGGAATGCTTCTGTTCCAGCAGTTGCGAGTATGTCCTACAGTATGCAGTGTTCAACATAAGCTAAAATATCTCTAGAAGATTGCTACTGGTCCATTGATGAGGTGCTGGCTAACGCCTCTATCCTTCAAGGCTTTTTCTCCCATGATCGCATCTGCTTGGCTAATACAATTGCGAGGCCTGCTATGGTTAACAGGCAAACTTTGGTGCGTCTAGTCCACTGGAGCGGAGCAAAGCCCCCCTTGCAAATGCTATGGATTAAAGGGAACTACACCACAGCCCGCGACTTGGAAAACAACATAACTAGAATTGGCCTTAAGGTAATAAACATTGCAGAAAAACTTTATCCTCATGTTCCGGTGATCTCATTTTTCTGTCAGCTTGGAGCATGGGATATCCTCAAGCCTGATGAACCAACCGAGACGAAAGCGTTAACTTCTCTGCTTTATGCGCTCATATGGCAGCTGCTTCAGATACTTTCCTCGCAGCTCTTGCGAGGCATTGAATTGTCGGAGAGCCGGTTCCGGTCTCTGGACGGGAGAATGGGGACGTGGAAAGCTGCCCTTGCTATCCTGGAAGATTTGGTCGGCCTGATAGCCAAGCCCACATATTGCATATTAGACGGTATACAATGGCTTGAGCACACCAGCACGCAAGCCTATTTGAGAGAGCTGCTTAGAATTCTCCGACATAAATTTCTGCACGTTTTGTTCACCACATCGGGATCATCAGTGAGTCTACGAGATGCTATTTCTAAGGATGAGACTGTGGGAGATGCAGATCTCAGAAATGGAGCTTTTAAAGAGGATCTTGAAAAGCATGAGCAAAAATTCTGGCAATAAAAGACTTCATTTATCTTTCAGTCCTTGTTCTCCATTAAACCAATGTCATACCATAGTGGTAAATGCATTGGGACCCGTCAGCTACCTGGATCCTCAAATCCTAACAACGATATCACGTTATATACATAGGTGGCCAGTTGTGTGACTAGAGGAGCCTGCTTCTTGTATGGAAGCACATCACCAACCAATTGACAACATGACGCAGAGGCTTCGGTCTACCGGTGTACACTCGAATATGCTGCTTTTATGCTACGTCTTAGTTTCGTGCTAGATCCTGTTCCTGTTCTTGTATTTCAAGCTGATACAGGCCAAATGCCACCAGTAAAGTCTTTTGAGCACAGCGAAATACGGGGGGGCTGGGGGCTGGCCCCTATAAAGAAACGTGATAACTGATATGGCTAATAGCATTACAAGGCAGGCTTTCCATTTTCGATTGTAACACCTAATGAGCGCCTTTATTTGTCCAAGCTGCAACTAGAGGTTCTTTTTAGCCAGGCCTTAGCTATTTATTTTGCAGATATGTTACACACTGCTGAGTTTTAAGAGTTGAATATTGAGTTTGAAATTCAAGCCAATGCTTACCAAGTTGCTCAATTGTACGTGCTTGAACAACTGTACGCCAAGCAGCTTCAAATGCTGCCCAGCTTTCATTTCCAACTATACTTTTACATTTGGCAAAAACGTGCCAAATACAAAGTAGTGTAGGAGCGTACGGAAACACTTCTTCTGAAGCATTTTTGGAGCCTGGTCGTCATCCATAACCACAACCGTAGGCTTGATTCCAAGTTCTTGATAACATCGAAATGTCCATAGAGGCGGGTGCGAGGAATAAATGAATCTGGTGATGTATGTCGCTGAGCGGATGTAGGTGGGGTGAAATGTATTGGCGGAGCTGGGCGGAGCCGGTCCGGCAGAACAACTAAGTCATCGCTGTCGCTTAGGAACGTCCTTGGGTGTCTGATTTCTTGCTTGCAACTCAAGAGGTTGATGAGGTTATTCATGTGCGAAATTGTAGTTTGCGGGACTTTGCAATTGGTGGGGCACGTAGATGTTTCTCAAATTCTGGATGTCATAATCTTCAAGGCTGGAGGATGCAACCCTTGATCTCAAGAGGTGGCTAAACTGTGGCCATGCGCTGTGGCTGTGTGGCTTACATCAATTAGGAATAGTACGAAATGCATTTGCCAGCGTCTGCCAGCGTCCTTCTCATGACTGTTCAGAACCTGGACGGAACCTAATAACAGCCCATTATCACACGCCAATCCTGACATGAAGAAAATCTGGTTTTGTTCGGAAAGGTGGGCAGAGCTGCTTTACCAGTGCTTTTGGGTGAGTCGGGGTGAGAGCGACCTGTTTGGGCTACTCGGCTACAACTGCCGCTAGCTAATAAATGGAAAGTAGTTCAAGGATTCTTCCGGAGCCCATTCTAGATCCCTATCAGCCAGAGCTGCATTTCCCAACTTTACCGAACTTCGTAAATTTCAACTTCGTCGAATATCAGCAGATGGCGTCAATCTATAACTACCCATTCAACTCCTCTTTAACACAAAAGTCGCACCCAAATACACACGATAGTGCCTTACAATAACAGTTGAAAGATAATTTGTATAATTTCTAAGTCTGAAGAACGACGGTACACATCCTAGGGATCAACGTCTTGTGCTCCCCACGAGTATGTTACCATTTATACGTACGAGACGAAGTGCAATCCTCTTACAAACAGGGTTGTGCCTGGGAATGGGAATATAACGTCCGGTGCTTCTCATAGGCAAGGCACCTTTCATGCAAGACTAGGTAATGCCGGCACAGCAACACAGTTGTATCAAGGGCTACGACATCTGGTGTGAAATCATATCAAGGGAAGATCCATACCAAGGCTCTGTCTGCCTTAGAACAGAGAATTTCACGCAAGTAGGCAAGACAGGGCAGAACCGTGCGTCTGTTGGCTGTCGTGAGACTCATGCAGCGGCGAGACTGCGCCAAGGGAAGGTTCATGGTTACGTTCAGCAGGAGAGCCATGCAAGTATTACGAGGTAGAGGCATCTCGGGCAAGCTGCACCAGGTATGGTTCCTGAGCAGCTGAACTCATGCGTGGATAAAATCATGCCGAGAAAGGATCATACAACTTTAGTCTGCCCTACATAGTTGGGAGATTCATGCAGAGCAGGGCTAGTACCACGACTAGCGTGATTCGTCTATTTTCGAAGTTGCAACGAAGGAGGAGCTTGCATCAAGATTTCCTCCTGCATACCGGGAGATCCAAAACATGGCAAGGCAGAATACGTCGGTGGCAAAGTTGCATTGATCAGAGGTCTGGATTTGGAGTTGGAGTACATGTGAAAATGCCGCAGCGGAGAGGGTTGTAACGGTGCTCAGCTGGCCCCTTTTCTCGGCGTGATATGGATCTATGGATCGGTCCACCGGAACACGAGCTGCGTGGGAAGGGGTCGTAACAATGCTCAGTTCCCCTTTGGTATTACGTGAATCTGGCTGCAGGGGAAGAGATGGCAAGTGGATAAGCCGTGATTCAGCTCTTGGAGCACATGACGGCAGTAAGGGACGGCTGCACCAAGAGAGTATGGCACGTTTATGCATTAGCCTGACTTCGAGCATCCGATCCAGCCAATGTGAGGCAGACTCAAAAGTTGACATGGAGGCAGGGGACGCGGGATCGGTCGTCCGCAGGTCCTGTAGACAATTCCGACTCTGAAGGGTCGGAATGATACTGCTGGCTTTCGTGACCTGACAAGACGAAGAGAATCAGTTATGTACGGTCCTTGTCAATATTTGGCCTGATCAAGAAACACAATAAGATTGGACATACTAGAATGCTTGAAGCTCAGACAGATTGATTTGTTTGGTTCATATGTCAAATGAGACATAGCCTTATATCATACTGCTTCTTATTGCCGAAATGTGCTTCCCCTCAACTTCATCACCCCGTGTATTTTTGATACGGTTTCTGGTCTACTTAGCGGCAACCTACTTTGTACAACCCTACTGGGCTAGAAAAGTCTCTTTCTCATAGGTGGGGAGGCGTCTTTTGCGATGCGCAACGAACTTAGCATCTCATTCTCAAAACCAAGATCCTTTTATGGCTTCCTACCGGGGATCATTGGTGGCTCCCATCTAGCCATTGGAAGCCAGCCTTGATTGGGGTTGGGTGCGGCTAAAATTAGTCGCTTGTCACCATAACTTCCTGGTGAGGGGCTCAAATTTGGGGTTCTACCACCTTACAGGCGGGGAGCCCGAACCTGGATCCACCCGGGTCCCGAATCGCTCCCCTTGAAACGATCGGACCCCTCAATTCTAAGTAGAAACGCTTAGTATGATAGCAACTTCATAATGCTTCCATAATGCTCAATTTCGTTTTCGTCATACGTCACGGGGAGTCTCGTTTCAAGAAGCAACAAACGATTACCCAAAACTTAAACGGTCACTATTTATTTCTACAAGACTACAACTCATAGTTGGCGAAGATCTCTACGATATATCTCCTAGCGCACTTGAAGGTAATTTGCTACACCACTTATCTCGCTTCGGTCCTCGACGATATACAGTAATCAAGCTTGGGATCTTACGGGAGAGCCATAAACTGTCCATCCCTGTTCGTGAGCTGATTAAGTGATAGTTCATTGCGTCCCTTTACAAGATTTTTGATAGCAGCTAGCGTAGCTGGAAAGTAAGTTCGGAGAATTAGAATGCGGGTCATCGTGATTATAAGATCTCTTCAGACTTGGAGTCCGGCCAGGAAAAGGGCTTCTTACCACGCATGCCAACACACACAGAGCAATATGCTCGGTCATTATACAGATGCGTGCAGGCCGATATCTCCATGCCATCAACAGGGCCGACACCAATGAATGCCATTGTGGCTGTGACCCCAGACAGTACGCCACGGCCTGAAGTCCGGGAAACTGGGTGGAGGAACGACACGGGATGGGGGCAGGCAAGAAACTATGCGTAGACATCAATATACTCTGTAGTTCGGCAATGGCAGTACAAGCAGCTAAAATGATAAGAATAGGGCTCTTAGAGCAATTCAAAGCGATCCTTGTTGGGCAAAGGTTCCCAGATCTCCTTGATACGTACGCGTCCGTGCCTGATAGTTGCCTAATAGGCAACAAACCCCCTAGAGTATGTACTTAAGGAAAATGGAGAAAGATTGCCTTCTTAGATTCTGTCTATGGTTTTTAAGAGTCCTGTTTATAGTACTTAAATATATGTAGCGTTGAGACAACATAAGCGATTTCTCCGAAGCGGATTATCTTAAGAGGATTCTTTTCGATATCTACGGCCCTACGAGAATTCTCTGAGGCGGATCATCTTAAGAGGATTCTTTTCCGATATCTACCGTCCTAAAAGCATTTTCTTAATATCTGTGGGGCCCTACGAGCCATAATGTCCCAAGATACTTAACTTGATCAAGAAATAAGGACGATTTCCTTTCCAAAGGACCACTTTCAAAGGAACTTAAAGCCTCTATATTCTTTACGCATTGGTTGCAGCAAGGACACAGTGGGATATTCTAACTCTTCCGTAGAAGAGTCAGTCTTGAAATTGTAACAACTCGAGGCGAACAGGGATCTCGATCCGTAGATCTCAGGTAGAGGGACTCAAAGGTATGAACGACCGTCAATTGTTATAACCAAGAGAACAGGCTACAGAAGAAGGGAAGGGGAGCAGTGCTTTATACGCAGGAGGCTGGCCAGGGGCCAGTGCAAGCGAGGCCTGTGGTGTCAGGGGACAAGCTCTAAGCGAGATAGGGCCAGGGCCTGACAGAGATCCTCGCCAGCCTTCGCAGTCAACTTATACTTCTTGGAGATGCTCTCAGTGTCTGCGAAGAGTACAAGAGTTTGGAGCAACGCATTCTTTGCAAGTTGGATCTCAGTTACAATAGCATCGGACTTGCCTAGTTTAGGATTGTCGTAGATGTTGATAAATTCGCCCCATCGTGTAAGACGGAGTTTCGCGCAGTTGAGAGCAAGCCGGCTAGTGTTGAAATCTCGACCGAAGCGGCGGTCAAACTGGACGCACTCAAAGCAATCAACACAAGCAGTGAAAGCAGATGCAATGCCAATGGCACCGGCGATAATACCGAACGGCTCCGCCATTTTTGGAGGTTGGAGTCCTTGCCAGGACTTCAGCCGCAGCCTCATCACATTAGGCCAATGCAACCCTGCGGCTACACGGCGAATGAGTAGTGCCCCTCACTATCAACGATAAGATCGTGCCAGCACGGACTTACGAGAGGAAGTAGATGTTTTTGCACTTCACAATTAATCGACTAAGGTGGTAGGCTCTCGCCGGCGCCTTCTCCACTTTGGCGGCAGCTAGCTTACCGTACATGGTCGATAGCAATGTCAGATCCCGAGCAGCCAGGCAGGCGCCCATCCACTTACGGCAATCAATATCAACACATTCAAGTCGGCGAAGGCGCAAAAGCCCATCTTGGGGACACATATTATATCAGTCAGTTCCTTGCAGATACGAAGTAGAATCTTATCACAAACTAACACGCAACAGGCCGAGAAGACCCACTTATCAAGCTCCCCTTTGCAGCAAATGCGCCTTTTAACTCTTACGACCGCCAACACGAGCCTGCGTGCCTCCCTGACACGCGCGTCGACCTTCTACAAGAGATATACAAATGGGCCGATGGAAAAGACGGACAAGATGAGCGATGCATCTTCTGGCTAAACGGTCTAGCTGGGACGGGAAAGTCAACAGTCTCGCGTACCGTCGCCTGCAAATATAATGAGCAAAAGCGTCTCGGAGCCAGCTTCTTTTTCTCAAAGGGTGGCGGAGATGTAAGCCATGCCGGCAAGTTTTTTACAAGTCTTGCCGTGCAGCTCACGTATGCCGTGCCATCTCTCCAAACCCACGTTTATGATGCTGTAAAAAAGCGGAGTGATATTGCGAATCTGTCCCTTTTAGAGCAGTGGCGCCAGCTTGTTCTCAGTCCCTTATCAAAGCTAGAGAAAAATCGCCAGTCGTACGTTCTTGTTATTGATGCGCTCGACGAGTGTGAGGATGATAACGATGTCCAGATTATTCTGCAACTCCTAGCTGAAGCTCGGTCGTTGACGACGATACGACTTCGAGTTTTTCTTACCAGCAGACCCGAAACTCCAATTCGATACAGTATGCACCATATTTTACAAGCTGAACACCAGGACTTTATACTCCACAATGTACCAGCAACGATTGTTAACCATGATATCTTGCTATTCCTGGAATATAATCTAAAAATAATCAGGCAGAAGTGGACTTTTGGAACAGACTGGCCAGGCGAATTGGTTCTGAAACAGCTGGTTTTATATGCTTGTGGCCTTTTTATTTGGGCGGCAACAGCATGTCGCTTTATCCGTGAGGGAAAGCGATTTGCACGCAAAAGACTAGACACAATTCTTAAGGGTAGTAGCAGCGCTATTACTGCACCAGAGAAGCACCTCAATAAGATCTACCTTGCTGTCCTTGAGCACTCGATCTCTTCGGGCTATTCGGAGGAAGAGAAAAAAGAGGTATACAATATGCTAAAGTATACGCTTGGAAGTATAGTGGTGTTGTTTTTACCTCTTTCTGCCTTTTCACTGGGCAGGCTATTACACCTGTCAAAAGAAGAAGTCGATCAGGCATTTGAGGATCTTTATTCAATCCTTGATATTCCAGAGCACCCGACTTACCCGGTCCGTCTATACCATCCTTCGTTTCGCGACTTCCTTCTTAACAAAGATCGTAGTGGGAATTTCTGGGTGGATAATAAGGAGGCACATCAGACATTAACTGATGCCTGTATACAGCTGATGTCAAAGACACTGAAAAAGGACATTTGCGAAATGCAAGCTCCTGGTAGCCTAGCCACTCAAGTTGACAGCAGTTACGTTGAAAAATGCTTTCCATCCGAAGTTCAATATGCATGTCTATACTGGGTGCAGCATCTACAACGAAGTACTGTTCAGCTTTCGGACAATGATCAAGTTCATCAATTCGTCCAAACACATTTCCTTCACTGGCTTGAAGCGCTTGGGTGGATGGGCAAGACCTCAGATGGGATTGAAGCAATTCTGTCATTAGAAGTTTATATTCTAGTAAGCTTCCTATTTAATGTATTATAAAGTTCGACTAATCTGCTTTAGGCTGATAAAAGCCCTAATCTACACGCATTTATTCATGACGCAAAGCGATTTGCTTTATATAACCGATCGGTGATTGAGCAGGCACCCCTCCAGTTATATTGCTCTGCACTTATTTTCGCCCCAAAGAACAGTATAATTTGAAGGCAATTTGAGCATTGTATTCCACGCTGGGTTCAATTAAAACCAATAGTGCAAGTAAACTGGAATGCAGAATTGCAGATACTCGAGGGCCACTCTAGCTCCGTTAGATCAGTAGCTTTTTCACCAGATAGTAAACAAGTTGTGTCTGGATCTCTCGATAAGACGATACGGTTTTGGGACGCTGCCACGGGAGCATTACTGCAGACGCTCGAGGGCCACTCTGACTTTGTTTCTTCAGTAGCTTTTTCACCAGACGGCAATCAGGTCGTGTCTGGATCTTACGATAAGACGATACGGCTTTGGGACACTGCCACGGGAGCATTACTGCAGACGCTCAAAGGCCACTCTAACTCCGTTAGATCAGTAGCTTTCTCACCAGACGGCAAGCAGGTCGTGTCTGGATCTGGGGATAAAACGATACGGCTTTGGGACGCTGCCACAGGAGCATTACTGCAGACGCTCGAGAACAACTCTAGCTCCGTCGTTTCAGTTGCCTTCTCACCAGACGGCAAGCAGGTCGTGTCTGGATCTGGCGGTAAGACGATACGGCTTTGGGATGCTGCCACAGGAGCATTACTGCAGACGCTCGAAGGCCACTCTGACTCTGTCTCTTCAGTAGCTTTTTCACCAGACGGCAATCAGGTCGTGTCTGGATCTTACGATAAAACGATACGGCTTTGGGACGCTGCCATAGGAGCATTACTGCAGACGCTCGAGGGCCACTCTAGCTCCGTCTCTTCAGTAGCTTTCTCACCAGACGGCAAGCAGGTCGTGTCTGGATCTGGGGATAAGACGTTACGGCTTTGGGATACTATCACAAAAGTATCGCTGCAGACACTCGAGGGCCACTCTAATTATGTCGCTTCAGTGGCTTTCTCACCAGATGGCAAGCAGGTCGTGTCTGGATCTGGGGGTAAAACGATACGGCTTTGGGATGCTGCCACAGGAGCATTGCTACAGACGCTCGAGGGCCACTCTAACTCCGTTAAATCAGTAGCTTTTTCACCAGATGGCAAACAGCTTGTGTCTGGATCTTTCGATAAGACGATACGGCTTTGGGACGCTGTCATGGGAGCATTACTACAGACGCTTGAAGGCCACTCTGACTATATCACTTCAGTGGCCTTTTCACCAGACGGTAAGCAACTCGTATCTGGATCCCACGACAATACAGTACAGCTTTGGGACGCTGTCACAGGAGCATCACTACAGACACTTGAGGGCCACTCTCGTGTCGTTATGTCAGTGGCCTTCTCATCAGACGGTAAGCAAGTTGTGTCCGGATCTTACGATAACACGGTACGACTTTGGGACGCTACTACAGGAGTATTGCTACAGACGCTCAAGGGCCATTCCAACCCTGTTATGTCAGTGGCCTTTTCATCAAATAGCAAGCAGGTGGTGTCTGGATCTCACGATAAGACAATACGGCTCTGGGACGCTGCTACAGGTGCGGCGCTACAGACGCTCCGGGGCCATTCTTACTCCGTCTCCTCAGTAGCCTTCTCACTCGACGGCAACCTAGTACCTGCTTTACATGTATCTGATTATTGGGTAGTAGAAGGTGAAGCGAATATTCTCTGGCTACCTCCCGATTACCGATCTAATTGTGAAGCTATTTGGGACCAAACTGTTGTTTTAGGACATTTATCAGGGAGACTTTCATTTCTTCAGTTCAGACAAGGGCCAAAGCTTGTAGTATATAACTAGTATATAGTAAACTTTATATATAGTAAACTTTATATTGGTTCCGTAGGATATCTATCACGTAGCAAAAGGCGTAGTAGCTATTGACTACGCTCTTGCTGGTGTGATTATGGTTCCTTGATTATGATTGATTGTTCTACTAAGATTCTACTCTACGGCTATGGAAGTGTGCGGGCATGCCCCGCATGTCACGTGCCGACATGGATGGTATGCCGACACTTTATATTGTGGTCTTTATATAATATCTCTTTTTCTTTTTATCTCTATTTCATAGAGGGTTCAAGGGGAGCGCGTGACTTTATTGTAGTTGATAATTGCCACTCGGTTTTTAGAATCTTAATAGATTGCTCTATATATAGTACGGCAAGATGATCACGAGTTGTAAGTTGTACTGTAGGTACTAGAGTCAGAAGATCTGTCATAAGCATCGATGGCAGTCGCTGACCTGCAGGTGCTGGTGTTGACAGTCAAGCCCACGCGTGGTGCCTTACATCAGCTGAACAGCCTCAGTTAGTGTAGTTAAGTTAGCTTGCCAAATAACGACATGAGTAAAATTACAGCACACGGCGTAACTATTATAGGGCATGCGGAGCCGCTAATAAATGTAGTTAGTCGTTTGATTTGAAGTATTGATCCGTGTGGCGACCTTGTATGAATTTGCACGCCACAGCAACCACAAGGCTATTGACGATTTCTCGTATAATGGTGAAGGAGGAGTTCAGAGTGTTTAAAAGTGGTTATAGAATACAGCTTATATAAATATATAATAGATATCTATGTGTGTGTAGATTTTAGGACTCTCAAACTCAAAGTACCTATCATTTTTTCCGGCACATAGGGTTTTTCGCTACACAGGGACGGACGTTACTAATTCAACCACTTTAGCTGTATTGTCCTACAGTTCTACGAGCTCCAGTACACTCTCTGCTACGCCCTGTTAAATTCACGTGCACAACAACACACAGTATTTTTGTAATTACAAACTGTCTGTCGGATATCTATCACGTAGCAAAAGGCGTAGTAGCTATTAACTACGCTTTTGCTAGTTCCTTGTGTATCAACTCAAGGCGAACAGGGATCTCGATCCGTAGATCTCAGGGAGAAGGACTCAAAGGTGTGAACGACTGTCAATTGTTATAACTGTCATAACCAGCTTAGCACGTAACCCTTAGTACTAGTTACATGGCTTACTTAGCCGACCTGTCATGGCTCCACCTGCGCCATGAACAAAAGACGAGAATAATTGGTCGGGAACCGATTGTGTACTAGGTATATATGCTAGTACCGTGACAATAACTAAATGAACAAGCTATAGATAGAAGAAGGGAAGGAAAGCAGCGTTTTATATACAGGAGGCCGGCCAGGGGCCATTGTAGGCGAGGCCTGTGGTGTCGGTCGCCAAGCTCTAAAAGTCCGAGCCCTGTGATATCAGGGGCCAAGCTCTAAGCGATAGGGCCAGGGCCGTGACAATGATTACTGTGGCTGAGTTAGCCTATATGATGTCATGGTTGATATAACCGTGATCGCTGGCGATAACAAGGCTTTTTAGAAACAACTCTGTTCAATTTCTGGATTTTTGTATTCATTTACTTGGGGCGCAGCTTATCCCAACCCAACCCACGCATTATAGGCTCCCAAATCGTTTTCGTTTAAAGATTGGCCACATGAAAATTCATAGTATGACTTAAACCCCTAGACCAGTTTATACGTCGCACGGTGGAATCTTTTTCAATTCCCAAAAAGCATTCAACTTGCAGCATTCAGTCCATAATCAAATCACCGGTTTTTCACTTCCTTCAACAGGTATACAAATATACGTCTATTGAATATATATCAAATGCCGCTCCTGATAGAAAGTAGGCAACCGTCAGTTTATCCACTAAGGCAAGACTAATAATAACAATAACCAGGAGCCTCACCACCGCTCGACCCCGCATCCTCTCCCGTGTCGTGGCACGTAGTGATGTGGATCTTGCTTTCACTAAGCCTGAGCTCCATGGCTCAGCCCTCGGGCCGCCTCTGCGGCGTTGCCAGCCGGTATCGAATCTATCTCTGCAGCAGCCCGCTGTTCTGTCTTGCGGACGCGCTATCGCTTCTCGTCCGCGTGCTGGTCGCTTCGAGCTACCTCCGCATCTCGCTCTTCAAGAGCGGTCGGCTGGCTGTGATTTCGAGGGCGGATGAGCGGCATAATACGATGCGGCGGAAGAAATCCTGCTTCGATGATCCGCTCTCGAGCGAGCACGCTGAGGGCTCTGTCGTCACCAACGCTCCGCCGTGGCCGCGATGGATCTTCTTTCTTGTCGGCACCCTCCCTGCTGCGATTAAGTTGGCGTCGTTTTCCGGCCTTCCCGGGACGCAGGCCTTGGGTTTGACGTTTGTCTTCTCGTTCGTGGTTGTCGAGCTGGTTACTTTCCTCTCGTCTTTCCACGAGGAAGACAAGTCCATATCCGAAGTTCTAAGGTACACCAAAGTCGAGAATCAGCCAATTGAGGCCCAGGGATTTCGCTTTCGAGTCTACACTCTTGTAGTACGCTTCGAACAGTTTGAAGCTGCAGTTTTTGCCTTGACATCTTTAGCGTATCTTGCATTAATGCTGTTGCTGGCTATTCAGGTTTGGCTCGCCACTGCTCCGACAATTTTAGAATCCAATATCTTGGACTGGATCTATATATTTTGGGCCATTTTCATAGCGGTCACAGGCCTATTCATTCCTGCCTATTTCCTTATCAGGCATTTTTGCAAGTGGCAAGTTTTGGATCGCTGGCTTCCAATGCAAACTCTGTCTTGGACTTGGCTGAAATGTATGTTTTGCTTTGCTGCGCGACCCCAGAAGCTGCGCAGGCAAATTCCTGCAGCGAAGCTATCGTCTTTTGACCAGTGGTATTATATTCCACAGGGGCTGATTTGTTGGTTTGTCCTCCTTTACCTTTTTCTGTGGCTGATGTTGTGGGTGTGTGAGCGCTGCCCAGCAATCCCAAGAGTTCTCCTTATCAATAGAACAGTTTGGGATCAAGAAAAATATCCCATCTCCGGGAAGTCCAAAAGACTAGGGCTGAGAAAGAGACGGGCATGGTAAATTCTCTAGCCTTTACCTGTTTATGTGTGTTTTTGGTCAACGTGGCAGTTTCTGTTTTGTGGTACGCCTTTATCTACGATGCGATGGGGACTATAAACCCAGATTGGACGGGGGTATTTGGGTAAAGAAATGGTCTTTTTATTTATTTACCTAGTTATTTACCGATTTATTTATTTCGTGCAACAGTTTTACCGTCAAGAATTAGAGAGTAAAACTGTTAGGCAAAGTTTCCCTGGGATCATATATCGTTCCTGTTATGCCTCTAGATAGGAATCAATACAATCACTTCAACAGCTTTTTTCTCCCACTTGGAAGGGCCTTTTCCGCCCTTATTTTTAGAATGTGTAAGCGTTCAGGAAGTCGACAGTGTAAAGTAGTTAATATTAAAGAGTCGTTTGTTTTACAGTACTGTAGCTTAGAGGATAATACCCGTAAATTTTACAACCGTTCGATTATTCTTATGCCTCAAAATGGCCTGTGTAACGATTTCATATATGCACACAGCTACCCTAGCTGCACAGCCACCTGATC
This sequence comes from Chalara sp. BL73, assembly GCA_918026815.1. Lineage (NCBI taxonomy): Eukaryota > Fungi > Ascomycota > Leotiomycetes > Helotiales > Chalara > Chalara sp. BL73. Next base: position 378,143 of record CAKJVC010000065.1, on the reverse strand, counting down.
CGATCCCTAGGCCATACCACAAGATCGACTGTGAGGCTGCCACGGCGGCAATCTTCTCTGCACCTACACGGCCACATGTCCCTCAATTACGCAATACTCCTCAGGCTTCAATCAATCAAGCTCCTTTCTACGTCCTATCAACATTCAACATCCCCTGTTTGTCGTTTACATGCTAAGAATACAGTCTCTTAGAGCAGTTTTCTCCTAACCCTACCCCGCTGACGCTTTTCCTTCCCTCGATCGCCAAGCTGTGAGCTGGCAGCCCATCCCAAGCTGTCCCCCGACTCTCGCCCGTCAATATTGCTCTACATTCTACCTCTGCTCTTCCCGCCACCGTGCAGTTCGGCAAGTCAGCAGAAACAGAATGTAGTACCTTCGCCATAACCAACATCGACGACCTCTTCGCCCTCGGTCAGCAACAGGAGTACCAATATACGCAAAGAGTTCGTGTTAGCGGGGAATAGAGTGAAAGTAAAAACGGAAAGGGACTGACTAACTTCCGAATCTGCTGTGCGCAACTGGTAGGAACAGGGTACTTGCTAAGCGGTCACGTTCAGGCATCATGTGGCGGATACGCTTAAAGAAGGTGCGGCAGTGATCGCCTTGGTTAGGTTCATGAGTACCATGGGACAGGTGATTTCGAGGCTAGCTTTGGCGGCGCCTCTTCAGCTCTTCCGAAGTAAGTCGCTGTCGTTCTTTATATAGTTTGTGCCGTTGAACTGGAAGTTCTTGACTGGCCTCTTCATCAGTAATCTTCATCTCCTCAGTAAGATCTTCAATCTGTTCTTCGAAGGCAACGAAATCCGGCCGGCGTTCGAGTTCATACTGCATTTGCGCAGGCAGCGACTGCAAAAGTTCAGGGTTGCATTGCAACGTGATCCCACGAAAGCTTCCGATATGGTCCTTCCGAAGCAGCTGATTCAGACAGCTGTTTTGCCCATCTACGCCTCCTTTAGCCATATAGAATGCTTGGAACAATTTGGCACCTGATTGCCCAGCAAACTTCATCAGTTCCGCAGCCGAATAGCCGTTCGCTTACTCAAGTCAGCCAATTGGATCCGGGAGACGTAAAGGGACTTACCATTAGCTTTAACGAGTGCCTCACGTCTGGTATCATGGACGGTGATATTTTTAAACCTGGCCCGCTGGGCTGCACTCGTCAGCTATCTAGAACATAGGCCGGACTTTTGGATCTTTCCAGAAGGGCTGTCGCACAACATGGTGTGGAAAACAGGTACGTCCTGCATTTCATCGGCCCATTCCAAGATCCAGTGATCATCGTACTCTGGGGTTTCGAGAGCAAAGATTTCGTCAGCCGTTTGGTAATGCTTGAACGCGCCACTGGCTAGCGCAATGGCGAGAAAGAACAAGATCGGATTGAAGAGGAGCGGTAGACCGGTCGTCGTCTCGAACATTGGGCGCTCTGGCCTGTTCGGAAGATTGGTCAGCTGGAACCACCGTTTGGAATAACTGGGAGGGGCATTCAGATCTCACCTGTTCCGTGATTTATGCATTCTTTTGGCAGCATCTCTTTTCATGCTCATCTGGATCTCTGGCCTCCCATCCAGACTCCATCCGACTGACATGACGATATTCTGCCGAGAACCGTCAGCTCAACCCAAACCTGTGATTACACTTCTCAGGACTATAGCAAAGAGATACTTTCACGGCAACGCAACCTTTTCTCCGTCCCGCTTTAGCAGAAGATTCAGACGAAATTCGGACTGCACCTGATCCACGGACACTTCAAGCTTGAACGAGACATGGTCATGTTGGGCAAGATTGTGCAGGAGCCATCTGGCTGTTGGACTAAGCCGACCGATATCGAGGAAGTCAATCTGGAGGACATTCGCAGTCACATGTTTGCCCTCGCCGGTGACGGCCGGTTTGTTGCGTATGAATATCGCGAACGTCCTCCATTCGATATGGTGGACGCCAAGCCTGAATTTTTCCACGGCATAATTCAATACCTCCGATCCAATAATCTTGAGAATCTGCTCGGTCTTCAAGTCCTCAGTAATGAACCACAGGAGAAGCACGCCGAGTTTGTCCTAGGAAAAGAGGCCGGTACAGTCATGCTCAGAGAATCTGAAGCCAGTTATAGGCGCATCTCCAGAGTTACTGGGTGGCGCTTTGAAGAGAAAGATGGAGTTATCTCTTGCAAAGGAAATGACGTTTATAAAGAATGGCAATTATCGTATCTTTCAGGACAGCAAGCCTCTTCCCGATGTTTATGAACTGAGGATGGTTCTTAAAGAAGCCGGGATTTTCTGAATAATCTGCAAGTCTATATTCGTAACTTTTGCTCAGGATGCTTTGGACTGGTTTCTGTTAAGCAATGTTCTGACCAGGTCACTCGTTCTTCGTTCTTGATAGGTTTTTTTATTTCAATGCAACGAATTGTTACTATACTCTTTGACTAATAAAAGCGTCCAAGTACTTCATGCCCACATCCCCTTCAGTTATAATCCTCTGCCGTGAATCTTTATCCCAGCGGAAACCGTACCGAAACAAAATACCAATCTTTCTAGCAATATTTATTATTCTCCTTTTTTCCCCTAAATCCTCGCTAACAGTGTCGTTGAATGTCCGCCAAAAAAGGTCTTCTAGTCCCTTGTAATTATCAAAGTAGTGCCACCCATCCATATCCATAAACCCTAACACGTTCTCTAGCCCCCATAACGCGCACCCAAACGGTAGGATATCAGCCTCGGCCCAATCAATAACGCCCGTAAGGTGGCCCGTTTCTGGGTTAACAAGAAAGTTCATCTCGCTTAAATCGCCGTGAGTCAGGACACCAGGATATCCTTCGGAGAAGAGTAATATAAAGTTGTTTCGAAGTTGAGACACCGATGCAGAAAAGCGAAGAGGCAGGTTTTGGGCGAGCAACTGGAGCTTGCCAGCAAAGGTATCTTGGATAGAGCGAGTGTCCATCGGCTGTGGGTTTTTCCAGGACGCAGCAAAGAAGCTAGGAAGGACGTTGGTTAGAGTATGTTATCTGATACAACGCAGGATCTACAATACCGCGCAAAATCAACAATAGTGTTTTTTTGCCGCTGAAACTCTTCAGGAGAGAGGATTTCGTTTGCATCATTCACAATACACGATTCCATGTACGTGATTCCTGGCAGCTTCTCAATAATATAAACCGAAAGAGGCTCAGAATGTCCAGTATAACCATGGCGAACAGACCTAGCAATGACACTTCCATGGATTGAGCGAGCAAGATGAAGGAGGTCCATGTCAAGATCTGAGTCTGGGGTTCGAAATTGGACAAGCCTAGCAGGAGATCCGCCTACAACTGTATAGCTAAAGGCGCCTTGGATAGCGGTTGGCATGACCTGGGCTCCAATAAGAGCGGTTGCCCGCTCATTGCACTCTTGTTGTGTAGCTTTAGTATGTGAAGCAAAGAAATTTGAGATTGTAGAGTCAACTGGGATCATGTTGCGTGCTTGGTTATTGTCAGACATGCTGGGGCAGGCGTACTTATAAAAAAAAAAAGGAAGAATAATCTCCGGATTGCTGGTCAGTAGAGTCTCGGATCGGATAAACTTTCTGCCCGAGATTTACCGCCGTGATACGGTCACATGATATGATTTCACCTCCAAGGTTTGTGGTATGCATATCCACAAAACTTGTGACTTTCATTTGAATGACTGATACACTGTAAGCAAGCATCCAACAAGGGTTCATGGATGTATCCCGCAGATAGCGCAGGACAAGGTCGAGCCGCAGAGTCTGTATCGATCCAGGAAGTTCACAAAGTATGCAATGAACGATTGATCTCTGAAGTTTTCTACATACAGGAAACAAGCTCTTCTTATATGCAAGAGGAGTGCGTAAGCCATTACCAATGACGACGACTCAGCTCTTGGGAGCCGCGTAAGGAGAGTAAGTGTTAAATACTAGCAAATAAAGGGCTCGCTATAACTTACGCTGATTGTTTGTTGCCGTAATTAACCTTTCAGAACTGTGTTGGGATGCCGTCAACTTCAGAGTGACGGTCGCGCACGTTGAAATTACATAAAATCCGAACCGATTTTGAAATCTCGGTATCGAAATCTGGCGGACAATGGATGAAATCCTGCTTGTAGCTAAAGTGTCTGTCCAGCTTCGATTCGGCGACGTCGTCAGCGACCTGTTGCGCTCTTTTACTTGACAAACCAGGAACATCGACTGTATTATAACGGATAGCTACGCGAAGTTCTTCTGTCATCTCAGGTATATGTTGCTTTGCCATGGTCTAAGATCAGTATCAATGTTGAGGAGTTGAACTGTACAGAAAAGTGGAAGGTTGGGGAAGAAAGGTTAAGGAAGGAAGTTCGAGTGAGCGAGACAATTGTGGCTGAACCTAACTATGCCGCGTTCGGCAATACCACACAGTGTCTAAGCAAAATAATAATGCGCGTAAAAAGTAAGAAGAGTAGTAAAAGTGGAGATATTTAGTATATTCGTATACAATTAAAGTTCTTTTGGTTCGCCAGATTGACCAGACACTTTTTTTATATGGCTTTGGCTTTCTCTCACAAAAGTGTTGCTGATAAGTCTAGGCTTAGTTCGGACCAAATCTATCGGATTATGTAAGGTTTATAAAGAAAAAATAAGACTGATATTTATTTACGAGGTAGAGTCAGGAGGAGATTGACCTTGGCATGATTTGCATGGAATTCCTGGGGTCTAGTTTCGATAAAGCTGAAAAAGTCCTCGCTCTAGAAAGGTTTCATCCTTTATTTCTTTTTACTATATCCAAAAGTCTATTTGCCACAAGTTGCTTGCACTCTCCTTGCTTTGCTTTATAGTTTTCTTTTATTATGACCATTGATTTACTGCTGTCAACACAATCCAGCAATTCCACTGTCGCCGATAAACGCTGGATTGAATTGTATTCTCTATGCCAGCAACTTCATATTATAATATCGACTTTGTTATCACCTGTTTTTGGGAACATCATTTTCTGAAAGAGGTCGACAATTACCGATCCGTGGCGTTCCCCAAACCACTCGTTATTGTAGGGCTCGTAACCACGGATCATGTAATAGAAGATTGACCCTATCGCGAATTGTTCCGTACGAGGGCCGAGATACCCAAAGCTTCCGCATTGCTCTCCACCTTCATCGGAGATCCCTGTTCGGCTTGAGTTGTCACATCTATCTCTGCAGCAGCCTGCTGTTCTGTCTTGCGGACGCGCTATCGCTTCTTGTCCGCGTGCTGGTCGCTTCGATCTACCTCCGCATCTCGCTCTTCAAGAGCGGCCGACTGGCTGTGATTTCGAGAGCGGATAAGCGGCATAATACGATGCGGCGGAAGAAATCCTGCTTTGATGATCTGTTCCCGGGCGAGCAAGCTGTGGGCTCTGTCGTCACCAACGCTCCGCCGTGGCCGCGATGGAATTTTTTTTTGTCGGATTCTTCCTGCTGCGATTAAGTTGGCGTCGTTTTCCGGCTTTCTCGAGACGCAGGCCTTAGGTTTGACGTTTGTTTTCTCGTTCGTAGTTGTCGAGCTAGTTACTTTCTTTTCGACTTGCCATGAAAATAGCTTAGAGTTAATATTTCCTGGAGTTGGTTTCTTTGACAAATTTGACAGGCACATTGCGCGAAGGTGAGAAGAGGAGTAGCATGAAATTTCTGTTATGAAAGTTGGAGAATTAGACTAACGTTAGCTCCATGTCCCTCCATGAATCAATGTTATTCTTACGTAATACACAGAGTCCAAGTCGCTCATAGAGCTTTCCCTCCAGGGCTACTAGGGCTAACACTAACGCAGTATGTCGTTCCAACAACAGGCAGTATAGGTTCCGTACTACGGAGAATTGCTGTTGTTCTACCTCGCATTTCCTGTCGATGTCACCTCTTCTCTTTACTAACATAGCGCGTGTGCCGTCCTCACTTAATACTTCAGTAAGCTCCAGATCCCCGTCGATATGGAATTCCGAAACCTCCCCTACAGGAAGTTTTATCTCGAAGTCAGAATTTGAGCTGTACACAATCTTCACGTCGTCTAGTACCCTTCCCCGAAGCAGTATGGATGCACCCCGAGGGCTACCAAAGAGATTTTCCAACGACGGAATATAGTCGATGTTCACAATTTCCGGGCAATAGAACCAGTCAGGCTTCCTTTTGCGCAAATGGGAAACTCCGCCGAGGACAGACGCCCAGCTCCAAGATGGCACTTCAGGTACGAAGCCTTTCCTCGTTCCAACGCAGTACCAATGAAACCCCCCTCTGGTAACGTCCTCCCTCCAAATTCCTGCAAGATACTGTTCACTCAGCTTTTGCGACCACTCAAACGCGATCGCTGATAGCGCCACTAATCTGTCAGACGGTATTGTCAGCTCACGCTTGCTGTACGGCTCAACAACGTTTGTCCGCCACGCGTGACGCAACAGCGAGCCTGAAACGTTCTGTGCTAGTTTTCGGTACAAGTTATACTTTCGAGGAGGAAGTAATCTAGTCCTCACTGGATGGGCAGCCGCACCGGCATCACAATCCTGTGTCGTGAAGCACTCACAGTCAAGCATAGACGTGCACTCCCAGCTGATCTCGTGTTTACCGAACGATACAAATCGTCTAGCCATTACGCGCTCTTGGTATGCCCACGCGCGTGACTCGAGTGGGCCTTCATCTGCGGATCGGAATGCCTCCTGGTTCATTATCCAGGAATTATGTGGGAGGGCCGCACGATACGCCGCCATCCATGTCATGTTCCTAGATCCAGGACAAGGGTAGTCGAGCCGGACTTGGCCTTCGAAGTAGCCAGACCGCGAGCCCAGGAATCCTCGCGACCCATCCTCTGCCGACGTCGCGCCGATGACCAGGTCGGCATTGCCATATACGGCGGCCATTCGACTAGACTCGCGTTCCCAGTCTAACTGGTCGTCTTGAATAATGCATAGCGAATCTATCCAGAGGTAGCGGTATCCCAGATATCTGCTAACTGCGATTGCGTCTCGAAAGGACGCTGAGAGAGCCGCTTGAGGAATCCCGGATGTAGCATAGACTTGGAGACTAGACCTTAGCGTCCTAGGAGGCGTGGAGCCTGTCGTTCGACAACCCCAGCAGTGGCTCAAAGCCACGAATTCGGCACGTTCTGCGCTAGTTTCCACTATTTTGGGGTTCTCGAAACTAATATCGAGGATACGTGTCGGAAGATGTAGCGCAGCAGGAGGACGGCAGTGGGGGTTGCTGTGGATTGTCTTGCAGTGCCAAATCCAGTCCCGGATCAGATTGAGGCACTCCACTGATCGGAAATCAGAGGACAGACTGCGGCGCATGGGGAGGCCAGGAAGAGGAGTCTGAGTTTCTATAAGGCGAGCTTGAATTAGTAGATCCCTACTAGGCATCCACGAAAGTAATATTACATCCTAAGGAGATGCCGTAATGTTAAACTCACCTCTTGAAGCATAAAGCTCCACCCCGCAGCTTTTTTGGATGCACATAGTACTAGACTCAAGAACCGTGACGCAAATTCGATGAGGAAAATCATCACGTTTTGGAGAAGCAAGGATTTGCACTTGGTCAAACTGCAGGGGATCCGGATTCTTTTTCAGACAGTCTGATATCGCGCACACGAGTCTACAGAGGATGCATCCTGACTTGGCACCAGAACTCCAACGATCAATGGAAAGCGTGATGGCATAAGATTCCAGTGACTTTGGAGAACTTAACTTAGATTGGAGGTGCTCTAATGGGTTTCCAAGCCACTGTTCACATGCCTCGCAGAACTGGCCTCGATGGTGCTCAAAGCCTGGGATTGGATGGACCTCAGAAGGGCGACATCCCGTTGCTAAAATACATCTTGCTGTCTCCTTCGTGTCCATGTCTTGGTCTCTTCGCATCCAGGGTTATCACATATATTGGCTCAGATGCGGAGACAGCCGGAAATGTGGCTGTTGGGCAGGCAGAAATAATTGTCATGGTTTAGGATTAGTCACGGATTAGTCATAATTTCTCACTGAAGTACCATGTGTGGATAAAAGTTAATCCGCACCGCCTTCAACCCGTCCGTGCGTTAAAATTTGTAGGGAAGTAGGGGTTTGGCGGATGACGCACTAAGGTCACGTGGTCCGCACAACCCCCATTTTGTAGAATCTAGAGTAGAACCTAATACAACAACAATCATTACCATATCCATCAAGAGCAAGAGCGTGGCCTACAAAGTAGAGCTACGCCTTTTGCCCCGTGGAAGGTAAGACCCCGATACCAACAAAATTAGTCGTTTAAATATTCGAAGAGCAGGCTTCGTTCGGACCAAATCTGTGGGATTATGTTAAGGTTTATAAAGAGAAAATAAGACTGATATTTATTTACGAGGTAGAGTCAGGAGATTGTCCTTGGCGTGATTTGCATGGAATCCCTGGGATCTAGTTTCGATAGAGCTGAAAGAGTCCTCGCTCTAGAAAGTTTTCACCCCTCATTTCTTTTTACTATACCCAAAGTCTATTTGCCACAAGTTGCTTGCACTCTCCCTGCCTTGCCTTATAGTCTTTTTCTATCATGACTATTGATCTACTGCTGTCAACACAATCCAGCAATTCCACTGTCGCCGACAAACGCTGGATTGAATCGTATTCCTTATGCCAGCAACTTCGCATTATAGTATCGACTTTGTTATCATCTGTTTTTGGGAACATCATTTCCTGAAGCAGGTCGACAACTACCGGTCCATGACGTTCCCCAAACCACTCGTTATTGTAAGGCTCGTAACCATGGATCATGTAAAAAGATTGACCTTATGGCGAATTGCTCCGTACGAGGGCCAAAATACCCAAAGCTTCCGCGTTGCTCTCCACCTTCATCGCCAAGTACTCTGGCGTAAGGAGCGATGCCAACTTCAAAAGTGGTACCAACGGCAGTTGTGTTGTCAAAGTCGGTCAACTTCAGGTGATCCTCTCTGTCGAGGAGAAGGTTTGGCGGCCGAATATCGCCATGTGCATACCCAAGAGACTCGAGCCAAGCAGCAGCATTGGATAATTCCGTCATCCACCTCAAAACCAAGCATCGCGGTTCACCATTCTTTACCTCCAGCACCCGCTTGGTCGCTGGGTCTCTCGTTTCTCGCGGCTGGAGTCGTTGATCGAGGGTGCCACCACTGAGAAGCTGCAGGAAATTTGCGTTTGGAAGACGAAGAAAGCTCCGAACGAGATCGGGACACCGGGGATGAATTTCGAGTAGGTCAAAAATATGATGCTCGTTGCAAATCCGCGAGTCGTCATCTTTAATGGAATATTTCAAGACAATATCCTCTGAGACTTTGTAAACAAGTCCCATTTCACCCCAGGATAAAACCTCCAGCTTGAGTGGTTGGTTGTGAGAAGTCATGGTGCTTGCTTGGCTGGTACTTGTGACGAGCGCGGTTAAGTGGAAGGGGTGACCAGGTAGGTTCAAGTTCCCCACCAGGTATATTTTTGCTTGTGTAATCCAACTCGACCGCCAGGCAATAGTGGGTGTTAGTTACTCTGTACACACCTTCACCAAATGTCACGATCTCAATACAGGCGCCAGTGATAGCTGTTTGTAAGGTATCAAATACGAAGATTATAAACTAAAGAGAAAAGGTGTGACTACTGCTGGAACTGCCCTTACATAACCATAGCCAGTGTCACTGCCCTACCTCGCTTGGGGCTCGGCCCCTGACACCACAGGGCCTTGCTTAACTGGTCCCTGACAAGTCTCCTGTATATAAAGCACTGCTTTCCTTCCCTTCTTCCGTCTGTAGCTTGTTCTCTTAGTTATAACAATTGACAGTCGTTCACACCTTTGAGTCCTTCTCCCTGAGATCTACGGATCGAGATCCCTGTTCGCTTTGAGTTGTTACAGATATAATATAAGTGTCGGAACACCCGGGTTGTAGTAATTATTTATACTCTAACCTGAGGGCATGCACACATGTGCTTCATGTGTAATGCTCATTGAGGTTGGCGGATAAGTCTTCGTTGTTTGTTGTTCGATGATTCTCAGCTCTCTTTCTACGGAGTTGAGTAGGATCGAGGTCTACTGTTTCAGGTGCTGGTAAAACGATCATAACTACATAAAAATAGCTACTGACAATAAGATTGCAAATTTTGTCATGACACGTATGGCTATTTTAAATCTCATATTGGGTGGGGTATGGTATTCCATTTTAGTGGCCAATATATCGTGATAATACTCGTGCCCACACTGCCCAAACCGCTGGACTCAGGCTTATTATGTTATATTACAAAACAAACTAGTGCCATGTCGTATTATGCCTGTATCAACTTTACACAAGCACAATATTTCCAAACATTTCTCCAAAAGCCGAAAAGTAATTCCGCTATAATTGTACAGAAGTTTACGTTACAACTCGAATAAAAATACTCTTCTATATCTCCACGCCGCCCATGAAACACCAATACAACTATAGTAACCCGCTTAAAGAGAAGTGCGAAGACCAATAGCGGGATTTCACGCACAAAAGTTATCAAGCGTTATACCAGCGGCAGTAGCGATATTATAGCACCCGTCACCACTAACAACCAAATAGGAGTGGTTATGCCGCTCCCGGAGGAAGTTGTTGTTGGAGTCACTGAGGGCTCAGTGGTCGAAGCCATCGAAGTCGTCGAGGTCTTTGAATTGGTAAGGACTGAGGAGGTCGTTGTTGAGGTAGAGAGTGTAGCAGAGGTGCTGGTTGTTGATAAGCCTGTAGGCAGCGTAGACATGGTCGAATAGTTGATCTGTACACAGTAGTACAGGCCTGAGATAAGAGTACAGCCTGAGCCTAGTTGGGTGACGGATGGATTCTGGTTCAAGTTAGAAACGGGACGATTATAATAAACCTGTCGTTGATAGGATAGGATTGAAAAGAAAGCAAGAAACAGCTGTTAACAATTAACCACTCACCCATTCCGCAAATTGCGCCTCTGTCATCCCATAAAACCGCTCGATTATAGCGCACGTTAAACTATACGAATCTTGCACCCACTCGCTGCAAGCAGAAGTTGCCCCAGGCGCGGCTGCCCCATCAGGAGACACCAAGTAAGCTCCCACGAGGGGGAGAGCAATAACGGCTGACGAAAGTAGATGGGAGAGCTTCATGACTTTTGGGTGCAAGAAAAAAAAAGCTAAATTAAGAGGATTAGGAAGTGCTAGAACAGTGAATGAACGAGCAAATAACGAATACGCTTGGCGATTTTATTTAGCAGGTAATTCAATTCAAGGGGTTGCTAATTAAACTTTTGGCCAGACGTCGTCGTCATCACAGGCCGTATCTCATATAACCCCTGTAAGTCCGAGCGCCCCCATTTGGAGCCCCCATTTTGACCCCTAAAATTAGCCGATTTTCAGACCGCCGCTCCTATCAGTTTTATTTTAAATTGCTTTAAATTTGTGTCGGAACACCCGGGTAGTAGTAATTCGCTCAAGCCCGTTACCCAGGCACGTAGCACCGCGATCTTTGCTCAGTGCCGGTATGCTCGTTGCAGGTGGTTGACTTGTTCTTGTATTCTTTTGAGTTCTAATCTAGTGCAAGAGCTATAATCATCCATGTGGCCCGAGCGTCGCGGGGTAATTCACGTGGCCTTGCTGTGTGCATATCGACAGACTGTCAATCATCATGACTTCTCGGCTCGCATCACATTCAGTGCTGATCAATGACAGCGAAGCAACGATGGAGGACACATCACATTACTGTAGCAAGACATGGCCGTAGAAAAGTGAGCAGGGGTGGGCCATTTAATGAGTTGTTGAATTGCTGTAGACTAGCTAAACAAAGGGGTCGCTCCAATCGAAGCACTTGTAACAGAATTCTTTCACTATAGCTTAACCATTGAGCTTTTATTACTCTTGGTACCTAACAAAGGGTCATATCTAAGCTCTGAAGACTCTTTACTATGCCAGAAATCGTCAGCTTTACAAAGATTCGTACAAGCTCGCCACGTGGGATAGTGCCTCTAACGAGTTTTGGTTAGGGTACATCACCCCCGCATTTGATGACGGACGCAATTAAGTGATGGATTGAACATAAATGTCAGTGGTAGATTCCGTGTCCTAGATTTCTGCTATCCACTTTCCAATTCCTTCAGCTTCCCCTTCAGCGACAAGAACAAATCATGCTCAATCGAGCGTGACTTCGAATATGTTATGCCGCATATGACTTCCAGAATTCCCTACGGCGAACCTGAGTGATTGGCCGGTCTTGCGCGCTTCCAGTAATGCACGGCGCGATGCCATTGCCGCAAGGCTGCCGCTCGGCTGAGTGCGCCAGCCTCAACCCGGCGTCCTTTTCTCAATCTTCGCCTCACTCCGCATTTATGCTATTTCGACGCGATTAACGACTACCGAGAACCCTCTCTCTTGCGAGCCTCGGACCTGCTCGAATAATGCGTCTGCTACAATTCAACAACGATGGCGGATTCAGCCTGGCCGAGTTCTTCGAGAGCGACATCCCCAAGTATGCGATACTTTCACACAGGTGGGGAACGGAGGAGGTCACTTTCAAGGATCTGCTAGACGGTAAAAGCAAAAGCAAGGCTGGCTATAGCAAGATACAGTTCTGCGGAGAACAAGCGAGGCGCGATGGCTTGCAATACTTTTGGATAGACACCTGCTGTATCGACAAATCGAATAACAACGAGCTTGCAGAGGCCATCAACTCTATGTTTCGCTGGTACCAGAAAGCGGCCAGATGCTACGTCTATTTGTCAGATATTTCGACGCGAAAGCGGAAAGCAAGTGATACATCTACCGACTGTACATGGGAATCTGCTTTCCAAAACAGCGAATGGTTTACACGAGGCTGGACCCTCCAAGAGCTCCTTGCCCCACGGTCAGTTGAGTTCTTCTCTCGACATGGCACGCGACTGGGAGATAAGGGAACTTTAAAGCGCCACATCCAGGAGATCACGGGGATTCCAATCTCAGCACTCGAAGGAGCCCCTCTGTCTCAATTTAGAGTCGAGGAGCGATTGTTGTGGGCAGAGAATCGACAGACGACACGCGGAGAAGACAAGGCGTACTCACTATTAGGCATATTTGGCATTCATTTGCCGCTTATCTATGGCGAAGGAAGAGAGCACGCGTTCAAAAGACTGAGAAAGGAGATACAGAACTCTCGAACAGGTGAGCACACAATTTATACTTCGTCGACTATACGCTAACCACTTTCTGCAAGAAAACGAGCAGAATCTACTCGACCTCCAGAGTCGAAGCTGCATACAGGACCTGCGGACAACAGATCCCCGCGAGGACAAGAAGCGGATCGAGGATACTAAAGGCGGGCTGCTGCGAGACTCCTACCAGTGGATCTTCGAACATCCCGACTTCCATCAATGGCGCGACGACAAACAGAGCCGGGTGCTCTGGATCAAGGGCGACCCTGGCAAAGGCAAGACGATGCTTATTTGCGGCATCCTCGATGAAATGAGCCCCTTGGCGAGACTAAGAGACAAGGAAGCAACCACGCTGCTGTCGTACTTTTTCTGCCAGGCCACCGATCCGCGCATCAATAATGCGGCGGCCGTGCTCCGCGGCCTTATCTACTTGCTTATCGACCAGCAACCATTGCTTGTCTCGCACGTGCGGAAAAAGTACGACCACGCTGGCAAGGGCCTTTTTGAAGATGCAAATGCATGGGTTGCGTTGTCTGAAATCTTCACAAGCATTCTGCAAGACCCAAGCTTGGAGAGCATCTACTTAATCGTCGATGCGCTCGACGAATGCGAAACAAACCTTCCCCAGCTTTTAAATCTGGTTACTCGAACTGCTTCAATATCCCCTCGCGTCAAATGGATTGTGTCGAGCCGCAACAAACCCGATATCGAGTCGCAGCTGAGACTTGACAATGTACAAATGAGACTTAGCCTTGAACTCAACGAAAAGCATGTTTCTCGTGCTATCGAGATGTTTATCGATTTTAAAGTGTCCAAACTTCCACTTATTGCGGACGACAGCGTACTACAAAAAACAGTTCGAGATCAAATATACGCTAAGGCTAGTGGGACCTTTCTCTGGGCGGCTCTTGTTTTAAAGGAGCTTGAGCTTGTAGAAAGCTGGGACGTGCTCGATGTGCTTCAAGACATGCCACCCGAGTTGGAACCGTTCTACGATCGGATGTTACGTCAAGTTGAACAACTACAGCGCAAAGATCCTGAGTTCTGCCGTCTCGTCCTTTCTACTATGACTCTTGCGTACCGCCCACTCCACCTCCTCGAAGTAGGGGCCCTCTCTGATCTGCCTAAGCAAATCTCCACCAATCTCGATAAAGTTACGAAAGTTGTTAACAAATGTGGTTCTTTTTTTACTGTACGAGAAAATCGCACTTATTTCATCCATCAATCGGCAAAAGATTTCTTGCTCGGAAAAGCATTTGACAGATTATTTCCTTCTGGCAAGGCAAAGGTGAACTACACGATGTTCTCGAGATCGCGCGAGGTTATATCTAGAACGCTTCGACGCGATATATACGGATTGCATGCCCCTGGATTCCCAATTGAGAAGGTCGAGCCGCCGGTTCCAGATCCACTAGCCGCAGCACAATACTCCTGTCTTTATTGGGTTGACCATCTACTTGACTGTAATAGAGAGGACACTACTAGTGACGTTAAAGACGATGGCTCAGTCCATCAGTTTTTAAAAACGAGTTATATTTACTGGCTTGAAGCGCTTAGCCTAATGAAAAGCCTGCCAGATGGCATTGTTATAATTATGAAGTTCGAGAACTGGCTTCAAGTAAGTTATGCTGCGTTTTTTTAAGAAAGTTATTAAAGGCAGCCCTACTAAATATAAGAAGGTCGATGAAAGTCCCGATTTACATGCGTTTATACATGATGCGAGGCGTTTCGCTACATATAATCGATCAGTTATTGAACAAGCGCCCCTTCAATCATATTGTTCAGCCCTTATTTTTGCCCCAGAAAAGAGTATTGTTCGAAAAACATTTAAGAAGTGTATCCCTACTTGGATAAAAAGAAAGCCTAGAGTTCAAGCGTATTGGAGTGCGACGCTCCAGACGCTCGAGGGCCACTCGGAATCGGTCTATTCCGTAGCTTTCTCGCCTGACGGCAAGCAGGTCGTCTCTGGCTCTTGGGATAGAACGGTGCGGCTCTGGGACGCTGCCACGGGAGCAGCGCTGCAGACGCTCGAAGGCCACTCGGCGTGGGTCTATTCCGTAGCTTTCTCGCCTGACGGCAAGCAGGTCGTTTCTGGCTCTTGGGATAAAACGGTGCGGCTCTGGGATACTGCCACGGGAGCAGCGCTGCAAACGCTCGAGGGCCACTCGAATTCCGTAGCTTTCTCGCCTGACGGCAAGCAGATCGTTTCTGGCTCTTGGGGTAAAACGGTGCGGCTCTGGGATGCTGCCACGGGAGCAGCGCTGCAAATGCTCGAGGGCCACTCGGGGTTGGTCAATTCCGTAGCTTTCTCACCTGACGGCAAACAGATCGTTTCTGGCTCAAACGATCGCACAGTGCAGCTCTGGGACGCTGCTACGGGGGCAGGGTTACAGACGTTTAAAAGCTACTCGGGGTTTGTCCAGTCCGCAGCTTTCTCACCCAACGGCAAGCAGATCGTTTCTGGCTTAAGTGATCGCACGGTGCAGCTCTGGGACGCTGCTACAGGGGCAGCGTTGCAAACGCTTAAAGGCCACTCGAAATGGGTCCAGTCCGTAGCTTTCTCACCCGACGGCAAGCAAGTTGTTTCTGGCTCAAGCGATCATACGGTGCGGCTCTGGGACGCTGCCACGGGAGCAGCGCTGCAGACGCTCGAAGGCTACTCGGAATCGGTCAGGTCCGTAGCTTTCTCGCCCGACGGCAAACAAGTTGTTTCTGGCTCAGACGATTGTACGGTGCGGCTCTGGGACGCTGTCACGGGAGCAGCCCTGCAGACGCCCGAGGGCCACTCGGGGTCGGTCAGATCCGTAGCTTTCTCGCCCGACGGCAAGCAGGTTGTCTCTGGCTCTTGGGATAAAACGGTGCGGCTCTGGAACGCTGCCACGGGAGCAGCCTTGCAGACGCTTAACGGCCACTCGGATTGGGTCCAGTCTATAGCTTTCTCACCAGACAGCAAGCATGCCGTCTCTGGCTCAGACGATCGCACGGTGCGGCTCTGGGACGCTGCCACGGGAGCAGCGCTGCAAACACTTAAAGGCCACTCGGAATCGGTCAGGTCCGTAGCTTTCTCACCCGACGGCAAGCAGATCGTCTCTGGCTCAGGCGATTGCACGGTGCGGCTCTGGGATGCTACTACGGGAGCAGCGCTACAAACGCTTAAAGGCCACTCGAAATGGGTCCAGTCCGTAGCTTTTTCCCCTGACCGCAGGCAAGTTGTTTCTGGCTCAGGCGATTGCACGGTGCAGCTCTGGGACGCTGCTACAGGGGCAGCGTTGCAAACGCTTAAAGGCCACTCGAAATGGGTCCAGTCCGTAGCTTTCTCACCCGACGGCAAGCAGATCGTCTCTGGCTCAGGCGATTGTACGGTGCGGCTCTGGGACGCTGCCACGGGAGCAGCGCTGCAGACGTTCGAGGGCCACTCGAAATGGGTCGAGTCCGTAGCTTTCTCACCCGACAGCAAGCAAGTTATTTCTGGCTCAGGCGATTATACGGTGCGGCTCTGGGATGCTGCCACGGGAGCAGCGCTGCAGACGTTCGAGGGCTACTCGAAATGGGTCCATTCCGTAGCCTTCTCGCCCGATGGCAAAGCAACGAACACTCCTTTACTTGTGTCAAATGATTGGATAGTAGAAAAAGATGTGAAAATTCTCTGGCTGCCTCCTGATTATCGGTCACCAAGTTGTATAGCTGTTTGGAATAGAAACCTAGTCATGGGGTATCAATCAGGACGACTTTCACTTCTTGGATTTCAAAACGGGTTGAAAGTTTATAGTATAGACTAATCTGCTAATTGTTATGTATATTTAGGAGCTTTAAGTATAATTATCTTTTTCTTTTTTTCTCTATTTCATAGAGAGTTGTAACAACTCAAGACGAACAGGGATCTCGATCCGTATATCTCAGGGAGAAGGAACTCAAAAGTGTGAACGACTATTGTCACGGTCCTAGAGATCACGTGCACAATACACTGACCATGTCACGCCACAGCCGCGAACACTCATTGGTTCGCCTGGCTAGGACCCTGAAACTGGCCATGGTTACATTAGGGGCAGTTCCACCAGTAGTTACACCTTTTCTCTTTAGTTTAGAATCTTTGTAACAGCCAGGATCCGTTCAAGACTTTGGATATGGAATAAGTTTCCTTCGAGAGGGATTATGGTTTTCAGCTACAGTGCCTTCTGGGCCGCAAACGGCGTACCCAGCCTATGGCCAGCCACAGGCTTGCAGTTACAGCAGCTACAGGCTTACAGCCACTATGAAGGTGTATGACCTGGACTGTCGTGGGCTTCAACTGCCAGCGTACTTTCGGGGATGCTAAAGTCACAAGCTTGTGGCGCTGTATGACACCGTCGAGGGGCGAAAGATACAAAAGAAAAGCTAGAACTCCTTGGAGGAAGGGCAAGCTTGAGTCTGTCATAGATTCATGGACCTATATTTCATATCAATACAATGTTATTACTTTTGCATTTGCCAGTTACTTGCCTATACAACATACATGTCCTTACCTGCTATATTGCAATCCCTCCTGCTGCCCTCTGTTTGGTACAAACTGTGTCTCGTCCGTTAAAGCCGTGTACTGGAGCCTTTATACGAGCAATAGGATTACCTTGTGCATATACTTGTGACATGAAAAAGAATCCTACTGGCTTTACTCCAGCAGATTTCTATAACTACAGGTACTGGAACTGTAAAAGTACTCAATTGCCACTTTTAGATCCTTTACGTGTTAAAAAAACAGGCCGTTCCGCTATTACGGACCGAAATACAGGCTGTATTCTATCCGTAGAAGAATTACAGCCAGGAAAACAACTTCCAGTTTGTTCTGCATGTTATAGCCAAGGCCATACCCGTACATGCTGGAATTGCCCAATTAATCTTCGAGTTTCAATTGCTACTCAAAACCAAGTACTTCAAAACTTAGAAGTATTACTGTAACAACTCAAGCTAAACAGGGATCTTGATCCGTAGATCAGGTAGAAGGACTCAGAGATGTGAACAACTATCAATTGTCATAACTAAGAGAACAAGCTACGGACAGAAGAAAGGAAGGAAAGCAGCGCTCTATATACAGGAGACTAGCCAGGGGCCGGTGTAAGCGAGCTCTGGGGTATCCGGTGCCAAGCTCCAAGCGAGAAGAGGCCAGGGCCATGACAGCCGTGACAGTCTACATGCTACAGGTTTTCAGGTTTTCAGGTTTACATACTACAAGTTTGCATGCTACAGGTTTATATGCTACAAGTTTACAGGTCTACATGCTACAAGCTTACATGCTACCGATCTACATGCTACAGGTCTACATGCTACAAGTCTACATGCTACAAGTTTACATGCTACGAGCTATAAGTCTACGCACTACGGGCTTACGGGCTTACGTGCTACACGTTTACGGGCTTACACGTCTACGGGCTACAAGTCTATATGCTACGAGCTACCCAAGTTTACCGGCCTACATGCTACAAGTCTATATGCTACGAGCTACACAAGTCTACAGCCTACATGCTACAAGCTACAGGTCTACGTGCTACGAGCTTACAAGCTTACATGCTACACATTTACGGGTCACAAGTCTACATGCTACAAATTTACAAGTTTACATGCTATAGGCATACGGGTTAATTATAGAGTCAATTGTAAAGTCAATTGTAAAAATCTCGAGATTAAAACAATATATAACCTCTGATTTTATGCAGCTGTATTAGTTTAAAGCTTTATTTGCTACCAACCAATCAAATGCGCTGTACAGTAACACGTGACAGTAACACGCGCCGCCCACAAGCCCCGAGCTTGCGAGGAGCCATAACCTAGTAGAAGAGATCCGTAAACGCATCCGTACGATGCCTGGGAGATTTAAGCGCCTTACAGAAAACGGTGGAAAGGCTATTAAGACTGCATTATGGTGATGCGCTGTAAAATAATGAATTTGATGACCTGGTGCCCCTTTTTGTTTTCGCTTATATAAGTGGTCCGCAACGAATCCTGACACCGACTGGTGACCTACCATGGATGGTAAACGTATTGGAACCCGTGACTCCGGGAGTCTGCGTATTGGGACCGCGCTAGCGCTGAAGGCTTTTCACACACAAATGACTACAGATCTGTATGATATAGACAACAATAGAAAGCCTAAACGGCAGTTCCAACACCTTCTGATTATCACTGTGTATTTCATATTCTATCAAGGCAGTTACAGGAATGTCGAGAATTGGTATATTGTGGCAGTGTATGTTTGCTAAGAGATGAAGAAAAAGGGTTTCAACCCCCTTATTCGGAAATAGAAAAACCGAATCGCGAAAAGAACAAACTATAACATCCGCTCTTCATCGCCTTGACCATTAAATAGTATGAAACGCTGCTGGATCCAACCGACTCCAACTCTTTCGAACAACCCGCATTCCAGGCGCTTTGTGCGTTCAGCAACAAGGAGTACGTAATATTTCCGTTCACCATCCTTTCTTCTAGCATCTCTCCCTATTATAGCACACCGTATTTCTGTTGAAGCCTTTGCTGCTTCATTGTCAAAATGCGAAATCTTGAATTCGCCGTCCCCCCTGTCGCGGTCAAACCACAGTCGCCCGACTTCGTTGTCGTTCTCGTCGCGTATAACATGCTTCAGGTCATCGGGTTGATTCTGCAATCTTGGCACCGTTTCACTCGAGCCTTCAAGATAAAGCCATCATTCTTCGCATTGCTAGCCTTGTTGCTCTCCTTGTCCTCTAATGCAACGCTATTATCCCACTCCACTTCTACGCCCTCAGTGTCCAAATACTCGATCTGCCCGTAATATGCCATCCAAGACCACGATGGAAGCGACTGACCAACCGCATAAAATATCCACTCCATCGAAATTTCCTGGCGCCGTTGCCATAGGAGACTTCTGTGGAGATAGTGTTCAAAAATGCCGTATTTGATTTTGGTGCCGAAAGCTTTGGCTAACTCCGTGGCTAGTGAGTCGATCGCAACATGTCTGTCTGTTTTCTGTGTAAAGCTTAAGTTCGAGTATTCCGCAAACAGATCTTGAAAAAGCTTAACTTGAGCTACCCGATGACGCTTTTTAATAGAATATGGGAATTCTGGGTCACTTCGAAAAGAAAATTTCGCACTAATTTTAATTAGGAATAAGCAAGCTCATTAATAAGTAGTCGGTGGTAATAAAGAAAAGCGAAATATAAAGACAAAGCGGTGCGTTTAAATTGGGACTGACTTGCGCATATAAGTAAGCGTTTCGCAACGCACCCCACCGCCACATTCCTAGTATGTTTGCCTTTTTGTGAAATGGATCGTTCGGCGTGACAAAGCTCGTTCCTGTAACACCCATGCCCGCGTATTCAAGATACCATTCTGCACGTCGCCAGGGAAATCATCAATAAATGTGGAGACGTAGACTTTGCCATGAAAGGACTCGGGGACTGTCACGTATTGTAAATCTGACTCTCCAATTGAGCGGTTGAGAAATCCTTTGGTTGAGTTTTCGGCGGAGCTGGCAGCAATCGTGCAGTAAGCGTTCCTAAAGACCGTTTCCATCCTCTTGGATTCGGTTCTCCAATCTTTATCGTCCCCTTGAATGATACAGAGCGAGTCGATCCAGAGGTATCGCTTGCCGATCTCTCGAGTGACTTTTATTGCATCTTGAAATGATGCCGGCAATTCTGCAACCAGGAATCCTTGAGCCCTCTTCTCGTTGTTTTCACGCGTAGTACACCATTTTTGTCTCTGTTCCTCCGTTAGCTTGCCTCAGCAATGGGACAGAGCAACATAGTGTAACCCTTGTCCGTTCGTGGGCGAGGTGATCTTGTCTGTCGACATGAGGCGCACGATGTCGGGCCTAATCTTATCTTCTACATCAATGACCCTGGTTGGCAAAGCGTCATTAGGCTTAGGACAGCACCCATCCTCTCTCCCGCATTTGCCATCGTCACAAAGTCGAAGCTACTCTTTAATCAGCTGGAAATGACTCGGGCTACCCGATTTCAAGAATATAGGCAGTCCGAATGGCATTAGCTTTGAGGGTCCTTTTGAAGATAGCAGCAGTCAATTCCAGTTTCTTTCACAAATGGAACAGTCTCATACCTGGCATAGTGCAGACCCTTATGTAGGATCGGGCTTCAAGAAGCCGCGGATCGGCCTTCTTGATCTCGGCCTTTTCGCGGCATTTGGAGAGGATTCGACAGAGGGTACAGCTATTCTTTGGGTTATTAAACGAAGAGAGGGTGCTCGCCAGGTTGATTCTGCGACAGTCATCGCATAATCTTAAAAAGGCCGTATAAGATGACCGAAGATTTTCCTGGAGCAAGTATGCTGGAAATGCATCATTATCCGGGTAGGTCCATTCGTCCATGGCGTACTGGGTTGTTCATTGAGGTCAGCATTACCTAATACACTGCGTACAGGCCAGCTCACAAACTAGCAGAATAAAACAATAGGGTCAGCTATTTCCTCAGTTTCACAAGTCATACATACTTCCTAAAATATACTATCAGCGAAGATATTTCTCTATCGTATTGGCACAAAAGACTTACTGCCTTTATTACCAAACACAGCCAAAGTTAACAGACACATCGCCTTGTCTTGTCGGCATAGCAAAACTCACTTCCTATATCACCAAACACAGCCAAGGTTAACAAACATATCGTTTTGTATTGTCAATATAGCAAAACTTACACGCTATATCACCAAACATAGCCAAAGTTATCAAACACATCGCTTAATCTTGTCGGCATAGCAAAACTTACCCACTATATCGCCAAACACAGCCAAAGTCAGCAAACACATCGCTTTGTCTTATCGGCATAGCAAAACCTACATACTATATCACCAAGCACAGTTAAAGTCAGCAAACACATCGTTTTGTTTTGTCATCACTGCAAAACTTACTTCCTATATCACCAAACACAGCCAAAGTTAGCAAGCACATCCCTTAATCTTGTCGGCATAGCAAACTTATCCACTATATTAACAAACACAGCTAAAATTAGCAATCATATCGTTTTGTCTTGTCGGCATAGCAAAACTTACTTCCTATATTATTAAGCACAGCCGAAGTCAGTAAACATATCGCTTTGTTTTGTCGGCATAGCAAAACTTACCCACTATATTACCAAACACAGCTAAAGTTAGCAAACACATCGCTTAATCTTGTCGGCATAGCAAAACTTACCATCTATATCACCAAACACATCCAAAGTGAGCAAACACATCGCTTTGTCTTGTCGGCATAGCAAAACATACCCACTACATCACCAAGCACAGCCAAAGTCAGCGAATACATCGCTTTGTCTCGTCGGCATAGCAAAACTTACACGCTATATCACCAAACGCAGCCAAAGTTAGCAAACACATCACTTTGTCTTGTCATACACTTACACGCTATATCACCAAATACATCCAAAGTCAGCAAACATATCGCTTTGCCTTGTCGACATAGCAAAACTTACACGCTATATCACCAAACGCAACCAAAGTCAGCAGGCGCATCGCTTAATCTCGTCGACGTAGCAAGACTTACTTCCTGTCAATATCTTTATTAGTAGCAGATAGAACCTCAGATTGTAGCACTTACAAAAAAATATTCTCCATGATCCTTCTCACTCTCGGAAATACAAAAAGGTTTTGTTGCCATAAGCTCTTCATTACCATCCCTATAAACGTCGCAGAACAGGATATATCAGCTAACAATGTAAGCCTGATAAGGATTGCGAAGTGACTGATCTCACATAGTGAAAAAGTAACCCAAGGTGTAGTTTTTCAGAAATTACAGGCTTCACGATCTCATGCGCTTCTGGTTGCCGTAGCAGTCCTCAAGGCCATAGCTAAGCGGAGACAAAGCACTACTAGATATAGGAGGTGAGAAGCCCTGTATTTAAACCATTTTCGGCAAGTAGTAATTGGTAGAAGCATGCCTCTCTTTTGACATTCCAAGTTGCACGGAAGCAAGGCCACGGCTTGTGCTTCAGGTGGTGGGAACAGGACGCTCCTCTTTCAGGGTAGCTCAGGGCATGATAAGATCTTGTGCGGGCAGTTGCAGCAGGGGATAATGCCAGCCGCATAACGGGTAAAGCGGTCTGCTGTGGACATGGATGCCCATGATATGACCCAGGTCAAAATACTGGCACAAGCCGAAAATAGAACTGGGTGCCAAGAAAAAGCAAAGCAAACTATTAATTGTTAGCAGAATGCCTGCATCGGCACTCATCCTATTCGAAGGACGGGTGACACAATATGCATGAATTAGATGTTGCAACACCACACGACTCGATAGCAGTGATTGCTCCATCCCACGAAAAGGGTCCACCGCGTTTCTTGGCGAGTCTTTCCCCGTTGCCTACCAGAATGATGCAACAACCAAGGTCAGTTAGGAGCGGTTGTTAGGATTTGAGGATCCAGGTAGCTGAGGGTTCTGATACACCTACCCCGGGGGTAGGAATAAGTTTCTGGCTAAGCACAACACGTACCCTACGGGTTTCATACTCGCGTGTGAGTATCACACCTCTATAAGTAGGGAGATTTTTTCCTGTAGTTTAGGTTCTACAACCTTTAGCAATTGGCTCGTTTACCCGATACTCTGTTAAGGCACCGTGACTTTCTCTTCTATTTCAATAAAATGCCTATGGGCACTCCACTCCCTACCATCATCACCCATGCCATAACCAAGCTTCAGGCCGAGAGCCTGAGTTGCTTGTTAGTGCTGGCTCGTGTCACGCAAGAATGGGAGAATTGACTTACGCCGTGGTTGTAGTTGCGGAAAACAGAGTCGGAGTTTTTGTCTTGGCCGCCTTGGACTACGGTCTTCGCAAAAGGCCTGGATGTTGCCTGCAAGAGTGGTGAAGGACATGTATTTCTTCGACCCGAGATCGTTGCAATGCAAGTTATTTTTAGGTCCGGAAGGTGGTGCTGCAGTTGGCGTAGGAGATGGAGCTGCAGTCGATGTTGGCATATCAGGCGCCTTATTGGCCCATTCCTTTAATTGCTTGATATAATCGTTGCGGTACTTGCTATCGTTGGTCCATTCTAGATTCGTCAAAGGCGCAAGAGTGTCCTCATTACTGAGACCACTAGCGTCGACGTTACTGTTATTGCTGAACGTGAAGGTAAAATCATCGTCATCGCCTTTCAAACTATCTTCATAGTTTTGGCCCAACAAGCCCGAGTCGGAACCGTTGGTGACGACCAACTGACTAATCTTTGGATGAACTTCTCCTATGGCATCGCTGTTTGCTATTGGCAGCCACGGATACCTGATGAGGTGAATATTTTATGATTGGCATCACACATGGGCTCCGTTCATTTACCCGCCAACCTTGCCTTGCACATATTTGGAAAGAACATATTGTGCATAGATGTCGGCTATATCGTATTAGAACATCTCAACACAAGGCGTTGGTGATTGGACGAACCGTTGAGCGTGATATGTTTGAAGATCATTAATACAAGCCGCGCGCCAAGCTGCAGCGTTCAAGGTGGCGCCGTCTGGTTTGCGGCGAGGCGAAGCCAGTCAGGGGGCAGGAGACCCCACTTTACAGTACCTGCAGCAGCATTTATTTCCCGGTCGCTTCACACAAACATCTACGGAGGTAAGCCACAAATCCAAATCTCCAGCTACCAGATATACTTCTTTCTCTGGACATTGGTCCTTACATCCAAATCACAAACGCTCACTTTAATATCATTCTCATCGCGGTAAACAATCATGGCTTCCTTTCTTGATGAGAGATCTACCAAGGCCGAAACGCCTGCACTTCTTACCCCGGATCCCAAATCTCGCCGGGCACGCACCTCTAAACCCCTTCTCGCTATGCTCACTCTCCTCTCCCTCGCCGCCGCCGCCTTCTACCTCTACCGAAACGGCATTCCCTTCTACCAAACACCCACCTTATCTCATTCCTGGAACGACGACTTCGAATGCCCCACCCCCAAGATCCCCGGCCCTAATCTCCCCGCCCCAGTTGAGCCATTCGAGCCGCGCAAGCGCTACAGCCTCGACTACGGCAAGGTCGCTTGCTGGCAGGACAATGGGGTGTGGATCAAAGAGCTCACGCCCGTTGAGATGTCTTCTCTAGGTGTCGACCGCTTCCAGGATACAGACCGCGCGCTCAAACCGGCGGACGAAGACGCATTCTGCACGAGCCTGCGCATGCACGGCGCGAGTTTCTGGGAGCTGCCGCCACATTGGCCCGAGCACGTCAACTGGTGCGAGGCTATTGATGATTGTGTGAAGCCGACGAAGAAGGTGAGCCTCGAGGTGGGCTTTCCGGCGAGCGGTGGTGTGTGGACGCTCGATACGAGTCAGGGATGGGGTGGGCTGTATCCGAAAAGGTTGGGCCTGCGAAACTCGCTTACGATGGACGAAAGGTGCGAGGTTATCAAGGATCTAGGCGGTCGTTTCTGTGAAAATATTCAGGTGTGCACAGAGATGGCTGCTTTTTTGGGACCGTAGAGGATATGCAGTGTTTTAGGGGCGACGACTAGGCAGGGGCGTTACTTGAGATGTGTTATTTTCTTACAGTTCTGTATCGGCAATCGTATAATAGAATTAGCTTTTTATTTGGCCTACGGCGCATTCATTTTGTTGAATTACCAGCAGAGCATAACAGGGCTGAGGCGCGAGTGCAACGCTCCCGGTGTTCCCCCCTGTCATTTCGCCAATCTCGTCACCCAAATCGAGGATGGAGGATACACCGGTATTTTGGATTCGGGTCAAACTGCTTCTAGTCAAGGATTTAAACCCCAGCAGTATCCTCCTTTCTCCGTTACTGTAGTGACAAGCTAAGGCTGAAGCGCCAAAGTATTGTATACTAATATTAAACTGACGTTACAAATTCCTCCGCAGATTTTCCTTCGCCTCGCTACCAAATTAAAGAATCCTGTGGCTGAGGCTCCCTATTTAAATAAACTTCCTTCAAATCAACGAATCAGTTTCTGAGTAAGGTGCTGTGTGGCATAGTGGCCGCCGCACTAGCCTGTACATCAAATCCATCCTACTCGTATCACCAGTGCTTAGTGGCGCCTAAGAGAGAGGTCTGGTCTTTGCCAAGGCACACCAACAAAGCAGTTCTTTTTTAAGGGTGGCTGTAGGAATGTCGTGCCAATATGTCTAGGGGCGCAGTGCCTGTGTGACATCCTAGCGAAACGACGGTTTAGATATTAATGAATTGGAATTGCGGAAGAGCAGTTTCCCTTCAAGCTTCCAGCCTTTACTCCTATAACTTGTAACTTTGCTTGTTCGCACGACCAGCCCGTCGTCTTGCTTCAGTAATCACCCCAAGAAAAACCCTTCTCAGATACAGATTCTCGATACGCGGCGCACCTGCTTCGTTAAACCATCCCATCAAACTCTACTTATCATACAACAATATGTATCCTAAGTTTCTGAGCCTGACGGCTTTCGCTCTCCTCGCGGCCGCCGCCTCCGCACAATCCATCTCCATCGCCCTCTACCACAGCAACACCACCTGCCTGTCCAACGCCAAGGCAGACGTCTCTTACACCTCCTCGCCCGGCGCCGGCTGCCAGAGAGTCAACCTCTTCCCGGACGGCGAGTACAAAGCCCCCGGGGCATTCAGCGCCAAAGTCGCAAGCACAAGTCCCGGTGTGGTGTTGCGGCTTTTTGACGATACGGCGTGCTCGGACAGCACGCCTGATGAGGTAAAAGGGGATGGAAGTTCAGGGTGTGCCACCGGAGCGGCATCAGGAGCCGGGTGGATGAGTTTCAGGGTTGATTCTGCGTAGGGAGGATAGGGGGAGAGGGGGAAGTTTGGGAGAGATGCTTTTCGAAATGTTTCCTGGCGTTCATAAGAGACACAAGTTCTTGTATCGTACTGCGGAATCAAATTTAGTTCGGTCGGATGCGGGGCAATTCGAGCTACGTGCACGTTCACGTGGCGGCCAGGCCGTGTAAAGTGATGTCTACGGCAATACCACGGCACAAATTACTGCCTGTATTCTCATCCCATTTTTGGTTTTACTTGCACTCTTCTCAGATTCCTAAAGGGCTAGAAGTGGTTAATTTGGAACTCCTACTTTTAGGGGGAAGGCTCTTAGTGTAAGTATGGGACAATTGCGCGATTGTGAGTCGGGCAACTTCAACTCTGCTATCACAGACAACACGTTGGGCTGCTCTAAGCTGGGTACAGTGCGCAAGCACTGTACAGACTAACAAGTGGTGTACTTTCCCGTATAACCGCCCGAGGGTAGGTTACAAGTAGAAAATCTCTGCAACTATGGGACATTTCTACAACTCAGCGCCGAAACACTAAGCTTAGGCAACCTAGAGGCATGCACTGCGTCAACGTACTGAAACTACCATTAGGGGAAAGGATGCTTTCAATTGATGAAGAAAGGTTGTGAGCATAAGAATGAGGGTCGAGATTCGAAGGTACCTAAGCGTAACAGCTAGCAATAAGGATCAAAAGAGGAGAGGACTTCAATCTACATGTAATTCCTACGTCGCAGCCTTGCCACACCACAGCTTGACCTTACGCCGCCGACCTATATTTCGATTGTCGAAAGCATGTCGAAAGAAAGTGAAACCATGTTTAGGCTCGGCAAGCGGCAATATGAACGAAAGAAGGAGGCAACTTAGCTTATTCTGCTTTGAAAAAGCGAAAGGTTATTCGGAGAGCCTATGATTCAAAGGCGAAAGGAAAAGCCGAGCAAAGAACTACACAGTGTCAACAACACGGAGATGCTTTTTAGAAATAGATGCTTTCGGTTCTTGTATACTAAAGACCTGATACTCGCCGGAATGTATGGCGAATTAATTTGGCTCGAGGTCCGAAGGAAGTCTAAGGTGAGAAAGCATATCTGGAAATCTATACAACGTCAGCAGAGCGGATACTTTCAGAAGGGAATACTATTAATTTCCTTACGCTGAAAGCCTATTGACTGCCTTGCTTCATGTGTATTCGACGTGGTATTGAAAGGTTCGAAGCAGAGAGGAGGGGTATGATGTTCGAAAACTGCCTTAAAGGTGAACCGTCAGTTGGATCTTGCGAAAGGATCTAGGAGGGTAAGAATCGAATATAGGAGATTCGGATCCTTGCAATAGCTGTAGTTGTGGTTGTAGTTGTAGTAGAGTTGTTGTAAGGTTTAGGATAGGAGCATATAAGTGAGGATTATTTATTGGAAGCCGAGGCCTGTAGGGAACCAGAGCAAACGCTTACTCGGGGTCAAACACGTGACTCACAACGCGATGAAAAGTCCCAGCACGCCATTTCAGTACAACTGTACCGGCATTCATATTGTGCTAAACGCATCTAGATTACATGTAAAGGCTTGATCGAATAACTATTAGTGGTTCTATATACAAGACTTAGCGCGACAAGTCAAAGCAGAAGTATGCAAAACTCTAAAAGGCCTTTCGATTTCAAAAGACAAACAAAAAGATCATTTTTCGTCTATATGAAGTAATCTGTGGCTTCGTGATATTGATGCAACCAACGCATTGGCACCAGTATATTGTTACAGTGATAAACTCTGAATCTAAATGCATTATTCTAATAATGATAATCAGTCGACTATTAGGTCCTAGCTTATCATTTAGACTTGCGGGCCGGCCCGTTATGTGGATCAGGTACAAGTACCTTCGTAGATCCATAATTATGAGAGGCAGGCGGTGGCAGCAACGTATCTGGACTAGCGCGTTTCTCTTGCTTGGCGTTTTCCTTAGCCAACCCTCCACTTTAAACTCGGTGGCAACATATAAGCGTTTCGATCCTACGATTCCAGCCAGCATGACCGGTAGTTCGGTACCTCTAACCGCTCAGAAGAGACGGCGTATGCCACCCCAGACGAAAAAAGGTATGTCGTTGCGACTTTTGTCATACTGCATGATTATTCTGACTTTCACAGTGCAGGCTATCAGCAAAGCCATGCGACGCAGCGATCGCATACGAGCAGCGGTTGAGGAAGGCTCTAAACTTCGGACGGATACTGAACAGCAAGCTTTATACTTAATAAGGCAAAGGCATATGTGCGCTATCTTTCGTTAGTGCTAATGATCTAACATGGCGAAGAATCTTTCGAATTCTCAACAAGTCCACGAAAAAGCCGTTAAGTCAAGAAGGCGTATTCGAGACCTCGAAAACCTGTTAACTAAATAACCTAAAAAGAAGCGTTTACGAACTCAAGATTTCCCCCAGATGAAGCCTCGCGCAGGTTGAGAAGCAAAAGCGACTTCGAGAAAACGATGTTACACTTTCCCGCGTTTCGCTCGAGCGGCCTTTAAAATGAACACGAACAGTTTGGAAAACAATTAGTGAAGCTTGAGTTTACTACTGGAGAAAAAAAGGAACCCGGCCGAACGCAAGGCAAAAAGAAATAATGGATCGTTTTCGGGAGCTTGTCCAGCCTGCGCTGGCAGGAAAGAAGTCATCGGCTTTTCTACGTCGCAAACGTCCAAATGCGAGTATCAATGCCGAAATAGTCTTAACACGGATACCGAGCGACCAATTACCGCGAGAACAGAAAAGCACTCTATATAACAACTTAAGGCGAACAGGGATCTCGATCCGTAGATCTCAGGGAGAAGCACTCAAAGGTGTGAATGACTGTCAATTGTTATAACCAAGAGAACAAACTACAGACAGAAGAAGGGGAGGAAAGCAGTGCTTTATATATAGGAGGCTGGCTAGGGGCTAGTGTAAGCGTTACTGCTACAATCTAGCCCTGATAACCTGGCTATGGGGTCTAAGGATATGAATAATGCCTAGAACTATATTGTTTTAGCTCAGGATGATGGCTAATTAGTACGTGAGCACTTTTCACACGGTCTACTAATAGACGAGGGCCAATTAGAATCTCCGGCTGTTCAAGAACCTGAAATTTCGTGGACAAATGAAAGTATCGATCCATGGCGAAAAGTATTTTTGATCCTGCTTCTATCTTCAATTAATCAATCCCTGGAATAACGCTATGTTTATTCCTTTTCCGGGCCCAATCGATCCGTGGGGAAACGCAATGCCAGTCCCCTCTCCTCAAACCAAATCAATATCAACTCACAGGAAAGTCACAGCCACGCGCACTCCATCCCTTTCTTGAGCCAGAATCGCAAGGCATCGAAGACCAGGTCCCAATAACACGTTCTCTGTGAGGTACACATATTATCTTGTATCTAAGTTTTTTGCTTTGCGATGGTAGGTTGGTGGGGTCGAAGGCAAACGGGATCAACACTATTTTGTTCGGGACTGTTAAGACTCTAGGCGTCGTGATTTGTAGTGCTGTAAGTTTGGAGGCCTATTGCCGAGCTGTGCAAGGAATGTATATTAGTTAGTGCTGTAGACCAAGTTTAGTTGATTTTCACCTTTGCCCATGGCTCGAATTGTGTAACAAAGCTATGAAATACACTATTCAGCCCTTGGAGATCGACTTCTGAATCCGATCCTGCTTGTAGTGGCGCTTTATCCACCGATTTTATGCATTCTGTAACTGCAGTTTGCTCATGAGGAGTCAAAGGTACAATTCTCAGAGCTGTAGTCATAGTGCTTTCGTGATAGGTACGTTGAGAGGCATGAAATACGTCAGACCAACCAATCCTTCGCCAGCCACGGTATATCATGCTACAAGACCAGTTGGCAACGTACCTTTGCAATAATAGTAAATAAAATTATGTATAAAGTTTTAACTAGCTCACCACGGTACCTTTAATCTGGGAAGAACTCTTGAAGTGGCTATTGCAGTGAAAGCACTAGTGATATCACGATATATTGACCCCTAAAATCAAATACTATACACCACGCAATATGAGATTTGAAAATTGTATACGTATCACGGCCAAATTTGCAATATCATATTATATCATACTACACTGTGATATACTACGATATCGACCTAAAATGAAGCTATTCCTAATTAGTAATACGTAATGAACTATCTCGAGAGATTTCATCTAGATTTGCTTTTCTAATACTGTAACGACAGCAATAGAAATAGGCTTTACCGCTGCGCCAAAGGGCCAAAAAGGTACTAGAATTGAGCAAGAAGTCATTTCCTTATTCCGTTATATATAGGTCACGTGTACCGTGACAAAGAGCAGAAAATCCTCGGCAATTTAAGTACGTTTTAGCTGCAGAGCCGCATTTCAGCCTTGGCATGATATTATAGTATATTGCCAATATAATATGAAATCAAAATTTCATATTAATACTAGTGTAGTATCAAAAAGTCGATCTCATATGACTCAAGCCACAATATCACTAAATATCACCATACTAGTGCTTTCACTGGGCTATTGTGGCGCAGGCATTGCGGGGTGATACTTTCTATTACCAATCGATCACGTAAAATGAATGGTATTCCAGAAAGATAGGCGGTAAACATGTGTATTTCTGGGATACCACCATTTTTGGAAGCTATCTTATATACTACTGTTTTAAAAAAGTGGTACGTTGAGAAAGCGTCCAAATAAAGTGGTGGTATCCCAGATATTTGCCGAAGTATTTATTACACTGAGATTGATGCCTACTATGAATCAAACATGCAATGAGCCACGATGGCAAAAGTCTTTCATAACCATAGAATATATACAATTCAGCAGATCCTAACAGTTTCAATATTCCAGTCCTGTAGAGCGAACGACCCGGCATCAAAGGCTTGGAACAATCCTAGCCGAACATAAGCCTTGCAGGTCTCCTCCCACCTCAAAATAAGTCCTCGTATCAGCTTTTTATCCCATTTTACCCTACCGATGGCTACAAATTTGAAGTTGGCCTGTATAATTGTTGCTGCATGGCCCTCAACTGAGACCATCTCATCAAGGCAATCTGGCCAGACAGACAGATCTTCAATTGTCTCTATAAAAGCACTTTCATCCTCGCACATTGTCACTATGTGCACGGCCAGGTCTTCGTGCCACCAATCCCCAGTTTTGGTAGGAGCCTTGAGATCCATTGATCCGTAAGCCTTCCTTCCGAATCCTCCGACGAGATCTACCTTCAGTATCTCGAAGTTGTCAACAACTCCCTCACTATAATGCATGGTAACGCAGTTATCAAGGCCAGCCCAAGACCATGAAGGTGTTCGAACCTCCTTGGGGCGAGGGAGTAACTCTCCTGACGGACATGTTACCTTCCATTGGAGAAGCGACGGGAGTCTATCATATTCCCATAAGCCAGCAAGATATCGTATTCCGGTTCTTTCTTGCAGGTATTGTGCTATACCCCCAATAGCTGCGAGGCGATCATGTGCGAACGATAAGTCGAGGGTTGTATACCGTCTCACAATTGATGCCCAGGACTCAAAAAGGTCATCTCGGGATGCTGGAAGCTTTCGGATACCCAGGGGATTGAGGTATAAGAAAAGATTGTAAGAGGCGCAGCCACTGAATCCAAGGTTCGCATCGGCTAACTGAAGATCTTGATTGCCACTGTAGCTACTGTGACACCAGCAACTCCAGCGTACAGTCCTCCATCCGTACTCCAATATCCTTGGCGATAACAATCGTTCCTGGAATGCCCAGGCACGTGTCCCTAGGCATTCTTGTGATGGTGGCAACCACCAAATATGCTTGTCAAAATAAATTGTGCCATGTTGTGCTGCACCAATGTCAATAGACACCTGGAGCTCGCTGTAGTCATCTCTTGGGTATAAAAATCCGTCCTGGCTCGACTTCGCCACCGATGCACAAATCATCACAGTAGCATTCTTGTATATTTGGGGCATATGCAGAATTTCTCTCTCGAGTTCTTCGTCATCATCTTGGGCAATGCATAGGCTGTCAATCCACAGATATCGAAATCCTAATTGGTGGGTGACCTCAAAAGCGTCTTTGAAAGTTGACGGGAGCTGACTGGTTGAACATGTCCAATTGCCAGTGTTATCGAACATTTGAGACGAACAGCAGAGGCTTTGACGTCCTCCCCAACAGTAAGATAGACAGACGTACGGAATAGTAGGTAAATCCTGCGTTTTTGTCACAGTAAACGTTTTCGGGATTGCGATATTGCCCAAGTCAACTAGTCTGGTAGGTAACAGAAGTCTGGATTGCATCATGTTCGAACCACAACTGCAAGACGATAACCAACTTTTAATATCCTCTACTGTTTGTGCATGGTTAACCTGCATGTCAATCGCAGGCAATATTGATTTAGCAACATCATCTAGCTTTAGATGTTAGTTTCGATAGGCAATATAGGCATGGCTTACGCTCTATGTCCTTGCGGGCACTGACTAGAATAAGTATATGCATTATACCGTTCCCCTGTTCCACCGTCTCCGCTATCCAGGTATGCAAAAGACTGTAAAGTAGTTCCAAAGCTGTTTTTAAGTGGATACGCCACCAAGATCAATTGAAAAGGCTTAGAGCTCAAACTCCTGAGAACATGTCTTAGGCGTTGAGTGGCACCACTGCAGCAGCTTGTTTTGTTTAATGCATGTGAAATTAAAAACTGCCAAGTGTTTCGGCGATCGTGGTTGCGTAGCAGTTCTTGAAAAATCGCACATTTATCTCTAGACGCTCGCTGCGCCTGGCGCAAATTTTGGGGAAATGCAACGTGCGATATGACTTTTGGAAGGCACGGTGCAAACTGTAGTGGAATACTGCAGTGGCTGCAAGTATGTGGTGACAGTTGTAGTGAATTTTCACCGGCTGGAAACGCATCCTTTGCCATTTCGTCCGCCTAGGCGTGTTCCAGACCGCTGCTGTCTTCCCCAAGCAGGATCTAATATCTAGGGCCTTTCGTATCCGCAACAGAGACAACTTGCCATTGACGACGAATTCGTGGTTTTGCACACTGGACATTGCCAGAACGAAGAATGAGGTGGTTTGGGTGGTTTGGGTTTTTTGGCATAGACCACCAGTGCACACGAAGAGTGATCCATGGTTTGCAACTTTGCGATAACAGGCTATTGGCTGACCTCTTTATAGGCTGGTCGGACGTCAAGGTAAACACATCCCTACAACATCTAATTAACGGGGCGTGTTAAGAGGGGTACGATTGAAACGGCGCCCATCAGCGCCAACACGACGAAAATCATGGCTGTCGTGGAACTGTTTGTATCACTTTCTGTGATACTTCTTCGTATGATGACTTGCAATTGCTTAAGTCGGTTACCCACGGGGCACGTAGCACCGCAATCTCAGCGCAGTGCTATTCTGCTCATTGCAGGTAGTTGACTTGTTTCTGTTCATTCTAAGTGCTAATCTACGTACGAGAGCTATAATACATCCATATGGTCCGTGCGTCGCAGGTTCTATTCACTCATACCAACAGATACACTGCACATACTCAATTGCGTCTTTTATTTGACTGGCATCGCATACGCTGCGTTCCCCCGGGTCAATCAAGACCTGAATTCCAGAGGCCATGAATGGTTTTGCACTTTTCCACGCGCTTTGGTTATAAGGAGGGGCAATGCAACTATAATATCTTGAAAAGGGCTTGGGATTAATAGAGATGTATGTATATAAAGATGCTGTCGGATCACTCTACCTGTGGCAACACCACGTCTTTACGTGGATTGCTTAGGTTGAATGTGATTAATTGTTGAAGGTTGAATGGAGGAATGAGGATATGCCCCTTCCTGGGTCATGTGACGGTGTCACATGACCTGTCCCCATTCAATAGCTAATCTACGTACAAACAGATGCATTTATAGTTGGCTGGGACCCGCCGAACCAACCCCCGGAAAGAAAAGATGAACTGCTGAGTACGGTGATCTTTGCAAGAGTACAAACGAAAAGGAAAACAAAGAAGAGAAACAAAAGGAGATTGACAGTGGATGCATGATTTGTTGGCCTTCGGCAAGCTGCAGGCTGTGTACTGGGATGCGGATGTGACAGGAATGCCCCGTTGCTGGTCGGCTGACATTTGTGGGTTGAAAGTTACACAACAGCTTTGCCCGAAACCACTAATCATCCTTTGCCATAAACGTTTTATGCACTTTTTAGACATCTACTAGGCACCTACTGGGCGCCTATTGGGAATATTCTGCAGATACAGATACACAACGACATTTGGCTATGAAAGCCCTCTGCTGTCACGGTCCTATAAATCATGTGCGCTTGGCCATGTCGCGCCACAGGCGCGAACGCTTATTGGTTCGCTTAGCTAGGACCCTGGAACTGGCCATGGTTATATGAGGGCAGTTCTAGCAGTAGTTACACCTTTTCTCTTTAGTTTAGAATACTCGTATTGAGACCTTACAAACAGCTATCACTTGCGCCTGTATTGGGATCGTGACATCTGCTAGGCGCGTTAGTGAAGCTTTGTGTCCGATAGGTTCGTCGGTTGTTGGGAAGCCGGCATCACCCTGCCTCGTCCGTCATGCCGCTACTTCGACGAGGCGTTCCCCCTTGGTTTATTTATTTTGCAATACAAGTCCGCTTGCGCCTCTATTTTGCCGAGGCAAAGTTGGAGCCGGTTTTCCGTAGTTGATTCACCCTCTTTCCCGTCCTCGTTCATGAATATATCGAGCTAGACGTGACTTTCTACCTCACTCGCCGCGAAACGAGGCGTCTCCGGCAACTTTAATTGTTGGTATGTTAGGTCCTGAGTGAAAAGGGGAGTGAATAGGGGAGTGAATGGAGGAGTGAATAAAGGATTCTGGTCAATAACCCACCTGTAGCATATAAAAGAGCGCATTGTAGTAGCAGCAACAACCATGAACAATTTACTACATTCTACTTACCAACAACCACATAACAAATACATTACGACGCATCGACTGAAATCCGAGTGGGCATCTCACGGTATCATTACTATTGGGAATCGAACCTGGACAAGCACGACTACGGACACTTACAATGGATAATATTCGACCGAGCATCGTGAGCAATGAAGGATTGTTTAGTGGCACGTACGAGAGAAAATACTATAAGAAGTTTGAGGAGGAGGAGGTCATCTTTGTCAAGATGGAGCCTACGAGAATCAGAGTATCGGATGAGCTATCACGGATTATATATACCAAAACTTGCAAAAGAAAGATTAAGGAACGAGGCAGCGTCTCTGCTATTTGTTCAGGAATCCACAAATGTTCCCGTTCCGAAAGTATACGACCATTTTGGGCATGATGGCGCTTACTATATTGCTATGGAATACGTGGAAGGAGACAATATGTCCAAACTGAGTGAGGATCAAAAGGAGCAAGTTAAGAAGGAGCTTGAAATTCATCTTTCAACAATGCATAATCTAAAATCGAACAAGATCGGTGGACCATCGGGCATTATTATCCCTCCTCGCCGTGTCATAAGAGAGACGGAGGACGAGATGTGGAACCAACCGACAGAAGACCGTACATATGGTTTCTGCCACATGGATCTCTCCCAGGACGACGTCATCGTGGACCCAGAAACATTGAAAATAAAGGCTATCGTCGATTTTGAATTCTCAGGCTACTGGCCCGAGAAATTTGAGCGGCGTTTTTACGCGAGGCCTGATCCTTCAGTCGCTGTTGAAGAAGAGATTGACGATACACTTGAGATACTAGAATTTCTCGCAGTTAGTTCTTGTTGCCCTTTTCTGTTGAAAAAAAAAACCTAACTGCGTCATTAGTCTGGTCATCAGCAATCTGTAGAAACGCTCGATGAGTCACCCAAATAGAACACTCTGTTGAACAGGCTAGGCCTAAGGATCATACCTAGCCTATTGGGGAAGTTGTAAGTATGCTTGCGCAAGAAGCATACGTACTTTTGCCTACGATGATGAATCTACTTACGTATGTGATACTCGCGTGTGAGTATCACACCTCTATAAGTAGAGGGATTCTCTCCTGCAGTTTAGGTTCCACAACTTTCAGCAATTGACACTCGTTTACCCTATACTCTCTGAAAGCTCCGTGGCTTTTTCTATTTCAACACTCTCTGTACCATAATTATAGGTTGAAGATTCATTCTCCATTATTTGCACTGAATGTCCATCTGTCGGTCCTGATACATTGCTCAGCATCTATCTCCTCCCAGAAGCGACAATAAAAGTGCAAATCCTTCTTGTCTGACCGCCAAAATTTGAACCCTTTAACTGCCCCTACACTAAAGAAAAGTTTGAGACCCCGACTACCCCTTCGCGGAGAGCTGCCCTATGCGACAGTTAGATTATGATTGCCGAATCAGGATCTATAGTTGCCACTTACTCTCCTTACGCGGCTCCGAAGAGCTGAGTCGTCACTACTCGTAATGACTTACGCACTCCTCTTACATATAAGAAAAGCTTGCTTCCTGTGTGTAGAAAACTTCAGAGATCAATTAATCGTTCATTGCATACTTTGTGAACTCCCTGAATCGATAGAAAAGCCGACCCTCGCTGGATGGTAAAAGAGAGTGAGGTGGTTTACAAGGGGCTTCGCAAGTGGTAAGGCTGGATGCCATGCGGAAGTTCTGATCATTCAGAGGTGCCGACTCATCCTTCTTTAAATTTAAAATTCTTGATGCCACTATCACTCGACCACTCCCGAATGTCCCATAGAGCATCCAAATCGTTGCTAGGCAGGGCAGTTTTCGTACCCTCGTCAGCCCATGGCCACATGCCACCCATTCCTTCCAAGTCCTGTCCATCAGGGCAGCAGTTATCGAAATCGATAAGAATGGGGTTGTCGCCATCCAACATAATATTAGCAGGTTTAACGTCACTATGAATCAGACCAAGTGAATGCAAATGATGAATGCCACTTTCGACTCCAGACAGGAATCCTTCACGATCTTCAAGTGGGTGCTTCGAATCCGCGTACCTGAAAGCGACTTTCCCATGGCTTCACGGTGTCACGGTATTTGACAAAGCAAATTCCAACGATCCGATCGTCACGGGCTTGGCAGCCGATATATTCTGCGATGTTTAGATGCGGATGGGTTTTAAGGGTTTCCAGAACTGCGACTTCTCTGAGAACCCAGTCACCTATTTTTGTCGGCTCGGATCGTGTGTAAGCAACAGCCGTGGCCGCTTGATAGAGTAACTTTTAGGCAAGTTTTCAGGAGCTATCGTGAATTTTGGAGGGAGCAGTGGACAGTAGGCTTCAGTAGGTATCAAGACAAACATCTGAGATATCCTCGAGTTTGAGGTTGAAGTCCCCAAAAATACGAGTTTGGCAGGTCCCACGATAGAATTTGTCCTCAAGCTTGTAAACAACCACCGTGTACTGGTACTCGTAAACCGCGTCCCCGTTGATGTTGTCATATAACTCCGCCCTATGGACTATTTCCATTTCACGGATGCTGATCCCATAATTGAATTTGTGGAGGGGGGGGGGGGGGGTTCGAATTCGAGAGGATACTCGAGGAAATTTCAAATGGAGAGCTGCTTGATGAAATGAAAACCAAGAAATTGCGGGGCTGCGTCGCCTTGCACATATTGGGCAATTGCATGCCACAAATTCCTGACCGAAATCGTAGCCTGTCGAAAGCCTCGATCCCAAGGGTTGGAAGACACGGAAAGTCGGCCAATTTAATCACCGCGTTTGAAGTTTGCAGCAGACGACAATTGATTAGCAGATGCATTATACATTTTACATCCGACCGATTTTTCATATTTGCGATGGTACTAAATGGTCTTAGGTAATCGTTTGGTGGGTCAACGAGCGCCTCGTCTGTTGAGCATGTTAGGTCTAAGGACCATACCTAAAGTCTATTGTAGGCACCTGTAGGCATCAGTGTGTTGACATGTGGGTATCACGCCTCTATAAGTAAGAGGGATTCTCTCCTGTAGTTTAGGTTCTATAACCTTCAGCAATTGATACTTGTTTGCCCTATACTCTCTGAAGGCCACGTGACTCTCTCTATTTGAACATCGTCCCTCTTAGACTGCAGATTGGGTTAGTGCTGGCCACACAAGTTTACTTTGTGGCGTAGAGCCTTGGCGCACCTGCTACAGTATGTGTCGCCTAGAGACGAAACCTTGTAGCTGGGTGGGGGGGAGCTCGACACGCACCCTCGACCCTGATAGAACATGGAAATACACAATAACTGTTGGTATGAGTGAATAGCACACCCCGCGACGCATGGACCACATGGATGTATTATAGCTCTCGTACGTAGATTAGCACTAAAAAAAATCAAGAACAAGCCAACCACCTGCAACGAGCATATATAGCACTGCGCTGAGATTGCGGTGCTATGTGCCCCGTGGGTAACCGACTAAAGCAATTGCAAGTCATCAATACGAAGAAGTATCACAGAGAGTGATACAACCAATAACGATCAGGAGGAATATTGGTGACGCAATTCTGGCTGTCTCCATAGCACGTGTGTGAAGCATACAGATCTTATCACGGAGAGTCCTCAATGGTGCAGCGAACAGCTAATTGATGGTTGACAGTCCCAAATAGCGAAGTGATATTTTTGTAGGTATACACGCTTAAAGAACAGGTTATCTACGGTTGAGTTGTTATCATAAATACCAACTCCTTAGCCTCCCTTCGCGTGCTCGCGTATCCGTCCAATAACCCTCAACGCGGGTCTTTTCTGTGAGACACCCTCTATCTTTTCGTGCTGTGATTTTATCAATCAAGGAATAGCTCGCAGAGATACTGTTTCTTGTATTGTCCCAAGTTGCGCGCGATCATTTTTCGTATGGCAGGAGCGTGTTGGTGTTGTTTTGGAGAAAGTTGATTTCGGAGTTTAGAATCCTGAACGCGATATTATAGGCATTCAGCCTCCTAGCGAGCAGGTTGTGATTCATTGACTTTTGTTTATTTGTTCAAATAGAAGAAGAAGTCACGTGGCCTTCAGAGAGTATAGGGCAAACAGTGTCAATTGCTGAAGGTTGTAGAATCTAAACTACAGGAGAGAATCCCTCTACTTATAGAGGTGTAATACTCACGTGTCATCACACTGATACCTACTGTTGCCTACTGGTGCCTACTGGTGTCTACAATAGACTAGGTATGATCCTTAGACCTAACCTATTCAACATTATTTAGTCACTACTTTCTTGCTTAAGTGTATCACACAGTATAAATTGGCATTTCCTGTTTCCAACTTCTTTTTCTTAACAACAACAACAACACTTTCACCATTACTATTATAGCTCCAGTTGCTGCTTTCTACCATTGAACTACTGTCACGGGAATGCGAGCAGCCGAGTCTCGCTTAGCATTCCATATGTAGCTAGGAGCGCTTGGCGCGCATCCTAGCTGTACGGGACCTGAGCGTTCCCTTTCTTTTGTGTTCTACAAGCGTGTATTCTACAATAGTGTTATATCACTTCACTCACCTGATTGACTATTCTACAGCTCTGGTTTGCTCCGTCACAACTACTCCATCATTATTATGCCTCTTTACACTGAAGAAGAATGGAAGGAACAGTTAAAAAGAGAGCATCGGGATAAAAAAGAGCGTGCTCAGAGAATAGCTTGTGAAAAAGAAACAGTGCGTTTACTTCTTCTTTTTCTCACTTAGCTTTCCTACTAGCAATTCACTTTCAGCAAGCTTCCCAGCATTCTTGCATTACGAGCTTCAGACATAGTAAAAGCAATCCCAGCAGTTCGAGGCAGTCTTTTTCTCTCTCCTCGTACACTAGTAAAATAAGTAGTCGTAGTAGCAATGTGTCCCAGAGCAGTTCTGGTCCGTAGATTGTTCTCTCAGTTATGACAATTGATAGTTGTTCACACCTCTGAGTCTTCCCACCTGGATCTACGGATCGAGATCCCTGTTCAGCTTGAGTTGTTACATCAATGGGAGAAAGCTGATAACGTAAATGCATTTGTACAGGAGAACTACTGACGAAAAGACAAAAGAAGGGAAGGAAAGCAGTGCTCTATATACAGGAACTGGCCGGAGGCCAGTATAGGCGAGCTTTGCGGTGTCCGGTGCTGAGCTCCGTCCGAGCTCTGGGGCATCCGGTGCCAAGCTCCAAGCCAGAGAAGGCCAGGGCCGTGACAAAATCCAGGTGGAAGGACTCAGAAGTGTGAACAACTATCAATTGTCATAACTAAGAAAACAAGCTACGGACAGAAGAAGGGAAGGAAAGCAGTGCTTTATATACAGAAACTGGCCGGAGGTCAGGATAAGCGAGCTCTGGGGTGTCCGGTGCCATGCTCCAAGCGAGAAGAGGCCAGGGCCGTGACAGAAAACTCAAGCGTAGATAGTAAAGCTTGTGAAAAAGCTTCGGCCGTAACTGGGATGTTGGAAATGTTGGTGCCGTTTAAGCCTGTGTAAGCTCTAGAGGCTGACGTGAGCCTGTAGCTTTTAAGGTTTAGAGCTTCTTCGACTTAGCACTCGCTGGCGGAAGAGAAAAGGTTTTGTAGTTCTTGGATTCGAGTAACGAGTCACGAAGCCAAATCCTGAGGCCCGTTGAGGCGGCTAATAGGTGATTCTATTACGAGAATACTAACAGCACGAGTAGTTGGGGATGCGAGGCAAATAGCGAGCCCGGAGTTAACTGTTGCACTTCGCGTATTTCTTTGAGAAGCCGGCTTTTTTAATAATGTCGAGAATTGCATAACTTGAAAGCTGGCGGAACGGGCGGGTTGGGTGTAAACGGGGGAAAAGCTTGCTATCTTGCTGAAGCTTTTGTTTCGGAGAAAGTTTCAAAGGTTTTTGTGGGGTTGTTGATAGCGTAGTGGCCTTTTTGCAGCGTTCGCATACGTAGGTATGGCACGAGTAGAATCTACGCTGGGAAGAGAGCCTGGTGTGCTTTTTAGCTTGTTGGGAGAAGATATTAAAGTGGGTTCGGGGGAAGGCTTTAAGTAGGGGCCAAATGCGCTGTGCACCTAATCTCTAGGACCATGACACTATTTTAGAACCAATCTTATTTTCATATCCCACATAACTGTGAGTCATACTAAGCTGTGGAACCTGATTCATGCTCCTATTTAAGAGATCCTTCCTCCCCCCCAAATCTATTCCACCTTTCTTCATCTTCCACCTGTCCCATTCACAACGCTTTGGAAACGCACCCCTCAACTGTTCTAGGTCTTTTCTTTTCAGCACTTCTCATCACTCACAACCGTCAGTGAAATGGCATCCAGCTCAACTTCGATGCTGCAACCTGCTTCCTTTGGAGGATACGGCAGGCAGACAGGTCTTTACGGAGGACTTGAAGGTGTCGAGTTCGCTGCTAGATGTCCTCCAGATGTCCAGAAAGACACAAGAATTGTTGCGGTCTGCGGAATACCGGCTCTCAACGCGGCTCCACAGGAAGATGGATGGTTCTTTTCCGACTTTTTCTTATTTTATCAGATGTTAGGCTTTCGACGTGGGTGCAAGTTCAACATTTTTCCCCTTATCTTTATATTCCCTTCTATTGGTACTAATATAAGCGTAGCTGAACTACCTAACCAACTATGGCTTTCAAGCTGCTCGCCTAGTGATCTTATCCGTAAATACGAAAGTTATCTCCACGGACCTGCAAATGGAATCGCAGGGGATCGAAGAGTTGTCATGAACGAAGAAATGCTTCCGAAAGATGAAATGAAGGCCGGCTTTCGTGTTTTCAAGCCAAAAGATCTTCTTGAGAGATTTCTTGCAACTCTTAAATCTGAGATCAAAGAAGCTGCTCGAACCAAGCAGCCGGTTCTGGTACTTATCTTTGGGCATGGAGAAAAGAAAACTTCGGGAATTTTTATTGGTTGTGATGAAGGCGGCGTCTTGAAATTGACTCGGGAGAGGCTCGCTTCTGTGTTGCAAAAAGAGGTTCAAACGACTATGATTTTGACATCGTGCTACTCAGGCGGCTGGATTATGAAGCCAAATTTGAACGAACACTTCGACGTCAAACCTACGTTCAATCACTCCTTTCTCACAGCAGCGGGGTTCAAGGATATGAGTCTTTCCTGGCCGTTAAGCCAGACCGTTGGACGACAAGCTGGAGGAAGTGTCTTTGCAACATGTCTTCTTAATTCCATCATTACGGCCTCTGATAGAACAGAGGGCTTCTACAGCGGGGAGGAGGTTTGCTTCGAGGAATTGAACGATAAGGGACAACCTACTGGAGGCAAGAAGGAAAAACTCATCAAAGTACAAGAAGATGACGAGGGAGAAGAGATTTCTCTTTCGATGGTCGCTTTGACACAACAGATCGTCTACGAATGCAAAGCACGATATGGTTCACTATGGGACATACACAATTTTTCATTTGCCGCTCAAGACGACCTTTGGGCCAAAGCATGGGGGACGAGGACCGGACTTCCTCTTTTGAATTACAAAGAGAAGTGGGAAAGCCTGCCAGAAGCTCCAGTGATGAAGAATATATACCCACCCGCTAGTCCCCTTGCTGGCTCTATCATGTCAAAAAGCCCCAGAGCTCTCTATAATATAGTCAAAGTTAAAGCAACCAGATATATGAACTCGAATCCGGGCCCTGATAATGGAGGTTGCAACACCGACTGCCATCCAGGGTTCTACAAGTTGGTCGAAGGAGTTCGTTTAGAGTTTGACGAGCTTTATCGCCTCAACGAAATCTTAGACTACAGACAGGGTCAAATAGGGCTTGCAGAAATCTACTGTTACGCCCTGGAAATAGGTATGCCAGAAGATCGACAGGTGGACCAATTTGATGAATTCGAATGGGTGGGTTCCCATCTCAAAAAAAAACACGGAAGATCTGCAGAGCATTTGAAAGTCGCCATTGACCTCTTAGAGAGATATAATACCATTAGAGGTTGGGTGATTCAACTTGACATCTTCGACTCTCCGGGTCGTCAGCAAGGGTTTGACTATACTAAGCCTACGGCATATCTGGCTGCTAGATTAGCGGAGAGTTCGATGCCAATCCAGCAGATCCACAAGAAGTTGGAGGATCTCTTGCAATGTACGTATTCTTTGCTAAATAGTTATTCTGGCATTTTCTAACTCTTGTGTAGATAAGTTAGAAGACGCAAGACGCGCAGCTCGCTCGCATCTTGGAGTAGCTGTTCTCAATCAGCCCGAGATTAAAACTATGCGAGGACGGCTGTATAACACTGTGGGCAAGCTGAAGCACAAATTGCGGTCTTTATCGCCACAGAAAAGATCGCCTAGAATGGAGGGTGGGAGCTAGGAAGGGTCGACATTGTCACGGCCCTACCTCGCTTGGGGCTCGGCCAGTCCCCTGTATATAAAGCATTGCTTTCCTTCCCTTCTTCTGTCTGTAGCTTCTTTTCTTAGTTATTACAATTGACGGTCGTTCACACTTTTGAGTCCCTCTACCTGAGATCTACGGATCGAAATTCCCTGTTCGGCTCGAGTTGTTACACTGTGAAAGCCACGAGGCGTAAAAGGGCTAAAGCATAAGGAAAGCTTATTGTACAACTTCAGTTTAAATACCTGTCAGACCTAAAATATAATCAATCAACAATAATAGTAATTATTTGCCAAGCCTGTGGCTATTCAGTGTAACAACTCAAGCTGAACAGGGATCTCTGTAACAA
This sequence comes from Chalara sp. BL73, assembly GCA_918026815.1. NCBI lineage: Eukaryota > Fungi > Ascomycota > Leotiomycetes > Helotiales > Chalara > Chalara sp. BL73. The sequence goes on along the minus strand of CAKJVC010000065.1, from coordinate 333,817 downwards.
ATAGAGGGCAACAGGTGGGATTGCAATATAACAGGTAAGAACACGGGACTGCAATGTAATAGACACAATAATGTATTGATGTCAAAAGTATGCTTGTCAGTCTAGTAGGAAAACTCAAGCTTGCCTCTTTTCAGAGAGCTCTAGCTGTCCCTTATATCTCTAACTGTGCTGTAGCTGTGAGCCTGTGGCTGGCCGGGGGCAGAGTGTGCCGCTTGCTGCCCCGAAAGTACTACAGCTGAAAAGCCTTCGGCTGGTTGTTAGGCTGTCACCATGGCCGTCTCTAAACCGGCTCTGGCTGTTACAAGTTGTCAACAACTTTTTTACAATAATGCATAGTAACGCAGTTACTAATACCAGCCCAAACCATAAAAGCATTCGAACTTCTTTAGAGCAAAAAAGCAACTCTCCTAACGGACTGTAACAGCCAGGGCTAGTTATGTCACCGCCCTGGCCCTATCTCGAGCTTGGCGCCTAACACTGCAGAGCTCGGTTGAGCCTGGCCCCTGTTACCACAGGGCTCGGCATCCTAGAGCTTGGCGAGCGACTCTACAGGGCTCGCTTACACTGGCCCCTAGCCAGCCTCCATATATAAAGCACTGCTTTCCTTCCCTTCTGCCGGTAGCTTGTTCTCTTAGTTATGATAATTGATAGTTGTTCACACCTTTTGAGTCCTTCTACCTAGATCTACGGATCGAGATTGTAACAGCCAGAGCCGGTTTAGAGACGGCCATGGTGACAGCCTAACAACCAGCCGAAGGCTTTTCAGCTGTAGTACTTTCGGGGCAGCAAGCGGCACACTCTGCCCCCGGCCAGCCACAGGCTCACAGCTACAGCACAGTTAGAGATATAAGGGACAGCTAGAGCTCTCTGAAAAGAGGCAAGCTTGAGTTTTCCTACTAGACTGACAAGCATACTTTTGACATCAATACATTATTGTGTCTATTACATTGCAGTCCCGTGTTATTACCTGTTATATTGCAATCCCTCCTGTTTCCCTCTATTTGTTACAGGCATATGCTCAATATAATCTTAGCGCATTTGTCTGGTATATATATACTTTATAAAGAATTCTATTTACACTAAACTGTCACGGTTATTACATGACCAGCTCGCGTGTGTTCCCTAATTGGGACTAGTAGCTCCTGACAGGAGAACCAGACTTAGCTGAGAGTTTTTTCCAGAGCTCCACCTCTTGTCCTTAGTTTAGTATTTTCGTATTGAAGCACCTACAACCCGCCTTTCCAGGCATATAGGACCGCGTTCGTGACATTCGCCTTGAGTTGTTACAGTAAATGTTGTGTTGTAAAGTTGCATAAAATCGCAACACATAATTTTCACCAAGTCCCGCGCCAGCGAAATAAAAGCGGCATGCCATAATTTTTGGTGTGGTGGCGCTAATGGGTGCCGTTTCAATCGCACCCGAATGACACAGCCTGCCCTTACCACCGGCTACTCTTAAACGACTATAAATCCAGCGCAAAGTATCTCAGGATTGGCTTCAAAGAAACAGAGTAGCGATATAAATGGCATCCTCTTTAACTGATGATAATTCTTCGGTGAGTTCCGAATTACTCCTACAGCCAGTCACCGAATACATCTTCGGCGACAGCTCGTGCAGAACGTTGGTTAGAAACGCGGACATTCCGCGACGCGAGGAGCTCACCTACCAACCTTTGTCTCCTGGCCAAACTCGAGTTCTTTACATTTTCCCTGGGGCATACGACTGCCCGCTCGAGTGCGTTCTCGCTCCCGCCGGGTTTCGAGATGGTGGCGCGTATTTCGAGCAGCTCATTCTAACGAAAGAAAAAACGCAAGCCCGCCTTATTCACAACCGTGACCAAAACGGCAAGAATGTATACAATGCGCTCTCTTATGTCTGGGGTGATCCAACAGCAACGGAAACTATCTTTGTAAACTGCTATGCTTTTCCGGTCACGCGCAATCTCTATGACGCTTTGAGAGCCATTCGCGATGAGTCCAGCTCATATACTGTCTGGGTTGATGCAATCTGCATTAACCAAAAAGACGATGTTGAGAAAAGTCAGCAGGTTGCTCTTATGAGAAAAATTTATCTCTCCGCAACGTTAATCATCGCGTTCTTAGGTGCGTCCACAAAGCATACAGACGACGCTTTTGAGGCCATCGAAAAGGTTGCTGGGAGCTTCCCTCTGGATGTGAAGCGATTTCAAGATCGCCCGGAGGAGTTCGTGGCAACTTCTGGTTTCAATCCAAGGACGGATTTAGGAGACTCTGCGGTTCTTGGTCTCAAGGACATCTGTCAAAGGCCATACTGGTCTCGCGTCTGGATTCAGCAGGAGTTCGGCACGGATACCAACACGGCTGTTTATTGTGGCAGCAAAATTATTAGGAAATTGCAGTTAACATCCGTCTGCATGCTTCTGTTGCAGTACGAAATGGGCACAGGCAATTTAATCAAGGAAAGAATAACCGTCAGTGCTGTATTGAATTATACGCCTATGAAGGTTCACAGCAAGAGCGTAGGGTTCAAAGACCAAGGGGTGACTTATTTCATGGAGGCTCTACACGCATCCCGGGGGCTTTTCGCGAGCGATATAAAGGACAAGGTTTTTGCAATGCTCCCATCTTTGGCCGAAAACTACCTCAAAGCTTACGGAAAGCCCCTGGTTGGATTCGCTGCCGATTATCGGCTGTCAGCAACTCAAGTCTACGCCTTGACGGCACGCTGGTGTATATCAACCGACAAGACTCTGGACGCTCTGGGCTACGTCGATCACGAGAGCAGTTTTCAACCAGATATCAGGTTGGCTTTGTCATCATGGGTGCCGCAATGGTCCTGTGCTAGCGTTCGCCGGCCATTCCTCAAATGGCTTTCCCCCGAGAACGGCACCCCCCGAAGAGCATATAGTGCATCGGCAGATTTCCAATCGGACTCTGGGTTTCATATTGACTTTACATTCGACGACGCTCGGAATGAAGCTGGTCTTACGTGTGTTGGTTTCAGGCTTGATCGCATTGCGAAAGTCACAAAACCGCAATGTGATAGCAATGACCTTGATGTCTCTATTGAGAAATCATGGGCGCCAGAGAATCCGGACAGCTTATACGAGTACACCGGCGAAACGATGAGGGCGGCATATCGTCGCACCATTCATGCCGACATGAAATCGTACGGGTTCACGCCATATCTAGCCATCGAGCGGGGATTTCCTTCGGATTACGATCCATTTGAAACCGATCAAATCCTATCCAAAGATCGTGGACTTTTAAAAGTCGCATCGCGAGGCCGACGACTGGCGTACACGGAAGGTGGCATAATTGCACTAGTTCCTTCGATTGCTCAAGAGGGCGATGAAATATTCATTCTGAAGAACGGATCGGTTTGTTATGTGCTCAAGGAAACTAGAACCCCGGCCAGGGCCGATGAAGTGGTAATCGGCGAAGATCCGAATAACGGAGTGAGGATAGTACTTAGAGATCGCGAAGAAGGCCCTCTTATGCGGTTTTCTGATATCGCCTATTCCTTTGTGTTTTTAGGAGAGGCGTATGCTCATGGATTCATGGATGGGGAAGCTCTACGTCTGTTGGATGGGCCGGTCGGGAGCCTTCTTGATCAATGTTGGGAAGAAATTAAGATAGTTTGAGAGCTAATTTGGTGAATCTTAACTCAGGAGTTATAGAAAGCATGCCGTATTTTCCTAACTTGACTGCATACAAAGAGTGTGACGGTGTTGGCGTGCATAAGACTATTTATTATGCACTCTCTACAGTTACGCGGGGGAGATTGCCAACGGCGGGGCAGCAGCCACTGAGAGCGGCTACGTCTAAATTGTTGACAATTTCGCCGTTGACGATATTCCACTAGTTATTATCCTAACTATTTCTCAGCGTCCTTCGCTTAGCGGAGCAGTGTTCAGCACGCTCCAAATAAGAGGAGCTGGCTGGCGACCATGCGGAGCATATAGCTTAGACAGTATGGCTTTGTGCGGCTCTACCTTAGTTATAGGTCCGGTTCTGGGCTTTCATTTGGGTGCCCAGTTTTGGGCCTGGCCCTGTTTCGGGACCCATAGTCCTAGCTTGGAGCTGCCCCTCACTTGGGCGCTAGCCAAGTGATCAGCAAACGATACCAATAGTTACCGATGGGCCTGCCCAAACTCATGTTGATATGCCCTCCTGTGGCGGAAAGGCTTCTTCCCCAACTACTCGCCATCCGCGCAAAATAACCACCAGACCTCTCGCAACAACCAATGGCGGGAACGGGTCTGCTACCTCCCTACTAGCGGGGGGGATACGGAGATGTCTAAATTGTGGCTATAATTCAAGCCACAATCCGAAGGCAGGCTCCCGCTGCGCTGCGCCACGAAAAGAATCACATGCTACAGATGTCCCCGCACCTGTAAAGGGCGACCCATGTTAAACACTCTCATTCCACACCCTACTCTGCACTAGAATCGTGGAATTTCATCCTACCTTGACTTCTTCAGACGCGCTACAGACACATGAGATCCTAAGCCGTCCGAAATCATGCGTCTTTTGGAGATGAAATACCCTGGCGAATTCAGCCTAATCCAAGTTGCCACTCATAATACCCTTCCCTACGCAATACTTTCGCACACTTGGACAGATCAAGAGGTCACATATAAAGACCTAATCAGTGGTGCCGGGAAAAGCAAGTCCGGCTATGAAAAGATCAAGTTCTGTGGAGAACAAGCGACTAGAGATGGCCTACAATATTTCTGGGTAGACACTTGTTGTATTGATAAGTCCAACTCTGCTGAGCTTTCGACGGCTATCAATTCTATGTTCCGCTGGTATCGAAATGCGAAGAAATGCTACGTGTACCTCACGGATGTATCAGCACCTAGTCATGACGGAGACGTTCAGCCAAGCCAGAGCACATGGGAAGCGGCTTTCCGGGATAGCAAGTGGTTTACTCGAGGCTGGACGCTTCAAGAACTTATTGCTCCGGCAATAGTCGAATTCTTCTCTAAGGAGCGCACGCTATTAGGGGACAAAAAGTCACTCGAAAAGCCAATTCAAGAGATTACCCAAATTCCAATTCAGGCCCTGCGAGGGAATCCTTTCTCTGATTTCAGCATAGCTGAGCGGAAAGGATGGGCAGCACAACGTCAGACAACCGAAGAAGAAGACCTGGTATACTGTTTATTAGGCCTTTGTGAGGTGTCTATGCCGCCTATATACGGCGAGGGGAAGGCAGTAGCACTGAAACGGCTCCAAATGACCGTCAAAGAATTCTCTAAGGACAGCAGCGATCCAAAAGACCCAAAAGGTACGGTAGATCTAACGTGATGTAACATATGCTGAGTTCTATTCTATAGATAATATCGTTCCGTTTATCATCCCATTTGACAGAAATCTTAACTTTGTAGGTCGTAGAACCCAGCTTGCCGAGGTTGAAGAAAAGCTATTTGTGGGAGGCCGAACTACAAAAGTTGGAATTATAGGGCTTGGGGGGATAGGCAAGACCCAGCTGGTGCTCGAACTTGTCTACCGAATAAGAGATAGATATGAGAATTGCTTAGTGATCTGGATACCCGCGACTAATATAGAAAGTCTTCATCAAGCATATCTAGACATTGCCCGACAGCTCAAGATCCCCGGTTCGGACGAGGATAATGCGGATGCAAAGAAACTTGTGCAAGGGTACTTGAGCAAAGGAAGCGCAGGCCGGTGGCTCCTGGTATTTGACAATGCTGATGATGTCAATATGTGGACCACCCAATTCGGCGGGCCAAGATCCGGCCATCTAATTGACTACCTCCCACGAAGTGAGCAAGGATGCATCGTCTTCACGACACGCGACAGGAAGACGGCCGTCAAGCTTGCACACCGGAATATTGTAGAGGTTCCGGTGATGGACGAAGACGTAGCGATAGAGCTGCTACAGAAGTATTTGGTTAACCCTGATCTAGTTAATAATAGACCAGATACAACAGCTCTACTAAAAGAGCTCACCTATCTTCCACTCGCTATTGTTCAGGCAGCAGCATACATTAACGAGAATAAAATCGCGTTCGTAGACTATTTATCTCTTTTTGCAGATCAAGAAAAGGCCGTTATTGATCTTCTTAGCGAGGAATTTGAAGATGACGGGAGATATAACAATATAAAGAACCCCGTGGCTACAACGTGGTTCATTTCGTTTGAACAGATTCGGTATCGCGACCCTCTCGCAGCTGACTACTTGTCATTTATTGCCTGTATAGATCCCAAGGACATTCCCCAGTCTCTTTTTCCGACAGGAGTGTCTCGAAAGAAGAAAATAGATGCAATTGGAACACTCGAAGCCTACTCGTTTATTATTAAGCGAGCGGCAGACCTCGCTCTTGATCTTCACCGACTAGTGCATCTCGCGACAAGAAACTGGCTTCGGGAAAAGGATTTGATAGCTCAATGGACCGAAAAGGCGATTATACGATTAGAGGAAGTGTTTCCAGACGATAACCACCAAAATAGAACTGAGTGGAGGAAGTACTTGCCACACGTATGTCGTGCGCTAATGTCCGATGAAGCTGGCAAAGATGAAAAAACCCGAATTGCTTTATCGCAGAGATATGGGCGGTGTTTGTTCAGCGATGGACGATATAATGAGGCTGAGGCACCTTTTGTGGAAGTAATGGAGAGGCACAAGAGGGTTCTCGGACAGGAGGATCCCGACACGCTAGCCAGCATGTCCAACTTGGCTTTGACATACCAGAATCAGGGACGCTGGAAAATGGCCGAAGACTTGGAGGTGCAAGTGATGGAGACGATGAAAAGGGTGCTTGGACAGGAGCATCCTGACACGCTAACCGGCATGTCCAACTTGGCTTTGACATACCAGAATCAGGGACGCTGGAAAATGGCCGAAGACTTGGAGGCGCAAGTGATGGAGACGAGGAAAAGGGTGCTTGGACATGAGCACCCCGACACGCTAACCAGCATGGCCAACTTGGCTTCGACATACCGGAATCAGGGACGATGGACAAAGGCTGAGGTATTGGAGGTGCAAGTGATGAAAACGATGAAAAGGGTGCTTGGACATGAGCATCCTGACACACTGACCAGCATGTCCAACTTGGCTTCGACATATCGGAATCAGGGACGATGGACAGAGGCTGAGGAACTGCAAGCAACAGAACTAGAAATATGTTCAAGGGTACTTGGGCAGGAGCATCCTAACACGCTAACCAGCATGGCCAACTTGGCTTCGATATACCAGAATCAGGGACACTGGAAAATGGCCGAAAACTTGGAGGTGCAAGTGATGGAGACGAGTAAAAGGGTGCTTGGACATGAGCATCCCGACACGCTAACCAGCATGTCCAACTTGGCTTCGACATATCGTAATCAGGGACGATGTACAGAGGCTGAGGAACTGCAAGCAACAGAACTAGAAATATGCTCAAGGGTGCTTGGGCAGGAGCATCCTGACACGCTAGCCAGCATGGTCAACTTGGCTTCGACATACCATAATCAGGGACGATGGACAAAGGCTGAGGAATTGGAGGTGCAAGTGATGAAAACGATGAAAAGGGTGCTTGGGCAGGAGCATCCCAACACGCTAACCAGCATAGCTAATCTTGCCTTTATATGGAAAGGACATGGCCGAGATATAGATGCTCTTGAGCTAATGAAGCAATGTGTAGAGGTACAGGCTAGGATCTTAGGGTCTAATCACCCGGATACTCTGTCTTCCTCAGCAACGTTACTTGAGTGGGAGGCAGAGAAACTGGAGATTAGTACCCTGGCTGATAGAGAATAATATAATTAGCCAGATGGGAATGATAACATAAAAAAGTTCGCAGATAATACGTGGTTGCGACGACCTGTGCTTTGAATAACTTTAACCGCTGCATCATCTGGCCAAAAAGGCATAGGAATTGATCAGCGATCAATTCGTTAAATTTCTTAGCTGGCTCTGTCCATATTAGCCTACCGTCGTGATGGCGATGCGGAAGGAGTCAAGTGAGAGGCGGCGGTTAGGCGTATTACCGGGCACGTGTGTATAAAAAGTTTGAGAAACCTGTTATTATACGCCACACGCTTGACCAATTTTGGAATAGCAGGCGAGTAAAATATAGCGATTCTAGCTTTGATACAGTATCAATACAATCAGGCTAATTAGGCTAATACACGTTAATAAGCACTAAATCCCGAAGCTACGACGTTTTATACTCTCCTCGCACGGAGTAACTCCCGAACTTCTTTATTTTCCTCTCTAATTGTCTACAAACTTAGAGCCATATTATTTCTTCATGGAACCTCTCCCTATACGCTCCGAAATTCGAAGAGACTTTGACCGTCGCGATTAAGCAGGGGAGCACAGCTGGCGCCGAAATGCTTTAGATTGTTTTTGTATTTTACTTAGATTTTCTATTTTATCGCTTTTTATGCCAGCAGTTAGGGCACAACGCTAGTATCTGTATATACCCAAAGTCGAAAGACTATACCTTACCGAAGGCCCATCCTCCGGCGTCTTTTCTTCGGTTTCGGAGCTTAGGGGGCCATGAGCACTTGCAAAGCACTTATGTCACGTCCCGTGTTCCCAAGCACACGTGATCTACATTAGCCGAGCTCTCCGAGCGCCGCATGTATATATAGCCTGCTCTTCTCGGGCTCCTCTTCCTTCCTTAGCTATAGATTCTCGTATGATACCACCGTTGCCCTCTGTATCTGTAGATCCACAGCGCGTGTCGTGACAACAAATAAACGTAGCATTTAGCCGCTTTCTGGTACCAGCGAAACATAGAGTTAATGGCTTTTGCAAGCCTGTTGTTATTCGATTTATCGATGCAGCAGGTGTCTATCCAAAAGTATTGCAAATCATCGCGCTTTGCTTGTTCTCCGCAGAACTGTATCTTGCTATAGCCAGCCTTGCTTTTGCTTTTACTGTTTAGCAGATCCTTGAAAGTAACCTTTTCTGTTCTTTACTTGTGTGAAAGTATTGTATACTTAAGGATGTCGCTTTTAAAAAACTCGGTCAGGCTGAATCCGCTATCGTTGTTGTATTGCAGCAGACGCATTATTCGAGCAAGTTCGAGGCTCGTAAAAAAAAAGTTTTCGGTAGTCGTTAAGTCGTCGAAATAGCATAAATGCAAAGTGCGGCGAAGATTGAGAAAAGGACGTCGGGTTGAGGCTGGCGCATTCAGCTGAGCGGCAGCTGAGCGGCAATGGCATCGCCGTGCATCACTGGAAGCACGCAAAACCGGCCAATCGCTCAGGTTCGCCGCAGGGAATTCTGGAAGTCATATGCGGCATAACATATTCGAAGTCACGCTCGACTGAGTATGATTTGTTCTTGTCGCTGAAGGGGAAGCTGAAAGAATTGGAAAGTGGGTAGCAGAAATCTAGGACACAGAATCACCCGCGGTACAGTCGAAGAGGCGCTTAAAGCATTGTGAAATTGGAGGAATTCAATGACGATGAAAATATTTTCACGATCATTGTGTATACCTTATCTCTGGTTGGTGGTGTGGATATGTTTCCGGCCGCGGCAAATGTGTGGAAAGAAAAATGAGGGGCGGAGAAAATGGGGTATGAGTTTTTGAAATAGTCTCAAAGAGGATAGGGGCTTCATCGAATGCACTTATTCCATGTAGAGGTTTTGGTGGAAAATATCATTAATTGCCAGTTGATGCTAACAAATAAGAAACGTTCTTGAGTTATCGAGACAAATTCCATATATAGCCATTTGCTTCAGTGCCTCGATGTGAAAACGGATGTATGAAATTCTCCAATGGAAAGATCTGAAAACGTAAAAAAGTCGCAATAAAATGAGAAGAAATGTTGAGTTCCTCTGCAGAGCCCGCTAATGTTGGAGCAGGTGAACGTACCCCAGATCCTTCAAAGCTGCCGCCAACCTATGCAGAAAATTAAGGCCTAGGTCTGCTACAACTTCCTACTTTGTACCACACATAACCCATCATCCTTGTTCAACTATAGTCTTTGATGGCCAAGCGATCAGAAACTGCCAGGTCTCCATCTGGGGCCTTCGCATCTAGATCATTCCACAATTTATCAATATGGCATAGTTAGGTGTTTGTTGTTGCAAGGTCCTAGGTCTCATGAAGGCCTCTTTTTGGAATCTTGTGCCTCGATATCAAAGCCTTATCACGCAACACTTTTTGTGACTTGATTTCACCAGCAGCGGTTGCGATATCTAACGCAGTACGTCCCCGCCCCCATCTATCTTTGGCATCGATGTTGGCCCCTTTGACGATTAAGAGCGCCAACATAGCAGCAGATTCCTCCTCAGCTGCTGCAAGATGCAGCGCTGTCTGGCCTGCCGAGTCCAGCGCTTCGATTTCAGCACCATGTGCTAACAAAATATATGCAACTTCATAGCACGTTGATTTTGCGGCAAGATGTAAGGGCGTGTACCCCTTGTCATTCTTCGCGTTTACGTTGGCTCCATTCTCTAGTAGGAGTCGCACGACAGTATGATGTTTGGCGGACGCAGCTAAATGGAGTCCTGTAGACCCACCGCTGTCGGGGCGGTCAATACGTGACCCAGCTGATAATAGAAAACGGACCATGTTCAATTTTCCGTTTTGGGCGGCAGAGAACAAGGGAGTACGCCGCTCGTGGTCCATGGCGTCCGCATCAAGTCCCTTCTCAATGAGTTTCTGAACAACTGATATGTGGTCATTGAAGGCTGCACGGTGCATTGCTGTCTGACCGGTGCTATCCTCGATATCAACTCGAGCCCCTTTTGATGCCAAGAAGCCAAAGAGCTTGTCGTAGCCATAGTTAGCTACCCATCGAAGAGCAGTTCGGCCATAATCGTCTGCTTCATTCACAGATGCTCCCCTTGTCAGAAGGAGGTCAACAACGGCGGTATTTCCATGGTAAGCAGCACGATGAATAGGACCTTGTCCGTGCTCGTCTCTGACTTTGATATCTGCACCACTGTCCAGTAGCATACGCACAACATTTACGTTCCCAGAGAAGGCAGCGGCTTGTAATGAGGTTCCATACATCCCTTTCTGGCGTTTCCCTTTGGGGTCCAATTTAGCAGCTACTGGGGTTTTCTGTCCTCCAAACATTCTAGCATACGGATCCTCTCGCTCTTCTGGCGGTCCACCTTCCCTTTTAACGTCAGCTCCGTTACTAAGAAGCAACTGGACGATATTCTCATCCCCGCGGGCTGCCGCAGCTTGTAATGCCGTACCGTACCAGCCTGATTCATCGTTGACATTAGCCCTATTGGCAAGCAGTAGTCGAACAATATCCTCAGATGCATTGTATGCAGCGGCCTGCAATGCCGTAATGCCCCCCTCAACATTAGTATCGGCCCCTTTCTCAAGTAGAATCCGAACAATATCATCGTTCCCTTTGAGACATGCCACTTGCAATGCTGTACCAGAAGAATGAGGGGAGGTATCAATGATGGCCCCATGATCAAGGAGTAGTTGGAGTACTTTTACATGGCCTCCATCTGCCGCAGCACACAATGCCGTCCCGTGCTGCATCTCAGCCCAATATTTTGATGAGTAGCCTTCTACGATGGTGTTAGGATCAGCCCCATGATCAAGTAACAATTTCACTACCACATCGTGCCCACCAACCGAGGCCAATAGAAGAGGAGTTATTTTCGACTCCCCTATCATGTTGGCGGAAACACCTCTGTTGAGAAAGATACGAAGCAGGTTCTCAAATCCCCCATGAGCTGCTATATGAACCACAGTGCCATATTCAGTATCTAATGTCACATTTGAATTCCTTTCGAGAAGGAGCTGTACAATAACCTCATGACTGCGTTTTGTGGCTGCGTGAAGAGGGGGCAAGTAATACCTAGCGAAATTCGAGTCCGCCCTTCTTGTCAGCAATAAACGAACAATATTTTCATGTCCATTTTGAGCTGCAACTTGCAGCGGTGTCTGTTCTTGCTTGGGACTCGCATCTGCACCGTTGTCGAGAAGTAACTGGACGATATTAACATGCCCATTTCCTGCAGCCACTCTCAAGGGGCCAACAAATGTTCTGATGTCGGGTTGCCTTCCAGATTTTGGAATCGCGTCGATCAACATCTGCAATACGTCTTGATGGCCAGCCGCTGAAGCAGCTTCCAGTGCGGAACACATATCGCTCGTTCGGTCGTCTCGTTCATTATTTTCTCCTTCTAACAGTTTGGATGATATAGTTCCAAACATCCCACCAAGCATTGTTGGGTCCGCACCTTTCTCAAGAAGGAGCCGCACCAACTCCTTGTTCCCTGCTGCCGCTGCGATTTGCAAAGCGGTCCCAAAATGCTGCCCTTCACTATTGGTATCTGCATTATTGTCCAGCAGTATTTGTACCACTTTATCTTGACCAGCGGCCGTAGCAGTCTGCAATGCTGTACCAAAACTCCCTCCGTTTTCATTAGGATCCGCCCCTTTTTCGAGAAGATACCTTACTACATCATCGTGTCCGCCAACAGCTGCGATCTGAAGCGCACAATTATACTTAGCACCGCACTCGACGAGCAACTGAGCAACCTCCGTATGTCCAGCGCCTGCAGCTGCCTGCAGCGCTGTACCATACTTTCCTCCACGGAGATCAACTTCTGCTCCACTATCAAGCAACATCTGAACTATCTGCTGATAGCCTTTAGCTGCAGCTGCTTGCAGCGCAGTGCAATAATCTCCGCCCTGCACATTGACATCTGCCCCTTGTTCCAGTAAAACTTTCACGGTCTTGACAGACCCTGTTCGGGCAGCTGCTTGTAAGGCAGAACCATACACTCCTCCTGGAGTATTGACATCAGCTTTGTTCTCGAGCAATGTCCGGATAACATTGATGTGCTGGCGACGAGAAGCTGCTTGTAACGCAGTATTATAAATTCCTGACTCGGTATTCACGTATGCCCCTGACTCAAGAAGGAGACGGACAATCTCATCACTCCCACTGACCGCTGCTGCTTGCAGCGCAGTGCCATAAGCCCCGCCTTCGGCGCTTAAATCAGCACCAGCATCCAATAGTATGCGAACAACCTCGAGATGGCCGCCACGGGCTGCTGCTTGGAGGGCAGGCCCAAACCCTCCGACTTGTATGTTGATATCCAGTCCGCCATCTAGAAGCAACTGGACAATTGTTTCATGACGGAACGGGGGTGACACTGGTGATCCAGGAGGACGAGCATCAAGCCAGCTTTGCTGCTGGAGCAGAAACTCAACAACTCTATCCACACCGTCGGATCTGCTCTTGCCCGTAGTTAGTTCGGATGTTTTAGTGTATTCTCCCCCCAGCGCATTGACATCAGCACCGGTAGCAAGTAAGACTCTAACAACGTCGTGGTGCCCCCGAAGCGAGGCAGCTTGTAGAGCGGTTCCAAATTGGCCACTCTCGGCATTCAGATCTGCGCCGTCAACCAACAATTCGACGACTCTCCTATGCCCATGGAGTGAGGCTGCTTGTAATGCAGTGCCGAACTTTGCTCCTTGAACATTTCGATCTGCCCCTTGGCCGAGTAAGAGTTTGACAATTTCAGAATGTCCGGCGGAACATGTACGAACCAAAGCAGTCTCCATGCTGTCATCTCTTGCGTCGATTTCCACTCCAGCATTTAACAGGATATTAACTATGTCAATGTGGCCGTACTGGCTTGCTAAGTGTAAGCCTGTCGCTTGTCTGACATTCACTCTTTTGACTGCAGAAGGACTATCTTTGTTCAGTAGTTCAACCACTTCCGAGAATCCAAATGTACAAGCCGTGAAGAGACAGGTCTCGGGGTTACAAAGAGATTGTTCAATCTTGTCTTTCAAGGGGTCATCCCATCCCAGTGTTTGGGAAGCAGACTCAACTTGTAAAAGCCATTTGGCAAACCAAGGCTTGACTGGCTTATCTCTTGCATAGAGCTGGGCGAGAGTCTCTCCGATCTTATTTTTGCGATACTCTGTACCGCAACGTTCAATATGAGACGCCCAGTAGAGTGTTGCATACTGATAAAGAGTTGCCTTCTCCCATGTAATTTCTGATGAAAGCCAGTCTCTCGTGAGAAGAGTATTGAGGCATATCTCAGCGGCGGTTGCATGCGTCAGCTTTGGGCTGAAGTCCGGCCGGTTCTCGAGAAACTCTCGTACCGACAAATGTGTAAATCTGAAGACATCAAGTTCGGTATCTAGAACCACAAGATTTCCGCAAATATCCAATAATGTAGATGGAGAGACTTCAAGAACTTGTCCTGTACCGTCAAACGAAACTGCCTTGACAAAGTCTGCTGCTGACAAACGACCTTGTGCGCAAAGTAGCCACTGTAGTGTTGTGTCAGCAACTTTGAAAGACGTATCCCCGGCAGATTGAACCTCTTTATAGATGGTACTGTATATATCTGCGAGCTGTGTGGGAAGTCTTCCTAACTCTTGAATGATGTCCTTCTCGAATTTCATTCTCTGGGGATTACAGAGATTCTGAAGTTGGAGAGCCACCCAGAGAAACCTAGTGGCAGTCAGTTGAAAATATTCCTTGGCATTTGGAATTTGACACTCACATTCCTTGAGCACCTTCGATCAAAGTTCGGATCACCTTTTCCTGGAGCGGAATAGACGCTCTGCCACCTAGAAGTCTCGACTCTCGTACAGATCGTGTTACTTCAAGCCGAACGAATCTCTCGATATCCCCTTTGTTGTTGCCTGCGTCAATTTTGAAGTTCGACAACTTAGACAATCGAGAGGCAATGTCTTCATAATCGCGACTGGAAACAATTATCTTCACTGGGCAGGATGCTTTCTCCACGAGCTCCTCGATGCTGGCAAGCAGCTGATACCTTCTATCTGGGACGCACTCGTCGAGGGCGTCGATAATAATAGTTGCTCTGTCATGCTCCAACAGCTCAAGAATTAGGCCTTTGGTCTCGGCTAAGGATAAATCCCTCGCATCGAATCCTTCCTGCTGTAACTGTTGATACTTTTTCAAGACGACGTCGTGAACACCCAAATGCGGTTTTGGACAGGACAGCTGTCGCAGGATGCTACGGAGAATTGTTAACGGTTCGCCCCTCTCCGGTTCAGTAGCATTTCTCGCGCAGTAAACATAGGCCAATGATTCAGCTTGTGGGTTGATGGGATTCTCCCTTAAGGTATCAATGAGTAGTGATCTAGTATTTATTGGAAAATTAGTTGTAATCCATCACCTAATCACGCGTTTCCTGTATGAACTTACACAAGTCTGCTCTTACCAGAACCAGCTAGATAAGGGTGTTAATAGGCGCAACTTTGCGTGAATAACCAATAACGGGGACAACTAACGTATCCCATGAAGCCACAGCAACGACGAAGACTTCGACCTCTTCCATTGCATATACTGTGGCTGATCGAATAACCAGATGCCAGAGCCTTCCAATCGATCCTTTCGAACATTCTCGTGATGTTCCAGGTAGGGGATTTTGGAGATCCATCTGAGTAAATCCCGCTTCGTTGAGGCTAGAAAATTGTCAGCATTGACCCAGATTCGATCAAAGACGTTGCCAGCATACATTCAAGTTCTTTTGTAAGATCGGATATCTGGTCACTAATTATCTGAATATTAAGGTCGGCTAGAGCTTTCCTCAACTCTTTCTTGTGTTCGCGAGCTTCACTAGATAAACGATTCATACTCTCGTTCGCGTTCCGCAGGGCTATCATTCCACATTGTTAGGGCTCAAGACTTCCGTATTTTCAAGGCGCAATTAGGATATGAGACAACCAAGGTAATAACCTACATTCAGCATCAATTAGTCTAGCAAACTCATCAACACTGATCTGTTCGCCTTGAATATCTTCTTCTAGTTTGTCTATATCCAAATCCGAGATTTGGAGAACATTCTTTGCCATCCTCTCTAGTTACGGTTGAGGTCAGTATCATGAAGAATACAAGAAGGGTGATTTGGCGCACTTGCAGTACTCTGCATATAATATCGTTTTGCCCCAGCTAGATATGTCAAGACGGAGGCGTAGAGCTTCACAATAGCATTTTTGAGCATGGTCGACGCCTTGGACGATTCTCGCAAGTAGAGATCTTCAAAGATAGCATAGCGGCCCATGAGATTTGTTATCTTTTCTATTCCATCGTAGACAGTGCCTAACTTTTCAGAGTCGCCTGTCGAGAGCTAGTTGCCTCTTCGTCAGAATATATTTCATGTGACCTTCGAATGAAGAAGGAACTCAACTTGCAAAAAGAACTTGATGATAGACCAAGGCAAAGCTAAATGGACTGGATCGAGTTGAGCAACGAAGTCTCCCACTTTCTGCAATTTGTTCAACCAGGTGATGACTTTGTCAAACACGTCGCGTAGCACGATAACAGTACCATCTCTCTTCTTGAACTTCCACTGCCTATCTTTGCAGCGATCTCTTTTCTCAGTTGCAGCAGCGAGTACTTCGCTCAACACAGTGAGCTTATCAGCTTTTCGTAAGCGGATTTGCTCTCCATCGTCGGGACTAAGCAATTTTACAGCCTCGCCCCAAAGGTCCTCATTGTCTGCTTTTTGCGCGGCAGGCGCAACTGGGCTGCTAGCCGTTGTTTGGATTACAAGAGGAGCACTTGATGCCATCGTTGAAAATTTGTCGATGATATGGAGGTTGAGAGGTGATTTTTAATGCGAGAATTGCGGCTGAGTCTTAGACATCAGACACGTCACCATGTGCATGTGGCCTTAATCGAGTCCCCGGATAAAAGCTCACCCCAGATAAAAGCTCGCACCCTACCAAAATCGCTCACTTATTAAAATCGTCAATATTTCAACAACCCCTGATTCGATTCAAATAAAAAGTATATATCTATGTAGAGAAATAGAAGGAGACTTATCCAATTAAATATTACTATTTATATACTTCACGTTGTAGTGTTTTAATAAGCCGACCAGTAGAACTGGTTCTGACCCGGTGTAACAAATAGAGGGCAACAGGAGGGATTGCAATATAACAGGTAAGAACACGTGACTGCAATGTAATAGAAACAGTGATGTATTGATATCAAAAGTATGCTTGTCAGTCTAGCAGAGAAACTCAAGCTTGCCTTCCTCCTGAAAGCTCTAGCTGTTCCTTATATCCTTCCAACTGTGCTGTAGCTGTCAGCCTGTAGCTGCTGTAGCTGTATGCCTGCTGTAGCTGTATGCCTGTGGCTGCTGTAGTTGTATGCCTGTGGCTGCTCATGGGCGGGGCGTGCCGCTTGCAGCCCTTCAACTCATAAGCTGTTATGATATCCGTCTCTAACCGGCTCTGGCTGTTACAACAGGCGCCAGTGATAGCTGTTTGTAAGGTATCAAATACGAAGATTCTAAACTAAAGAGAAAAGGTGTAACTACTGCTGGAACTGCCCTTATATAACCATGACCAGTTCCACGGTCCTTGCTAAGCGAACCAATGAGCGTTCGCGGTTGTGGCGCGACGTCTGGGGTGAATGCCAGAAATGGTCAGTGCATTGTGCACGTGATCTCTAGGGCCATGACACATACAGGGATTAGTGACGTTAGGGGCAAGGTCTGCACTAGACTCATTTGAAGCTTGGTTTGCGAGCTTGGCAGCACCGCCCTAATCAAGCGAGGCGAAGCCAAACCAACGCCTGATTTACGCCTTATGGTATTTAAGTATTGCCATGAGATGTAAGCATATGAAACGTTGAAGGAGCTTCCAAGTGGCTTTGGAGTATCCCGGCTGTTATTTCTCTTGGCCAGATGCGTGTATCTGCTGTTTCTGTTCCTTTTTAGTTATATCTGTATACATGAGTTTATCTGTCCAAGCTTCCTTCTCCGTTCAGGGAGGGGGCTTAAAAAACAAATCTTCGCCTCTTATTTCTTTACAAGCAACGAAGCTGACATGTTCTGTTTACCTATGAAGGATTTGGATATCGCTATACTTCGCCTCGAGGAACAGAGCTATTCTTGAGGTCGGGGAGGATGATGGGTGTCTGTCGCGCGTGCATCTACCGAGACATGGACTGGCCGATAAACAGTCGAAAGGCCAGATTGAAGATATAAAAGTACCTTCCCCGAATTCTGTTGGTGTTAATTCAATCTTCAAAACATTTTCAGCGCAGCAGAAAAGTACCTCCTCCCTACTCGGCCCTTCCGATCCAACTATCAACTTCACTTCAAACCTGCCTTCAACCCTACGCAACGCAAAGAATCTTCAAAAAAGGGTTTCCTCTGACCCAGCAGTCACCATGCATTTTACGCAATACGCCGTGGCATACATCCTCGCGTTGCCCTCTCTCACCCTCAGCGCACCGCTCCCATCCATCCCCAACGGCGCTTCCCCCCTCGATGGCCCAAAGTCCGTAACCAGCCCTGATCACTTTCCAAGCACTTACGGCCGTGCTCCTTTCTCTGCGGCAAAGCCGACGCGCGACGTCGGCGCCGGGTTGGATATCGAGCGAAGGGATCCAAAGACACCAATATCAAGGCCAGGGCCAGCGGGAATAAAAACGACCGGAATAGATCCAATTGATGCATTAATGTCAAGTCTATCAGGCGCTTCGCCAATAAAAATTACGCTACCCAAGTCAATAGGGGAGGTGAATGAAATGCCCAGAAAACCGACACGCCTCACCACACTTAAGGATAAAAAGGGGAAGCGGGATGGTGGCGCCGGGGAGGAACCTGGAGCGGGGAGGGCAGAAAAGGTGATGCCGACTCGGAGGTCCAAATTTAACATATGCAAAGCGAAAAATTGTGACCGCTATTTGCCCAGCGTATCGCAGAGCGTTCCTTTCAAGTTAGGGCTGCTGAACAACTAGACGGGGTATTCTCTCTACCCTTTTTGGCGCGTCTTCTGTTTGCGATTGGTGCTCTGTTCTGCGTTCCTGGAAACGGAACAAAAACGGGTGGGTTCAAAAGGAAGCAAGAGCAGGGTGATGAGCGTTGAGGAGTTTGGGGTTTTCTATCTTTTGTCAATAAAAAGTTCTTGTGTTTTTGCTTGCTGAATTTCGGGATTAAGCGTTGAAAGCAGTGAAAGCACCAGTAATATCACGATATATTGAGCCCTAAATTCGAACGCTGTAACAGCCAGAGTCGGTTAGGGATGGTTTACAGCAAGCACAGGTCGGTTTAGGTCGGCTACGGGCTGTGAGCGAACCACTAACCCTTGCAGCCGGCCCTTTGTTCACATGGAAGCCACTATACGCCAAGAAGAGGACATCGCGCGGTAGGCTGGCGGGGCATCGTATGTAGCCTCTTCTCGGCTGAAGGCAAGGGTGTCTTTCGGTGTTTAAGCTTCAAGACTCTAAAATGATTTGGGCTCGTTAATTTCGAGTATTGATGCTGGGGGATCTTCTCATATTGCCTCCGCCCTGACGGCGCTGGCTTTGGGGCAGCATTATCCAAATCCGGTCACTTGTAGGACAGTAGAGAGACGCCGAATGGTTGTGCGTGGTTTTGGATAAAAAGTAAGCCCAAGGTGTTCCTTTTTTCTCGAAATATTTCGGGAAAAGTCTGCACGCTTTGGGCTCGGTGCCTGAGGTACTTCCATACGCGTGTTGTGGCGTGGGTTATGTGCCTTTGTAGCGGCCGCAAGCCTTAATTTCTCCAGCAAGGACTTTTATTCCATATCCGGGGCCCTGAACTGGTTTGACGGATCCTGGCCGTCACAGCTGCTGTGGTAATATCTGTAAGACGCTCGAGAACGTCAATCTTTAAACTTCTTTCGCATGCAGGTTTCTTCATTCTCATATCTTTGGCTATAGAGGAATGGTGCAAATAATTTTCAAGTGCTGTGTGTCGCGCTACGAAAGGTTGGGCTATATCTAAGGAACAAGAATATGTACCCAGTAGCCAGAGAAGCCTCAATTCAGGTCCCTGCGCGTCAAACTGTGCACATTTGTGTCCCAACTTCGGTTATCTGCTGCTTGTTGGTACTTGCCAAGAAGTCAGCACCTTGCTCTCCAGGGAGTGGGGCTCATGGTTCCTTCTATGCAATATAATTCTTCTAATAAAATAGTTTTGACGGCAAAGTTATATATTGCGTTGCTATGTTACTTGTATTAATACCACAACATCTATCGTACGTGGTCCTTATACTGGTATTTTTTAGGCTACTTGGTATTATGTAAATACTATTGCGAACACCGAGCTGCACTCCCCATACAATAATTCCAAAGTATTAAGCCATCTTAAATCCACCTCACATACTGGTATTAGTTCCCAGGTAACATCACATTACATAAATCGATTTTATACAATCCAGACAATGCGAAAGGCGCTTGGGATAGGTAGGAGTTGCTTTTTGAAGCTTCCCTCGCACACTCAACATCGATCTTTACAGGAGTTCGGCTGTTTCTCTGGTCTACCGTGAGATGTGCTGGCATATTTTGTGAATTGGCACCAAAAGCCTGCTTTAGCAGCATCGTGTAGTCCTCCTTATCCTTGATCTTCTTCGTCATGACGTCCTGAGCGTTGACCCCCCAATGCCACCGAAAAACTTGATCAAATATCAATGTCTCACAGTGTTTCTTATTAAATAAGGGCCGGATATTAGAGTTGAACACTCGATACATGCCTTTTGGGACTGTCACCGCTTGAAAATACCAGAAGCTCCCGGTTTCCCAGACATGTTGCATTATAGGTGCTTGGTAAAGAGATCCATTCCGCGTCTTTTCTTCTACAGCATATATCTCAAAGTACTCTTTCAACAAGTTGTCCAGCTCAGCAACAGATTTAGGATCTTTAAAACCGTCAACGGACTTGGACGTAAGCCAATACGGCGGTATTTGCATTTCCACTGGTTGTGAGCACGCCCACTCAAGGTCAGTGATAGTCTGGATGTTCCACTGATTATCGACAAAGATGTTGCTTCGATGAAGGTCAGTTAAGGTAAAGAAGAAAGGGCCATCGTGATACTCGCGACGAATAAAGCGGTGCATAGTGGCCCGCAGAGCTGTCAAGGTTGCAAGTTGCATTTCGCCATCGTCTTGGTCAAGAACGGAATTTGGCTGATGCAAAATCTTGAAATCCTGAAAATTGAGAAGGTCGCAAATATATGGTTCCACAGAAGTGTAAGTTCTCTCCCGAGATATACCGGACGGCATTCCTTCATTCTCTAACGTCTGAAGATAGAGAGTAAGAGGTCGGTTGGACAACGTGATAACGCCATTCAAATCAATCGTTAAAGACCCTATTCGCGAGAAGTGTGTTTTGTTGATTGAAAGAAAAACACGCGCAAGGCCACAAAAAAGCCGCGATCGATAAGATTCATCATGTCGGTGATCCTCCCATGACCGATGAAGGGGCTCGCCTTTAGCTTCACTGAGAATAATGTATCCTGACTTGATTGAATTCTGTAATCGCCGTCGAACGTATTTACATGGCGTTGGAAAGCCGAGCCAGGACAAAACGTGGCGTTTTATTTCCCACACTACCCATCCAAAGAGCGATGCTTTCCGAGGATGTGTGAACTGTCTACGTTAGACGAAGCGGTGGGTAAATCTACACTCAACTTACGCATTCCCCGCCAGGAAGCCCGAAGCCGTATAAAGTTGGAATAGGCACATCGGGACACTGTTCTTCAAGCCATATATAAGTTGCAATTTCCGTCCGGAGCTTTTCTTCCACATTTCCTGGACAGCCTGCCTCCCCAATTTTATACGGAAGCGGAAAGCGAACAAATATTCTATCATTCCCTCGGCGGCCGATTGCAGGTATCAGGACCGGGATACAAACGTTGAAACTACCTGATTTCCACGTCTCCATGACACAGACATGGCACCAATTAATGTTCAAATGATAGCGGACCAGAGCCTCAATCTCAGCATTGTGGGCCATAAGATAATCCCAAAATTCTTTCTTGTGTCCCGGATATCTCAGCTGAGGCAGCGCATTATCATCATCGCCCAATGCGTCTTCAAGAAGGATTGTCCCCATTAAAAGGGGAAGGGGCGCTGGGCTGGTCATTTATCGTGGTAGAACGGGGAGACTTGTCCTGAGGGAAGAGGCAAGGCGGATCGTGATAATTCATGAACTACGAGGCGAGAAGCAGGTAACTTAGCGTGCAACAAAGGCTGCGATAGGGGAATGCCATGCTAGAAAGAATTAGCGGCGAGTCGTGAGAGCAAGAAATAGGCGTGAGAAAAATGGCTTTACAGAGAGATGCAGATGGTGCTGGATCACGCGTCGAGCTAGCGAAGGGGTCGTTGAAAGGGACGGAGGCTGGGTTGTGCTGATGGAGTGTTTCGAAGGCTGATTCTATGGAAAGACGGTGGGGTGGTGCCCAAGGACGCCTTGAAGTACAGTTTAGGCATTGCAAAAGTATGTCTCGAGAAGTTGTGGAGCGATCCGGGCTAATAGCTCAGCACAGGCCATGAGCCAAGCCAACACTTTACTAGAGTAACATGGGTGGGTGGGCACTACCAGCCAGCGTAATGGGCCGGGGTAAGTTGCGGGGTGCATTAGCGTCGACTGTGCTTTGGCGATCATGGTCCAGTTCGTTGCTCGTTTCATGGGATTTTGGACCTTCTGATGCAAACTTCGGAAATGATTTTGGAGCTTGCATGTTGACAGTGACCTGAACTCGCTTTTCGTGCCACAGCAGCGCATTGTCTCTTGACGTCCGTCTGGCACAGCATAGTTTTTTATGCAGGCATTGCCTCGGATCCGATCGGCACCTTCAGGCTCTTGAGATTCTCACTGTGGCGCAAGCACTTTTCCACAGCCACATCTGCGGCTTTCGCCCACTCCTGGTGCCATGCCTCTAGCCTCTTTCTGGAAACACACCAACAACAGTTACACTTTTTTTCTTTAGAATCTTCGTATTTGATACTTTACAAACAGCTATCACTGGCGCCTGTATTAGGATCGTGGCAATTTCGACAGGATCACCAAGAATACGGTCAATTTGAACTGCGCCCGGTTGGAGAACAAAGGAGATTCTCGCGTTCGGTAGCCCGGGTAAAGATTCGGTGTTCAATGCGTTTGAAGAACACGAACTTTATCCGGTACACTACCCACCGACCCTTGGTGGATCGTGAGACTACAAAAATTTTACGTGCTACAGGTAGTTATATACAAAAACGTGTTTTGGCTAGACTACGAAATCATTGAAGAAGCTTATAGCGCAGATCAGCTGATCCCACACCCCGAATACAATCCATAATTTCCTCGACAGCCGCTTGCTTAATCGATCCGAAAGTCACCAACCTCGATACCATTCATGTTCTCCCACCCGAACCGGTCCAATAAATCAATCAGCTCGCCAGCCATAATCGACTGGACATAACAATCACCCATCAATGAATACCTCTTCTTCCACCTTGACTCTTGGCTGCCCTGAGGTTCCCCCGCCTCTGGGAATGGCGATGACGGTCTCATTATAAAGGGCACATCCGCTCCAAAGAGGATGGCAACCACATCGCCCTCATTTGTATCTAGCGGGCCGAGTCCTACAAATCCTGCTCGCGTCGTAAATGCTGTCCGGTTTGCCGTTGCTGGTCTGCATTGCTTCCAGAACGGTCGTGTGTATTCGAGCAAGAGAAGCTGTTCCCTATCTGCCCCTTCGTATGCAAACAACTGGATGAGAACCCTGTCCCATTCAGCCACCCCACTTGTCGCCGAATCGTCGGCCACGGAGAGCGGCGCGAAGTTAGCAGGAACCGGTTTGCCCTTAACAAGAGCCTCGTACATCTCCGGAAACGAACGCCATGGCACAGGAGGCGCATCACTTGGGTCAGGTGTTGGCCCGTCCGACCCATATGTTGAAGGCTGGAGGTCTCCGTCAGGGGCTACGGTTCGGCCAGCGACGAGGGTCCGCCAGTCGGCTCCCGATCGGTTAAGGAATAATGTTGTTTTGAGCTGACCGAAGTGATCGAGATAGTGGTCACCGAAGAACAATCTACAACGGGAAATGAAGTAATCCAACTGGTATAATCGATTCGAGTCTAAAGTCGACGTGAAGAGGCTCCCAACCCGAATCAAGTGGTCAAGGTACTCTAGGGGGTTGACGCATGGCTTAATTGTAGACTCCACAATGTCGAAAAGGATCCCCTCGGCGATAAGGACCTGCAGGTTATTCGAAACACTCCCGTATGCCCTTCGTGCCCCAGAGGCGCGGTACCAATCGTTGTCGTTTAAGAGCGGTGTCTCGACCTTGAGTATCACGTGGCAAAAATCTGTTTTGCCATCAAAACTGGGCACCCATGACGGCCATGTGTTCGCGTGCGGATGATATCGTTGATCAGCTATTAGGGAGAACGGGCCATCGAACCTGGGTAGATACCGTTTTGGGTTTCGGTACCAGGACAGGATGTTCAGACACCCATCTGTGACAAGAAAGTGCACAACTCTCGCATTGAGATGTCGCTGCAGGTTCAGATCGTCGTAATCCGGAATCAGGTTCATGCGGTCGATATCCCTGGCCATTCCGAGAAGTGCGTACACTTTGTCCCTTGAATCTGTTGCATCGAAGCTGGTAGAGCGTCGCAGATACCAGTCCAGTGCCGTCGTCTTTCCGTTGGCGACCTTCTGGCGGATGTCCTCTAGTATTGTTAGATTGTGGCCTTTCAGCATCCTAACGGCGCTGGATTGTCGTGGATAGGGGCCAGATGCCAGCGTAACTCCCAGAGAAGTCGTAGCAAATCGGATAATCTGCGACCAGGGAAGCCACTCATGACCGCAGCCGACGATGGGATCCTCGCGAGCCATGGCAATTTCTTGAATAATCCAAACGCGAGTCCACCACGCCCGCTCGAAGATCGGCAAAGCGATCTCCGAATTCCCGTCAGGAGGCTGTTTGCGATCAGTAGATCTGGCAGCATCGCGAATATATCGTATGGCCCAGTCAGTGGCATGACTACCTGCACCAAGCCACACGAGTACACGGCTAGCAGAACGGTATATTGAGTTCATCAGTTGTACTTGCTCGCCTTTCTCGTAAATATTACCCTGGTCGATGCATAGTGCATCAATCCACAGCCTTCGAGGCTCCTTGTCACATCGTAAATGCTTCAAGGTGATAAACAAATTGTTGGAGACATTCGTTTCCCTGCCGTTAACAAAGATTAAATTACTGGCTTGAATTTCGCCAGATCCCCATGACCATGACACAGCTTCGTATGGTGGGTGTTCCGTAAATGCGAACACGTCGAGCTTGCAGACGATTGGAGCGTCGTTATCGGCCGGGCAAAGCGTAATCAGTCTAAACTCCAATATCCGTAGGCGCAAAGCTGTATAGCGGCGAGATCTCGCCTTTAGGCTTTCTTTTCTCCTCTTCCTCGTCATGACTGCTATGAATTCACGGGGTACCTTATTATACGGATCGCGGACATACGTCGCCACAATGTCAAACAGTATCACCATCCAAAGCAGACCAGCCCATAACCCGATAGTCTCAACCGCTGCGCTGTACAGAAATAGTAAAACATAGGGGAGCGCCGGTATCAGCGGACGAACGCTGTTCCTGCCGTGAATCCAATCCGCCGGGCGAAGCAAAACCATGCCACCAAGTTGGATCGTCCGCGCAAGTCCAAGAAAAAAAAAGGCTGACAATTGACAGAATAATAACTGCCAAAGTCAGGGCACCGCCAACTTCTTCTTTGTTGGTCGTATCATCGAATTTGTCCAAAGAATAGAGATAGTCGACGAGGAGCAGGAGGCTTCCCGAGACCCCAATCCTGAGCGCAGCCTTGAGCAGGGCTCCCAACATGATAGCCAATATAGGGCAGCCAAAGCAGATCGGCGAAAAAGCCCTCCGGGTCTAAGATGTGGCCCTTTGGGCGCATAGAAGCGCGGCGATGGGAGGCAGTTGGGAAGGACAGGGAGATCGCAGTGGTGCTGAGGTAGGCAGCGATTAAGTAAAGGCAGACGACACGGGGATGCCCGCTGAAATTCGTGTTCACTGTCAGGAATCGGCTTACGTAAGTAGGCCAAGGAGCTAGGGGTTTCAATACGTTTACCACCCTGGTAGGTTTATAATTTGCTTAGTCAGCAATTTTCAAAACCTACCACCCCCCCTACCACTGTAAGCCCTGTAAGTACAGGGACGCTACAGGCACATGACACACTGTAAGCGCTATAAGTACAGAGGACACTACAGGCACAGGAAACACTCTACCAAAAATGATCGCACATCGCATTTTGCACTGTAAGTACAAAGAACGCTATATATTTAGTAGACTTTATAGACTTTGTGGCAGTAAAAGCCAAATATTTATGTTGTAATGTAATTGTATTTAACGGTGCATTAATTGTAAGCAAAATTACAGTGCAAAATGCGATGTGCGATCATTTTTGGCGCTTAGTTACAGCGCTTACAGTGTTTCCTGTGCCTGTAGTGTCCTCTGTACTTATAGCGCTTACAGTGTGCCATGTGCCTGTAGCGTCCCTGTACTTACAGGGCTTACAGTGGTAGGGGGGGTGGTAGGTTTTGAAAATTGCTGACTAAGCAAATTATAAACCTACCAGGGTGGTAAACGTATTGAAACCCAGGAGCTAGGGGTTCCAATACATATACCACTATGGTAGGTTTATAATTTGCTTAGGTAAGCGCTCAAAACCTACCACCCCACCACACAGGGCAACAAGCCTGTAAACATAAAGCAACAAGCCTGTACACACAGAACAACCAGCCTGTAAACACAGGACAACTAGCCTATAAGCACAGAACAACCAGCCTGTAAAACATAACGTGACTAGCTTGTAAAAACGCGATTATAAACCTGAAATAATTTTATTTGTGTATAATTCTATTTGTAGCTTTACAAAAAAATTTTTTGATGTTAAACTTTTGAGCTTTATGTAAGCTCGTGACTGATTTTGCGAGGTTTTTGAACGAAAGTTGATTGCTACAGTCATATTAACAAAACACTGTTTTTTGTCAATTATTGTATAAAATAAATCAACCAATACGAAAAGCATAATAATACTGTTTTGCTTAAGTTTAAATTGATTTGTGAAACTAGTTTTAAAAGCAATATATAGTTGTACTACAAGTTTGTAATCGCGTTTTTACAGGCTGATTGCTTTGTAAATACAGGCTGGTTGCTTTGTGTTTTAAAGGCTAGTTGTTCTTTGTTTACAGGCTGGTTGCCCTGTGTGGTGGGGTGGTAGGTTTTGAGCGCTTACCTAAGCAAATTATAAACCTACCATAGTGGTAAATGTATTGGGACCCAGGAGCTAGAGCATGTCTTCCCCTCATTTACTGCTCAGCGCTGTAGAGAATATCATCACCACTGAACGCTCTAATAAGCCCGTATTCCCATCACCGTGATACCTTCGCAGATCCTCTAATTGATTCCCTGTGCAATAGACCCTATTTCTGACATTCACAATGGGCCGCTGGGGGTGGGCTGACGCCGGCTGGTGAACTAGACACATAAAATGTCCGTGCGCCGGGAAGGCGATTTCGCTGGTGACAGAGCTATGCACGAGGTAGGTAATGCTCCCTTGAGTATGGGGTACTTCTTCGCTACAAATGTTTCCGTAAAGCCACACAAGCCAAAGGTTTACCCCGCGGCCCCTAAAAAAAGTTAAGTAAAAAAACAGGCGACGCCCATTTCGCCTTCTACTGTATGTCACGGCCCATCTCGCTTAGAGCCCCTTGGGGCTCGACCTTTTAGGGCTCGGCCCCTGACACCACAGGGCTCGCTTACACTGGCCCCTGGCCAGCCTCCCGTATATAAAGCACTACTCTCCTTCCTTTCTTCCGTCTGTAGCTTGTCCTCTTAGTTATAGCAATTGACAGTCGTTCACACTTTTGAGTCCTTCCACCTGAGATCTACGGATCGAGATCCCTGTTCGCCTGGAGTTGTTACAAACACGATGGGAAGAAACCAAATACATTTCTTTCTAGTAGTAAGTTGGGAAACGGTGTAGTCGTGACTCAAGTCTTTGCGTCATTCAGGGATCGTAGACATCGATCGGATATCAAAAACGTAATTTTGGGAAGCAGCTTCGATTACGTAGCTACAGAACCGCTGCTGCCTGCTGTACGAAACCTTGGCATTGAGGTATAAGTAATGCCTCTCTATTAACACCAATTGTCCGCGAGAGTTAAACTGTCTCCCCCCTGAACAACTTCGACTTTGTTTCTCTGGACTTTCGGTTTGTCTCTCATGGACCTTTTAACTAGTAATATTTATTGCTGACCCATTTCTCATTTTACAGATTATATTTCTACGGCTCTTGGCAGTCTAACCTTTTCTGAAAATTACGGCTAAAAAGGATCGACACTGCAAGCTGCGCCTGCCTTGTCAACTATACGGCGCGCACGCAAAGGCACTATGGCTATCGAGTTCCAATCCGTCATTCCAATCCTCCGCGTTTTTGACATCGCCAAGGCGGACGAGTTCTACCTCGGGTACCTTGGCTTCAAGGTCGACTGGGACCACAGGTTTGACGACAACGCGCCTCTGTATCGGCAGGTCTCGAGGGGCGGGCTGGTGCTGCACCTGAGCGAGCACCACGGCGACGGCAGTCCCGGCGTTCATGTGCGGGTGGCGATGAAGGGGCTGGTAGCGTATCATGGCGAGCTGCAAGCCAAGATGTATCGGTACATGAGGCCGGGCATCGAGGAAGGTCCAGGGGTTGGTGCTAAAGAGATGGCGGTTATTGATCCGTTTGGGAATCGCATCACATTTTGCCAGGACAAGGAGTAAAACCACCAGATGGTAAACTACAGGTGAGAGCGCGCATAGTAGAAGGATCACAAGGCAGACCCTGACTGCTGACTCGCGGCATAGAAAAGCAAGAAAGTATAGTTGCTGGAGCGTCTGGTGGAACTAATAGTCGGACAAACATGTAAATTGAATTGTAAAGATTTTAGCAGCTTATAAATACTCTCAGATTCTGCTGCGGTTGATCACTATGTCTGCCTCATCTCCGGAAACGTCAACATGCAGAGCACTGCTGCCCTGTTCCCAGCTGCTACAACCTCGTGTATGACCCCTTTACCACTTTTGCCCCGACCGAGAGCGCAAACACCCGCAACCCGATAACGTGCAACGCTACGTGCAAGTGCATCAATGGTGGAGACGACCCCCTACATGTTAGAAATTTAGAGAACAATTATTCCAGAAGCATATCTCAGGATTTGAATTGATGCTGCGACATTTAAGCATTATTTCTTTAACATTAGTAGAGCGATGTACACGAATATTTGTTCGAATAGCCAAATGCTTATTTCTCACCCCCTTCTCCAGAGCAGCATGATATGCCTATGCCGGGCCATATTTTCCAATCAGCGCGAGCAACCCACAGATGCACGGCAGTCGTTCAATCGTAACCCCTTTAAGCATTCTGAAACTAAGCTTACCTTCAATTATAGCCCCAGAAACCATTAGGCAGTATATAGTGACGTTATAGGGAGCCGACTTAAAAACCACCTTCCTTAGTTTTGACTTCCAACGGTTTGACACTCATTTTTTTCTAGGCTCTTCTGCGGAACGTCCAATAACCCAATCCTCGCACTTTTAGCTTGTAGGTGGTACAGGTGCGGGCGCTTGTAAAACACCGTCTCGGACTTGCTAGATAAGAGTTGGGTGGACAGCGCCCTCACCTGGCCTCGATTACATGTGTCAGCGGAAGGCGTTAGCAGAGGCGAAACTTCGCCACTAGCAGCAGGGAGGAGGGCCGATCCGCCTCGGCCACATCCCTTCCGCGAACGTCAATAACGGATAGCATTGCGAGGAGTTATAAGGATTGTTGCCCTAGCTGCATTTAACCCTGGCTTCGTTTACTTCCCTTGCTCCGCGACACGTGAGGTTGTCACAACTATGATTGGTTTGCCCTCGTGGCTGTCAGCCTCACGCCCGCGAACACACGCAGGCCCACGTCCGCCCACACGTCCGCCCACACGCCCTCGAAAACTATGGCAATACGCCCTCGTTCGAGAGACGTTTCTTTCTTAACGTCGCGGCGAGCTGCATTCGTCTCCTCAAACCGCAAAAATCTTTCGTCCAAGGAGTCATTGAGATATTGATAGCAAACTTCATCACCATTACCAGTCCAAGCTCGAACAATCGCACAGAAATTCAGCTTTACGGCTGCCTGACATGGACATTCCAATAGAAGCTCCTTGGCCGAGAAGTCCGGGCTACAACCTCGACGACGGATCATATCACATGATACAGGATTTCACCCTATTCTCCTCGCAATCAGGCGACTTAGATTATACACCCAATGATCTGGGGGGCTTTCCGAGTACGGAAGCCCTGGTTAGTATGGTCTCGCCACAAGACCTCATGCTAGGAGATGTAGACATGCAGGTTGAAAATAGCGGCATGTATCTCTCTTTACCGAAGTACTCAGATGTACTCGGTACGTTGCGCCAGATGTCCTTCTTGTGCACAATACATAGACTAATATTGCATTGTAGTCAATGAAAGCTCATTCCACAGCTGCGCTGATGGAGGCAGTGGTCTTGTGTCGGGTCTTGACTATGTACAGGAGCCTTGGATTGCGCGACCGAGTAATCCCATGTCGCCCAGCCATTACCCGCACCCGCATCAGCAGGAACCATATCCGCTCATGCAATGTAGCAACGTCAGTTCATATCAACGGCATTCATTGACTGTAGTGCCAACGGACGTCTCGTTTCAACCCGAACCCCCTTTGCAAAGCCATCTCTCGAGTCCACCAAAAATTTCAACTAATCCTGGAAATTTAACTCAGCCAGAAATCTCCAGTAACGCGAAACTCTCGAATGGATCCCAGCAGCCCGATACAACAACGGGAATATCGTCAGCTAAAGCCGCTCTACACGGAAACGTAAAGTCTCGAAAGCGTCAATCTCTCCACAGAGCCAAGGTAGCTTTCACTGCAGCTTCATCAAGTAAGAAAACAAAATCAAGTACAATGGAATCTCCAATCAGCGCCTCGTGTAGACAGCTAGACCCACAAGAAGCAATCGCTTTGTTTGCAGAATCCATCCGAAATTCAAATTACTCGCTTATTTCTCAACGCCATCTCATGAACCTGATAGATCAAGCTGCCCAGGTCATTCAGAATGAGAAGAAATATGGTAGCTCTCACTCCACGGTCGGCAAAGAGGATGACAGTATGTCAAGCGGCACATCCTCCCGGAAGTCTCTGTCGACCATGGAGATAGTTGACTCCCACTCGTCAACTGACACTGAGTCGGTGACTGAGCCAAAGTCGGTAATCGATGACAGTTCTGTCTCTTCTGACCTACAGCCTCTTGTCAATGGAGATCAAGAGCCCTTGCCAGCTGCAGCGGAGAAATTCCACAACCAGAGACATACTACCTGCATTGATTGTGGAGTTAAGACGCTCTACTCTTGCACTTTCGACGAATGCGACTATTCCACGCATTTGGCCGGGGACTGGAAAAGACATGAGTCAACCGTCCACTCGCTTGGCGAGAGATACATATGCCTAGAATGCACCGGAAACCCTGAAACGTTTGATGTCAACGGTAACCCCATTTGCCAGTTCTGCAACACTTCTTTCATCACGCTACCAAGGGTACACTACCTGCAATGCACATCTACCCAGAGCCGTCGGAAAAGTGTTTTTACCAGAAGAGACCACCTCATCGAGCACCTCCACAAGAAACACAACATGGCCCATGACACTCGTCAGCTCGCTAATGATGGACGCTTCCCGGTGAATCGCAACTTCCCCAGGCATTGTGGCTTCTGTGATTTCACCTTCCAGAACTGGGAAGAACGATTGGGGCATATTGAGGAGCACTATGAGGATGGAAAATTGATATCAGAGTGGAGATGGCCACGCCCTAGATCAAGAAGCACCCATTCTTCAGGTCATAGCAGCCAGCCGGAAAATGATGACGATGATAGCGATGATGGCTTCAACGGTGGCGCTAGGAAGCCTCCAAGAAAATCGTCTCGTCAGAATAGTAAACAGATGGCACAGAAACAACAACGACAGCCAACAAATAGATCCCAAGCGAGTGGCTCAACACCAGAAGTACAACGCAAAGGAGAATATGTGGAAGCAAAGTCCAACAGGGATAATAGATCTCAACCCTACGAGCAAGTTGCCTTCTGCGAAAAGCTCAATTCTGACAAGAACTTTACGAGTAGAATGTCTAGATCAATTAGCCCCTGGAAGCCAAGTATGACTCTGGAACGTTATCTGGAAGATTCAGAGGACCCTGTCCCTGCTCTGTGGACCACACCTCCTGACTGGCTTAACGAGCCCAAATCGCTTCATGCTGAGAGCGTGTGGACTGGTGGCCTGCCCGGAGGCTGCAAGGTTGATGATGCAGCTATTGAGATTCTGGAACCCGATACCTCAACAGCCAGGGACCTCGATGGAAGCTTCAAGCAACTCCAAGACTCGGATTCCACTCCTGGCCGTAATGTTGTTAACTTAACAAAAGCAGCAAGGTTGGATGGCGTAGGCAAGTGCGAAACGAAAGAGGATGACACTAGACATCTGGCGCAGAAGGTTTTAATGGATTTTCCCCCTGCATACCGTCTAGTTACTGTTGGTCATAGGTTCAGAGGTGGAACACAGAACATCTCTCTGTCAGAAAGAATTCGGGATGCGACTGGGGATTGTTTTCAGAAGAAAGAGCCACGTTGTCTAGACCCTCAGAATCCCTTTCCATCGAGCGGGTTTTCTTGTGCAAGGAGCAAGCACCCTCTTGCACCTAAGGATCCATGGCAAGCCAAACTCCTAGCTCTAAGTATGCTTATAATCTCAGCTCGAAGTAAGATGATACTGACCTTTTATCCAGACGCTAGTTCTCCGACGAAGAATCTCAACGAATGGCAGTACCCTTATACTGCCAACGAATCCGCCAATCTTTCGGAAGATGAACTCAGCGAGTTGAAGCGAGTCTTCGATAAACGTATCAGAGACTCACGCCGGAAATCCTCCCTCTCCCAAATCTCCCAGAGATTGAGGGGGCGCGATCAGGTAGGTCTGGATCAACCCTATTTTCATGCTTACTGCTGACCTGCGTTCCCAGGCATTCATTGTTGGCAATAGCTTGTCAGTAACAAGCCACCGAAATAAGATGTTATTCCTTTTCAATTTACGGGCATCAATGGTCAAGAAGACTGACACTGATGGGGTCGAGCTGTTCTTCACACGTGCCAAGCTACCTCTTGCATCCCAAGATGCTTCTTTTTCCAGGAGGCCATGGCACAAGGTCTACTCCGACTGCCTCCGGGGAAATTACCTAGCTCACGTAGTGCATCTTTCTCCAACCCCAAATTTCGTATCTGGCCAGGACACTGGAACAGGAAGACTCTTCAACTCGACTGAACTCTCGCATGAAACACTTCGCAATACGAGGCTCACCATCGAGCAGTGGCTGAGAGTTTCTTGTGGTCAACTACCGTCCAACTGTAAAGAAGGCACCTGGAAATGCTACCAATATGCCGATACGCACAACGAGTCACAACAGGAACACGGTACTCACACCAGCTTATCGCTTCTCCCACCAGACCCTCCCGAATCTGTACCGAGATGCATCTGGACCTGCTGCAATTGCACTGGTTCTCCCCACCAGCACAATCACAAACACATCCTTTTTCCCGTAACGTCAAGATTTCCCCCGCCAGATCCTCCCAGTTATATACCGCGGCTCTCGAAAAACACTACTTACCACATAGCAACCAGGTACGCTAAACACAAAAAGTAGAAAATTGAAAAAAAAAAAAAAGAGATTTTGGTGGAAAGGTTGAAACGTGACTTGCCCAAGGTTTGGCTTGAGTTTTGGTAGACAAAGTTTTGGAGCTGGTGGTCTCGGGAGAGGTACATTCCGAGTTCTGCCATTGCGTTTTGGGGTTTACTCTTTATGGCGCTACGACTCTCTGGTTTTTCCTCGTATTCTAATATATATCTCTATCTTTTTTGGGCTGGAATGGAGTTTGAATTTGGCTTGCTCCCTTATTAGGTGCCGGTCTTTCATTTTGAATTTTCTCATTTGCGGTTCAGCAAGCAATTTTTAGCAGCTTTCTTATTGTCTGCTAATATCAGGATGAGATTTCTTGGTCTGAGGCTTTGACATTCGGTGGATGCAAGTGATTTGTACTTGTCGTTCTCGTTTGGAATTGTTTTGAAATCGGCCCTTTATATACAGCAATCAGAACGAAGTTTACTCGTTATTCATTATTGTTTGTATCACTTTCTGAGTGATACTTCTTCGTATTGATGACATTTCCTAAGTCGGTTACCCACGGGGCACGTAGCACGGCGATCTCAGCGCAGTGCTATTATGCTCTTTGTAGGTGGTTGGCTTGTTCTTGATTCATTCTAAGTTCTAATCTACGTGCGAGAGCTATAATACATTCATGTGGTCTATGCGTTGCGGGGTGTGCTATTCACTCGTACCAACACTAAAGAATCTAGCTTTGAATTCCGGAAATGTTTCGTTTGCGTGGTTAGAACTTTCTATCTGTCACGTTCCTCAATATCGCACCCGACGCCCATTGGCTCGCTTACCAGCTCGCCTATAGTGTGTCACATAGTCACAGTCTTTTATATTAGGATACCACAGCAACAGCTACACCTTTCCTCCTTAGTTTAGTATTCTCGTAATAGAAGCACCTATATTGCGCCCAACAGGCCCATAGGATTGTGATCGTGACAGTCCTTGTAGAGTTTGACATTCCCCGTACCTAGCCCTAGTCCAGCCCAGTGAAAGCACAGTATGGTGATATTTAGTGATATTGTGGCTTGAGTCATATGAGATCGACTTTTTGATACTACACTAGTATTAGTATGAGATATCTCGTAGAGCACTAGTATTAATATGAAATTTCGGAGGACGACGGCTGAACACCTGTACGCGGTGCCCTCTACGAACCTGGAATCAATATTACTCTCCCGAGGCAGTTTAATAATGATTCCAGAGCTAAGATTCAGCCCATACAGTGATTTGGAAGGATTTTTGGGGTTTGGGTGAAAGTGGGAGCAGAGTTTTCACGCCATGGCCAGAGGTTTTTCTGAGAGAGGTATCACTTCGAGTCAACAACAAACCCTCTACAATACCGAAAGACGAGTTGAAACACGACTTGAGCTATTTTCGGACCAGCTTTCAATTATTTGCACTTGTTTACTATACGAGTTTCGGAACACACAACGTGGAAAAGCTGAGGAAGTGAACTAGAAGAACAGTGGAAAGTTACACGTACGACAAAATCACAACACAAGCATTTGAGTGGCTCGTACTTTCGATAGATATATACCCACGACCGGAGGAAGGATCGCGGAGAAAAGTCGACAAAGCGAGGGCTGTAATGGAGAAAGACGTGTAGGGAACGAAAAGATCGACGGACGCGGAGGAAGGACTCTCTTTTCAATAGGACTTGATCCCCAACAATCACTGGAATATATGAGAGGTTTTTGGAAGAAGTATGTTAAGGCTACTAGTCTATTAATATTGGCTAGTACAGTCCTTGTAGGGTACTTGTGCTCCTGCTTCTTTCTTTTTACTCTCGAGACTTTGTATATATTGTTAACACCCCACCGAATTGCTTGGCCCGAGTGCCCCGGCCGTGCTACATAGTCCTTGACTGATACAGCACGTTAAAAGGAATAATAATAATAATAATAATATGAAATTTCGATCTCATATTATATCGGCAATATACTACGATATCACGCCAAGGCTGAAATGCGGCTCTGAAGCTAAAGCATACCTAAATTGCCGAGGATTTTCTGCTCCTTGTCACGGTACACGTGACTTATATATAGCGGAATAGGGAAATGACTTTTCGCTCAATTCTAGTGCCTTTTTGGCCCGTTGGCGCAGCGGTAAAGCTTATTTCTATTGCTTTTATTACAGTATTAGTAAAGCAAATCTAAGTGAAATTTCGAGTGTCACGTCGCGTGCTCCCAAGCACACGTGATCCATATTAGGCGAGCTCCCCGAGCTCCTCGTGTATATATAGCCTGCTCTCCTCGAGCTCCCTCTTCCTTCCTTAGCTATAGATTCTCGTATAGTACCACAGCTGCCCTCTGTATCTGTAGATCCACAGCTCGTGCCGTGACAGGCGCTCGGGGAGCTCGCCTAATATGGATCACGTGTGCTTGGGAGCACGCGACGTGACAGGCTAAGCCCCCAAGCCCCCTTATTCCGCTACGCTCAGCTGTCGGTCCGACGTTTCTCCGAACACGTGACAGAACTTTTTTTGTAGAAATCATTTTGCCAAGAAAGCACGTGATACTTTTTCGTCGCCCAAATTTACAGCAGAGAAAAGACAAGCTTTTCAACAAAGTTTACTGCTTTGAATTTAACCGATTATATAGTTTAGTCGTGTAACTGTACTTTTGTACAGGTCGTTTACGGGCCGTAAATTGCTAATAAAAGCTGAGCGCAGCTGGCAAGCGGTGATTTTCTTTTTACATTGCGCCGAGAATACGACAGAGGCTAACTTTAACATTAAGCACCTATTAAAGCGAAAAAGTGCTTGATTTCTTTCTAAATGAGAGAAGACGGGTGATATATACATATTGTAGGCTGAGACCAAACCTATTCCGTACAGTGATCACATGACTGTTCACGTGACTGGCCTTCAACAGCACCCAGTCGTGAGGCCCGTGAGAGCCTGCCTCAGAGAAACCCTTTCGAACCCAAGAACAAAGCAATGCGACCCGAGATCCAAAATTCTTGCGATCCCCCTATCCGAACCTCCTCCATTCAACATAACGCTCGACACAAGTGAAGCTAGACCCCAAGTTCGGACGGGACTCTTCTTTACCCAATACTATGTTGACACGGTATAGGATATGCATAATAAATGAAGGCAGCCGAGGATAATGAGGCACCACTCGGAGCACCAATACCATGTTGACACGCTATATGATATGCATAATAAACGAAGGCAGCCTAATACAAGTAACTCTGGTCTGTCACGGGAACTGCGGGGTTCCAGGACAGTGACAGGGCTTACGACTAGCTATATGCCTATAAATGTGACAAGACGACCTCATGCTTGATTTGTGGTCATTGTTAATCAACGTACAATTCCACACTCTTGCACGCTCTTGTACCACTCGTCGAGTTCCTCAACAATGTGCTCTATTTGGGTTACCATCACAACGTATACATGCAATCATCAAGATGCTTTGGATGAACCACATCCTTGCGGGCGTAATTGTCGCAAGCCGTGGCCGAGGTTAAATGTCGGAAATATGTTCCCCATCAGAAAATGTACGCGCTGCGCGATAAATGAACACTAGGTAAAGCCCTCCCACTCAAGTTGTCACAGCTGGCATTCTCAATTTCTGAGCCTCAGGTAGTAAAGTACAGCAAGTCTAAAGCCGTAGGCTCTCATCGGCGCTAGAGCCCGCTTGTCTGCTATTATGGTCTATGCGTGGTCGCGAGGTGCAGGTCATGATTTGTGTACTCATATCCATGTCAAAGTCTTCCGCAACTTAGCTTATTTTGAGCTCTGTCAGTAAAGCAGGGACTGTGCATCCTGTATAATTTTAGTATCAATGCAATCTTTGATACCGACCAATACCTGCATTGTACAAGAACTGGACTTCTACTGGGAGAAGTAGGTTCTACAGCTAAAGGGGCTGTTATGGGAGTTAATAAGGCCTACTATCATAGAGATTGGATTTTGAAAAGCTATTTAGCGCCGGGGGAGTGTCAGGATTCAGAAGAATCCAGATGGCTGGCTAGCGTGCTTAGCAGAGCGCAACCTTGAAATACAGCAGATTCAGGGGTTACCCTTCTAGATAGTTACAACTTTGTGAATACAATCAATTCTAGCGTCCTATCTTAGACTCATTCAATTCTCCTCTTTCATGTCCAAATCAGCCGCTCGAACCTAACAACAAAGCTTACACCTAAGCATGCACGTGACCTCAGGTAGACGCGTTGACCCGAACGTCAGCAGCCTCACCACTGGAAGAATGCCAAAGAACAGCAAGAACAGCAAGAACAGTGGAAAGGGCAATTCGTTCGAATTGCTCAAAGAATCTGATGGTGATGACTCGATCACAGTTCAAACTACGAGCACTCGGGGCGACCTCTGAAGCGCACCCAGCCCTTCGAGCCCAATTCACAGCCCCATGCGAAGCGCGCCAACTCTACGAAGGCCAAGACGTCTCAGGCAGCACCAACGCCAGTGGATACGGACCAGAAGGCACAAGTCAAACCCCTCCTTATGCGGGTCGAATCTGCCCTCTTGTCTACGGAGCGCCGAGCGGAGAAAGCAGAGCATCGTATCGAATCCTTCGAAGAGTTTATACGAAACGAGCTCTTCCCACGAGTTAATGCACCACCACGGACAGGTCCTCCACCTCCACCATCGCCTCCATCGTCTCCACCGCCATCGATAGCCCCAGGTCAGATTCCAAGAGTTGGGTTCGACTTTAGTCGAGTGGCGATCCCGGAGATCAAGGAGGGGAACGCGAGCGCTGTGCACAGACGTGTGAATGAGGCCTTGAAGGAGAGGAATATAACATGTTTGGGGGTTAATTTTAAAGGGAATGGGCGGTACCAACTGTTCTTCCAAGGCAAGGATATCGACAACGTACGGAAGGATGACACTTGGGTTAGGACACACTATGATGTACGGAGAGCAGTGGTATCCAGTGAGGGTTGATAGAGCATATCACGAAGCTGCGGTACTGCACAGCCGGTCTGTTTAATAAGAAGTACCGACAGGCATTACAACATCGAACGGAGATTAGCGCTACGGCACTTACAAGGCTAATGAAGACTTTTAACGTTGCTATGAGGGTTTTGAGACTTAGATTAAGGTTATGTATGACTTTTGGCGTGGAATAACTTAATGGTGGTGCTATAAAGGAGGAGCTTTATTTTGCCTTAAAAGGAGCCTCTTTTTGAATTCGGCGCAAATATGATAACGCAAATGCAATTTTCTGCGAAGGAGAGTTTTATGTAGTTGAGAATAGTTGCTGCATATTTTTAACCTAAAAATATGTAAAGTTCTAATAAGTTGATAGAGTTTGAATTGCTGAAAGTCAAAGTACCTATTAATTTTCTCGGCACAGCGGGATTCTCGCTACACAGGGACGGACGTTACATGTCTACATACTACAGGCTTACATGCTACAAGTCTAAGCCAACATGCTATATGTTTACATGCTACAGGCTTACATGCTATAAGTCTACGTGCTACAAGCCGACATGCTACAAGTTTGCATGCTATAGGTCTACATGCTACAAGTTTGCAAGCTACAGGTTTACATGCTACATGTCTATATATTATAGACTTACATGCTACAAGCCAACATGCTATACGTTTACATGCTATACGTTTACATGCTATACGTTTACATGCTATACGTTTACATGCTACGGGCCTACATGCTACAGGCCTACATGCTACAAGTCTACGTGCTACAAGCCAACATGCTACAAGTTTACATGCTACAAGTTTACGTGCTATAGGCTTACTTGCTACAGGCTTTTGAATTACTTACAGGCTCTGAGCGCAGCGAAGTTTGGGGACTTGCCCCCTTATATATTTTTTAAATACCTTATTTTCGAGCGCAGCGAGGTTCGGGGGTTTAGGGGCTTGCCCCCATATAAAGCAAGCCTTTCAGTCTAGCACAGGTTGTACAGCAACCCGGGATCCTTAGTTTGTGTGTGTGAAAAAACTTCAGCGCTAGCGTTCCCCGCTTAGTCAGAGACATGTCAGCTTCCCCTGGATTCTCAAATCCTAACATGTGTAAACAAGGCCCTATGGTGTCGGTCGCCAAACTCTGGGATGCCGAGCCCTGTGGTAACAGGGGCCAAGCTCGAGATAGGACCAGGGCCGTGACATAGAATAGCGAATTAGCCAGTTGGCGCACCGGTAAAGCTATTCACATCGCTCCCGTCTGTATGGCAGTGACATTAGACAGCTCACCGAAGGACCGAAGGTAGTTGCAGCACAGGGCAAAATCAGCCAGCCTTTGCTCTGCTTGAAAGGGTATGGTGTAGCTCGGAGTATGTCGGGACGACGGAATTATTCGGCAGGACAGCAGCACACCAGCCACACATTGAAGAGTACCAGCCACAGGACTTTATTACATGCAGCTAGCCAGGGATCCTTGATCGCCTGATTGGAGGTATTAATACATGTGGTACAGGGTTGGCACTGATTTTTCTGTATCGTGGTGAGGCTCGGAAACCAAGATCAAAGTGTCCTATGAGTTTGAAAGGCACAAGAGCTCGTGGTAGTGCTGCAGGTCGAAGGATCCTATTATACTGCGAATTGACACCCTCTGCAATCAGGCGCGACGGTGACGACGCGATTATAATTTTCAGAGTAGCTGGGGCTTAGACTGTTCAGGGGTGGTCACACAATATGATTGACACAAAAATATGGGAATTTTCAATGGGATGCACAAATTTAGAATCAATTGAATCCAAAGTACCAACGGTTTGTCTCATCACAGGGTGCGTCTCTCGACACAGGGATGCACGTTAGCACTGCACAGAGATCGCCGTGCTACGTGCCCCGTAGGTAACCGACCTAAGCATTTGCAGGTCATCAGTACGAAGAAGTATCACTGAGAAAGTGATACAAACAAGTGGGTGTCACGATTATATGCGCACGGTCCAGCCCATCAAATGCTATTATATTTACAGTTTATCACCACAATGCGGTTTCGATAACCTTTCCCCCGTTATTTACAAGGTGCGTGCATCTCCCAGGCATAGTGGCAATGCGTTTGCGGATCTCTTGCATTGTGATTTTGTCCCATTCCTCTTGCAAAGCTGCCTTGACTTCCTCGTCACTGTAAAAGACCCTCCGGCACAAACATCGCTTGATAATTGTTTGTATCACTTTCTAAGTGATACTTCTTCGTATTGACGACTTCCAATTGCCCAAGCCGGTTACCCACGGGGCGCATAGTACGGCGATCTCAGCGCAGTGCTAGTATGCTCTTTGTAGGTGGCTGACTTGTTCTTGATTTTCGTTCTCAGTTCTAATCTACGTAGAAGAGCTATAATCATCTATGTGGTCCGTGCATTGCTGGGTGGGTTCACGTGACTTTACTGCATACCAACAGTAACGATTAGGAGGAATATTAGTGGTGCAATTCAGGCCCTCTGTATAGCGTGTGTGTGTAGCATATAGATCTTCAGTGGTTTGTATTCGCGAAAACATCAGGATTGATCTATCCTACCATGTGACCAGCCAAAGCAAGGGTAGAATTGTAAGCGATGCGGGTGCCGGTATATCAAGCGGCGGCTGTACTAGCGGGGTAAAATATGGGTCACAGCTTTGTGATCAGACCGCACGGCCATCGGCTTCACTTCAGAAGAATATGGATGGTAATAGGCTAACGGGAGGTCAGGTAAGTGTCCCATGCAGGCCTAATTTACTTGCCTTTTAACGTTTACCTTATAGGCTTGGCCTACTTTGCACAGCCGCGGCCAAACCAGCGCTCATAACTTGAGTCCAGACACAATCTTGCTCCTGATAAGATTTTACGAACGGAATATTAATATAAAGTATCCCATTTTCGCTTCCGGAGAGCTGGATTCTTTGGTTCAGGAATTTACAGCTGGTCCACAATCATCGATTGAGAGTGCACTGGTCTTTTTGATTTTCGCTCTCAGTGCGAACTGTGGCGATTTTCAGTTTAAGGAAGAGTACCTCGCTAGCGCAATATCCATGTTACAACGCGGTGGAGATGAAGTTAGTTTGTGCAGCTTACGAGCGTACATAGTAGGAAGCATTTATCTAAAAGAAACGGCCCAGCTTTCACGTAGCCGCCTTTGCCTTAACCACGCTGCTCAAATACTTATAGAATTCCTGCCAAGGTGTGTATATTTCACAAGATTGATGTGTCGAGCTGACGTACATCCAAACAGCGACGACCGCAGAATTCAAATCGCATATTGGACTCAGCAAGAAATAGAAAGGTAAATTTTAATAGTACAATATATGACCTTTATTAATTGGAGAGTAGCGAACTTGCGGCCACTAACCCGCCTCCTCCACAGTTTATTCTTGATGCGTGGCAGCAGTTGGTTCCGGTGCCGGAGTTGTCGCCTCCCGTTCTACAAGCACCCGAACAGCGGGTAGCGGAAAACAAACCAGAACTTCATTTCTCCATGCCAGTTTAATGGATGCGGTTGACCGGTTCATAGCAACCATGAAGCGTTTGCTGCTATGTTTCGCTATGCCAAAGCCTGGTTGTCTCGTTGCCTAAAGCAGATACAAATGCTCCGTCTGATGAGAAAGCAGAGGGACTGACTGGATATGAGCCACAGCCCAAAGTGTTTATAACTTTAAACAGCATGATCTGGTTTCCGTCGGTGGCACTTGCAAGATATTCGAGGATAGGGGTATATATACTTAATAAATAACATATTTAAACGGCCTGTACTTTCGTATTATGATTCCAAATATCGCCTCCCACATTATAAAACTTATCAGTTGTCCACGTCGATCAGTTTGTTGAGATTATAGTGTTTGCCTCCAAAGCCAAAAGCTCGACGTGGCTTCCGTCCTCGAGCACCAAGCCCCCTTTATTTATAAATATCAGCGTCAAGGACTATGTCGGATACTTGTAACAACTCAAGGCGAACAAGGATCTCGATCCGCAGATCTCAGGAAGAGGGACTCAAAGGTGTGAACGACTATCAATAGGAGGGATTGCAATATAGCAGGTAAGGACACGTATGCTGAATAGACACCTGGCTGACAAATGCAGAAGTAATAGTATTGTATTGATATGAAATATGGGTCTATGAATCTATGAATCTATGAAAGACTCAAGCTTGCCCTCCAAGGAGTTCTAGCTTTCTTCTGTATCTTTCGCCCGTCGACGGTGTCCTACAGTGTCACAAGCTTGTGACTTTAGCATCCCCGAAAGTACTCTGGCAGCTGAAGCCCACACAGTCTAGGTCATACGCCCTCATAGTAGCTGCATGCCTATGGCCGGCCATGTGGGTGCGCCGTTTGCGGCCCTGAATGTACTGCAACTGTGGCCTCTGACAGTCTAGGCCATACGCTTTTGTAGTGGCAGCTGAACCCCGTGAGTCCAATCCTTAAGCAATTAGGGAGAGGACGGAGACAACCAATAGAGCCAGAAAGATTACATAATTATAATAGGCATAATGGGCTCTTTGAGCTTGTTGTTAATCATCGAATGTTAATTTATTATCCCTTCGACCTATACAGAGGTCAAGTTGCGGATTCTTTTTTCGCACCCAGCCCGCTACTTCGTTTGTAATTGCTTTCGTTCTTGACTAGTGAGATTGAAGAGACGATGGGGGAGTGCCTCAACTCTGTGGAGCAGAATAATCATAAATGACTTCCCTGTTAGAGCCGTAGCTACATCTTTCATAGCGTTGTACTACTCCCTCCAAGTCCACTCACTCCATTCTTCATTTGTTGCTCCAGCATAAGAGATGGACCCTTGGCTAGTCTGCCCCATTGTATCATATCCCTCGTCGCCTTCTTGCGCATTTTCGGGATGATAGGGTAATTGATATTGGTGGCGTTCGTCAATTCGGTATTTAATCAATCTTTGGAAACCGGGATCATGGAAAGTGCCTCGGGCGAAGGGAAGGGTACAACAACAGTAGAATTAGAACTTCCGGGTGGATTGTGATAGCTATACCCAATTACCTCGTGAAAGCCCGTTCTATCTAGTCTGACAGCTAAGTTCCTGGCATTGAAAACACCTCGGTCGACCCTGCAGACATTCCAACTAATTAATCCAGCCTTGTGAAGTCTAATGAATACTTGGGATCTAGAGGTGCACCTACTGTTAGGGGCAGTACCCGAGGAGAAATTAGCAGGCGCAGATGGTCTTCCGAGCACGAGCTCTGTGGAGAGCCGATTTGCGACGCGTTGTACGCAGCTAAATCTTGTATTTCTCGCTACGAGCATTGTCAAGCTTATCGAGTAGCTCTTGATGCTTGGGAGGTTGCTTCGGAGGATCGGAGGGATCAAACGTAGCGTTAGGGCTGTCAGGATTGACTAAATGCCATGCTTCTACAAAAAGAGCTTGGTGTGTTAGCGAGGCAAGCCATCCAGGCCATTCATGGCGATCGGTGACGCTCAATAAGGGCGCTCCTGTTGACTCCATGGAGGTGGAAAATTTTTCACTCAACAAAAAGGAGTAATAATGTCGCGTTTCTAAGCTCTAAATTCATTCCGGTGCGAGGCAAAAGTTAGAATTGAATGCTCGCCGGGCTCATAACTGTCACGGAGTAAATCATCTATAGAATAGTCAACC
This sequence comes from Chalara sp. BL73, assembly GCA_918026815.1. Lineage (NCBI taxonomy): Eukaryota > Fungi > Ascomycota > Leotiomycetes > Helotiales > Chalara > Chalara sp. BL73. The sequence goes on along the minus strand of CAKJVC010000065.1, from coordinate 289,794 downwards.
GGGTGAGCGAAGTGATAATAGAACGCGCGCCAAGCGCACCTAGCCAAATACGGAATGCTAAGTGAGGCTCGGCTGCTCGCAATCCCCGTGACATCTGATCAGCCCAAAAAGCCACTTACAGGGGGGCATATGAGACCTTACAGGGCACCTTATAGAGGACGACCCTCAAGATACTGTTTGAAGATGGAAATGCTTCAAGGTGATCGGCTGTTTGGGAAAGGAGGTAAATACATAGGCGAGGAGGGAGCATTTGGTTGCTATGAAGTTTTAGGAAATCTGTATAATACAATTACGTCTACGAAGCAAAATGACTGATTTGTATGGTTAACCCTCATTCCCCGCCCCGTTCTTCCGTCCAACGTCCACAGCTTCCACACCCACCGACCTCCCGCAAGCACACGTTTCAGAAATTGACCAATTCCCTTCATCGCTACTGGAAGATGCTCAGTTGATTTCTCGGCTCGCAAAGGGGTCGAGCTGCTTGCCGTCCATCTGCGGGGGAGACTTTATCTCATAAATCAGACCCTCGGAAATACGAGAAGTTTACCCGCACGGGCCATACGGCCCTCTCATTGGCTCAGGAGTTGCCAGGAGTACGAATTAGGAAAGGCGGATCCTTGGCTCAAGAACTTCTCTTCCGAGGGTCTGAGAGATTTTCGCAAAAAATTTGCCCTAAAAAAAAGCTAAGGAAAACCGATTTCCAGTATTTTTGACTAATACTCAATAAATATTAAGATTCAAGCTTACGATCCCGATAATAAGTATACTTTAACCATTTTTATACCTATTCCGACAGTTTATACTATTTCAAATAGCTGATTTAATATAGAAATATAGGGTTAGCAAACCAAAAGTCAAAAGCTTCGTTAGAGCTAAGAAATTGGCCGGAACGGTATCAATTACAACACAATAATAGCTTTTTTTCCACCCAAATACAGCCATCTATGATTCTACTCTCCAATACAAATCGACGTACGTTTTCGGATTTTCAATCAGTTCCGTGGTTGTTGCGCAAACAAAGAGGTTTCGAATTACGGTTTCTGTTAAAATCCAGAAAAAGTGCTGTCAAAAAATCGAGATCGAATTTATCAATATCTCCACAACCACAAATCAGATTACTTATTTAATAGTATTTTAAGTGTTACTTCGGCATGCCGAATTACATAGTATAGATATTATTTGCAAATAAAAGTAGTTGTTGAATAATAAACACAAAAAAAGTGGGATTGATCAAAAGCGGAGTGTCGCCGACTCCTGAGCCAATCAAATGGCTAGATGTCACTTATAACAATTCCGAAATCAACTCCTGTAAACTCCTAAGAACTCCTGAGAACTCCTGAGCCAATCAAATAGCTTAGATTTTACTTGTAACAATTCCGAAATCAACTCCTGTAAGCTCCTGAGAACTCCTGAGAACTCCTGAGCCAATCAAATAGCTTAGATTTTACTTGTAACAATTCCGAAATCAACTCCTGTAAACTCCTGTAAGCTCCTGTAAACTCCTGAAAACTCCTGAGAACTCCTGAGTCAATCAAATAGCTTAGATTTTACTTATAAAAATTCCAAAATCAACTCCTAATAACTCCTGAGCTAACCAAAATAACCAAAATCCAATTTCACAACCCCGGAATGCTTTCTATTTCCTCGAAATCTATTATTGCTGTTGCTTCTTCTATTTCATCTGTTCGCTCATCGAAATTAGAATCCTCAAATATAATTGTTAATTCCAGAAGTTCATTATCTATAAATAAATATAATGAAAATATCGAAGCAGTGCTGTAAACTACTTCGTCATTAAACTTTGCTGTTTTTTCAGCAATTCGATCAACTCCAAATCGAATAATATCTTCGGAAAGCCAACAGTTCAAGTTATTTAGCTGGTTAGTTTTGCGTGGTTCTGCTAAATCACTATTATAAACTTTTCGAGCAAGCGTAAATATGTCGTTTTGTATTAAAGCTGTAGTGTAGCTATTCGGCGTATTCTCTCCACACCAAGCTTTTAAACTTGAACGATATTGTCGAATTATAGTGTTTGTAAAACAGACTCGGCCAAATATAATATTAGCGTCGTGCGTAAAGTTTTTGTAGCATTTCATTTCGATTTTTGCACTTCCATTTAAATGCTTTAATCCTAAATCGATAAGCTTGTGTGTAATTGGTCTTCTAAGCCAGTTCACTAATCCAGAAACTAAAATAGAACGCTGAAGTTCATCAGTGCTTACTTTTGAACTCAGTAGCCACCGGTAATATAGCATTTCCTGACCGTAATTCCATTGGGAAGCACCTAGAAAATGAACAATAAGTGAATCAACTACATAGCGAAGAACTCCAATATCGCCAGCTTTTACAACGTAACGAACAGTCAAGTATAATCCGACTTCTTGCAACATTCTATACATAGTTGTAAATGTAGGATCGGTATAGTTATTGCCTTTCCATGCGTCTTTAGTAAAAGCTGTTGTTTTGATATTTTCTACTAAATCCAGTATTTTTTGTAAAGTTAGAGTTCCAAGGATTTTGTTCCATTCTTCTGGTCGATTTATTGTATCGACAGTCGGATCAGTATGAGCTAAATAACCTTGTTTCCGCAATATTGCATATAGCAAAGCTATAATCCGAGCATTAAAACTTTGAGCTACAACTAGAGAATAAACATGGTACTTAATGCTGTCTTTAGATCCTTTAGAAACACTTAAAGTATCTATATCCTCTGATAAAAAATGAAAAGATTCTTGACGTGCTTTGCCATTTATCGGTCCCTAGTAAGTACGAACGATCGTACACAAAAGGTTCATTTGAATATAGAACCATGCAAATACAGGCAACAGCCAGTCTCGTCGATCGTAAATCTTCTCAGCTGCTCTTTGTTCTTTTTTTGTACTACGAGATCGAACAGCACTCAGTTGATCCCTATAAAGTAATTGTAGCTTATAGGTAAAGTCATCTGTATTACCCGGATTTTTAGCTTTAAGACCAAGTTAGTCTAAATATATACTATCATGAACTTCATAAGTCTTTTAGATAGTACCTTCATTAGCATTAATCGACGCTAATTGCTAGTATTAAGTTTTGTTCAACTGTACTTTGTTTATTACAGGAAAAATAACAAACAACTCTAAATTTGTAAAAGCTTTATTTACTCTTTCAGAATGAACCGATTTAATAGCTTCAAAAATCAAATACCGCAAAACGTTAAAGTCGAATTCTTCGTTTTGACCGGATAACCCGAGAAAAGCGTAAATATCGTGAATATCCAGTTTGATCGATAAGTTATGCATCGATTGCAAAAAGCCAGATACCGGTAAATCGGGACATACTACAATTGCAGCAACAGTTAAAGCTTCCATTTGAGCTTTGTGACCAAAACGTTCATCGCGAACAGTATTTTTGAAATTAATATTGTTATATACAATTACGGTCTAAGGATTGTGAGCCAGTGTTTTGATTTGTTTTTATTAAGTTGTAGTTAGTACAACTACTTTGTATTATAATAAATTGTAGAGTTTACCCGAGCATTGGCTGCAAGTTCACCAAAAAGATTGTTTCCATAATAATAACTATAACAAACGCTTAGTCCAAATAATACTTGAACTACTCGACGTTTTACACCAGACTCAAGCAAATAAAAATCTAGTACAAAAAGCAAAAAGTTCGAATTGTGCTTCGCTTTTGACATACATATCATAAATGTAGTCATAACAATTCGATTAAAAAACTTGTTACTTTGTTTTTGTAGCATCGACTGGCTAGTTTAGGAATTGCGAGAATTAGACATAATATTGCTAATTAATTTGTAATAAGTTGGAGCTATTTTAGCAATATCAAGAGCGGCTTGTTCGAACTCGATAAATTCCGGATTATTCGTATAAGTATATTTGCCAAAAAAATAAGAAAACGCTACAAAAGCGACTAATTCTTCATTAATAGTCGATACAACGTTATCGACCGTGTACGAACTTAGCACAGTATTGCTTTGAAAAGCAGCAACTAAAATAGCTTGACGCTTTTTGGCTGTGCTATATTGTCGGGGTTGGATTACTACTTCGGGACATCGTGTGCTTTTTTCTTAAACCCACGTTTCGATCATTTCTTCGAATAACCAATTTGCGTCAGTTAAAAACGTTACAAACGCTTCTAGTTTATTTTTGCGTTTTTTGTAAATAATAAAGTCTTGGTTAAAAGTCGATGCAAACGAAGAGTCAACTAAAATAAGTTCTGCGGATCTGCGAGTAAAACTGGAATCACTTAAAGCTTCTAAAACAAATATTAAAAAAGAAAAAGATATAATACTAGAATTGTATAGTAGAGTATTTAAAAGCTCTACATTTTGACTCGAATCAATAAAAAGCAATAGTAACGGACTCGATTTATTCGAAAAAGCCATATTAAGAGCGCTTAACTGGAAGCGAGTGTTTGATTAGCTCAAGAATTCGCAGGAGTTTAAAGATGTTTTCAGGGAATTGCAAAAGTTAGTCAAGTGCAATAGTTAGTGTAACTTTTTTTGCTCAAAAACTAATAAAGTAAAAAATCTCGCTTAGTTCTTTTATTTGATTGGCTCAAAAGTTTGCAGGAGTTTGAATTACTTGATATAATTAAGAAGCAAATATAGAATTCTATCGATTTAAATACAAATCATGTCAAGTTCATGTACTTTTATAGCGTCTTAAACAAAATATCTTGCTTGCTTTCCGCTCGGAATTAATTTTTTTCTGAGTAGAACCGCCAAAAACCTGGAGAGCAAATAAAAAGTTGTATTGCTCGGGCTAAGAAATAAGATTTGTATGTAGCTATATCAGAATTCGATAACAACGTCTTTAAATATCCAGCTTTCGGTGTTTATATTCTTTTAGCAGGCGGTTTCGGAAACCAGTAAAGTAAAAAAATTTCAAATAAAATTCCGCTCTAACTTAAAACAGGCTAGTAAACTCGCTTCTATTGGCTAATTGAACTCCTAAAAACTCCTGAGCCAATAAAAACGCTGTATTTAAGCGGGTCAATACTTAGATAAGCTTGAGCGTCACAATTGTTACTACAAATTTCAAAATGTATTAATCTCGAAAATCAAATGTATTTACGCTATGCAAGCTAACACTTGCAGTTAGGCCTATCAAGAACACTCAAGCCCGTTCGGTTTACAACCTACTAAGTTCTCCTGAAGTTTATCAGAAGCTTTCTCCACGAAGCATTAACAAACAGAGAGCTAACCAAAAGCTAAACACCAGAAACCCGCCAACTCCAAAACAAAAGAAAACATAAGTGCTATACAAGCTAACACTTGCGGTTAGGCTTATCAAAAACACTCAAGCCCGTTCGGTTTACAACCTACTAAATCCTCCTGAAGCCTATCAGAAGCTTTTTCCACGAAGCATCAGCAAGCAAAAAGCGAACAAAGAAAAACATAAGTGCCATGCAAGCTAATACTTGCGGTTAGGCTTATCAAAGACACTCAGGCCCGTTCGGTCTACGACTTACTAAGTCCTCCTAAGGCCTATTAAAAGCTTTCCCCACGAAGCATCAACAAGCAGAAAGCGAACTACTCTCTCTCTTTTATGCAGCAATGCCACTGCCGCCAGCACCCGGCGAAGGCGGACGGGGCAACAAAGGTCGCGAAGGACCAAAAGGCGAAAGTGGTCCGCGCGGATCCTGGCTCGACTTACGCGTCGAGAAACTGCAACCGCCAGCGCGGCCAGCCACTCGACAGCGAGCACAGGTACTCCCGGAACGAAACACCTGCTGTTTACCCTTTGCAAAGTAGACCCAACACTCCTGATCCAACTGCCGACAAGCAGTACACCGCGCATTTTCCACCAACTTCTCCTTTAACTCCGTTTCTATAATTCGGCCAATATGACCGAAGTCGTTCCTTTTTGGCCCGAGAGCCTTTATCTGCTCGGCAGTCTGCGACTACTACTTGCCAATAATAACTGGCGTATATAAAGCGGCCGACTTGCCGCTAGCTTGCCAGCCCCAAAAAAGTCGTAGCTGATTGGCCACTTGAAAAACATCGAACTCCGCCTGGGACATGGCAGAGTTCTCCGCTTCACTAGAAGCGAGGACAAAAGCGGTGGCGGCGGTGGCGGCGGCAGCGGCGGCGGGAAGAGAAAAAACGGGTCTAAACTTAGTTAGCAGTGCTTATTAATAAGTATTAACTAATGATATATATTTACTTCTTTTCTTCTTCGTCCGAAGCCGGACCAAAAAAAAAAAACCCTCCTCCATTATTATCATTGTCGTCGTCGTCGTCCCGAAGGACGAGAGAAAAAGCTAGTAGTGGCGGTAGCGGTAGCGGTAATAGTAATAGTAGTAGTAGTAGTAGTAGTGCTGCGGCGCGAACGGCAGCGCGAACGGCAGCACGGCGGCGGCGAAGAAAAGCAGCGCAAGCGGCGGCAGCAGCACGAGCAGAGCTATTTCCGATTAGTTACTACTAATACTAATACTAATACTACTACAGATCTATAAATTAAAGAAAACATACAAGAAGTTGCGCTGGGAGCGCCTCCGGCGTAAAGCCCCATCAGAGAAAATAGTAACTAAGCCGAAGCCCGAAAAATTTAGTGGGTAAGCTATAGCCTATTAAACCCGCGAAGCAGGCTAAACTATTCTGATAGGTTTATATGTAGTAGTTGTAGTTGTAGTAGTTGTTAAAGTTCAAAAGTTATTAAAAGTTAGCAAAAGTTAAAGTTTTTATATTTCAAACAGTTGTTTACTATAGTTGCTTTACTATTGTAAGTCAAATAGTACTTTATATAACAAAGATTTATAATAATAACAATCGAGTATAAACAAGTTAATTCTATATTTTGCCAGCTCCTTTGTATACAGAAAACAAACAGTATTCAACGATTTATGCCAGTTTAATAAGTATTGCTTACATACAACAGCTATTGTTGTTGTTATTGCAAAGCAAACCTGATACAATAGCAAGCAATAGTATAATACTTACTATTAAAAAAATACTAACCTCCAATAAATCATTTCTATTGGCCCAAAAGTTTACAGGACTTAGTAGCCCCACTAAACTTTAGCAACCGAGGCGAAGCAAAACAAATCGAGGTCCATTTTACACAGAGTTGATTAGCTCAAGAGTTTATAGAACTTAGCAGCTCCACTAAGCTTTGGCAACCGTGCTTCAATAATATTGAAATTCTCTATTGCTACAACAAAAACAACTCCGCAAACTCCTGTAAACTTCTGAACCAATAAAAAAGCTGTATTGCTTGTACACAATTTACATATAGTTATGTTAGCCTTTTGAAGTTAACACTCTAGTACGGCCACTTTTCGACGTAGAAAAAAAGGTTAATCCTAAACTATTACTGTTAATAGTAAACAAGGCTTTTCTTCGTTTTCGAGAAGTTATTGCTTAACTGGTAATTTCGGCATTCAATTAAGTATCCGACACCAGGTCTAACTAAGTTTCCGGCACTAAGTCTAACTGAGTTTCCGGCACCAAGTCTAACTGAGTTTCCGGCACTATGTCTACTTAAAACATATCAAATACCACCGGGCCGGGGAAGCTTGAAAGAGCAGCAGCTATACTTGCGTCTATAAACGCTATTCGAGCTCGAATATCTTTCAGCCGTTGAATATGTCTTTGCAAATCAGTGTCTAAGTTCAATAGTTCTGCTAGCACTTAAGCTACAAAAAATGCTCTAAAAGAAGAAAGAAATACTAGATGCTGAACCCATAAACGAGTAAAACTTGATAACAGGGAATCTGTAGCTCCTTGTTGTTCAAATAACCGCTGTAACTCTTTTCTCGCAACTGCCATTGCTAAAGTGTCGTCGCTTTTTCGTAATTCCGCGCGAGTTAAAAGCAAGTTTGCTTTTTCTACCGATAATTGTGTTTTCTGATCAGCAGCCCTTTGCTTTTTAGAAACTGCAATAGTTCTTGATTCCGCCCTTTTGCAATTTACTACTTTAGCTATTTGTTGCAACTGAGATATTAAATCAAAGCTTTGACTTGTCCAATGCTTCCACAGTAAAACTAATGAAGCTTTTACAGCCAAGCTTTCGACAGTTATAGATGCCCAATATACCGAACTAATGTTGTCGTTAAATAAATGAGCTAACTGCCATATACAACTTTGATCCATAAAAGCAGAAAAAGGCATTGGAAAACGCTTTCCGGGACAAGTAAATAATAGTTCCGCCTGTAGTCTGGCCCACTCTTCTAAAGCTTCAGCTGCCCATCGACCATTGGAATTAGCTATAGGGCAAGTAATCGGAAGATCCGGTTTTGGTGCGGAAACAAAAATTGGAAATAACGAAGGATTACAACCGCTGCAACAAGTTTCTTTAGATGCCGGAATCGCTTGGGAATCTTGGGATAATTTGTTGTCTCCTAAAAATGCTAAAAATCCAGCACGCTTGCAATCTCCATTAATAATGGACTTCCAGTTCAAATCAAGCTTTGCGCGTTTCAGCCGTTGAGTTTTGGTCCAGTATTTCTTTTTGGTAACAAAACAAATACGTAAACTGCTAACGCAAGTAAGCTCAGACACCGAAATCAAACTTTCCGCTTCACTGAGATCTTTATCACTGCAATTCTCCGGGTTGTCGTTAAAAGCTTTTACAGCTCGATCAGACGAAAAACAATTTTTCCCAGACTTTTTCCTGCTAGGAAGTTGTTTTGTAATAGAAATAGAGGCTTCGTTCGGCCGTTCTGCTCTTTCTGAATCAAAACACCAACTAAGCAAAAAAACATACGCTATACTGGTCAATCCTGGGCCACGACCTCCGCGACCAATACGCTGCTATATCTCTTCAATAGCATCTTCTATAGAGAACTTCCAAGTGACAACTCTAGCAATATCTTTTATGTTGACACCCATTCCTAAAGCAGTTGTTGCTACTATTATTCGAATAGTTGAATCGGGTTTTTTGAATTCTTCAAATCGAGCTTTCCGGTCATACAAAGATATTTGAAACGTATAACATTGAATAATATTAGTAACACAGTATTGTTTTTCTCCGTTTACTGTATAACGTTGAGCTTCCAGGTCGCTGCTAGTAAGACTTTGTAGCTCAGATACGTCGTTCCGCAAAGCATTCGCAAAATATGCCTGCAATTCGTACACTTCTTTTCGACTGTCAATAAAAACAATCGTTTTTGGAATCAAGTGTGGAGAACGTTGCTTATTTTTGAATGCATCGCCGAATAAGAAATACAACGTTTCGTAGAACTTTAGCTTTCCTGCTGTAATCGGACATATGCACAAGCTAACATCTAGCCGATCGATTGAAGTTCTTATAACAAAAGTTTGGAATTCATGTCGTCCAACAACTCGAAACCCGGCTTCATTTAGAACTATCTGCTCCGTTTCGTAGCTTACTGTGCCGGAGCAGCCGAACCAAATAACATCGCGAAGCAAAATAGTCCGCAATTAACTTAGCATAGTAAAAGCTACTCGGAAGTCTTTCTATTGTTTTACTAAATAGCATTCATCAATTGCTACTAAACCAATATTTGATTGCAGATTACTAGTTTTTAATAACTTGCGAAACTCTGAAGAAAAAGCTTGTTCTGGCCCAAGCAAAATATAAGTGTACTTCAGATTCTGAATATCTTGAAACATAAAAAAGTCGGATTGCTTAGTTTCTCTTGTCACTAAACAAGGATTCGAACCAGGAAGCTTTTGAATATCTAAAAACTGTTCTTTGCTTAATTGATCTAAAGGAATAATTTGCAATGTAATCAATCTGGTCAAAATAAAATACGCTTGGAATATAATGCTTTTCCCGAACCCTGTACGAGCAATCAACAAAGTATCTCCATAGCAATAAATAAGCCTGCGCAAAGTTCGAACTTGCTCGTCAAAAAGCTGAGCGTCTTGCTTATGCAAATATTGTAGAATCCGAGCTAGACAGCTTTGTACTATTTCCTCCTGATATTGAACATTCTTTGTTGTTTTTGCTGCAGTAATAATAGTATGCAAAGCTTCGATCTTCATTGTTGAGATTAATCGAATATGTGCAGAAGTAATTGTTGTATTAAAAGTAATAGTTGACTTCCTTTTTGCTCTCGCGCGTTTTGTTCGTTTATCATTAACTCGTTTATAAACGTGACAAGCTTTCGGAGTAGAAAGCATTTTCAAGAAAGTGTCTTAATTGGCTCAGGAGTTCGCAGGAGTTCGCAGGAGTTTGCAGAGGTTTGCAGAGGTTTGCAAAGGTTTGCAAAGGTTTGCAAAGGTTTGCAGAAGTTTGCAGAGGTTTGCAGAGGTTTGTAAAGGTTTGTAGAGGTTTGTAGAGGTTTGTAAAGGTTTGTAGAAGCTTGCAGAGGTTTACAGAGGTTTGCAGAGGTTTGCAGAAGTTTGCAGAGGTTTGCAGAGGTTGCAGAGGCTGCAGAGAGGGCAGAGGGGCCAAAAGCTTGCAGAGGTTCGCAGAAGCTTGAAAGGTTTGCATTGATAAAAAAGCTGTAATATTATTAGTAGTAGTCTATTTAGCCAGTTCTGGGTATACAAACAAAACTTCGTGAAAATCTAAAAAGTCGAAAAACTGTTAAAAAGCCGAAAATGTTCTTGAAATACTAGCGAAGCTGTTGTAAAGTTCAAACAATAAAATGCAATTACCCACATACTAACCTTATCACGGCATTTGATTGGCTCAGGAGTTTCCAGGAGTTGCCAGGAGTTTGCGGGGTTGTTTAGCGTGTTTAGCAACGCGACAAAAGCGCGATTGAAAACCAAAATAGTCTTTATTTTGAACTCGCGACATTATTAGTTTTATTAACTTAATCATTTTGAAAAGTATCACTTTCGATGCAGATTTAATCAATTATTATTTTTGTTCTTATAAGTAAATTGATCGCAATTATATTTAATAAAGATGTACAGCTTTAAAGTTGAGCAAAATTTTGTTAGCAAAATTGAATGGTTAGCTTTTTTTTAGGGCAAAATTTTTGCGAAAATCTCTCAGACCCTCGAAGAGGAATCACCCTCTGAGCTCTCTTATTGGCTCAGGAGTTCGCAGGAGTTTACGCCCCACATGTGGGGCATATTACCTCTCCGAGGGTCTGATTTATGAGATAAGGGAGACTATTCAACTATGGGTCGGACCAGGTTCCAGCACGTGCGTACCGTAGGCAGGGTTCTTTTTGAGAGTTGCCGGAAGATCCAGCCCCAAAGCTTGTCTTCTTTCGTGCATGCCAGCAAGCGCTGCTCGTTTATGGGGCCCCATGATATTCTTCCTTGTGCTTGAACGCCCCTGCTTATCCTCACTCGAACATCCATTATCGTCGCCGCTGGAGTCAGGATCACCGTCGCTCAAACCATCGTAATGGTCGCTCCTGGAAGGCCACTCTGTCGCGGCACAACAGCTCCTGCTGCATCAATGGCCCTGCCGTACTGGGATCGCGTCGCGCCGCCGTGGACAAGGTTTGCCTTCACAGCAGTCAACACGGCCGTGCCACAACCCAGGGACTGGTAGGGCCAGGATGAACCGATCCTAACCTCGACCCAGTTGACGTTAGTCGTGTGAGTCATAGGACGCCCTGCTTCTCGTTCTTGGGTATTACGGACGAGCCTCCCATGCACAGGTGCTGTGAGTCAAGAAACTAGGCAGGTATATATATGCAGGCTATTGAAGATTGCTGGCATGAAATTGGCCAGCGACTCGAGAGTTTGGATAACAGGGCCCTTTGTGGAGAGTTTTGGTTGAAGCAGCGGCTGCCTTATTGGCTGAAATGGCTTTGTGCATATTGTTAATGTCTACAAAATGAGCGGCGTCCGCCATTTACTTTTGAAGTATTGAATCTGGCGGGTAAATCTGCTTCATTTCTCGACCGAGTCCCTTCGCGATGCATTCCCAATCAAGCGCGATCTCAACCCAACAACTGCATCCAAGCTATAGACGCTACCACCTACCCACGCTCAACGTAAGTTCTCCTGCAAGTTTCCTGCCACACCCAGCGCCTTTTAACATTCACCTCTTGGCATGTGCGAGAAGACAGTTTCTAAAAAGATCTTCGCGTGGGGCGACACCAAAGACCAAGACATTACGCTCACTGCTTGCAAAGATCAAGGGAAAGAAGGTGATACAGTTAAAGTCATTCCATAAGCCTCCAAAAAGGTCAAGGGAAAGTGTAGAGAATACAACTGCATTAACCCCTAAGTTGTTATAAGTTGTGAATTTGTCATTGCACGATATTTCTTCCAGTACTAATGACCGTAGAAAGATTGATGGACGAAGGAAAAAGGAGAGATGTTGCCACGATATCAATCTATCCACTCATCCTCAGCTCTCAGCGGCTGCATCGGATCGATCTACCAAAACATGATTGGCCTTGGACCACACTCATTTAGAAAGATGCCGTAGTATTTTCTTAATTACCTATAGCTATTCCCCCAAACCAATCGAGCACTCCTCTCTCACTTCGTGCTTGCTTGTATGACAAACTGCTGCCCCGGATAAGCCAACCCACTCCTGCACCATACTTGATCTCCACACTTACCCCGCGGAAAAATCGCCGCACTGAGACATCACCTTACCAAGCCTATATCCCACTCATTCTCGAGCATCGCCACAGCATATCTTTGACAGGAGAGGGAGCGGGCTGCGTGTTTGACCTGCGCTAGGGGCTGCCTTCTGCTATCTGTGGGACTAGAAATCAAAGCTTATCTTGTAAAATCTAGGAGCACGTACAGCTTAAATACAGTAAAACTGACAATGTGGCCTTCGCCTGCCTCATTGCTTGACACGCGAGTTCCCGATTCCTAGAGGAGGAGGTTGAGAGCGTTTGCGTTTCGGGGGCCAGGAAAGGCGCAGAGTTGAGGTTGGCGGTGTACGTAATAGATGGAAGAAATAGCTTCGAAGTGTCTATCACTATGCTTTTGCGAACACATGCTGCGCTGCTGGCCGCAACCGCGGTTCTCAGCTCAAATGTCGCTCGTCATCATTTATCGGCATTTCCACCTCTAGAGCACGCAGGATCTCCTCCGCGGTACTGTATTTTTTCATCCAACAGCCCGCGACGACCTTCCCACCAATCAATCCTCCTAAGTCAGGAAATTTCCCCTGCCTAAAAAGAATGTCCACTTTTTGGTCATATCTGTCCATTTCCTCTGCTGTCTTGAATGGACCAGGTGACCTGTAAGGCCAATGCCCCGTCAGGATAGTATAAAAGATAGATCCCAGGCTGAAGATATCGGTTGCTGGGGTGGACACATATTCCTGTGTAGGATCAAAGAAGCCGGCGTCGGGAAGATGCCCTCCGTCCAGACCTAGCTCTTCACACGTTGACCCGCCAAAGTCGCATAGCCAGATGTCTAGGGACGCTGTCGAAGTAGCGTGAACGAGGAAGTTCTCGGGGCGCAAATCCGAGTGTATCACGCCTTTGCTATGAAGGTACGCGATCGATTCGGCCGTTTGCCGGCACCATTTCTTGCGCAGGGAAAAGGAAATGAAGCTGTTGTTCTCGTCGATATACTGCTGTAGATTGCCGTGGCTTGCCTCGGCAAGGAGTAGCCCTTGTTGCGCGCCTATCGTGTCTTGGTATCCCAGATATCTGAAAATAATAATTAACACGATAAAAACCGCCTTTTATGGCCAGAAATGAACGAACTTTACGATCCTTGGATGGTCTCCCAGTTTGTCGAATATTTGGCGCTCGACCAAGAAGTTGTGCGCAAACTCTTTGCTCAATTCTTGGTAACAAGAACTTTCTTCCCAGACCTGTGTGGGTGATTTCAGGATCACTCCTGGTTGTACTCGAAAGAAGCTAGACGTCGAGCCATAGTACTTCAAAGCAGCCATTCTAGAGGGACCGAACACGGGAACTTGAAGGTGAAAATATGAGGGAGGCAGGAAGAAAGCTGATAAATGGCTGACTTGGAAAGGAGTTCAAGGTTTGGAATAAAATGGGGACCAAGGCTGCAGAGTAGGCTTCCAATACGCTGACTTTAGGCGGTCAGGGGTACATGTATTGGGATCCTCAGCTACTATTGGTATGCCTCCTCCTTACCTTCCACGGGGCAACGGGCGTAGCTCTACTTTGTAGGCCACGCTCTTGCTCTTGATGGATATGGTGATTGTTGTTGTATTAGGTTCTACTCTAGATGCTACAAAATGGGGTTGTGCGGACCACGTGACCTTGATGAGTCATACGCGGATCCGTAGCTACCTGGACCCTCAAATCCTAACAAGGCTCAACTATGAGCTTGTCTCACTCATAAGCCTATCTCTCTCCTCGACATCGAATTACCCTTACACGTAAATTACAGACATCTGTATCCCGCGAGCCTCAACCGTCGCGGAAACCTTGCAAAGTGATTGAAAATTCTAGTTCTCAGTCGTCAACGGAGAGGTGGATGGATTTTCGCCTTGTGGATCAGGCTGCAAACTAGATTTGTTCTAGGCAGCAGTATCAGCGGTTATGCCTGAGGGGCCTGAGGCTCTGTAAGCTCGCTTGCACAGAGAACCCTGGGCTGGAGCAACGCGGGGGATCATGCCAAGGGACAATGATCCAACTTACGAAGGTCCTACTTCGTATATAAGTAATGTCTGTCCCTGCGTCCCGAGGCGCACCCTGTGTAAGGTGCTGGAGTAGGGTGGCACAAGTCAACTGCAATTGATACGAAGACTAATCTCTACCTCCTCTACTACGTTCCGAGTCCCCTACTTATACCCTCCGAACCCCTGGCGACTCCCTACGTGCCCATACATGCCAAGCCTCAATGCCTTTACCGAGCCCCTCTCAGTGCCCCTTAGCACGTGACATCCTGGCGCCTGACACCCTGTCACGAGACGAACTTATAGTTTTAGAATCACAAACTTCCTCATAGAAAGTCTACAAAGTCGTTATTAACATATCACTTTCCTTGACTATTCGTCCCTAAGGAGACCACTTAGCAATAAGAAAAAGGCTATAGTTGGTCATTGTCACGGTCCTAGAGATCACGTGCACAACACATCTGGCATTCACTGCCAGATGTCGCGCCACAACCGCGAACGCTCATTGGTTCGCCTAGGACCCTGGAACGGTCATGGTTATGTAAAGGTAGTTACACCTGTTCTCTTTAGTTTAGAATCTTCGTATTTGATACCTTACAAACAGCTGGCGCCTGTATTGGGGTCGTGACAAGTATTAGAGTCTCTTTAAAATTCGGAGCACTTCAGGGAAGGTTTCACATTAAGAAGAATATGGCTCTAAATTTTGAAGATACTTGAAGAGGGAAAAAATGGAGTCCGGGAGTTTCTCCGGTATAAGAAGAGGCGTAAACGCCACATGTTTTAGCTTCAGGATTTAGTGCTTATTAACGTATAGTGGGACGCAAAAAATTTGCACCCTTGTATCTTGTATATATTTAAGCGGCCCAATAGTGGACATGCATTTTGCTTTGAGGACTTACTATTGGATCGCTTGTTGCATAAAATGAACAAGGATGCAAACCGTTGCATTCCACTGTACATCAGCCATTCTTAGGCCTGGTATGTGTGGCGTGAATCACGTTTGTGGCGTAAGAAGCCGCTTCTCGAATCGCAATCGTGGCGGCAGGATAGTATGGACAGTCAAGCACTGGCGCAAGGCTTGCCTCCTGGCGTGCCTGAATCATACCGTGCCCTTGCAGATCGTAATGTCCCTCGCTCAACACTCCATCATCGTGCTCACGAACGACGCTCGATAGAAGAGAAGGTCCGTGGCCGCAGGGACCCAATTCCTACTTAGAAACCACCAGCCGGGGCAAAGTGGAAGCTTGGCCCATTCCTGAGTGGGAATACTGAAATGCTACACGTGCATTGGACCATCAGTACGAACGAGAACACCCCAGACCATGAACGTAATTGCCGTTGGATCGGCTAAATCGTGCCAAGTTCCACTCCATTCTTCAAGCGCGCTAATCGCATGGACTTTCAGCCATGTAGTACGACCGTGGAGCTGCCGAGCCAAGGCGCTAACAACCCCGCACTGGATGCCCCAAGTTCTCCAGGCTGGGATTAAGTCCCAACTATTGGACCTTACCCACCGCAATAATAGGTCTATTGTTCGCGCGAATGTGGAATGTTAGCATGATCATTATTCATCAATACATTCAAGAGACTCGGAATACCAAGTAGTCTCCTTGATATTTCTTGATCAGAGGTACAATATCACAGAATAGCAGCCTATGGGACCGGTGCATCTACTTCCGACTAGTATCAGATTACTCCGCTCGATAAGAGCCCATCATAATTAAAATTACACCGTTACACTAGAGCGACTCGGGAGAAGATGCACCGACATCCGCTATAGCTAATAAGAAAGCTTGATCGAAGCGTTGATGCGGCGAAGGCGACGCTGCGAATACGACGTTGCTACCATGGTGCCCGGGAAAATGACCCTAATGAGTGGAGATGTTGGGGTGTGGAGGTCAAGGTCCGGAGCAAGCTTCACTCAATTGAGCTAAGATCGTGATTACCATCACGAGCGTGTTGTCGCAGGGATAAAGATTTAAAAACCCAGTCGTGTCTGCCTCTCTTTCGTTCTCACGTTTCTCTCAGATATCGTCAACATGAATAACGTTACCTCAGAGAAGCCGACCTCAGTGTCAGAGGTCGAGGCGCAGCCCACCTCCACGAGCACGCCTGTCTACGATGTCAAGGAGAAGGTCGACTACGACAGATCGGGCGCCATCGATGCCGAGAAGATCGAACATGATATGACTGTGCTCCAGGCTGTCAAGGCCTATCCCGCTGCCAGTTGGTGGGCATTCGTCATGTCATGCACCATTGTAAGCTCTTGCCCGTGATAGGCAGCTCATTTTTCTAACGCTGCGATAGATCATGGAGTCATACTGTGTTTTCTTGATGGGACAGTTCATAGCCACAGTTCAATTCGCCAGGGATTTCGGCGTATACAGCGAAACAACCCAAGATTATATCATCGAAGCTTCATGGCAGTCAGCATTCCAGTGTAGCGGACCAGTCGGTGCCTTCATCGGTGTCTTCATCGCAGGTCCTATTACCAGTTGGATTGGATATCGATGGGCAACCATTGGCGGTCTCATGTTCTTGAATGCCTTCATCTTCATCTTCTATTTCGGCAACAGCCAGGGGATGTTTTTCGCGGCCCAGATCCTGGAAGGCATCCCGTGGGGCATTTTTATCGCCAATGCACCCGCCTACTGTGCCGAAATTGTACCACTAAGATTGAGAGCTCCAGCGACGCAGATGTTGCAGATGTTCTGGGCTATTGGGTCGATCATTGTCGGCGGTATCACTTACCACTACCAAACCAGGCGTGACTCCTCAGCGTACAGGTTCGTCCGCTCCCATAGATGCCATTGAGGAGTACTGTACTAACAGTCATACCAGAGTTCCCATTGCACTCCAGTGGATGTTTCCTACTCCTCTCGCTATCCTACTCTTCATTGCGCCTGAATCACCCTGGTGGCTCGTACGAAAGGGACGTCTGGCTGAGGCAGAGAAGGCTGTCAAGCGCCTTGGACGCGCGAGTGCAAATGATAATCCCGCTGACGCAGTCGCAATGATGCGTCGCACGATCGAGCTTGAGAAGACCGAGAAGCAGCCCAGTCTTATTGAACTGTGGAAAGGTACCGATCTCTACCGCACATTGATTGTGTGCGGTGTGTACGCATCTCAGAATCTGACGGGCAATCTGATCGCTAACCAAGCGGTTTACTTTTTCAAACGTGAGTCCAACCATTTCCTGCAACCTCATAGCAGACTAACACCAGCTCAGAGGCCGGAATGGCAGACAACACCGCATTTGCACTTGGTCTCATCACTTCTGCTCTCCAGTGGATCATGGTCATGCTCTCTTGGGTCCTCACCACATACCTCGGCCGACGCACCATTTATGTCTATGGTCAATTCATCAACTGTGGATTCTTGATTGTGCTCGGTATTGCCGCTTCAGTTGGCGTTAGTAAGGCGGCTAGCAATGCGCAAGCATCACTTGGCTTGATCGTCTCCGTCTTGTTCTGCTTGGGACCCGCCCCTGCCTCATGGGTCATCATCGGCGAGACATCTTCCGTTCGTCTCAGGCCACTGACAACCGGTATTGGACGAGGTGCCTACTACTTGGTCAATATTCCTTGCATCTTCCTTGCCAGCTACATGCTCAACGCTGATAAGTGGAACATGGGCGGCAAGAGCGGCTACGTCTGGGCTGCCACCGCCTTAATCTGCTCCGTCATGGCTTGGATCTGGATTCCAGAGATGAAGCACAGGTCCTTCCGTGAGATCGACATTTTGTTCCAGCGTCATGTGCCGGCTCGCAAATGGAAGCAGACGGTCGTCGATATCAACGACGATGAGTAGATGGATATTGCTGTTGGGAGAAGCCTGAGTGGCACTGCTTGTGCAGGAATGGGCGGCAGATAGTGTGACCAGAAAATAGTCAACAAATTAATTACAAATCAAATATTCAGCGTTGATTAATTTTGTTTTGATTTGGGCGAAGGCTGATTTTGATTTTGATTAGAAGTCTTAAATATTCAGACTATTCTGATTAGTCACGTGATTATTATTATTATAAAAGATCGATAATTAAATTAAATAGAATAGGAACTATACAACACATACAGCACATTTACAAATATAGCACAATAGTAATAACAAACAAAAACATACTCGAAAAAGGCGTGATACGAAAGTGTTAGTACAATTAGCTAGAGCGGTCACGTGCTCGCACTTGAACGAAGAGTGTCGTTCATGTCACCCGGAACAGGGTTATATATACTCGTAGTTCCACCATAGTTAGAACTCAACTCTCAAGAATCAATCACTCAAGAATACGATAGGCACTCATGTCGGGAACGTGGAGGTGCACCGTATTAGAGTGAACCCACAAAAGAAACGTTCGAGATTCTGCCAGATTTATTGCTCACCGCTTTTCCAATCCGGTCACCGCCTTCCTGTTTAATTATTGAATGAATATTCTGATTTAATCTTGATTATGTTGATTTGATTTGATTTTGATTAGCCTATTTTTTTTGGAGTTGATTTTGATTTTGGAGTTTAAAATTGAATATTTGATTCATTTATCACACTGGCGGCAGAGACGAGTTTCTCGCTAGATACTTTCAGGTAATTATTTTCAAGATGGGTTGGAGGGTGGGGATCACGTCGGAATGTGCTGCATCCTCTACCCTCATCGGCAATGGCTGCTACGGTACCAGCCTTGCTCTTGGTATATCTGATTAAGAGGCTGACACCGCGTGAGCCTGACAGAGCGGGATAGCTGAGTCTGGTTTATGTATACTGCGTATTCCTAGACCATCCCGGATGAGGTGTAGCGTGGTTGTCATCCTTGACATGCAGGGATGTTTGCTTGTTGCGCAGAGAGAGCAAACACGACATCGATTTCGACCTCGGGTGTAACACCAATTTCGCATGTTGCAGTATTGTGTCAGCCAATTTTTGCCAATCCCTTGGTCTGCGCCAGCAGCACCTTGGGGAACAACCAGACGAGGGTGTGTAGCTGCAAGCGTCAGGAAGTGGAGACTGCTTAAAAGTGATCTATAAAATTGGCGACACTCAATTCGCCTTCTATGTATTGTGCCCTTGTCATGTGTTTGGATATTGTTGTCCCTTATCGCGGTGCGTCGTTGCCACGGTGCTCTTCTCGGCACTCTTCAGACCATACAGACGCAATCATTGATTAAGGTCATCTTAGAAGTCAGCGATTTATCCACCTCTGTAAGGGGAGCAGGTTGCCCTTGGATACTGGGGCTGACAGTTGGAAGCGCTCATCATTCTAGGCAGAGCGCAAAGATTGAACGAGGTCCAGTAAGATACAGTAAGAGTCTGAAGTGGAAAGTCGTTGCGACAGAGGTTACTTTTGCTCTGCCTGAGAGGAATTCGGAGGATGTCGGGAAATGGGTACTTCCGGCTCCATCCTTCGCAGCCACACTGTTTCAGCCACAGTGATTACATAAAAGCAACGCAATTGACCAGGATCCTTGATCTCTCGACGTCGCATGACATATACCGCCTGATCGCCACAAGTCTGACAATGACTTCTTAGCTTCATGGGAGGACTTGAAAATCTATGCCTAACCGTCCTATAAGTTTAAAAAGTGAAAGGTGCTCGATGATAGTGCTACGGCCGAAGTGTTTGATTACGCCATAAAAGTGTCACGGCACGAGCTGTGGATCTACAGATACAGAGGGCAGCTGTGGTACTATACGAGAATCTATAGCTGAGGAAGGAAGAGGGAGCTCGAGGAGAGCAAGCTATATATACACGAGGAGCTCGGAGAGCTCGCCTAATATGGATCACGTGTGCTTGGGAGCACGCGACGTGACAAACAGAAGGCCCTCCGTAAATCACAGGGGCGGCGACGACGTGATCATAATTTTCGAAGTAACCGGGTCGGGAGTATCGGGGAAGGGTATGCAATATATTTGACACGGATAGCACGGAAATTTCAAGACGTTCACAGATTTTAGAGTCACTTGAATTCAAAGTACCTAACACTTCAATTACCCAAGGTTAAAGTTTCTGGATACAATATTTAAGCCATTGCTCTGATAAAATTCGATGTGGATGATTGTCGGCCAGCGTGGTATCTCGAACTTTGACTACATGCTCGAGCAATGGCACGGCCTCTTTCACTTGCCCATTTGCTTGGTATGCTATGGCAAGAACATGCTGCGATGCGAGCCGATCTAGATGATCATCGGCCAGCGTGGTTTTTTTAATCTTGGACATGCGCTCTAGCAGTGTCACGGCACTCTTACTCTTCCCTAAATTGACCATGCCCCTCGCTTGCAGATCATACAGCGGCAAAGAGTCCTCTTGTGCCATCAATGCATCCTTTCCAATTTCTCCAAACATGTTAACAAGGAGTCGCTCAAGCCTTGAGCCCTGTCGCATATTTTGCAAGATCCAGCCATACTATATCAGAATGGGGATGGCCATGGCGGTAGGACCAATTGAAAACTCTCGTTGGACCGTTATATCGAGATATGATTGTATATGCGGCACTAAAGTCCATTCCTGTGTCTGCCAAATAGAGCTACTGGATGTAGAAAATGCAGTAACACACCCCGTAACTACCCAAGCCGTACCTTGCTGGCCTGACGTTTGAAGGCCTTTGGCCCACACGTGTGTCAATGGGTGCATCGATAATTCGTATAAGCCATCTGCCTGTAAATCGTATCGCGTGACCAAAGATAGTGATACCAGTAATGCGCTGGCTTCTAGAAGACGGAAAGGGTCCCATTCGTCGCCATCCGCTAATACAAAGCCCGGTAATTGCATAACGTGATTTCGAGACAACGTATCTATCTTCGATGTCTCAACGCTATCAGTGGCAATTACACTCCTGCCACCATCCCAAGCCTCTTTGAAAGTCCGAAGAGAGAGAACACTAGATGCCAACATTGAAAGAACATCTAGCAGACGCAAAGCATCCTGGGTAGCTTCGGTATGGGACTGTTCTAAGATATTTGCAGATGCTTCAAAAGTCGTGTATACATCGCAATACCTCGATTGAGCCTGCTGCGGCTAGTACGTTAATAGCCGGCTTCGCTGTCGTTGATACACCCTAAGATATTCAGACAACTGACAATGCCCTCGTGCAATATATGCACCGGCCTGGATCAGTGCAAGTGTGTGCGTGATCCGAGGAGGCGGACAACCTCGCTAGCATGAGTTTTGCAAAATGGCCATTTTTCTGGAGCAATCTCGGCTGCGTTAATCAAGAGTTCTCTTGAATCCTGCTCTCCAAGACCTTGCAGTGCTTCGAATGCATCGGGACTATACCGCTTGCATTCAGAAACGCGTGACGTTACAACAACCGCGCCATGAGTCCCGGATGGAAGGTAGTCCTGAAAATCAAATTCCGGATCATCGAAATTATCAAGAATAAGCAGCCAATTATTCTTGATACTTGCAAGCACTTGTAAAGCCTCAGGAATGCACTCAACCGCATGTCCGAGAACTTTCGCAATTGCAATAAAGTCATTTTCAGCGGTAGTCGGCCTGTCAACGTTGACCCAGAATCTGCCCTGTTAGTTGAGACACTGTAGATAAGATATGCCAATTTAATATTGTTGGAATGCATGTACATAGCTTCACGCGTGTAACAACTTAAGCTGAATAGGGATCTCGATCCGTGGATCTAGATAGAAGGACTCAAAGGTGTAAACAACTATCAATTGTTATAACTAAGAGAACAAGCTACGGACAGAAGAAGGGAAGGAAAGCAGTGTTTTATATACAGGAACTGGCCGGAGGCCAGGATAGGCGAGCTCTGGGGCATCCGGTGGTGAGCTCCGCCCCAGAGAAGGCCAGGGCCGTGACAACGCGTTCCATCAGATCATTCAGATCACGGGGATTGTGTCATGAATGGTCACGTGATGCAGGTTACGAGGTTGTGGGTCACGTGTTCGGTTCCCATAGGCGAGCGTCACGTGCTCCATTCTCTATTAGGTTGAGGGATCGTTCAACCACATACCTTTCCTCTCTAGTTTAGTATCGTCGAATAGAACCTTATGATAGCTACCTTTGCGCCCATATTGGCTTCGTGACAGATTGTGGGTCTTCTACCACTATATAACTACCTGGCAATAGGCCGTAGCTTAGAAGAATCAATAAAGAATATCAAAACCACACCAGCAAGAGCGTAGTCGCAGCTACTACGCCTTTTGCTAAATGGTAGGTATTCCGACAGTCAGGATGCCGCATCTCAAGAGGAAGCCAGCAGCCAATCAAGCCGTGTTAGAGACGTTACCCTAGAGACTTCTGTGTCTCAAAGGATTGAGGAGGGAGCATTTAAAAAGCCAAAAAAAAGGGGTCGGCTTGAATTACATTAGCGCATAGTCTGACTAGCCGTCAGTATTTGAGGCGTATTGTTTGCTGCAAAGTGTTTTGGAAAGCTGTATGATACAAGCAAATGACCATACGAGTTCTTAAATAAAATAATCCACCAGTTGATGTCGTAACGCTCGCAGTGCAAGAAAAGTCTATTGGCCTTGGCGATCACCCCTCTATTCGAAGCCGCCTCTGGTATCTACTGATGCATTTGAGTTTTGAAGTTGTGCTACGAATCCATTCATCAAATTCCTTCGTACCAGCCAGTCCAGATCATATAACTTGCGCGGCCTCAAGCAACGCATGAAAACCATCGCCCTCTGAAAGCGCTCAAAGTGTACCTAATTACTGACCTCATCCATAAATTGTTAGCTTTAACAACGCTGTAGCACAATATAAGCTAAGAGTATCGTGACTCGTGATTACCGACGTACCTCGCTCTATTCTATGCCACCTTCTCACACTGTTACGTACTTGCTGGTGCACGGCATGATCTGGGGAAGCATACCGGTGCCTTCCTCTTTGCGCTGCCCTCCTACGCCCCTTGGTCTCAGCTACAGTCTATTATGTGTATAATAATACAATAAGGAAATGAAATACAATACAAGCAAAGCTTATTTTGAGTTGGGTAGGTATCGCGGGGAAAGTTCCTCAAAGAAACGGGTATCTTTCCACCATTGTGCAAGCTTTTCGGCCCCTTCGGAAGTGCCGAGAAGCTTTGGAAGGTCTTGAAAAGGGCGGCGCGA
Organism: Chalara sp. BL73; assembly: GCA_918026815.1. Lineage (NCBI taxonomy): Eukaryota > Fungi > Ascomycota > Leotiomycetes > Helotiales > Chalara > Chalara sp. BL73. Next base: position 266,290 of record CAKJVC010000065.1, on the reverse strand, counting down.
AAAAAGAGGGTTTGTTCATTTGCGGCGTGCGATCCGACAGAAAAGAAATGAATAGGGGCCTTTGGGCAGCCACAGAAGCAGTTCGGTTCAAAAGGAAGAGCGATTAAATCGTTCGTGATATGCTAGAAAGTCCCCGTGGCCGCTGCGAGCCGCTATTAAGTGACCTAGGGCTTTCCGGGGCAGCATAAGCTCTTTTGGGGGAAGAGAAGCCGTTGAGATGGGGATAGCTTGGTACGACGAGGGTGCATTATCTAGCCACCATTTTAGGTGCTTTTGGGGAAGCTGGGAGGCCACAAAGCGTTTTAAGATGCCTAAGAGTGTGGAAGAGGCACGCTAAGGGCTTGCGATGCTTCGTGGCGGGCTAAAGCATCAGCAAGCTCGTTACCTGGCACTTGGAGGTTCCCTGGAACCAGCGTACTCGAATTGCTCCTATACGGGTGGCGCAGTGCCGAGAGCGGGCCTGCCAGGCTGCTTGTAAGTCGAGAGCGGCCTGGAATGTGCCTGCTGAAAAACCGAGAAAAGGGGTCAGAAGCCGAAGAGCCTCTTCTTGGTTGTCAAAACAAATCCAGATGTCTGAAGCGCAGTTAGAGACTCCTTGAGAAATAGCTTTTTTGATACCAGCTACTGCCGCTCTGGCTTCAGCGTCGAAGACTTCGACACGGTCACCGTAAGAAATTGAGGCTTCGGCAATTTTGTGGCCGCATTGGAAAGCCATAGCCTCCACCTGCGTTGCCAGTTTCGAGTTTTGATCCGTCTGAATAGACTATAATGTCACTAGGCCGAATCGAGCCTAGAAAGTTCCGGGATACGATCGCAGCTTCTTTACGAGTAGGAGTGGAATTTTCAGGCGTACAAGCACCGATTCGAAGCATTGCCGCTGTTCTGCTTTCTGGCACATGCCAAGAAGGAAGCTGAATGCATTCAGTTGCTCTGTTAGCGGAAGAGTTCGCCAGTGGCGGGCATGCCGAGGGGTTGTTCGAATAGCAAACAGGATGGGCTGCAGTTAGAGCCACAGGGCCGCCTTGTGGGGGCATTAAGGTAGGCTTCGGCGCCCATCAACCTGATGCACTATTGCTAACGCGTTGGCCGGTGCTCGCACGCGATGCTTAGATTGCTGCCTAAGGAACCCGTGACTATGGCTATCAATCAGCATGGATCGTTTGAAATACCTTGGCTACTGACGGCTTGCGATATGCATGGACCTTTGGGCAGTTCAGCCACTAACTTCCCGCATCGTAGCGTGTGACCTCAGAGCCTTGCGCCGACTTTCCAAGATATAATTTACTCTATTCCCTTCGAGGGACTTTCATAACATATATCCCGGATCCACAACTGAGAATGCTATCGAAGAAACTGCAGTAATATTACTATGAACACTCCTCTTCATCCACAGACATATGGCTTGGGCCAAAAGTGGGCAACTAGTGAGGATTGGGATCGGGCCAGGCTGCAAATCAAGCGCCTATACATTGACGAAGATAGGACACTCAAGGAAGTGATGACAACTATGGCCAAAAAATACGGCCACCATGGAACGTATGCACTAGCCACCCAACAATAATGAGAAAAACAGTTGTCTAATCAGACCATTAGGGTGAAGATGTACAAGAATCGAATCAAGAAATGGATGCTTGACAAAAACAACAAAAGAAGTGATATGCTGTCTATCCTCCACGAGATCAACGCCGAGACTGCCATTTCAAAAGAAACTCGCTTTCGTGTGCGACACCGTGTTATTACCTGCGATGATGTTCTAAGATATTTTAAACGGGCGGGAGGTATACCAGAGTTGCCTGAGTGCGGGGTAACTAGTCCACCTCATACCCTCTATCAGGTGGCGACACCGACGCCAGCTGCCTCAAAAGTCTCGGAATTATGTATTGCTCGCTTAGACCAGAACAGTCTCGGCTCCTCATCAACGCTACTTTCGCTAGCACCACCCTTGAATCTACTCATCCTTGAAGACCTCTTTTCCAGCATTAGGATCTATTTTGATGGCTCTTTCTCCAACAAGGATTGGATGCACGATCAGGAGTTTGGTCATTGCATATGCATTAGAACAACTCCTATGAGCGTTGACAACGTCCATCAGCTACGCGATTACTGTCGGATGGCTGTTATGTTTATAAAAATGGGTTTATCGATGCAAGTTCGAAGTGTTCTTTCTAAGGCTTGTGGCCTTGTAAAAGATATTCTCACTTCTCATGAACCAACGGCTTTGGAAATACTTCTCCACTCTCTCTTATTCCTTATTCGAGAAGGGTTCACGGACGTTGCCTGCTTCATGCTTAACTACATCAGCGCAATGGCTTCCCAACTGTACCTATCAAATCAACCTGACCATCCTCTGGGGAAATTTTGGAACCTACTCCGGAGAGTCAACATAAACCATCTCGAAACCGCGGCGGTCCAATCGTGGCACTGTATCTATGACAGCTTCGAAAAACACCTCGGTCCACTTCATAGGACAACTTCCCATAGCTACCTCAAGTTTCTCGAAGTGGCACACACAGGCGATATGGCCATGACAGAGCGCACCTTGCGTACCCGTCTTGCAGAATACTTACGTAGGGTCAATAGATCAGACCCTCGAGTTTTGAACCTGATGGCCTGCCTCGGGAACAATCTCTATCTCCAGCAGCGATACTATGAGGCCGAAGACATGGCAACAGAAATTTTAAAACGAGGAAGCAAAGCCAAAAGCTCTATAGCAGAGATATGCGCCCTTCAACTCACGGCAGAGGTTCAAAATAAGCTAGGTAAGAGAAAACTAGCGGAGCGAAATTTGAGGGAGGCAGTACGACGCATCAGGCTACGATGGTGCAACACGCATCCTTGGGCTACTAAGGAGCTGGTTGTGTTGAGATCTTGGCTTCGAGAGTGGGGTAGTGAAAGGGATGCTAGTGATGTCGATCATGAAATCAACAGCCTTATTGGGAGCGATTATGAGGAGGAATTAAAAGCTCAAAAATAAACATTTTGGAGTATGACTGACGGACTAGACGAACTGGTAATTAACGCGACTTAGATCAGAGTTCCGCGCCTTTGCAATATGGTCAATGATTGTTTTGGTCCAACCGCAGGAAGCTAAGGCTGTCCTAATGCGGGAAGTTGTTACAGGCACCAGAAAGTGGATCTATAGAGAAAGTTCGGCAGTCTCGTCTTAGTATATATTAGCCAAGGCTTATCGAGCAAGCTACTTTCACCAACTCCCGATAGGTACAACCTTTGGGTGCTGCAGAATTTAGAGCCAGGCGCCTGAAATCTTCTTTAAGTATGATTAGAAAGCTTGCTTTCTTACTAATGTGATGACCCAGTGTGTGGGTGCACGTGACGCTAAAAATTGCTGGGGCATTACCTCAGGCACTCAGGCCATTTGTGGTCGTGCCAGGGGCACCGGACCAGACTATACCTAATCGGTAAGTCACATGTGGTCCTCGACCAAATGGCCTGAGTGCCGTGTCCTGATTTTTTGGCCTGTGCGGAAATATTTCGTACAAAATTGAAGACCGTCTTAAAACCTATTTTCATCCACAACCACACATCAGACAGTTCATTGAATAGATTCATTCGATTGCCCTGCTCTTATTCCGCAAGTGATTGAATTTTTGATTATGTCGGGGGAATACCAGCGCCGTCAGAGCACCCGATTGAACCCGCCCACCACTTCACCCCCACCAAGTCCACAGCGAATTGCTTCTTCTACCACAACTAATGGACGCCGTCAAAGGGCAAGAGGGTCTCAGAGGCATAGCAGAGCACAGCGGGTGGACGAGATATGTCAATTTATGAGGAAAAAGGACATCACGTTACGAGAATTCATACATGTCTACGTCACAACTCAAGGTTCCGGTGGCTACGGGGAACGCCCTACCACACGCGCCAAACGGCTTGCGGAGGCTATCTACGGTCAGCCAGAGGTCTTAGATGCGTTGCAAGGACATCCCGCATCTGGTACGGCGGGAATTGTCACTGTCAAAGCTCTCAGGAAGGAAATGAAAGCACTGGAAGCGGCCGGAGATATATTTAGTGCTTATCAAGTCGACCGCCGGCAAGAGAAGACTTCACAGGCCGGTATTGGTCAGGAGGGACAGCCCGGGGATGGCCAGCTCGAGGACTACGAGTGTATACTTGGCGATATGCAGTTCGGTCAGATGCATGAGGAAGTCAACGTGCGCGCTCCAATGCTATGTGGACTGCTCAATGGACTCATGGCGCCCAAGACGGAGAGGAAAGATCGGGCACCGCGAGATCCTTCCAAATTCAACCATAGGATCGCGATCATCACATCAATTCTTTGCTATTCTCGGGCCTCAGAAGGGAGCAACAAGTTTCCCCGCGTCTTTGGTGCCTTTCTTCACTCCAATAGGGTGAAACGACGTGTTCTGGATCTCTTTCACCAGTTCGGGCTCTGTGAAGGTTACAAAGGGGTCCACAAGCATCTTGAAACCGTGGCAGAACAAGCAAAGGCATCCTTAGTGTCTCTCAGTATAGATGTCGACTGATCGCATGTAGGGGACAGTCCGTCGATATGGCCAGCAGCTAGATGCTTGTGTTGTATATGATAATTTCGATTACCGTGAAGGTGTCAAGCATCAGCTTATTTCAAACCACGCGGAAATGCGCTCTGTGACAAGGGGTAAGGTTTTCAGAGGTGCCGACATCCCCTTAGATGGATTGAAGAAGTCAATGCTGCACCGCGAGGTTCCACTTACAATAGAAGATCTTCTATACTCTCCTGGTGCTGCAGTATATAACGAGACTGCCGCCAACATTGACAGCTACTTCATAGCAGAGGCCATTCGAACAGCATATCCAGAATCAGTCAAGTCCATATTCGCTTAACTCCAACATCACTTACCCCGTTATGCCAGCAGTTGAGTTGCTCGAGCCTCGAAAGACAAACAGCAAAACGCTCGGCCCGATTCTTTTCAACGAAGGTACTCTAGACGGCTCCTACGAGGTCATAGAAAGTATCTACAAGCATCAGTTCCAATTGGATGATACAGAGTTTAACGACCGATTGTTTTTAGCATTTGGCGATCAGAAGACCTCTTCACTCATCCGATCTATGCAAGCCGAGCAAGTGGACGCATCTGCAGCATACGACAGAAAAGACTGGCTAATTGGAGTCGCTGCTCTCTTTCACCTGCGGATGAATTTCCTCTGGCTTATGCAACGGACACATTATGGAACTATGGAGCAGCAAAACGCTTCAACACTCTACCATAACATTAACTTCTGGGGACGGAAGAATATTCCCGCGGACCGTGCAGCCTTTCAAGTTCTAGAGGAGCTAGTACTTCATAGCTTCGATGCTCGGGTTGTAGGCCTTTTCTATACCCGCCTCGAACAGCACGACATCGATACCTCGGAGCAAGATAATGTTAACCAGGCAATTAAAGACATGGGTGCTAAAGGTTTCATGGATCTAGTGGGAGACATTCGCAGATCAGCCTTCGAACCACAAGCTTGGCGACCATCTAAGGAGAGGCACGCCAACAACACCGTTGATGAGGAGTTTCTCAATCATGTCCGATACCTTCAACAAATGATCGTATACAAGACCTTGAAGTACGGCATCAAGAATGGAGACATAGGACTCATTGACCGGGTTATTGGCGTCTGCTGCTTTTACTTCGAGGGAACTGGTCAATCAAACTACGCATTCGAAATGCTTTATCTGAAGCGGCTTACCAGCACCAAAGTTTGTGATGAGGAGCTCCGGCGCGCAATACTTTCAAATAGCCTCGTTAATCCACATGGCCGTCGGGACACCTGGCAGGAAGTCGATCGTAGCCTTGAATATCTGAACCTGGAGCTGAAAAGAGAGCTTTGGGCCCGTCGAACGTCGACGTTTGGATTAGATGCTCTGTTCAAGACGACATCATTGACGGGAGAATATACTGTCCGTCTACGCAAGGCCATAGAGAAGGCATTTGCTCGGAAGGACAACTCCAGGCATTCTGTGCCCTCCCCAGTTGATGATATCCATACATTGGCGTTCGAGTTGGCATGCGATTCGATCAGATTATACGAGGGCGGCAGAGCGGCAAGGCACCAAGCACCAGACATACATACAATCGGGCTTGAAAGAGTAGCGACGAAAAAGCTGGAAGTGTTTAATGCCAAAGTCATGAGAGACGAAGATCAAATTATAGTGCCACCGTATAAAAGGAGAAGGGCCACCGCTGATCTAGATCCCGCTAGTGATGCGATGGCGATATTGGTGTGTATATTCTAATGGAGTCCTATTCTCATACTAATGCATATCACAGCCCTTAGAAGACAGGGATGGAACCAATGAGTGGGGTTTACCTTCAGACATCGACTCGGAATAGTCCATCTGCAGTACATACTATACGTGGTAGTAACGGCTGATTTTGCCATTGTCGCTGCGAGAAGTTCGCCGTACATTGAAGTCCAGAACGCCGAGTGCAACCCGTTTCGTCGTCGTATCCCCTTCCCCTTGACTCGATGCAGGACGTTTTGACAACCGATTGCTATCATTTGCAACAGAGACCTCATTCTCACTGTTTTCGAAAACAGAAGATAAAGGGGAAGAGCAATCTACGATTATAGTAGATGTTATTGACCCGTTCATAGTTGTAAACGAGGAGTCGACGAGTGCTATCGCTATTGACCGGGCGGATGGAGAAGGAGTGCATGAGGCTGATCTCTCTCTTGCCTGGACAATGATTCGCTCGAGCGATGAAGCATACTCTTCCCGCTCACGCAAGAATGACGCCCTTCGTTCCTGATCAGGACTTATCGAAGTCTCTGCTTCGACAAACGCTTTTTTTTCTTGGGACCTTTGCTTCTTAGTGGTGCGAGGAGCTTGTCGCTCGGGTGATGCTCTCTGCTGAAACTGCTGCTCGGTGGTAAGAGGGCCTTGCCTCTCGAGAGATGCTCTTTGTTGAGACAGCTGCTCACTAGTGATTTTAGGTTCAGTTGACAGTATCGTCCTGCTTGGCGGACACGGAGAATATGAGGCTGAACTCTCCCTTGCACGAGCAATAACTCGATGTAGGGAAGAAATATATTCATCTCTCTGCTGCAGGAATGACGTACCAATTTCCTGTGGCGTGGAGTACCCACTTTCCCATGATCCTGTCCGTGCTTGTAACATAGAACCTTGAGCAGTGGCTCCGGGCCAGTTCTTCACTACATAGGACTTGATATCCTTGAACTCTTTAAATAGCTCGTCACAATGCTCTCTTAACCAAGCTGATTTCAAAACCTCTTCAAGTCAGCAGCCGAGCAGATGTCCGCATACTCTGTAGATAATGAGATCCATTCACCCTTCTGCGTAAGTAGACGCACAGAAACCTCAGGCTTCACCATCTGATGTGTCGAATTGACAAGGTTGTCTCCCCAGAGAACTAGGCGATCATGAAACGCTCCTAATGCCGTTCCAGCCTGTGGTTTCCGAAGACTAGGTGCAATATCCCATAGGAAAGGTACCGTCCGAAATAGGCTGGGATTGCATACATTACAACACTCGTCCGGTTCTGGAGCTGGTAATCTAGATGCTAGGTCGGACAAGCTCTCTTGTACCCAGTCCATCAGAATTCGGCGTAGGCATGTGGATCGATTAACAAGATTGTATAGCGCAGGAGAGTCATGGTACAAGTCCGTTCGGCGCTCTTTCTCTGTTTTACGTCTGCGCTGCTCTTCCGGCACGACACCATCAATGTCGCCTAGAGCAACATCCGATTCATTATCTGGAACATCGCTGTCCACCTCTACTTCAGCAGAGTCTGACCGAGCCAACCTGCTTATGCCGGAAGGCCGTCTAAAAGCTGACGGCGTCTGACTGCCAGGCAACATCGCACTTCTTGCCGATGTGATCTTGTCACCTATAGCCCAGCTTTCCACCAGGAAAATAGCCTCTCCTTTGATACCAGCCATTCTGGCCGCACGACCAAACCGTTGGATAAGGACGCATAAAAGCCGGTCCAAAGGGAAGCCATACTGGACGACTCGCTTGACGTCGGAGAGATCTACCCCCGTCCCCAATGATTCTGTGGCAACCATGATTCGAATCTTGGAATCCGCCTTCGAGAACTCTTCATATATAGCATTCTTATCGTTCATAGTGGTGTGTAAGTGGTATACTTGGATGATCCGTCTGCAGTCGCGGTCTTTGATAATACCAGCTGACAGTTTCTGCAGCCACCCACGCAAACACTCTGCACATTTTTGGATATCACGCCGAGAGTCTATAAAGATCACAGTCGTCGGAATCCTTTCTGATGTTGGCAAGCCGTCCGTCATGGCAGCTAGGAGAACGAAGAATAGACTCGTGAATCTCTTGGTTGTTCGTGGCTGGATTATCTCGACGATCAATTTAATCTCTGGCCGGTCGACGGACGTTCGAAAGAACTCGCAGCTGGCTTGGAAACCTGTCATCTTTCTCGCAATGCCCAATGTCTTCTGGTCTAGAGTAGCGGAGCAGCCAAACCAAGGGACATTTCCTCCTAATCTTCGACGGAGGAAAGAAAGTTGTGCATACTGTGGACGGATACCACTCCCCCATAGGGCTACCAAATGCAGTTCATCGATAGCTACGACAGAGACGCGTCTCTTGAAAGACGGGTTCCTTGCTATTGACCGAAACCAACCGGCCGCGATCTCAGGACCCATGATAAGATGAGTATACGCCCCTACCTCAATCTCTTGGGCCAATGCATTAGTCTTGTCCGTCCTGCCATTAATAAACACGGATCTCGCTCCAGGAAGCTTTTGGATCTTGATGCACTGCTCCTGTCCAATTCGATCCAAAGAGATGATGATAAGGCCGATGCCACCGCGACAAAACAATGGCGCTGCCTGGAATATGACGCTCTTGCCAAAAGATGTCTTGGCTGCAAGAAGCAGATCGTCCTTCTTGAATACCAAATGCCAGATCGCATCCACTTGCTTCTGACGCGGTTGGAATGGATAGAGATGGCGTTCTAAACCGGCCTGGATAACACCTTTCTGCACGTCAACCGACGCGTTTTCTGCCTTCTTAACCAAATGCTGGATACCCCGCATATCACTTGTATTCTTGGCCTGTTCGACGAGATCCTCAGAGGTATGGGCACGCATTCGCCACTCTCTTCGAACAGTCGACTTCGTTCGCATTGTTGCAGAGGGCTCGACGCGCGTCCAAAAACTCGGTAAAATCGGTTGTTTGTAACAAGTAAATTTGTTGGCGGTATTCAATAGCTATCCACTAATTATAGACGGTGTTTGGCTTCGTATTTCAGACTGTAAAAGTGGGAATAGTAGTTGGGTGCCGGCTTCGACACGGCCTGGATTAACACTTAGGGGATCATTTCTCTATGAACAAATGGGATTGGAGCAAAACGAACCATATCACTGGATAGAGCCAACTTCGGCGCACAATCGTATAGTTGCATGGATAATATTATCACGATTTGATGGTTCTATAGGTGAAAATCCAAAATGGCGAATGTGATGATTTCACGAAAAACACATACAAAATAACCGCAGAGCAGTGTGCACGTTTGACAGGGATCTCAGGCCATATACAAGAGTAGGTAACATGATCTCGGAACGGAAGCACTTTTATCCTAGCGGCGCTAGACTACTCTTGAAATATGGCCTGAGTGCCTGAGGTAACTGGGGCACTGGGCTCAATTCGAATCATGTGACTTAAAAAAGCGATGTCATGTGACATCTCTTTTTCACGGACTGTTTACGGGTCTGTGCGGTGGTTACAAAAGCTGAGCGCAGCGAAATAGGGGGGTTTGGGGGCTTAGCCCCCAAAATTGACTCTTTTACAGGCTTTTACAGGCTTTGATGAACTGAATTGATTAGTTGACTTTTTGCACGGATCGTACATTGACTCTTTTACAGGCTTTTACGGGCTTCGAGAAATTGATTGATTGATTGAATTGATTGATTGACTTTTTGCACGGGTCGTTTACAGGTCGGTGCGCTAGCTATAGAATGTTTTTTTGACTTGTAACCCTTGAAGCTGTAAGCAACATATCAATCAACAAACTATTAACCAATCTGTTCTATACACTTGCAATGGCTTCTAAATGTTGCTCTACGTGTGCTAATACGCGTGATCTCTCTCTATTTCTTCAAGATCCTGCTAATCCTGCTAGTAGGCTATTGGCTACCTGTGCTCGGTGCCGCGAAACCCAAGCTCGATCTCGACAAAAACGAGCTTTACAGCCTGTCGACTCTAATATACAGCCCCGAAAACGTGTCAAACGATCTGCGAACGTTGTTACACGCCCGGAAACACCTGTTGCAGGCTCAGAAACTATTCGGCCTTTTTTCCTTTCAGAAACAATGCCGCCGCCTCCTCTTGTACCCGAAATTACTATTGAACAACCTCCTTAACAACCTGCGGCAGAGCCGGGTTTTATATTTGCGGAGCAATAGCAGTATATTCAGAACTTTCACGCAGCTATAAATGCTATAAAAATAGAAACCTGTAGCCGGTGTAATAAGCGCTAGTTTGAAATGCACTTACGGGCCGGAAATTGTCGGCGGTGTTCTTTACGGAACAAAAACAACCTGTTGCTTTTTCTGATGAGCGTAGATAATAATATAGATCCCGGGGAAGTTCCTTCTTTTCTGCCAGCTTTAAGTCAAGTTAAAAAGATAATTATAGCCCGTTCACACGTCCAAATGGTTGTGTATCGCGTTCGCGGCCATCAATATCACTATTCGGGCCATTGCGTGAGCTTTACACAAAACATTGTTAAAACAGTTGATGTATTACTTAATTTACTTGCTGAATTAGATATAGTGCTTTTACGGCCGTTCGACAGTGTTTTCCAGGCCGATTCTCGATATTCTCGCCAGTACACAAAAGATTTTCGGGTCTGTAAAGATCGAGTTTTAACTTGGCTTCGATTTCTACAGGCTCACTATCCAGATTACAAAGATATTACAATTTCAGCAAGCCGTATTAATACGCTTTCAGAAAACGGTGATGTTTTTTCTTCTATTCTTTCTATTATTGACAATAATAACGCTGATAGTGATTTGAATCCGGATCCGTTACAGCCTGTTACAGACAGCGACTTGCCTTTTCCAAATTCTCAATCAATAGTTCTTAATATCGGTGTTGACGCTACAGAAGTTGATTTAATATTAGCAAGCGTACAGCTCAAATCTCATCAGATTACAGGTTGCTAGCACCCTCTATTCGTTCGACTCCTTTAGATAAAACAGCTGGAAACGATAGGCTGTTTGCTATAGCTTTTCCAACTCTTTATCCTACCGGCCGTGCAAAGTTCAACGCTTCACGGATCCGTAAAGTCGACCTGGCGGAGTATGCGCGGCATTTACTATGCTATAAAAATGGCAGATTTGGCTAGCATCTTTGCTGGCGGTTTTTGGTTTTTAACATTTTGATGCGGCGAAAAGCTAGCAAATCGGCTCGGTTTTACGTTTCTAAGCACCCAGAAACCAAAGATTTTACCCGTGAAAAGCTTGTAGAAACGTTAGTTAACAATCCGAATCATATCCTGCCTCAAATTGTTCGTCAAAATAGCTGTTTAACCGGCACACGCCTATTCTGAAGAAATCGAAGCAATGCTTTACAGGCTCAAGCTCGATTTCTTAGCTCTGACGCCGCCTCTGTTTTTCTTACGTTTAGTGCAGCTGATATGCAATAGAATGACTTTCACCGTCATTTGCCGGGCCGAAACGAGCTTCTTACGAGTAATGAAATCATGCTACAGAAATGGAAATAAGACAGCGTTCAGGCCAGCTCTCACATTATTGCTTACTACCTTTACTTTCGGTTTACAGCTTTTTTACAGCACGTTATCAAGCCGTTTCTCGGGTATACCGATTCATAAAATCGTTCGGAATAGCAAGCTCGTAGGTCGGGCTACTTTCACGGGCTGTTTTGGATTCTAACCGCACTTCAACTAAACCCGAATACACCTGCAAAATTAAAAGAATTTGCTCAGTACTAGAAAGCGCGGATTACGGCAGAAAACCCGAATCAAGCACGGCTTCCAAACGCTCGGAATCCAGCGTCTTTTGCGTTTACGGATATAAAAAACACCGCAGATCAATTTACAGCTCTGATTAATCGCTTTCAACGCCACAGCACTTGCACTCAGAGCTACTGTTTACGGGCGAAAAAAGGCTCGTTAGCTCCAACTGTCGGTTTTTCTTCTCGAGACCTCTATTCGACACTGCGGTAGTAACCAAAAATATCAATCACAAAAATTTGATTTTTTCTCCGGCTCGAAACCATGCTATTCTGAACCAGGTAGCACTTGTAATTACGCTAGGCTGGTTGGCTAATACCGATATTCAGCCGCCTGTTACAATCCACGCAGTATTATCCTATTTAAAGAAATACGTTTTTAAAGCCGAAAAGTCTTCGGTGTCATATACAGAGCTTTAGGCCCAAATTCTTCTTTATATCAACGACCGCGCTTTTTTGCTGTCTTTTGTTTCTCGGTTGCTAAATAAGCTAATTGAGAAACGTGACTAGTCTGCTCAAGAAGTATTTCATATCTTATTACAGCTTCCGGTGCAAGAATCCACCCGGCAAGTTGTAAATCTCGACTGTCGCCCGGAAAAACAACAGAAAGATTTAGTATTCCTTGAATCTGGAGAAGTTTCCGCACAGCGTTCTACTTTACGGCGATATCGAGAACGGCGTCAAGATTCGGTCGATCTTGCGCTTGTAAATCTTTCTTTGTTTGAGTGTTTACAGAGCTGAGATTAAATCAAGTGGTTATATCGGCCTCGAGCTAAACTTCGTGTTATTAACTACTATTTACAGTATTCAAGCTATTTTACTTCGCTTGAGTATACGGACTATTGCCGAGTAAAACTTATGCTACACTATCCGTTTACAGAATAGAATGATTTACTTTCGGTTAATAAGCGGGTTTACGGGTTTTACAGCGACGCGTTTTCGGCCTGTATACAGGCGCATTCTTATCCTTCAGACTACTATACCGACTCGGTATCTGACGAAAACTCGGAGTCCGATAATAGCGATATTAAGCTAGATTCAGAAAAAGAAAACAATACTGTATTAAATGAATTTGAGCTTTTAGCTCGCCGGCGCCCAGGCTATGACTTTTCACAAATCGACACTACTAGGCTGGGTCAACGTTTACTTGATCGGCAATATAACTAGTCTGCACATATCGGTCGTTGCAATATACGCTCGGATATATAAAAGCAGTTTAAGGATAATAATCAGGCTGTACAAGTTGTTACAAGTAATTCTTCGCCCGAAAGCTTAAATGCGGAGCAGCTGAAACTTTACAATACAGTTGTTTTTCAGTACGCTCACGAGCTTAGTACAGCAGCACTAAAAGAGCTTATGCTTTCTTAACTACTATTAAATGTAAATAGCGTTGCCGGGTCCGGAAAAACGTATACACTGTTGAAAATCTGTGCTCGCTTTCAGGAACTCGCAATTGAAGCTGGAAAAAGTGATCCGGTATTCCGAAGTGCTCCTACGAGTATTGCAGCTTTCAATATTATCGGCCAAACTTTACATAGCTTGCTTCGGCTTCCAGTTAAAACCAAAAAATCAGATATAAGTACGTCGACTTTACAGGCTTTACAAAGTCAGTTTCGGTATTGTCGATTTCTAATTATTGATGAAAAATCTATAATAAACTTGAAAACTTTGTCGCTGATTAACGATCGTTTACGGGCGATTTTCCTTTCGAGCACACTTCTTTTCGGAAGTATAAACGTTCTGTTATGTGAAAATTTCTTTCAATTGCCGCCTGTAGAAAGAAAGCTATTATATGTTTCGGCTGTTCAAACCGAGCTTTGTGCTATTAAAAGCCAGTGCTTATATCGAGCTTTTGATCGATCTGTTCGGCTGACTCAAGTTATGCGGCAACAAAGAAAAAACGATTTTTCAACTAAGTTTCGGGCTGTTTTAAGTAAGTTACGAGTTTCTCAGTTGTCAATTGCTAGCTGGGAACTGCTTTGTACACGCATCGCAAATACACTTTCCGCACCCGAAGTCCAAAGTTTTGCGACTGCTTTACGGCTCTATTACACTAAAAACGAAGTCGCGGAACGGAACTTTGCTTCTTTGGCTGCACTACAACAGTCTGTTATTAAGATTACAGCTCGGCATACCGGCCGTAGCGCTGCTCGAGCTACCGAAAATAAAGCCGATAATTTGTCACCAGAGCTTTACATATGTATCGGCGCTCGTGTTATGCTTACAGCCAATTTATGGACCGAACATAGCTTAGTCAACGGCTCTATAAAAACTATTATTGATATATTTTGGTCTACGGGTGCAACGCTTCTTACAGCTATGCCTTCGGTATTGCTTATTCGCTTTGACACTTATACCGGCCCGGATTTTCCAAGCTGTCCGCCCGGAGTTGTTCCTATTTTACTTTCTTTTTATACTTATAATTATAAAGGCGTTTTTTGCTTACGGACCCAGTTTCCTTTACGGCTTGCTTACGCTATTACGGTTCATAAAAGTCAGGGATTAACTTTCTCTTAAGTTGTATTAAACCTAAATCAAAAAGAGCACTGTATCGGCTTTTCATATGTTGCGGTTTCACGGGTGAAAACTTTAAATAGTTTGCTTTTTGAAAGTCTTTTTAACTTTGAGCAGTTTACAGGCAAAAAATCAGCTATTTTCAAAAATCGAAAGCTAGATTTTACCTGTAGAAATGCGCAATTACTGTAGCTATACACCTGTAAGACCTGTAACACCCGTAACTGTAAAAAGCAAGAACTGTTTGTGACTTACTTGCTCAGTTTTACTATTTCAAAATAACCTCAACTTTTCAGCTTCTTTTTATACAACAACCACAACTACTACTACAACCACCACTACAACTACTTGAAATCAATCAATAACACTATCGCAATGCCTCCTGCCTTTACAAAATCCGTATTTTACTATTCTGAGGAAAAAGATGAGAATAGAGCAGTTATTCCTGTTGTTTCAACTCAAGTTCGGCTTGGTGGTGATAAAGATGAAGATGAAAATGAAGATAAAGAGACCGATAACTACAGTAAGCTTACGAGTGTTTCTTAGATTGATTCTATCATTGTTAACTGTATTAGACCCGAAACCTGTTTTCCCGGCTCACTTTACTGCCGTTATAGTTGCTTTGGCTGCTATACCAACTGTTCGAAATCCCGTTTTGCGCCCGAATCGGTCTGCCAATACAGGTCGCCCTTCAAATATAGAGGCGCTATTAGGTCATATAGTTGAGAAAGAAAAGGCTACAGGCTATAAACAC
Source organism: Chalara sp. BL73 (assembly GCA_918026815.1). Lineage (NCBI taxonomy): Eukaryota > Fungi > Ascomycota > Leotiomycetes > Helotiales > Chalara > Chalara sp. BL73. The sequence continues at coordinate 251,045 of CAKJVC010000065.1, read as the reverse complement.
TGTACTCGCACTCGGCCGGCTGGAGTTTGGGCTGCTTGTGTTACGGTAAATAAGTATTTCAGGAGTAGTTGTGCTAATTGCCACTATAATAATGAAAGAATCCGGTGCAGTTTTCGTAAGTTTACGAGTTGTTTTCTTTGCTTTTCGATCTATAACTAACGTTACGGACCTGTAAGTGGTCAAGCTACAGCTGCTACAGTTGCCGCGGCCGTAAATGCAGCTGCAGCAGCTGATCCTGTTGCTTCTGTTGCTCCTTCGGCCGCTGGAAGCTCTCCTGCTCGTCCTCTTCGGCGTATTGCTCCTATTAATATATTTTCGGTACCCCGTAGCCGTGTTGCTCGTAAGTTTACACTTGGTATATACATTTTAATCGCCTGTAACTAACGATTTTCACCTGTAAGCTGAGACTACAAGTCAAATTCGAGTTCCTCGTCGTTCTCGTGCAGAACGTATGCATCAAATTGCGAAGCACCACAAAGAAATCTCGAAGCGCCATGCTCAGCTGGCGGAGTTATATGCGGAGGAGGCTAGTAGACTAAATGAGGATAGTAATATTTCTTAGTTTTCGGGCCTGTAACGTAGTTTTCAGGTAGTTACACACCGAATACAAGCCGTAAAGTCTTTTGAGCGCAGCGAAATATGGGGGTTTGGGGGCTGGCCCCCATATAAATACGTGATAATTTATAAAATTAAAAAGCAAGCTTTCTATTTTCGATTGTTACACCTAACGAGCGCCTTTATTTTCACTTCTCAAACACAAAGATTCTTGTATCACATGACATGTTGGACTTGTGCTAATTGTTGAAGCCGAAAGCGCTTGCCGGAATGGTTGCTTCAGGACTCCAATTGAGTGCCTACTACGAGAGCTTGAGAGCCCTTGAAAGAGCCCATGTTCCTTTTCTTGGGCTTCGCACGAGAGCCTAGGGAGCATAATGCATTACTTTTGGGAGATGCTGTTTTCGAGAGTAGTCGCGCGAGAGTAGGCGACTGGGCTTTCACGACTCTGCAGCCCAATATCGGGACGAGAGCCCAAGACCCCAATTATTCACCATATAAATAAGGGCTCTTTTCGAACCCAGTTCATTCTTAAGAAATCTCTGCGCCTTCAGCTCTTATTGAATCACTACTGCTGTCACGGCCCTGTCCCTATTTCGCTTAGAGCTTGGCTCCCGGCACCACAGGGCTCGCTTACACTGGCCCCTGGCCAGCCTCCTGTATATAAAGCACTGCTCTCCTTCTCTTCTTCTGCCTGTAGTTTGTTCTTTTCGTTATAACAATTGATAGTTGTTCATACCTTTGCATCTTTCTACCTAGATCCACGGATCGAGATTCCTGTGCAGCTTGAGTTGTTACATTAGAACAAGCTCTACAAACCTTCCGGGGACGGAGCTTAATAATATTCCTTTCTTTTGTATTGAATCAGAACCGTGAAGATCATTCCACGACGCCACAGACGAGGTCTGTAAAGATATGGGCCAGAGTCAAAGCCTGTATACACCAACTCCAGCTCTCAGCACATACTGGTTGAACCGCTCCTCCTAATTAGTCGAGTTGAGCTATTACTACTACTTCTCTTGTGACGGAGCAAACCAGAGCTGTAGAATAGTCAATCAGGTGAGCGAAGTGATATAATACTATTGTAGAATACACGCTTGTAGAACAAAAGAAAGGGGGACGCTCAGGTCCCTTACAGCTAGAACGCGCGCCAAGCGCATCTAGCTCTATGAGGAATGCGAAGCGAGCCTCGGCTGCTCGCATTCCCCGTGACATCTCTTTATTTTCGAATTCACTCTACAGCAATATGCCCACGACAACTACAAAAAAGAAGCTCGTCGGAAAAGGACAAGGAACGCTTTCCAGACCTCCTTCAACAGAAGGTACTCCTTTGGTTCAATTAGGCGACCGTACTACTCTTGAAGCAACGAGTCAGACACAGTCGTCAGCTGCTACCTCTGAGGAAACGAGTCGGTCGTCAGCTAGCAAAGAACCTGAAAGAGACGTACGCAATCAATTGAATCAGCAAGTGGCTAATGTTTTAAAAACCCCTGTTCAGCTTTCAGACAGCCAGTTTCGTGTGTTGCTAGAACGGTTAGCGGCCACGGGACCAAGCAACTTAGTCCTTTCAGTAAAAAAACTTTCAACTTCTCGGTCACTTCGGAACGAAGGAAATGACTCAGACGCGTCACTATCAGACAGCTCATCGTTTAATAGCAACTATAGGTCTAAGCCTAATAGGCGGCACAAGTCTCGGCTATACTCAAAAAAGCTTTCTCCGAAGCACCGAGACCCAGACTCTTTAAACGACGGCACTTCGCCTACGTACATTGCTTGGAAATCCTTATTACGAGGGAAGCTTAGAGCAAATGCGGACTAGTGGCCTACAGAACAGGAGCGGATCGATTACGTGTTCGGCTGTACTACAAGTAAAGCACAACGTTACTTAGCACTTCGGTATAACGAAGATAGCTTAGAACCTTGGCTTTCTGTCAACGAAATGCTAGCTTACTTGGACACAATTTTTCGGAACTATTTTGAAGCCGAAGAAGCCGAAACCCAATTTTAGGCTTTGAAACAACAGGCTGCACAGGATTTCAATGATTTCCATACCGAGTTTGCTCGTTTGGCTGCAGTAAGACGGGTTTTTTCCTCGACTTAGAAAAGCCACTTGTGAAGAAAGCTAAATAGAGAATTCCAGAACCGACTTCTAGCTACACACCACTAGCACACTACGTACCAGGAACTAGTACACGAACGTCAACGGCTAAGTATTAACTTGCAGGAATTCTATCGACAATTTCCATCGGCACCAGCTAGTCAAGCTAGGACAAATACTGTTTCGGCTCCTAAACGTCAAGGACTCCTTCCGGCTCCGAAAGCTTACCGAGCTTTTTCGCCAGCACTTCAGCGTGCTACTCTAGGCCCAGCTACGGGCCGTGACAGCACGGCCAGCCCGGCTCGTAGTCCAGCTCCGGATCATTCTCAAAGCACTTGCTTCAAATGCGGTGAAAAAGGGCATTTTGCAAGTTCCTGCCCAGATTCTCGAACTACACCTAGAATTCAAGAAATTGAGCAAGAAAACACTTCAAGTGATGAAGCACAAGATGAAACCGACGCAGATGAGTCGGAAAACGAACAGCCCTAAGCCAAGGCTCCTTTCTTAGGGCCTGTCACGGCACGAGCTGTGGATCTACAGATACAGAGGGCAGCTGTGGTACTATACGAGAATCTATAGCTAAGGAAGGAAGAGGGAGCTCGAGGAGAGCGGGCTATATATACACGAGGCGCTCGGGGAGCTCGCCTAATATGGATCACGTGTGCTTGGGAGCACGCGACGTGACAGGGCCCACGTGGTCGATTTTTAACAAATCGACCTAAGTTCACTGATGGCCGGCAATTCTTTCACTGTAGCATGCACTCTTCACAAAAATGGGATTGCAGTACAGGCCAAAGCTTTAGGTGATACCGGAGCTAGTAGTTATGTTTTTATTGACACTCGTTTTGCATTAGACCTTTGCCGCATTCTTGAATTGAAGCCTAAGCGACTTCTTCATTCTATATATCCGAAAGGATACGACGGCAAAAAGTTTAATATTGAGATTGATGGCCGCCGGATTTACAACTTTTTTTTACTTATTTTAGAGCTGGGCTCTCATGACATGATTCTTGGACGCAACTTTTTTGATTATTTTCGGATTTTAATTGATGTTCACTACCGACAATTGCGGTGGCCTTCAGAGTTTCCACTAGTACATACGTATTCTAGAACTATAGCCACTTACTCAAGAGACAATATTCGACCTCAGCAAGTTCAAATACAATACCAGCAAGACATACTACGCCGAGACAAAGTAATCGCTAGAAACGACAAAAGACGCCTGGACGGCATTCAGATCAAAGCCCTGACAGTAAGCTTAGCTCAGGCTCTGCCAGCGAAGGACTGTTTGCACGTTCAAGCCGTACAGGCTGTTCAGCAGCTAGTTGTTCAAGCTGCACAGCAGGCTATACAGCCAGCTGTTCAAGCTGTTCAGGCGAGTCATGCTGTTCGGGAAGCTACAGCTAGCCAGAAGCTCATGCCCGAGAAATCGAGCTTTGCTACAGCCAGCCAGAAGCTCATGCGAGCTAGCGCTTATGGGCCAACCTGGGCTCGAGAAACCAGCAAAAGCCTGAAAGTCATGGCTAATGAGCTCTCTCGCCCTTACGACTACAAGCCTGAAGTCAAGCCGGAACTTCAGCCAGGAGGCTTCACTAAAACAGGGGGAAATAGTCGGCCTGACAGCCGGCCTGGCCGGCGTGCACACCTAGATATCAAAATGATTTCCAGTAACGGGTTTATGCTAAACGCTCGGCAACAAGGAATCGAGCTATTTTCAATCACGTTAGACGGCCTAGACCGGATAATTGAAAATCGAAAGCAAAAACAGCAGCCTGTTGAGCTAGAAGAATCTTTGCAAAACCAAATTCCGAGTACTTACTATAGTCGCTTAGCTTTTTTCTCGAAGCAAAAATCAGACACTTTAGCTCCACACCGAAGCATCGACCACAAAATCGAGCTTACGGGAAACAATACTTTAGGGTTTTATTATTTGAACAAGCACTCAATTGAAGAGCTTGAAACTATGCGAGACTACTTGACAGCTAATTTAAGAAAAAGTTTTGTTGTTACTAGCAAAGCTCTTTTTGCATTACCTGTCTTGTTTGCGCGGAAGTCGGACGGCTCACTTCGTTTTTGTGTCGACTGCCGGAAACTGAATTCGTTAACCAAGAAGAACCGGTATCCTTTGCTATTGATTAACAAAACGCTAGCTAAGCTAAGCAAAGCCAAAGTCTTTACAAAGCTAGATATCCGTCAGGCATTCCACCGGATCCGGATTTCCCCAGAATCTGAAGAGCTTACAGCATTCCGCACTCGCTACGGCTTGTTTCAGTACAAAGTTTTACTTTTTGGCCTTACTAATAGGCCGGCAACGTTTCAAAGCTACATTAACGACACTCTTCGAGATCTGTTAGATGTAGTTTGCACAGCATATCTTGATGATATTCTCATTTACTCTGAAAACGAGCTACAGCACGAAGCACACGTAAAGCAAGTAATCGACAGATTGCAAGCTGCCGGCTTACAAGCCGATATTAAAAAGTGTGAATTCAGTGTAAAGCGGACAAAGTACTTAGGATTCATTGTTTCGACTGACGGCATTCAAGTGGATCCAGACAAAATACGAGTAATTGCAGACTGGGAACCTCCGAAAACAGTTAAAGGAGTTCAATCTTTTCTAGGTTTTTGCAATTTCTACAGAAGGTTTATTCGAAGCTACAGCCAGATTGCGGCACCGCTAACTCAGTTGACTCGTGCTGATCATGAGTTTGTTTTCGACAACAAGTGTACTTAAGCATTCGACAAGCTCAAAGCTATGCTAATAAGTGCTCTTTTGCTGGCTCACTACGATTTAAACAGTCAGTGCATGCTGAAGACAGACGCTTCGGACACTGTAGTAACTGTCACGGCCCTGGCCCCATTTCGAGCTTGGCGCCAAGCACTGCAGAGCTCGGTAGAGCTTAGCCCCTGTTACCACAGGGCTCGGCACCCCAGAGCTTGGCAACCGACGCTACAGCGCTCGCTTACACTGGCCCCTGGCCAGCCTCCTGTATATAAAGCACTGCTCTCCTTCCCTTCTGCTGCCTGTAGTTTGTTCTCTTCGTTATAACAATTGATAGTTGTTCATACCTTTGCATCCTTCTAGCTAGATCCACGGATCGAGATCCCTGTGCAGCTTGAGTTGTTACAGAGACTGGCCAGGGGCCAGTGTAAGCGAGCGCTGTAGCGTCGGTTGCCAAGCTCTGGGGTGCCGAGCCCTGTGGTAACAGGGGCTAAGCTCTACCGAGCTCTGCAGTGCTTGGCGCCAAGCTCGAAATGGGGCCAGGGCCGTGACAGTTACTAAAATAATAAAATTTGGGAGCTAAAAATGTATTTTTGTTAATATTTCTGCAACTATAAATAATAATTTGACTAAATTGAAAATTGTTTAAATTATAGCCTACAAAAATATTATGTTACAATTTCATAGCTTTTTATTACGTAAGTGTTGAAATATAGTAATAGAAAAATAACGATTTTTGGTGTATTTGTAACAAATAGAGGGCAACAGGAGGGATTGCAATATAACAGGTAAGACACGTGACTGCAATAGAAATAGTGATGTATTGATATCAAAAGTATGCTTGTCCGTCTAGCAGATAAACTCAAGCTTGCTTTCCTCCTGAAAGCTCTAGCTGTTCCTTATATCCTTCCAGCTGTGCTGTAGCTGTCAGCCTGTAGCTGCTGTATGCCTGTGGCTGCTGTAGCTGTCTGCCTGTGGCTGCTGTAGCTGTATGCTTGTGGCTGCTGTAGCTGTACGCCTGTGGCTGCTCAGGGGTGGAGCGTGCCGCTTGCGGCCCTTCAGCTCCTATCCGTCTCTAACCAGCTCTGGCTGTTACACTTGGCATGGGCCACTTAGTGATAAGGGTGTAACGACGCAAGGAATCACGGGCTAGAATAGAGGCATATGGGAGTGCGTACAATAGGCTGATCGTGATTGCCTTATAGGTCTAAAGTACTAAGGATACAAAAACATGAGGAGCCACTGTAGAGAATAGGAACAGGCCTTTATATAGGCGACTCCGACTCTCCCCCGTATTGGGTCTGAAACCCCTCCTATTCTGATCATCACCCCTTGCTCCTGTATCATGACTTCCGTGCCGTGCCCTGGGCATACCGATTGTTACAAAGGGCCACTTAGTGGTGGAATACGCTAGTTCTAGTCACGTTGCTTACTTAGCCGACCTGTCATGGCGCCACCTGCGCCATGAACAAAAGACGAGAATAATTAGTCGGGAACCAATTGCGTACTAAGGTATATATGCTAGTACCGTAACAGAAAGAGAGGAAAGCAGCGTTTTATATACAGGAGATTAGCCAGGGGCCAGTGTAAACGAGCCTCTGTAGTGTCAGGGGCCGAGTCCCAAAGGGCTCTAGGCGAGGTAGGGCCGTGACAGTCTGCAGATTTAATGCCTTGCGCATAATATCAAAATAATTCTTCTTTTAGCCCCGCTTTGGAAAAATCACAGCAGGGTCTAAAATCCGATCACGTGTTTATTGTAGTACGGTCAATTTGTCTGACTACAAAGCTCTAACGATAAAGGACATCCCATTCATTGGTTGGATTTCAGGGTCCTTGGCTTGCTTTTGGAGTTCTTGTGTCGGAGCTTGGCTATCTATGATTGTCAGCAATGCAAGCTGACCTGATTGCCGAGTTAAGGAGTTGTTCAGAACACTTACAGCACTCTAAGCGTCACGCATAAATAGTACAACTTATTCCAATGGGCCGTAGGTGACGGGAGTAAACTAAAGGTCGTGGCAACGCTGGTTGGGTCGGTTTTCGGTTCTTGTCATCTTCCTTCAAACTTACTTTTAAACCAGATCTTCATCCTCCGTCGGACCCTAGACTCTGCTTTTCCTGCTTGCTTGATATCTACAAAAGAGCTTACATTCAGATCCTGTGATGAAATGTGCGACTCTAGCATGTCTAAGAAGACATTGAGATTGCTCGCCGAAGCCAAAGTATCTGGGTGCTTATCTCCAAGCGTTCTTTTTCTCGCTTTGAACACCTTTTCTTCAAGCTCAATTGCTTCTTGCATTCGACCTAGATCGCTGTAGCTTGATGCAAGATTGTTCATTGAATTCAAAGTTTTTGGGTGCTCATCTCCAAGCGTTCTTTTTCTCGCTTCAAGCACTTTTTCCTCAAGCTCAACTGCTTCTTGTATTCGACCTAGATCGCTGTAGCTTGATGCAAGATTGTTCATCGAAATTAAAGTACTTGGGTGCTCATCTCCAAGCGTTCTTTTTCTCGCTTCAAGCACCTGTTCTCTAAGCTCAACTGCTTCTTGCATTCGACCTAGATCGCTGTAGCTTGATGCAAGATTGTTCATCCTTATCAAAGTATCTGGGTGCTCATCTCTAAGCGTTCTTTTACTCGCTTCAAGCACCTGTTCTCTAAGCTTAACTGCTTCTTGCATTCGACCTAGATCGCTGTAGCTTAATGCAAGATTGTTCATCCCCATCAAAGTATCTGGGTGCTTATCTCCAAGCGTTTTTTTACTCGCTTCAAGCACTTGTTCTCTAAGCTCAACTGCTTCTTGCATTCGACCTAGGTCGCTGTAGCTTGATGCAAGATTGTTCATCCTTATCAAAGTATCTGGGTGCTCATCTTTAAGCGTTCTTTTACTCGCTTCAAGCACTTGTTCTCTAAGCTCAACTGCTTCTTGCATTCGACCTAGATCGCTGTAGCTTGATGCAAGATTGTTCATTGAATTCAAAGTATCTGGGTGCTCATCTCCCAGCGTTCTTTTTCTCGCTTTAAGCACTTTTTCTTCAAGCTCAACTGCTTCTTGGATTCGACCTAGATCGCTGTAGCTTGATGCAAGATTGTTCATCGACATTAAAGTTTTTGGGTGCTCATTACCAAGCGTTCTTTTTCTCGCTTCAAGCACCTGTTCTCTAAGCTCAACTGCTTCTTGCATTCGACCTAGATCGCTGTAGCTTGATGCAAGATTGTTCATCCCCATCAAAGTATCTGGGTGCTCATCTCCAAGCGTTCTTTTTCTCGCTTCAAGCACCTGTTCTCTAAGCTCAACTGCTTCTTGCATTCGACCTAGGTCGCTGTAGCTTGATGCAAGATTGTTCATTGAATTCAAAGTATCTGGATGCTCATCTCCAAGCGTTTTTTTACTCGCTTCAAGCACCTGTTCTCTAAGCTCAACTGCTTCTTGCATTCGACCTAGGTCGCTGTAGCTTGACGCAAGATTGTTCATCGAAATTAAAGTACTTGGGTGCTCATCTCCAAGCGTTCTTTTTCTCGCTTCAAGCACTTTTTCCTCAAGCTCAACTGCTTCTTGCATTCGACCTAGGTCGCTGTAGCTTGACGCAAGATTGTTCATCGAAATTAAAGTACTTGGGTGCTCATCTCCAAGCGTTCTTTTTCTCGCTTTGAACACCTGTTCTTCAAGCTCAACTGCTTCTTGTATTCGACCTAGGTCGCTGTAGCTTGATGCAAGATTGTTCATTGACATCAAAGTATCTGGGTGCTCATTTCCAAGCGTTCTTTTTCTCGCTTCAAGTACTTGTTCTCTAAGCTCAACTGCTTCTTGCATTCGACCTAGATCGCTGTAGCTTGATGCAAGATTGTTTATCGATATCAAAGTATCTGGGTGCTCATTTTCAAGCGTTTTTTTACTTGCTTCAAGCACTTGTTCTCTAAGCTCAACTGCTTCTTGCATTCGACCTAGGTCGCTGTAGCTTGATGCAAGATTGTTCATTGAATTCAAAGTATCTGGGTGCTCATCTCCCAGCGTTCTTTTACTCGCTTCAAGTACTTTTTCTTTAAGCTTAACTGCTTCTTGCATTCGACCTAGATCGCTGTAGCTTGATGCAAGATTGTTCATTGAATTCAAAGTATCTGGGTGCTTATCTCCAAGCGTTTTTTTTCTTACTTCAAGCACTTTTTTTTCAAGCTCAACTGCTTCTTGTATTCGACCTAGATCGCTATAACTTGATGCAAGATTGTTCATTGACATCAAAGTATCTGGGTGCTCATCTCCAAGCGTTCTTTTCCTCGCCTCAAACACCTTTTCCCTAAGCTCGCATGCGTTTCGCCACTGTCCAGAATCTACGTGTATTCGAGCAAATTTCGAAGCTATTGTGATCTCTTCCTGGCTGTGTATAGTTTCATTCTGGAGCTTGAGATATTTCATGCAACATAGAATATGTGATAATAAAGATCTCCTATATATAAAGTCAAAGACTTCGTCTCTAAAAGATATCGAAATTGCTAGTATCAGCGCCGTTAAAGCTGCCGTCTTTATTTGCTCTTCCGTATTTAATCTATCTCGAGCCCACATATGAACAAGCGGGTGGAGAGAAAAATTGTTAGACTCATCAATCTTGATTAAGGAGAAAGATGATAAAAGAATCATTGCTTCTCGAAATGTGTAAGGATCCCATGCCGATAAGTCGCTTTTATATAGCCAACGAATCTGGCCTAGAGCTGTATACTCTAGCTCAGATCCACTTTCCAGGTTTTGCCAGCCCTGCTTGAAAATTTCTTCGGATATTCCGTCATAGTGAAAAAAACAGAATATTCGAAGAAGTTCTAAAGCACGGCCAGGTGCTTCACCTTCCAAGCTTTTGATCATATCAATAGAAACTTCCCAAGTCGTGTAAACCGTGTACTTATAATCAGATCTAGCTTGAGATGGCGCACGGCTCAAAAGTTCCTGCCGGCGACGTTGATACAACGCACAATAGTCCTCGAGCCGGCATAAATTTTGCCGGATAGCGGCACCAGCTTGGGTGATGGCCAAAGCCAGGTTGCCTAATGTAGCTACGATATCTCTTGCAGCTTCATGCTCATGTTGAGACCTTTTTTCCTTGCCAATAAGCTTAAATAGCAAAGTAATAGCTTCTTCGGTTCTCATCCCGGAAAACTCATACGAGCCAACAGTCTGGTGAACTCTGCATTCGGGATTTCTGGTAGTTATCACAATAGTCCCTCGTCCACCGCTTGGAAAGTATCGAGAAATGTCAATCGAAGTATTATCCGCGTTATCGAATAAAAAAAGCCAATTGTCTGAAATGTTTGAGAACCATGTCCGCGTTGCGTCTATGTTTTCTTCGATTTTGAAAAATTGAGCTATTTTAATGAACCCTTGTTCGATTGTCTGTATAGAACTGCAATCGATCCAAAATATGCCCCAGAAACTGATTATTGTTAGCAGAGATTGTACGTATAGGATTCAGTACCTTTCGCGATGATCCTGCGTAAACTTTAAAGCAACTTGGGTTTTCCCGGAACCACCAAGACCATATAGTACAAAGCGACGCTGTGTGCCGGTAGGCTTACGTAAAATACAGCTGTCTCGAAGCTGAGTACACACGTCGTCTCTTCCAGTGAAACTTGCGCTGACATTGTGTGGGACATTATAGTATTTGTTACCAGAAGCTATAATGAAATATAAGCATACCCAACACTATCTCAGTAAAAAATAGCTACGTACATGCTTCAATAGCTTTATTATTATCCTTCGCTTTCAGCATTCGGCGTATTCTCTTGAACAGCTTTTCATAATTCTCATCATCTCGAGCTGCGAACTTGCACATATCCCGATGATTAGCATTAATCGGCTGTTGGTCCTCTCCAGCCACCTGCAGCAATGCCGACTGCTTCTCAACAATCTGTAGGCGATTAGGTTTAAGGAAGCAGACGTGCCACATCACATTTGCACTAACCTCTTTTTTGAACAGCCCCATCGGTCGTGTTTCGTAAAAGGTGACAATTTGGTATTGTGGCAATTGATGTCTAAAATCAGACGTGAGTCGGGCCAATATGTCACTATTACTCTGTAAAGCACTAAGGAGCTTCGATGAAGGCTTATTGATCATAGCCGATGCAACACTTCCCAGAATTTTGCCATATGTTGCTTTCTCGCTTCCGGTATGTGGGGTGCCAAAAAAGATAATACCTATTGTGCTCTCGTTGATTAAGGAGTATTGCGATTCGATCCGAGCTGAAAGCAAAGCCTGATTTGTTAAATAACGGATTTGTATGCGCGAGGCTTCGGCATACCTGCTTCACAACAATACCTCCAAGAGAGTGCGCAATGAATATAATCGGTCTCCGCTGCTCTTCATCCATTTCTCGTTTATCGAGGAGACTCCCTAAAAGATCTTTCGCGTGGTCCACAATATCTGCCGTCGTGTTGCCGAATGCCGCAGTTGCATTATACCCGAATGTCATCACACGGGCTTCGGGAATATCGAGAGGCAGGAAGTCTTGCGGCCAGAGTGCTTTTGTCACCGGGTGAGTCCACGAAGAGAGCGGATCACCGTTAAGTCCGTGTACAACAACGATACTGTCAAAACATAGTTAGCGCTGTCGATGTGAATTTGGTCGCTATCGATGTGAACTTGGTCCTACATACTCCAAAGTGTGTGGCAATGCTCTACCAGGCTCATCGCCGACGGGATCAAGCGTAGTTAACACCATCATAAACTTTTCTGGGGACAAAATATGCCGTGATTTGTAGATGAAAGCACGACGGTTTGTTGTTCAAAAGCTGAAAGTTTCATGAGTTGGTACGGCTGAAGCCCCAGGTGGAAAGCAGGACAAGGCTGGCTGCTTACGCTTAATGAGGGTGGGGGCGGAAGATCAGGCGACGGGAGCCTCCGGCAAGGCTGTGGCTGAATCGTTGGATTTGCTCAAAGCTAACCTAAACAATGCGCAACTGCACTCCCGACTAACGTTCTGCACCAGAAATATGCTTTCCGACCGTGGACGACAGCGCTGCGGGCCGCCGCACGGGCCGAGACTGGGCGTAGAAGTGATTGTGGAGTAGAATTAGTGACATTTCGAGCTTTCCCGAGTTCTCCATAATTTTCGAATGCACAATTATCCACGCATTTGAAAATACCTTCTCAGCCGTTAATAATCAAATCGTCTTGTGCAATGACACGTTCCCTTGTTTACTCCCGAACTACAAGCAATAAGATGTCAGGCCCAATTGCCCAACTTTTGTAGGGACCGCAAATGATGTTTCGTCACAATAAAACCTGGTTTTGCAATTATAGGAAGCAAGGGTTTACGGATCCGCGTATGACCCACCAGGTCACATGGTCCGCACAACTCCCATTTTGTAGAATCTAGAGTAGAACCTAATACAACAACAATTACCATATCCATCAAGAGCAAGAGCGTGGCCTATAGAGCTACGCCCGTTGCCCCGTGGAAGGTAAGGGGGGGCATACCAACAGTGACCGACTTGAGCGAATTACTACAACCCGGGTGTTCCCACGCAACTTCATCTTTCAAAAAAAAAGCTTCGGAGATCATTTCTGCTGTACAGCGTCTGATATGATTTTAATTTCTATTTCCAGCCTTTCGATATTTCATCTGTTTAAACATAAGTAAATTAAGCTGATTTTCATCTAATAACTTAGTGTTGGAACGTATGTAACTAGTCACGTGAAGAGTTGTGGGCCCTCTTCGGGACCTACAACCTTTTCGCGACACGTAGCTTAGAATCAATCAAGACTTATCCAACAACCTCAACGAGCATTACGCATGAACACATGCGTGCGTGCCCTCAGGTTAAAGTATAGGCAATATCTATGACCCGGGTATTCCGACACTTAGTTCTCATCTTCTTGGTCCTCTTGATCTTCTGCATCTTGCTCCATAGAAGCGTAGAGCATGCCCAAATCGACGCTTACATGCCTAGCTTTAGACATACAATACTTTACCTTTTCGTCACCACTTTCTATAACCTGGGTTCTTTGCCCAGGGTAGTTTCTGTATGTCAGCCCCCCGTGCTGGCCACATCCTACACTTGTGTGTCCCCAGATCGTTACGCACGGCTTGTCCTCAATCGTCTTGAAGCTAGGACCGTCCACGTAAATTTGGTTAGGGTAGGCAAGGTCCCCGGTTCTCCTGTTCCATAGCAGTTGAGCAGGGCTGCGCTCGACTTCATGCCAATGCCTGACAGCATCGTAGAGAAAGCCCATCCGTAAACCGCCAGGACGAGGAATGACGGTTCGGAATTCCAAAGTCCCGCCTCCGCGTCGGCCGACCTCTTGGACAAGCTCTAGAGCTTCGATGGGTGGTTGGCAAATAAGAAGTTGTCGCCACTGCTGCCAATAGGGGCACTTGTCTTCATGTCCTCGTTCCTGCTGCGGGTGAAGAGTTGTTGTGTTTTGCAAACGCGTTTCTGATTGATCATGACTATTCGATGCATCGACGGGTATTTCGTTCCACTTCTCGGGATGAAAGGTCTTCACGGTAGAACTTTTGGAGAACACCGCCTTGTCTTCTCCGTTGATCGGCCAAAAGGTGGAGAACTTATCCATCAATATATCTGAATGTGTTTCGGCATACAAAGCCGATCCTTTAGGCCTGGGATGCTGAAATAACGCGGCTTGGATTTCTACATGTCCGAAAAGGCTTGCCCATGTTCTATTGACACGTTTGGCCTTGAGCAGAGAGGAGTGCGGAAGCTGAGATAGAATGATGACAATGAGTTCCGGAGTGGATAATACCGTTTTTTGAGCGGCTGAACTAATTGCTTCACGAGGAGTTGATACTGTATCAGGAACCATAGGGTATTCCGAGATAATTTGTTGCTGTGAGGGACGTTTTCCGTAGTTATAGTATAGTGGCGGGTGACTGCCGCCGCCAGGGAGCGGTCTCCGAGGGGCAGGCCCACCTGTTGATTTGCGAGCAGTTTCTTTTGTTCGAGCCATTGCAAATGATAATGTGCGCTGGATAGTCAAGCAGAGAAATACTTAGGTAGCAGGAGGGAGTAAGAAGGTTGTAAAGCTGAGGAGTCGTCTGCCTATATGTTGGGGCTGCGCCGTTCGCTTACTGTAACGAGCAATGTTAGAGAGAAGTGCGCAGCCAACCAAAATGTATTATTAGTCATCACGTGACAACCCAGAATGAAGGTCTGTGCTTTCAGGAATTGATTGAAAGAGTTTTTGATAGACAGGACATCGATTTCGCTCCTAGCTATACCAACCCCACGGTAGAGATAGGACGTTAGCTTCGTGGAGCGAAGACCAGAACAAGACTTTGGATGAGTGGAATTACGTTCCTCCTCGTACCTACTTCGAAGAAGACGCCGATTGGGATAACGGTCCGGTCAGCAGCGACATAAAAGCCTCTGCCACAGGCGTCACAGGCGTCTGCAGTTCTACGTCCTGCTGGCAAGACCCTACCTTCACCTTATCGGCTCTTGGAATGGCTAGTTCAGCCGGGGGTTGGGCATACTTCTAAGCACCCTATCTGGATTGAGCGGGAACAGACCACTTGCAGCGAAGCCAGCCTTGATGTTCTTTGGCGTGAACGCTATTTTCCTCGCGGGGCTATATAGAGGGGTGAAGTGCGTCTTGCCGATCGTATTTGCGCTTTTTTGCTCGAGTCGATCAACCTGGTCGCGATAGTATGCCTTGAGTGGAGCAAACACTGCCACGTCACAAAGCTGGAGCTTGTGGGAGGTATAAGAGAGAAGGCGACATAGAAGAATATTATTCTCGAAACAGAACTCTAAGATTTCGAAAGTTTCGCGCGTTCCGGAGCCGTCACAGATCAGGATGCGTGGTTTCTGTCACGGCCCTGGCCTTTTCTCGCTTGGAGCTTGGCTCCGGACACCACAGGGCTCGCTTACTGGCCAGCCTCCCGTATATAAAGCCCTGCTTTCCTCCCCTTATTCTGCCCGTAGCTTGTTCTCTTAGTTATAACGATTGAAGTTGTTCACACCTTTGAGTCCTTCTCCCTGAGATCCACGGATCGAGATCCCTGTTCGACTTGAGTTGTTACAGTTTCTTGTTAGCTCGTTCTGTAACAACTCAAGTCGAACAGGGATCTCGATCCGTGGATCTCAGGGAGAAGGACTCAAAGGTATGAACAACTGTCAATTGTTATAACTAAGCACCAACCATAACTTATTAATATCGCTTTAGTAGTCTGTACGCTTTGACTGTAACGACGCAAGGAACCACCAGCTAGAATAGAGGTATATGGGAGTGCGTACAATAGGCTGATAGTGATTGCCTAATAGGTCTACCTACGAAGAATACAAAAATATGAGGAGTAAGTGTAGAGAGTAGGAATAGGCATTTATATAGGCGACTCCGACTCTCCACCGTATCGGCTCTGAAACCCCTCATACCCTTATCATCCACCCCTTGATCCTGTCCTCTGACTCTGTGCCGCACCTTGGGCATACCGATTGTTACATTGACCTCAAGTTGCAAAATACACAACTTCCATCTCCAGCTATTGAGGCATACTTGATCTTTCTGCCCTCCCTGATCATATGGAGCAGGACATGGATTCGATTAAAGGCACGTATACAAGAACTTTTTGTTATCAGCGTCTAGACACAACGACAGAACAAATTAGGCTGTTCCAAATACTCTTGAGAGAGGGGAACAGCGACCCGATACGTGGAATCTTGCAAAAATTCGATATCCAGAGCTCCCCGCCCTTCATAGCATTGTCATATAAGGTACAGAGGTAATGCTTTATGGGCAACTGCGCCAGTAAAGCCCTTGCAGAGGCCGCCCTGCCGGGAGAGCCTCACACATATAATGCTGAATGAAAACATAGTGGAGCCGCTCTCACTGCTCTCTTCCATCGTAGTTATGAGCGGCGCTCAAAAGAAGAGAAAAGCCCAAGGTCAACAGTATCTCACTTCATCGGAGGAGAAAGAACTCGAAAAGTGTTTGAAACTAATGGCTGACCTTGGGAATCCTGTGTAAATCAAGTGTCTACCTTCCCTTGCCTTTAGCATCGCCCGCCAGCATTCCACAACAAATAAGCGACTAACTTAAGCCTCCAAATAAGAACTGGGCTCGGCCTTCCAGAAGCATCATCCAGCACTTCCATGGCAAAATTTCAGCTACCGGTAACTTCCAATGCTCCGGTCTGATCTGCTGCTTCATCTCCGATTTGGCGAGGCTCAAAAATTGCATGACCAAAGACCTCTGTCGTAATAAACCGACACGCTGTTAGACAGAGCACTATGTTCTGACTCAACCTGTCGAAAATAGCACACAAGGTGGCATAATCTGGGAGACTTGGTTCGCCGCTCTCCAACCCACTCAACGTGCGTACCAAGCCTCCGTCCCATACTATCGCATCTTCATTTTCGAGTATTAGGGCAAGCAGTCGGTAGATGGTGCTGTCTTGGAAGAATTCAAGCTTGGCTCGGATTGGTTGGCATCCGTTCCCCTTATTCAGAGCGCAGCATTCGTAGACGTATCCGAACAAGGTAGGACGGAACATGAGGCCGATCTCGCACTTCTCTATCGCGAAAAATCTCAGGTCTGGGGACGTGAGATTACCCAAATTCCCTTTCAGTGAGTCCGGTAATAGACGATAAGATCGCTCAACAAACTCTTGCTCTTGGTCGCTGGATATTTGCCGACCAGCTTCGGCATTGCTAGATGCTGGTTCGTTGTATAGTTGGGCGGAGTGCTTAAAATTATGTACTTGCCGTATGAAATTGATGGCGGTCGTTTTGAGGTGAGAGCCAGATGGGATGTGATAGTTATCGTTTGGGTCATTGACTTGATTCCAAAGGCGAATAAGATCACACCTGCGAACCTGTAGGATATCTTGCAGCTGGTTTGCGAGGGCCGAAGGGTCTTCTGGCTTGCAATGAGCCAAGACAGCAAAGAATAACATTGGTCGTTCTAGTGTGTAGTCTGCCAGTTGATTGTCAAACCCCGTACAATCTGATGACAGCGACAGGAGTGCAAATACTCGATCGCGAAGATCACTGCACTTGGACATTCCATACTTGCCCAGCAATCGCTCAAGCGTTTTCGGTTCTTCGTTTGTCATCTTTGTGCGGTGGAAATAGAAGTCACCGACGAATCTGCTTTCCGGTATGTCCTCGATATCCGGAATATTGGCTGCCATGCCATTCACGCCGAATTCCTTCCAACTGATTGACAACCTGCCACAATAAAGCTGAATATCTTTTGCCAGCAGAATCTCTTGCCTGACCCAAGCACGCTGCCAATAGTCTAGTCGACAAAGCGCACGCAATTCAGCTCCCGGGGGCTCGATATGAGGTAGCATTGCGCTGACTTTAAGATAGTCAGGCGATCCATACATTCCCCTCCGCACGTCCTCGGATATTCGCATCAACTTCAAACAACGAAAGGCGAAGTCGCTTCCGGCTGTACCATGACCAAGCCAGGCTGCCACCCCTTTTGCATTCGCGTATATCTGACCCATACGCGAAACTTGATGGCCTTTTTCTACGTCTTCCAGCTGATTGATACATATTGCATCAACCCATACCTTCACTGGCTCATCTGTCTTCCGGATTGCCTTGAGAGCAGCGAACAGGTTTGGCTGCACGTGAAATGGCTTGTTGTTGAGTCGGATCCGCCTTGCGGAAGTCGGTGTTCCCCATGTATACGACAATGCCGAATAGGAATTCTCAGCTAGATCCAAGGAGTCATCTATCAGTTCGCACAGAACTGGGTCGTCAAATTCGGCTGGCAGAAGGTTGCAGAGCCTGAACATATGTTGGGAGAGATCGATAGGGCTATATGTGAAGTAAGGCTGCGACTTAAAAGAAGTCCCGCCTTCCTCTCCTTGAAGCAATTTCAAGATCCAAAAGATCTGGAGTTGCTCTGGTGTGGAAGGTTTCCCTAGATGATAGAGAATCTTCTCGGCTGCCTTGGGTATATGAAGAATTTTGATAAGGGCTGATAGATGAGGCGGCCAGTCGTTATTTGTGGCCATTGCTGACTGGTTTGTCGTGCGCGAGGGCGGAAATGCTACCGTAGAAGGGTGACCAGTAGGTGAGGTCGTTGATATGAAGATAAGGTAGAACGTGAAGCAGAATTTAAAACGATACGAGTGAACGATAAAGAGAGCTTCCGTAACGCGCGCTAAACTTCCGGGACGTGGGGGTTGTGCCACAAATCTAATGTCGAATCATGTCATTGGAATGACAAGTCACCACTCCAACCCCCCTTAAAAAGCCTTGTAGGCTGGCGGGAAAGCAACACGATTTAATAGTCTCGTCGATAAGTTTAGTGCATTGCGAGGCCGTCAGAAAAATGATAAGCTCTGATTATGTGATTCAGAGCGTGGGAGTAAATCAGGGGTTGCAGCACAGGTCCATTCATATCTCCAGGGCGGACTACTTTAGGGTTGTCGGCGGATACGAGTACGGCAGAGGGAATAGGCCGCATTGAATTTCTACAAGATAACTTGATGTCCAAGTCGGGTTCTAGTTGGGCTAGGCCAGAAAAATCTTGGCCCAGGCCAGCTAATTCCTTGGCAAATCGCCAAGAAGCGCTCAAGCCTGGCCATCAGGTACGCTGCTGATCGCAAAGTGGAGATAGCCCCTACCTACGGTGGGGTGCAAAAAGTTCGCATCCTTGTTGTATTAGCGTTATGGCTAATACGTAGTTTCAGGGTTGTAGGACTAAAATTGCGCACTTAAACTGCCCTGAAGAAACTCTTGGTGCCGACAAGGGTGCAAACTTTTTGCACCTCGCTGTACCTTGCTTGTTCATCCTGCTCACCCATTACTACTTCCCTCCCTCCTTCTTTTTCATCCCCGACCACCACGACCAAACCGCCTCCATACAAAGCGATAGATCAGATCACGGTGCATAATCGCTGCCTCCACCCCCCTCTCTAGGGCTACTGGAGAGCTGTTTGAGGTAGGCTGCTAGGCTGCCAAGAGAAAGGCGTGTGCGGATGACGGTCTTGGGCACTCAGCTGCCAGGCTCGTTGAAGAAGCCGCGTAGCTCCATTGAAACGTCCAGCCGTATTCAATACAGGTTCGTTCCTAAACTACAGTTTAGTGCGTCTAGGAAGTGCCGTGTGTGTTTCCACGGACCCGAGGGTTAGGCCTGACGCGTGGTATCTGGTGCCTCGGCGAATCAATCCGCACTGTAGCGGGGGACTGGAAGCTTAAAGTCGCCACATCGGCCAGGCTTCAGTCATCCCATCGCACTATCGCATCTCCGTTCGCTTTTAGAGATGAACCTCTTTAGAGGGAAGAAGTTGTGCGACAACTGTCTGGATGCTGACTTCGTTGGAGCCTGTCGAGGGGGGCTTGTTACTTATGGAAGCCCTGACGGACCTAGAAGTTATATTCGCCGGCGCAGCGACCCCGGATCCAGCTGGAAGTGTGGCCCAGAATGCCGTTCTTGTGTATTTTGTCGGCTTCTTTCTCGATTGACCGCAGTTGTCAGGCGTAAGCCGTCGAAGAATGAATCCCTTGAGGTGTTCTCCAAAAAACCGCTCCTGGTTCATTTCGACGATTATTTTAACCCAGATTGGGGTTTCGAAGTGCACGAGGGGGGCGGGCGACCAGGGTATGAAGAGCTAGCGATACTCCCCGACGATGCCTATGGCCAGATCAAGGACCGCCTTCTAGAATGCATGAACCACCACCAAGATAGCAGTCAATGTTCTCTGAGTGAAGTTGCTGTGTTTACAGCGCCGATTCGCGTTATCGATTGCCAGTCTAGATCAGTAATTACAGCCCCCAAAGGTTGCGACTATGTGGCTCTTAGTTACGTCTGGGGTAATTCATCGGAATTGTCCGATGCAAGTAGTTTTCCACGGACCATAGAGGATTCCGTTAAGGTTACGCTACGCCTGGGTTTTCGGTATCTGTGGGTAGACAGATACTGCATAAGCCAAGATCAGTCAGAGAAGCACGCGCAAATTCGCCAGATGGACCAGATCTACAAGAACGCGCAAGTGTGTCTCATAGCTGCTGCCGGAACTAACCCTAACTATGGGCTGGCAGGTGTAAGCCGTATGAGAGATCGGCCTCGAGTCCGTGCAACTACAGAAAATCTGGAGTTCCATTTATTCCCGTTCAATAGCACACTAGTGGATGCTCAGACAAACTGCGCGTGGGCTCAAAGAGGCTGGACATTTCAAGAGGCGCTATTCTCTCGTCGACATGTGGTTTTCACCGATATAGAAGTCGTGGTTAACTGTGGGCTCAAATGGTACCGGGAAGCCACTCACTTTTCGGTGCAGGAGAACCTTTATCGTTCCGAAGAGTACTGCTGGCCACCCTTGAACCCGATGAAGAATCTTGCCGCCTTTATAGGTAGCTATAGTGGCAGAGAGATGTCATACCCTGAAGACATCTTGCTCGCCTTTTCGGGGGTTTTCAGTGCGTATGCTACCCTGATTCCGAAAGTACGCCATTTATGGGGGATCCCGATATTTCCAGATGTGCAGAAATCGTTTGAGTTCGGCCTTTTTTGGCAGTTTGAAAGCGGCAAGCACGATAATAACTTACGTAGAACTGGATTTCCAAGTTGGTCGTGGGCAGGATGGTATTCCACCATAACGTATGGTTATGCTGGCGATCTTGACAAGATTTTCCTTTGTCGCGGAGGCGACGCTAGGACCTCAGACTTCACTCCGACCGGGCATGACTCCGACGTGATCCAGGCCAGCGGATCAGCAACACAAATCCACGTCGAAGATTTCGAAGGGAAGTACCTAACACTTGAGAACTGCTGGGACACTCTGTATAGATCCGAGCAGAGTTTTTTACCGTTTA
Organism: Chalara sp. BL73; assembly: GCA_918026815.1. Taxonomy (NCBI): domain Eukaryota; kingdom Fungi; phylum Ascomycota; class Leotiomycetes; order Helotiales; genus Chalara; species Chalara sp. BL73. The sequence goes on along the minus strand of CAKJVC010000065.1, from coordinate 229,895 downwards.
TTATCATACGTGCGTGGAGCATTTCCGTCGACCTGGTAGATCTAGGAGGTCAGTACGAACCACATGCCAGAGTCGTACACGAGGGAATCGTCATATTTCAAAATGGGCGAGATAACTATACAAGAGTGTTTGGCGATGAGATATGGGCTAACTCAGCAGACCCTTTGGAGTGCGTTGGCTTGGTCATGGGAGCAAAAGTACTGGTGCTGTATAATAAAGGAGAATATTGGGAACGAGTTGGATGCTTCCATTGCCGCGAAGCCCTACACTCGCACTGCAAAATGGACGACACAAACTTCAAAGAGTTGCCTTGGTTCAAAAAGCAGGAATATATTAGATCCTGGTGGAGTAGGGTACCAAAGGCTTTTCTCGAATTCCGAATAGGATGAAACAGAACACTAAAACCGCAAATCCTAAATATAATATATATAACTGTTTGTATCACTCTCTGTGGTACTTCTTCGTATGACTTGCAATTGCTTAAGTCGGTCACCCACGGGGCACGTAGCACCGCGATCTCAGCGCAGTGCTATTATGCTCTTTGCAGGTGGTTGACTTGTTCTTGTTCATTCTAAGTGTTAATCTACGTACGACAGCTATAATACATCCATGTGGTCCGTGCGTCGCGGTGTGTGCTATTCACTCGTACCAACAGCTATTCTTGCCGACCAAAACATAGCCACAAGACGGACGAACCAATCACGGCCTGCCACATCTTGACTTCGCGGCTTACAGAATCTCACTAGCTTTGGCATTTCGATATCCTCTTTGATTATTTTTGTAGTGTGTAGCTGAGAAGTCTTATCATCTCGTTGCGCAGTTCAGATTTTTTTTTTTTTTTTTTTTTCACAAATAGCGTAACATCGAGTAGTCTAGGGCTAAAGGCGCACAATTATTACTTGTTTAGCTACCGCTAGGCTACTATACGATGCTTTGCGCTGTCTGCAGGTCAAACTTTCCTTCAACGTGGAACATCAACAACGTCGGACGTTTCTCCCCAGGTCGCTATCACACTACCCAGAGTGCTCTTCAAGCAGCTTCGGATGCCTCATGCTTAATATGTACCAAAACCCTAGAAGTAGTCCGCGCCTATGGACTGGATGCTGGTGCCATCGAGCGTAAAGATGGATTAGGGATTCAACTGCTCTTCAACGGCATCTACGACTTTATTGGCGACGACGAACCAGAAGCCAGAGTGCCGGAAGGGTGCTATATAGTAGTAAGGACTAGACTGCGGACTGGGTTGGCTGGGTTATTACAATATTTTACAACCCAACCCAATGGGTTATTAACCCACCCCAGTGGGTTGCCAAGCTATTAGTAATATATTACTAATATTAGTTAGTTTACAGTTCCTGGTTGTACATTGTCACATAGTCAATTTATGGCCATTTGGTTCCTGGCTGTTATATAGTCAATTCATGGCCATTTGGTTCCTGGCTGTTATATAGTCAATTCATGGCCATTTGGTTTCTGGCTGTTATATAGTCAATTCATGGCCATTTAGTTCCTGGCTGCCATGTAGTCAATTCATGGCCATTTGGTTCCTGGCTGTCATGTAGTCAATTCATGGCCATTTGGTTCCTGGCTGTCGTTCTCAATTCATGGCCATTTGGTTCCTAGCTGTCGCTGTTAATTCATGAGTTCCTGGCTGTTTTACATAGTCAATTTCCGATAATTTACCTATTGGCTTGTATCGTTTTATAACCGAAGCCAAGAAATTAGTACAAATATTAAAGTTTAACCCGGCTTTCAAAAACCAATAGGCAAATTATCGGAAATTAGCTATGTAAAACAGCCAGGAACCCATGAATTGACAACAACAGCCAGGACCAAATAGCCATGAATTGACAGCGACAGCCAGGAACCAAATGGCCATGAATTGACTACATGACAGCCAGGAACCAAATGGCCATGAATTGACTACATGACAGCCAAGAACCAAATGGCCATGAACTGACTACATGACAGCCAGGAACTAAATGGCCATGAATTGACTATATAACAGCCAGGAACCAAATGGCCATAAATTGACTATGTGACAATGTACAGCCAGGAACTGTAAACTAACCAATATTAGTAATATATTACTAATAGCTTGGCAACCCAGTGGGTTGGGTCGAACCCACTGGGTTGGCCGATAACCCACTGGGTCCTCCGCAGTCTAGTAAGGACTACGCATGGAAAGTCGACATTATTCGAGTTTGCGGCGGTCCCAGTCGGAACAAAAGGGAACGACTACGTGTGACGGAGCAAACCAGAGCTGTAGAATAGTCAATCAGGTGAGCGAAGTGATATAATACTATTGTAGAATACACGCTTGTAGAACAAAAGAAAGGGGAACGCTCAGGTCCCTTACAGCTAGAACGCGCGCCAAGCGCACCTAGCTCTATGAGGAATGCGAAGCGAGCCTCGGCTGCTCGCATTCCCCGCGTCAGTATGCGCACTCCTTCCATGAGTGACAAAGATACCTCTGCAAATACAGGAGATGATTTTGTCATGACTATGGGGATGGAATGGCTCGCAAATTGCTCAAAGCATCATAAGCTATGCAAAAAGCTGGCCTCAAATGCCAAAGACTGGCGCCCTGACCGACTACTGGACTTGACTGATGAGAGTGTTGTTCGGCTGGTGGTCACTTCAGAGGATATGCTGAAGCACCGGGAATATGCAACCTTGAGCTATTGCTGGGGGCCGAATCCTGATTTCCTTCAACTTACTACTGAGCAGATGCCTTTGTTCCGTTCTGGGATACCGCTGGACACTATGCCTCAAACGTTCCGGGATGCGATGCGCACTGCGCGGAGGTTGGGTATCTTCAATATCTGGATTGATTCGCTCTGCATAATTCAATCTGGCGAGGGCAGTCTGGCTGACTGGAATCGCCAATGCGGCTTGATGGAGTATGTGTATGAGAACTCGACTCTCAATATATCTGCTCTGCATGGAGCGAATCCACATGCTGGGCTATTCAAAGCTCGAGATCCACGTCAATTCAGCTCAGTTTTGATCAACAAGGAACCTGTTGGTATGAGTGAATAGCGCACACCGCGACGCACGGACCACATGTATGTATTATAACTCTCGTACGTAGATTAGTACTTAGAACAATTCAAGAACAAGTCAACCACCTGCAACGAGCATAATAGCACTGCGCTGAGATGGCGGTGCTACATGCCCCGTGGGTAACCGACTTAAGCATTACAAGTCATCAATACGAAGTATCACAGAGAGTGATACAAACACCTCATTATGGGTCAATTCAAATAGCTTAACTGCTATCTAAGGCTTGGAGCCATATTTTTGCTTAATGAGCTTTCCCTCTAGCGTTCCGAACTTCGAAGCGACTCCCACAGTCGCGATTAAGCAGGTGAAGTGGTGATAAATGTGTAACGACGCAAGGAATCACGGGCTAGAATAGAGGCATATGGGAGCGCGTACAATAGGCTGATAGTGATTGCCTTATAGGTCTAAAGTACTAAGGATACAAAAACATGAGGAGCAACTGTAGAGAATAGGAACGGGCCTTTATATAGGCGACTCCGACTCTCCCCCGTATTGGGTCTGAAACCCCTCATACCCTGATCATCACTTCTTGCTCCTGTATCATGACCTCCGTGCCGTGCCCTGGGCATACCGATTGTTACAGCACTACTCCAGCACCTTACACGTATATACTACTATAAAAAGCTGCTGGAATCCAAACAATTCTCGATTACGTAAGACCTCGTTACATCGGAATCCTCTATATACCGTAATACTGGCGTGGAACCGAGCGTTCCGATATATCGAGGTTTGACTGTACACCGGCCACTGCTTTCCTTCCCTTCTTCTGTCTGTACCTTGTTCTCTTAGTTATAACAATTGACAAGTTGTTCACACCTTTGAGTCCTTCTCCCTGATCTACGGATCGAGATCCCTGTTCGATTTGAGTTGTTACAATATTCGCTCAAGTCGGTTACCTACGGGGCAGGTAGCATCGCGATCTCAGCGCAGTGCTAGTATGCTCTTTGTAGGTGGTTGAGTTGTTCTTGATTCATTCTCAATCCTGATCTACGTACAAGTACAAAAGCTATACATCCATGTGGTCCGTGCATCGCAGGGTGTGATATTCAACATTTACCGAGCCACGATTTTTAGCGCCGGTCATATGCGTGGCATAAAAGTGGATCAGCAAGTCCCCCTCTATTACCACCTGTACCCTCACTTGTTAACCTTCAACCACAGCGGCATTTTTTCAACGATGAACAACCTATCCGAGAATTGAGTGTGTAGTGCGCTGATGAAATGAGCAACACTGAGAGTCTTTTCACGTTGTGTCTGCCTCCGCTGCGCAAGCCTGTGCCACATTGCTGCCTTGTGGGCAGCCAACCACCTCTGTACAATCTTCTGACGATTAGTCTTTCGACATTTGCTTCTATTCTGTCGACTTTCAAATCGTAGTCCTTGTGCCGATATACCGAACGACATGCGCAAGTCGCGCTTATAATGTGAACTCACCCGACTTTCGGCCATGGCTTTTATACGCCTCTTACAGCGCGAACCGGACGGCGAGATCGTCTTTCGCGAACCTACTAGCGGAGATGTCCCTGCCTACGCAATACTCTCTCACACTTGGGGAAAAGAGGAGGTCATGTTTCAGGATATACAAGTCGGCGCGGACATGAGCAAGGTTATAAGCAAGGCTGGGTGGAGGAAAATTCAGTTCTGCGCGAAGCAGGCTGCAGTCGATGGACTTGAATACTTCTGGGTGGACACTTGCTGCATCGATAAAAAGAGTTCGGCTGAGCTTAGCGCAGCGATCAATTCCATGTTTCGGTGGTATCAGAACGCTGCATGCTGCTACGTTTACCTTTCGGATGTTTCCAAGCTCGACACCAAGATAGATGACCAGACGGCATGGGAAAAAGCTTTTAAAGAAAGTCAATGGTTTACTCGAGGCTGGACGCTTCAGGAGCTCATCGCACCAAGGCTTGTTAACTTTTTTAGCTCGGAGGGTGATCGACTTGGGAGCAAACTATCTCTTGAGTTTATAATACATGAGATTACAGGAATCACGAAAAGTGCTCTCCGATGCGATGCATTAACGAATTTTAGCATTAAAAAGCGGAAGTCCTGGGCAGAGCGTCGAAATACTAGTATTGAAGAAGATGGAGCCTACTGTTTAATCGGCATTTTCGGTGTGTCTATGGCTTTAATTTACGGTGAAGGAAAAAACCGGGCATTCAAGCGGCTGGAAGATGAGATCCACAGGCTGTACAAAGGTAAGTTATTTGTATAAATGTGCTAACTGAAGCAACGAAACTTACTGGCATAGGGGCCGATTTCGAACAATTTGCTGTCGGGCTCGACCGTGCGTCATTTCCTAACGATACACAGTTTGTTGGTAGAGAGAAAGAGTTGTCCGAAATGCACGAGCTGCTTCAAAGTCACCGTAGTCAATCCTGTATCGTCCTACATGGTCTTGGGGGTATAGGAAAAACTCAGCTGGCGATCATATACGCCAAACGACACAAAGAGAAGTATACAGCGATCTTTTGGTTAAATGCGAATGACGAAAACTCTCTTAAGCTGAGCTTTCGGGACGTCGCTCAGCAGGTGCTAAAGCATTATCCTTCAAATAGTGCGCTACTAAGCGTAGATCAAAATAAAAACCTCGATCAAGTTGTAAGTATAGTCAAGGCCTGGCTTGACACCCCCGGGAACACAAGATGGCTAATGATCTACGATAACTTCGACAACCCTAAGACACCTAGTAATCCCGACAGCTTAGCGGTCGACATTCGTCAATTTCTTCCTCGGTCTGATCACGGCTCGATCATTATTACGACGCGGTCGTCGCAAGTCATGCTAGGTGAACGAATTCATATTCAGAAGTTTCCAGATATTAAAGAAAGTCTTGAGATTTTGTCTAATATGTCGGGACGTAAAAGTATTGAAAATGGTATGTCGGTGTAATTTGATAGTGAGAATAAATAGAATGCTAATAAAATAGATCCTGATGCTATAGCACTTGTCAAGGAACTAGACGGCCTACCTCTTGCTTTATCTACGGCAGGGGCTTATCTCGAGCATGTGACGACAAGCTTCTCAGATTATCTTCAGCTGTATAACGCATCGTGGTTAAAGCTTCAGACAACAAGTCCTTCATTAAGTTCTTATGAAGATCGCACATTGCATACAACATGGCAGATTACTTTTGATCGGATCCAACAGCAAAATAGAGCATCAGCAAAACTACTTAAGCTGTGGGCATATTTTGATAGACAAGACTTATGGTTCGGCCTCCTTCGACATGCAAACTCTGCGGACGAATCGATACAAAAGCTTAAAAAAGACGAACTGAATTTCAATGAAGCTGTTCGTTTACTCTGTAGTTTTGGGCTAGTTGATTTAGATCGATCACCTCAGCAACGGTTTGGGTCTGGAGGGTATAGCGTGCATAGCTGTGTACATTTATGGACGGTGTTTGTGTTAAATAAAGAGTGGGATACAAAGCTTGCACAGTTAGCATTAACTTGTATCGCTTCAGAGATTCCTATGAGAAATGAAAAAAATTCATGGATATTACAGCGGCGGTTGCTTCAGCATGCCATTAGGCAAAAGCGGTTTATACTAGAAGGCAAAGTAGACCCAAAAGAAATAAAATGGGCGGTTCACATGCTAGGCTTGCTCTACGCCGACCAAGGCAAGCTGGTGGAGGCGGAAGCCATGTACACTTGGGCGCTGCAAGGCTACGAAAAGGCACTTGGACTGAAACACACATCGACACTCGATACGGTCAACAACCTAGGCAGACTTTACGCCGAGCAAGGCAAGCTGGTGGAGGCGGAAGCCATGTACACTCAGGCGCTGCAAGGCTACAAAAAGGCACTTGGACCGAAACACATATCGACACTCGATACAGTCAACAACCTAGGCTTGCTCTACGCCGACCAAGGCAAGCTGACGGAGGCGGAGGCCATGTACACTCAGGCGCTGCAAGGCTGCAAAAAGGCACTTGGACCGAAGCATATATCAACACTGCAGATAGTTAACAACCTAGGCAACCTCTACGCCGACCAAGGCAAGCTGGCGGAGGCAGAGGCTATGTACACTTGGGCGCTGCAAGGCTACGAGGAGGCACTTGGACCGAAGCACACATCGACACTGCAGATAGTCAACAACCTAGGCAACCTTTACAAGAACCAAGACAAGCTGGTGGAGGCGGAAGCCATGTATACTTGGGCGCTGCAAGGTAAAGAAAAGGCACTTGGACTGGAGCACACATTGACACTCGGTACGGTCAACAACCTAGGCAACCTCTACGCTGACCAAGGCAAGCTGGTGGAGGCAGAGGCCATGTACGCTCGGGCGCTGCAAGGCTACGAGGAGGCACTTGGACCGGGGCACACATCGACACTGCAGATAGTCAACAACCTAGGCAACCTTTACAAGAACCAAGACAAGCTGGCGGAGGCGGAAGCCATGTACACTCGGGCGCTGCAAGGTAGACAAGAGGCACTTGGACCGAAGCACACATTAACACTCGATACAATCAACAACCTAGGCAACCTTTACGCCGACCAAGGCAAGCTGGCGGAGGCGGAGGCCATGTACACTCGGGCGCTGCAAGGTAGAAAAAAGGCACTTGGACCGAAGCACACATTGACACTCGATACGGTCAACAACCTAGGCTTGCTCTACGCCGACCAAGGCAAGCTGGTGGAGGCGGAAGCCATGTATACTTGGGCGCTGCAAGGTAAAGAAAAGGCACTTGGACTGGAGCACACATTGACACTCGGTACGGTCAACAACCTAGGCAACCTTTACGCCGACCAAGATAAGCTGGCGGAGGCGGAGGCCATGTACACTCGAGCGCTGCAAGGCTACGAGAAAGCACTTGGACCGAAGCACACATCGACACTTTTAACAGTCGGCAACCTAGGCAGCCTTTACGCCAAGCAAGGCAAGCTGGCGGAGGCGGAGGCCATGTGCACTCGAGCGCTGCAAGGCTACAAAGATGCACTTGGACCGAAGCACACATCGACACTTTTAACAGTCAACAACCTAGGCAACCTCTACAAGAACCAAGGCAAGCTAGTGGAGGCGGAGGCTATGTACACATGGGCGCTCCAAGGCTACGAGGAGGCACTTGGACCGAAGCACACATCGACACTTTTAACAGTCGTTTGCCTAGGTATGCTTTACGCCGACCAAAGCAAGCTGGCGGAGGCAGAGGCCATCTACACTTGGGCGCTGCAAGGTTACGAGAAAGCACTTGGACCGAATCACACGCTGACACTCGGTGCGGTCAACAACCTAGGCTTGCTCTACACAACTGTCCAAGGAACTTCCTCAAAATGGTGTAGGGAGCTTGAAGATCGGCTTCAGGCGTTGCAAGTTGTGTTTATCGAGTCGGAAGCATGCCAAAATGAGTGTACCGAAATAGGAGCGCCAAAGCCAATATCTTTTAAGCAGAAACTCCGCAAGCTAGGAAGGCGGCTAAACGTTAGATAGACCATTATTAGGTGCGAAGACATCTTTTTATAACTCTACTGTTTTAACTATGCATAAAGATGACAAACCAGAAGTTTCATCTAATTTCTGGTCTAGAATCGAGCCTAGCCTACGTCGTGAGGTATCCCATGGTTGTGCCAAAGCAGGTCTGCATTAGTAAACACAGAGCTTGCTTGACATAACTTCCACTAACGAAAATACATCATAGCATATAATAAGCGAATCGACAGCGACAGCGACCAAGACCTCCCGGTTTCGCTCAGTGAGTATGCCGTGGACTATGTCACGGTCCTAGAGATCACGTGCGCACTGACCATGTCGCGCCACAACAGCGAGTGCTCATTGGTTCGCCTAGCTAGGACCCTGGAACTGGCCATGGTTATATGAGGGCAGTTCCAGCAGTAGTTACACCTTTTCTCTCTAGTTTAGAATCCTCGTATTGAGACCTTACAAACAGCTATCACTGGCGCCTGTATTGGGATCGTGACAGTTGTAGAGCACCCCCCGGATAAATTTATAAAGAAAAAGTTATTTCTACTCGCCAGGTGAGGAAGTAACAAAAACTAGTTCTAGCTCTAGACCAAACTTTGAGGAACCAAGAAATGTTAAAGAGCAAAAAGAAAAAAGTAAACGATTTGTTGTTCGGCCACCGTTTTTAACAAATGCGCAAAGGAGCTTATATGCTACGGTTGATAATTTGAAGAATCAGCAAGCTATTGAGGCTTCAAAGTGCTACCAGCCTAGAAACCCCTTTATACGAAAGAGAGAGTCTTGGCCGACAAAGAACGGGTCCCAAACCGGGTCGCCAGCGGCAGTTGTCACCAACTGCCATACGTCCTACCCACCGGCTCAGCGACGATCGCTTCCACAGTTCCCCTATCTCTGCCTTTCGTGAGCCAGGACGCGCACAATTCAGCACCCCGTTGCTTGGGTAGGGGTCGTAGCTGTGGCCTAGACACTCATAGATGCAGGGAGGAAAAGCTTCAGCAACCATTGCACCGACAGATAGTATGCAATCCCCATAGATAGGCCAAGAAGTAAAAGCTCCAGCAATGTTGAATTGCTAGAAAGAATGTTGGAACGTGGCTGTATTAGTCAGCATATCAGCTTCACAAACGGAGCTACAATCCAGTACTAGAATCGAGTACCAGAATCCAGATCCAGAAAAGCCAGAACCAAAAGCCGGAAGCCAGAAAGCCAGAAAGCCAGAAAGAGCCAGGTCCAGATCCAATCTAGTATAATATAGGATCGATGATCCACAAATAGCTGTTCCCCACTAGGTAGAATGCAGGTGGTGCAGTTTACCTGGATTTCCAACGCTGCTGCGATTGAAAGCGACAACACGTTGAAACACTTTAAAGCTTGCTCACGATGCAATACACCGAGCAAACTCTCCAGTGGTTGAATCTCCGCCCTCGCCGCCAAGAGCAGCCGAAGCTCAACAGACAAGGTGGGCTACGGGTAGGAAATCTCATCAACTATGGGACAATTGCACGACTACTAGAGCCGAACAACTTCAACACTGCTATCAAAGACAACACGTTGGACCACTTTAAGCCGGAGTGTGTGCACGCTGCGCAGGCTGTCGAGTGGGTGTATCTTCCCCTATAACCGCCAAGCAGGTAGGTTACAGGTAGAAGATCGCTGCAACTAAGGGGCAACCAAAAGCTCAATATCACATGACGGTTAGCAGAAAGCACTGCTCCTCGAGACAACAGGAGACTTTTGCTGGCAGTGTTCCCCGGCCTGAAAGAATAGCGGAGGGACCGAAAACTGCACAGTGACTATAGTCAGGAGGAGGAAGGTCAGTACAGGCGGAAGCGTGCACGTTCTTAAAGCCAACCGGTACAGTTTGATTGCAGGTAGTCGCGCTGGGTTCAGACCCGTCAGGTCTCTTCAGGCTCACGCTCTTGATGCTACGACTTGAACGTACTACAACGACGTTAGACACATGACCTTGTTAATTGCAAAAGCTTCTTACTTTGTTGCTTCACCTTGTACTTCGAAAACTGCCCAAAAAAGAAAGGAGTGTGTTGTCCTGCTCGAGCCTCGACCTTATTTCCAATTATATGGTCGTAGAGTTTCACCTTGTACGAGAGGGTTCGAAAGAGTTCGAGGAGGAAACGAAGCTGTTCTGGTGCCAGTAGTTAGCAATATGAACGAGGAGCAAGGAACAACTTGGCTCTGCTTTATATTTACAGCTGTGGAGTTGTGAAGTCGAGAAAGGGTTGTGAAGTTGAGGAAGCTTCGAAGATGGTTCGGAGAGAGGTCGTGATTCAAAGGTGAGAAGGAAATCCGGTCATGAGATCGATCTACGCAACGTCGACGTATTGAAAGCGTTACAAAGAGGAGAGATACCTTTCTATTCTTTATGCTGAAGGCTTACGTGCCTCTATTACCTTCAATATGATCGAAGTATGGGGTTCGAGGCATGAAAGGTTGAGGAAATGTTCGATCTGAAGGTGGACAGTTAGAAATAGGTTCTCGCGAGCAAATCAAAGGAACCGGGAATCGAATAAAGGATTGATTGGATCCTCGAAATACTTCTCTGAGAAAGATCGAGATCTCTGAAGGCTTCATTGTTGTTGTTGTAAAGCTGTAGGTTGGAAAAGGGTGAAGGAGGGGTGGTGGTGAGGTCGATATTTTATCGCTGGATAGGCAAGTTGATATTCACCCTCGAGGCTATGAAGGCACGAGGGTTACATGTCTCTGACTAAACAGAGGGCGCTACCGCGGAAGACTTTTCACACACAAATTACTACAAATCTGTATGGTACACACATGGTATGGAGAGAGGCTGAATTGCATCACCAATACTCCTCCTGATTGTGACTGTATTTCCGTGTTCTATTAAATTGGATTCCCCCCTGAACCCGCTGACCGACCTGTCGGGCTCTTTTTTTCCTCCACAAATAGCCGGCTTGGCTTCAGCCATCCTTTGACGGTAGAACCTACGTTCTGGCTGTAATACCACAGCTGTCACGGGGAATGCTGGCAGCCGAAGTGCGCTTGGCTATCACCATACAGCTACTGGGCCGAGAGACGCACCCTGTTACGAGACAAACCACATAGGTACTGTACATTCAAGTGGTTCTGACTATGTGAACACATTAAAATTTGGTGAATGATTTTGTATCAGTTATGTTATGTGCCCGCTCCCGAACACTCCTGACCCCAGTTACTCCGAAAACTGCGATCGCGTTGTCGCCGCCCCTCTAATTAGTGGAGAGCCTCCCTTGATGGTTTAATAAGACCTTTCGACCTACAGTACCACTATCGAGCTCTTTTCGCCTTTCAAGCTCATAGAACGATTGGGTCTGGATTTCCGAGTTTCACTACAATGCTGAGAAGTTATTGTAGCTTTGTGGCGACCGAGGCGTGCTTATCATGAGTCGTCGCCACATGGGTTGGTACCTCCAGCCAAGTGATCAAGGATCCCTGGTCAACTGTATAGTGTTTACAGCAATCTCCGTTAAATGTACTCCGTATTGTGGCGGCTAGGCCTTCCCGGCTTGGGGCCAGTTCAGCGTACCACCTGACAGCCTATAGAAAGCTTACTAAAATGCAACCCTTCACGTAGCGAAAATTCCATACTGGTCGTAAGTTAGCACCTCAAAGGGATCAGCAAGTGCCACCTCATCTCCCTCATACGCAGAAATACATTTGTGTTTAGAAGCCTAGCTAACTCGTTATCTTTGGTAGGGTCTCTGAAGAGCGAAAGCCGCGACATTCTATGACGAAGCAAAATCCAACTCGAATGACTCTTCTGGTGCAGCAGCAACTCTAAGGCGCAAAAAATTGTGAAACTCTCAACATCCATAAAAAGATCAAGTTTAGGATACACCACATCTCGATCCGTCGTTTAGGAATGCTTCTTTCACCATGCCAGCTGCTCTTGGGCTCGACAACGGGGGGCACATTACATCGGTCCGGCCTGCAAGAAAGATGTCAACATCGCCAATGAAGCAACGTACCTGGCGCAAGGAGACGGCTCTTTCGGAAGCTCTGGGATCAGTGTGCAACGATCCAGGTAATTGTTCGGCATCACCTGAGACTGCGCGATGAAGACACTTGTATTGCCAAAGCAGAGAGCCAATAGATTCGTGGGAGCTTTAATGTGTATATACCTGTGGAAGTAAGGTCGGCCAGCTTTAACCAGAACCTGATCTTTCGTTGTTCTATACCACACAAGCTTACCGAGGCCAAATACCCTGGCACCATTGACGAAAAGCTAAGCTGCGAGGTGGGAACTTACGTATGGATACAAGATCGATGCCCTGACATCCCATCCCACAATTATACGGCTTTAGCGTCTCTGATAACCGACATGTAATGTTTATATATTGCTTGCAAATTCCTTGCTAACATTTTTATAGTTCACAAACGAGCAACGTATACCATCTTATCTCCGCCTCTGGCGCATGTTATAGTGATCTTTCCGCAACTACCTTCGGTACCCAGCTTTGCCTCAATATGCCCCATGCCCAACATACCTGCGCCTGCCCACTGCGTATATGCTACTTGAGTATATCGGGGCCGAAACAGGTGAAATGCTTTTAATACATGGGATAAACAGCGAAAAGACCCGGTCCGAAGCCAGAAGCTCTTCCGACGCATGGCGCCTTTGATCCTGTCTTTAGCGAGCATTCCCCAGCCTCGAATAGCCTTCGAATTTCATAACAACGGCACTACCACATTGACAAACGGACCACTACCTTGCTCCGTTATTATATTAGAAAATGATAGTTCCCCGAAAACGATATCAAGAAATGAAACATACACTTCCACAGAGCTTTTTGTTGCAGATGTGCTTGCTTTCCATGACGAATTCTTTCTCAGCAATCCAAACGCCGTTTCATGCACGGGAGACTGTCTTGGACAAATGGCTTCCAAAACATTACTTAGAGCAATTTCGCACCATTATATTCAGCGGGAAACCCGTAATGGGCCATTCTATCTCCAGCTCACTGATTTCCATGCGAGTAACATTTTCATCGATAGAGACTGGAACATCACATGTCTTATCGGCCATGAGTAGGTTTGTGCACTACCTGCTGAGTTGCTTTCCGTTCTCTATTGGTTCTCGGGATGCGCTATCGATGAGATAACAGAAGACAACCTTCGTGAGTTTGAGATGGTTCATCGGAGTTTATGAATATATTTGAGGAGGAGGAAGTCAAGATGACGCCAAAAAATCCGCTTGCATTGACATCAATCATGCACAGCAGCTGGAAATACGGAGCTGTGTGGTTTTGGCATTGCATTACATTTGTAAATGCGATGTTTTTCTTGTCGACGGCGATTATATCAGTCCCAGATTTCTCCTCTATCTACAAAAACTGAAGGAATGCTGTCACAGTATTGGTACCCAGGATCTGCTAAAGTTGGTGAAAGAAGAATCAATGACCGCGAAGATTATGTAGAACAGTTACAAGTCCTCTTTAACGAAAGAGCAGGCCACTTCTTGAAGAGGGAAACTTGCAGCTGAGTCTGTAATTGATAGAAGCATAGGCTAAAACTCATTTGCCGGACGTCTATGTCTTCTGCTTATCTTTCTCTTTCTCTTTGTCCCGCCACTCTTTCCATTCCTGCTCGGCCCCCTCTTTTTCTTCCTTCTCTTTCTTCGTCCTATTTTCCTCTCGATTTCTTCTTCGCGCGTTTTCCGGGTGAGATTGCAGCCGCTATATCTTTTGCGTTGCCACCCACACCAAATTTTGCCTGCAAAACGGTCAGAGCCAGCCTCCGTGATGCGTGGCTTGATTAAGACCTGCTTTGTACTGATCTTCCTCCCCTGTACCGTGACCCCATCGGTCGGTCATGCTGGGTATTGTTTGTGCGGTCGCTTTTATTTGGTTGGGGCCTTATCGTGATAGGATGATGAGAGCGGGCAGCTTCGTTGGCGAAGCTCAAGTGGGGGTGCAGGTGCCTCCAATAGTTGCCTAATCAGGATTGTTCAAAACTTGTGCCTGAGAGCCTTAGGCAAACATTCTTCACGGCCTCAGCCACAGCCAGCTCATGGCGCCTGAGGCTTCAACTATATATACATACAGTATTATTTGATCAGACTAAAATACGTCGCGTTTTGTGTCACACTCTTTGTACGGCGTAACTCTAGGACTTCTTGATTTCCTCTCTGGGTGTCCCCAAAATTTGGAACCATATTCTTTCTTCATAGTGTGGCGGGGAACATGCTGAAGAGCAAGAACAGCAACAGGATCTAGCACAAAACTTATAGGCACGATAACGGTGGCTGTAGCATACTAGAGAGAGCACCGGCGAGCCTAAGCTCTATATAATAGATAAACGTTAATAGCTTATAAAGGTGTAAAATATAGAAGGGTGGAAAGGTGTGTAGTATTGATGATGGTGCGCCTCCCTACCGGAAGCGCAGGTTATATACAACTCATGCTCCTCAGGTCACATGACTGACCACTCATGAGTATCACGTGACAGAGTGTGAAAGGAAAGAAAATCGTCCCCACCACAATAGAACCTTTTTCTAAGCGCTCCGAAATGCTAAAAAGCTCTGACGGTCGCGATTAAGTAGGGGAAGAGCTGGAAGTGGATCAATTCAAAACACCGTACAAACTATCACGAGAAATGGTTGCGATACAATTGAGGATTAACTGACAGATTTACAGATCTGCATTTTTTTTTCGGGTGGTCGGCCAAGCAAAAAGAAGCGACCACCTTAAAATTTAGGTTTTGGAAACATAACCTGGATATCGCAATAGAAGATCGCCGTATTCCTATTTTAAAGTCCATCCGACACTCTTGTACCGAAACTCTGATCTAATATGGCTTTTATCAATGCTCTTCTTGAAAAAGCTTCACGGTGAAAGATCCGATATCTTTCTATTCTATGTGGCCACAAGCCATTTATGGTAGGCGACGTGGCTATGCTGGCGCAGCCACAGCCACAGCCTGTACACCAACTCCCGAGATTCAGCCCCCTTTGGGCTGATTTCGCGACACCTACCCTCTCAGTCCGTTCTCCATTCTTCCTCTTGCTTTTCCGCAATAACTTGCTTCCCTTTGCGAGGATCCGCCTATTAGTGTTGCTGAGCTGTTGGTTTATTTCTAGAAAGCTATGCGGAATCGAATCTCTATCGAAGACACTTGACCAGAGCCGAACATCGGGAACAGCCCTCTCGTCCGCCTGACCTTTCATCACATTCTCCCGCGAGCGAGCATGTCGAACCCTAACAATTATACTGTTGGCTGGATATGCGCTATAAGTACCGAGTACGTCGCGGCGCAAGCCTTTCTTGACGAAAAGCACGAAGGACCCGAACATGTGTCCACAAATGACAATAATAATTACACACTAGGCAAAGTCGGCAAACATAATGTAGTTATTGCTGTTTTGCCCGATGGGGAGTACGGCACGTCTTCTGCGGCAATAGTAGCAAAAGACATGCTGCACAGCTTCCCGAATATCAGGATCGGTCTGATGGTTGGCATCGGTGGCGGGGCACCAAGCCAAACACACGATATTCGTCTTGGGGACATCGTTGTAAGTGCCCCGCGCGATGGGAAAAGTGGCGTATTCCAGTATGACTTTGGCAAAACGATACAAGATCAAAGCTTCCAAACTACAGGGTTCTTGAACCAACCTCCAGCGATTTTGCGAACTGCAATGAATGGACTCAAAGCGCACTATGAGATTGAAGGATATCAGCTTATTGAAGCGGCTATCGATAATGTTCTCGAAAAGAAACACAGACTACGGAAAAAGTACAAGCGGCCAGATCCAAGTAATGACAGGCTATATCAATCAGAAATCACTCACCCGGCGAATGCAACAAGCTGTGCGACAGTTTGTGGCAGTGATCAATCAAAGTTGGTTTTGCGACCCGAGCGAAGCGAAAATGAGGACAACCTAGAAATTCATTACGGCCTGATTGCATCTGCAAACCAGTTGATGAAAGATGCTATAGTTCGAGATCGACTTGCAGCCGAAATGAACGTTTTGTGCTTCGAAATGGAAGCGGCAGGGTTGATGAACCACTTCCCATGCTTAGTTATCCGGGGCATATGTGACTACTCAGACTCACATAAAAACAAGGAGTGGCAAGGCTATGCAGCGATGGCGGCGGCAGCATATGCAAAAGACCTTCTTTATCAGATCTCTCCTAGTAAAATCGAAAATGAGAAAAAGATTAAAGAGACTTTTTCGGATAGTTAGTTTTCTTATAGTTTCTGCGAGTTTTGCGACTGCTAATTTTATATAAGTCCTTTGCACTATGTCTAAAACTGAAGCACATGTTAAAACGATAAAATCTAAGTTAAACATTGATGAAGACATAAACGTCCTTAATTGGCTTATACCACTTGATTACGGTCCCCAGCAAAGTGATTTCATCAACCGCCGACAGTTAGGAACTGGCCAATGGCTTTTAGAATCGGAACAGTTCCAGATGTGGCTAAACACCGACCAACAGACGTTATTCTGTCCAGGAATTCCCGGGGCAGGAAAAACAATTCTTACATCGGTTGTAGTAAAAGAGCTTACTACACGGTTTTCCAACGATTCAACTATTGGTATTGCGTATATTTACTGCAACTTCCGGCGTCAAGATGAGCAGAAGATCGAGAACTTGCTCGCGAGCTTGCTAAAACAATTAGCCGAGAGCCAGCCATTTTTGCCAGACACTTTAAGAGAGCTTTATGATCGACACAAAACTAAACGGACACGGCCATCTCTCGACGAGATTTCTAGATCTCTCCAAGTAGTGACTACACTGTATTCGAGAGTTTTTATTATTGTTGATGCACTTGATGAATGCCAAATTTCCGATGGTTGTCGACAAAGATTCTTATTAAACCTTTTTAACCTCCAGGCAAATCTCTTTGCTACTTCACGGCACATATTAAGCATCGAAAAGGAGTTTGAGGAGCATTCAAAGCTAGAGATCCGTGCTAGCGAAGAAGATGTGCGAAAATACCTAAATGGCCATTTGTTCCGGCTTCCAGGATTTGTGGCTCGGAGTCCTCAATTGCAAGAAGAAATCAAGACGGATATTGTCAAGGCTGTAGATGGGATGTATGTGGCTTATATCGAGCACTAATTGAATCACGCTAACTCTACTAGGTTTTTACTTGCACAGCTCTATCTCGAATCCATAGTCGGGAAAAGATCGCCAAAAGCAGTCCAAATCGCTTTAAAGGGTTTAGTAACAGGACCTGCAGCATATGGCCACGCATATAAAGATGCTATGGAACGGATCAATGGCCAGATCGAAGACCAAAGAAAGCTTGCTAAACAAGTTCTGTCATGGATCACCTGCGCAAAAAGACCACTCGCTACAACGGAGCTTCAGCACGCGCTTGGAGTTGAAGTTGGCGAACCTAAACTCGACGAACTGAACTTTTCAGATATTGAAGACATAGTCTCTGTATGTGCTGGATTAGTCACAATCGATGAGGAAAGCGAGATTATTCGACTGGTCCATTACACTACCCAGGAATACTTCGAACGAACACAGAGCCAATGGTTCCCTGATGCACAGGCTAATATTACGACAATCTGCGTTTCGTACCTCTCATTCGACGAGTTCGAGAGTGGAATTTGCCAAAACGACGAGGAGTTTAAACAACGGCTTCAATCAAATACGTTATACGACTACGCAGCAAATAATTGGGGACATCACGCTCGAGACGCTCCGACTTCGCGTCAAGGTGTTACGGAATTTCTTCAGAAACAAGCCCACGTAGAAGCATCAAGTCAAGCACTAATGGCGGTTAAGAGATGGCCGTGGCAGACGAAGTACAGTCAAGAAATTCCGAAGCAAATGACTGGGCTACACTTAGCAGCCTACTTTGGAGTCCACGAAGCAGCAAATATCCTTATTAGGCAAGTGCAGAGTCTCGATATGAAGGATAGTTATAGCAGGACGCCGCTGTCGTGTGCTGCTATGAGCGGGCACGAAGCCATGGTGAAGCTGCTGCTGGACAAGGGTGCTGAGCTCGAGACCAAAGATACAAAGTATGGTCAGACACCGCTGTCGTTGGCTGCGATGAGCGGGCACGAGGCCGTGGTGAAGCTGCTACTGGACAAGGGTGCTGAGCTCGAGACCAAGGATACGAATGGTCAGACACCGCTTTCGTGGGCTGCTGAGAGCGGGCGCGAAGCCATGGTGAAGCTGCTGCTGGACAAGGGTGCTGAGCTCGAGACCAAGGATACGCAGTACGGTCAGACACCACTGTTGTGGGCTGCTAAGAGCGGGCACGAAGCCGTTGTGAAGCTGCTGCTGGACAAGGGTGCTGAGTTCGAGACCAAGGATACAAAGTATGGTCAGACACCGCTGTCATGGGTTGCTGAGAGCGGGCACGAAGCCGTGGTGAAAGTGCTGCTGGACAAGGGTGCTAAGCTCGAGACCAAGGATACGTATGGTCAGACGCCGCTATTGTCGGCTGCTAAAAAGGGGCACGAAGCCGTGGTGAAGCTACTACTAGACAAGGGTGCTGAGCTCGAGACCACAGCTACGAATGATTGGACACCGCTGTCGTGGGCTGCTGCGAGCGGGCACGAAGCCGTGGTGAAGCTGCTACTGGACAAGGGTGCTGAGCTCGAGACCAAGGATACGCAGTACGGTCAGACACCGCTGTCGTGGGCTGCTGAAAATGGGCATGAAGCCGTGGTGAAGCTGCTACTGGACAATGGCGCTGAGCTCGAGACCAAGGATACGTATGGTCAGACACCACTGTTGTGGGCTGCTAAGAGCGGGCACGAAGCCGTTGTGAAGCTGCTGCTGGACAAGGGTGCTGAGCTCGAGACCAAGGATACGCAGTACGGTCAGACACCGCTGTTGTGGGCTGCTGAAAATGGGCACGAAGCCGTGGTGAAGCTGCTACTGGACAAGGGTGCTGAGTTCGAGACTAAGGATACGGAGTATGGTCAGACACCGCTGTCGTGGGCTGCTGAGAGCGGGCACGAAGCCGTTGTGAAGCTGCTGCTGGACAAGGGTGCTGAGTTCGAGACCAAGGATACGAAGTATGGCCAGACACCGCTGTCGTGGGCTGCTGAGAGCGGGCACGAAGCCGTGGTGAAGCTGCTACTGGACAATGGCGCTGAGCCCGA
Organism: Chalara sp. BL73; assembly: GCA_918026815.1. Classification (NCBI taxonomy): domain Eukaryota; kingdom Fungi; phylum Ascomycota; class Leotiomycetes; order Helotiales; genus Chalara; species Chalara sp. BL73. Next base: position 210,313 of record CAKJVC010000065.1, on the reverse strand, counting down.
GACCAAAGCTACGAATGGTCAGACACCGCTGTCGTGGGCTGCCGAAAAGGGGCACGAAGCCGTGGTGAGCCTGCTGCTTGATAATGGCGCGGATATCAGTACAGAGAACAGAAGTGGCTGGAAGTCCTTACAACTAGCAGCATTCAATAGTCATTACGTTGTAGAACAGCTCTTGGTAATACGCGGGGCACCTGAGCCAGAAGACTTTTATGGGCTTCAGCAGCTGTTTTTAGTAGAGTAGTTTGTATATTATATATATTTTTATAACTTTGGTAAAGAGGGGCCTGGGGGAGCTAAACTTTATACATTGTATTTGAGATGCCAAAATACTATGGTGCTGCTACCAGATGACTTTTAAGCATACTAAATCACTCCATCTAGAAAATTCCAGAAACTTCACTATTACTCTTCAGGCCATGTGATTATATCGCTCTTTATATGCTTATCTCAGTGCGCTCTGATGTGCAATGCAAGGAAATAGTCGATTTAATGTTATCTGGGCAGTCTAAGCACCAATAATCTGTGACAGATAATATAATGCGGACATCTCCGCCATTTTGGTTGGTGTCACGGTCCTCAATATCGCACCATACGCCCATTGGTTCGCTTACAAGCTCGCCTATGGTGGTCACGTGGTCATGGTCTTTATCAGGATGCCACAGCAACAGCTACACCTTTCCTCCTTAGTTTAGTATTCTCGTATTGAAGCACCTATCATACGCCCCAACAGGCTCATAGGATCGTGATCGTGACAGTTGGGCCAAAAAGCATCATATTTACTATCCCATCCTTCAATGTCTACAAGGGCAAAAACTTACTACATTTTGAATGTCAATGTTGGTATGAGTGAATAGCACATATCGCGACGCACGGACCACATGGATGTATTATAGCACTCGTACGTAGATTAGCACTTAGAACAATTCAAGAACAAGTCAACCACCTGCAACGAGCATATATAGCACTGCGCTGAGATCGCGGTGCTATGGGTAACCGACTTAAGCAATTGCAAGTCATCAATACGAAGTATCACAGAGAGTGATACAAACAGTCAAATTTGATCAGGAACTGGACAATCAAATACGGAGCGCGCAGAGGTGACAAACAGAGGGCAGCAGGAGGGATTGCAATCCAGCAGACGAGGACACGTATGTTATAAAAGCACCTGATGAGCAATGCAAATGTACTTGTTTGTATCACTCTACGAGTGATACTTCTTGGTTTCTGATAACCTGCAATTGCTCAAGTCGGTCACCCACGGGGCACGTAGCGCCGCGATCTCAGCGCAGTGCTATTATGCTCTTTGTAGGTGGTTGACTTGTTCTTGATTCATTCTCAGTTCTGATCTATGTACAAAGCTATACATCCATGTGGTCCGTGCGTCGCGTGGTGTGCTATTCACTCTTACCAACAATAAGAAGTCTATCCTAAAAATGCACCCGAACTCCCTCTCGCTCAATATCATTATAACCATCCTTAAAATGTTGTCACTAAAGGCTCATAATGTCACGATTCCAATACAGGCGCCAGTGATAGCTGTTTGTAAGGTATCAAATACGAAGATTCTAAACTAAAGAGAAAAGGTGTAACCACTGCTGGAAGATAGAGGGACTCAAAAGTGTGAACGACTATCAATTGTTAGAACGAAGAGAACAAACTACAGACAGAAGAAGGGAAGGCGAGCAGTGCTTTATATACAGGAGACTGGCCAGGGCCTAGTATAAGCGGGCCCTGTAGTGTCGGTCGCCAAGCTCTAAGCGAGATAGGGCCAGGGCCGTGATATTAGAGCTCGGCCCCTGACACTACAAGGCCTCGCTTACACTGGCCCCCTCTATATAAATCGCTGCTTTCCTTCCCTTCTTCTGTCTGTAGCTTGTTCTCTTCGTTCTAACAATTGATAGTCGTTCACACCTTTGAGTCCTTCCGCTAAGAAGTCCCCGTGTGTCACGGCCCTGGCCTCTTTTCGCTTGGAGCTTGGCACCGGACACCACAGAGCTCGCTTATCCTGGCCTCTGGCCAGTTCCTGTATACAGAGCGCTGTTTTCCTTCCCTTCTTCTGTCCGTAGCTTGTTCTCTTAGTTATGACAATTGATAGTTGTTCACATCTCTGAGTCCTTTTACCTAGATCTACGGATCGAGATCCCTGTTCAGCTTGAGTTGTTACACTAATCTTTGTACTAATCATTAATCCTTAATTTATAGGTTAAAGTTTTCTTATAAACCTCGCACATACTACCAAGGCTCTAGAATTAAACCGAAATACCCTTGATGAAGTACTCCCTGCCTTAGATTTTATACTTCAACAATATGAGGATGGCAAAGCTCAATATAAGGATGACCTAGTAATGAGTTTGTATTAACTCTGGCTGGGCAAAACTAGATAAATACTACGCTTTTACTAGTGAAACACCGGCATATGTAGGCGCACTTGTCCTTCATCCGGCCTATAAGTGGTAGTATATTGAGGAGCACTGGATTGGTGAGTGGTGGGGCTCAGCTAAGGCCTCTCTAGAGGCCCTATGGAGAGAGAAGTATATGCCTACGGGCCTAGAGAGACTCCTAGGACAAGCTACTGCTACTACTACTGGCCCTGTTCTTGCTCCCACACACACAACGCCAAATAAGTTTACTCAGTGGAAGAAACTCCTTAAAAGCAAAGGTGCCTATGTAACAGCCAGAGCCGGTTAGAGACGGATAGGAGCTCAAGGGCCGCAAGCGGCATGCTCCACCTCTGAACAGCCACAGGCGTACAGCTACAGCAGCCACCAGCATGCAGCTACAGCAGCCACAGGCATACAGCTACAGCAGCCACAGGCATACAGCTACAGCAGCCACAGGCATACAACTACAGCAGCCATAAGGCATACAGCTACAGCACAGTTGAAAGGATATAAGGAACAGCTAGAGCTTTCAGGAAGAAAGCAAGCTTGAGTTTATCTGTTAGACGGACAAGCATACTTTTGATATCAATACATCACTATTTCTACTGCAGTCACGTGTTCTTACCTGTTATATTGTAATCCCTCCTGTTGCCCTCTATTTGTTACAGCCTACTACTCCATACCAGGACGAATATACTCGATATTGCGGTTCACTGCTAAACTATGACTTTGAGGATGTAAGGGATTGGTAGCTGGCACTTGAACAGCAGGCCATATACCCTAATTTGAGTAAGATGGCTCTAAACTTGCTCTCTATTCCTGCAATGAGTGCAGAGCCAGAACGTCTCTTCTCATCTTGCAAAATTACAGTTACAGATCGCCGCAATAAGCTTTTAGTAAAGATGATTGCAGCATTAGAGTGTCTAAGGTCCTGGTATAAAGAAAAGCCTTTGAATTAGAGGAAGAGTAAAAGGTCAAGTTGGGTCACGTGTAATTATGCCGTATTATGCCGTATTACGCTGTACGTATGAGATAGGAGGTATATTGCTGCAGTGCTATTTAGTACGTACTCTTGGGGGGAGGGGGGGCGGGGGTGGCTCCTGTACTGCCGTACGTAATAAGGTGTGAGATTACTGCAGTAATTACGGCGTACACACTACTGACTACACTGACGACGGCGAGCACAGCGGCGTGCACGGTGATAAGAGGCAACACTACCCAAGACACATAACAAGGCACAATGAAAGGGACAATGGAGAGTGCACAATAACGGCGCGCATAAGGATGGCGAGTACAATAGCGGGTATGACGATAGCATAATTATTGTAGAGCAAGCATGGTAGAAGGACGCCAAAGGCTGGTACGACCTATCGTGTCAAAAACCGGCGAAGACTAACATTAACTCTACTTTACAGCAATAGGTCGCGAAGCTAGCCCGAGCCTGCCTCGGACTCATCGATTCTCTATTAAATTTTCGAACGGCAATCTTATCCTCTGCTACCACATTCGCGCCACTGGGGCTCTTAGTGATACTGGAGTTCCCAGTGGTTCTGGCGCAATCACATCCTCCGCATCCTGTGCTCCGCTTACCTGCGTTACTGGGGCACCTGCTGGCTTGGGGGCTCTACTTATCCGAGCCATCTTGTTCTTTGGCTCTGGCGCCTCGAGCGCAGAACTCTTGCGCTTCCGACCACGTCTCGCTGTGTCTGCGGTGCCTTCCTCTGCCTCGAGCGGACCACTTTTGCGCTTCCGACTACATTTTCCCTTGCCTTTACCTTCTTGGGTAGACTCTTTTTCAACACGCTTCGCTCGTGCTTCCTCAAGGTCTTCATCGCTCATGACCTTCTCCTCCCCTAGCACTAATGACTTCGTCGGTCGTCGAACTTTTGGTTCGTTGTTGATTGTGGTCAGGAATTGAATTTGATCTTCCCGGAGGACACTCTTGGTAAAGCATGGCTGGGGTAGAGCATGGCTGGGCAGCTTTGATAAATTTCTGCAAGTGCCTCTGTAGGTTCTGTTTGCTCGTCCTATCAAGCGTATGGGCATCCTGTTGGATGAATAGGTTTTGCAGCGACATAAGAGCCTCTACTTACAATGGCGTTTGAGGTGTTTGTAGTACTACGTCTTGCCGACAAGACCCTACCTTCATCTTATCGACTCTCGGAATAGCTGCATAGTGCCAGCTAGGGTTAGGGAATGTGGTCCAACTGCTTTGATGGGTAGTGGTTGGCTAGATAATCATTGGGTTTAGATACCTACCATCAGCACTATCACCTCAAACCAGTGCGTGATCTTCTATAAGTATTTTTCTCATGACGGTCCCAGTCCAACGCCTTAGCTCTTCTCGCTTTGAGCACCGGATGGCGGTTTAGCCTTTGCCCAGTTCCGACTGGGGGCTAGTGACAAGCAGCGGTTAGGCAACAGCGCCCCACCAGGCACGTGCCTATGTGGTTCGAGAAACCGCTAAATAACCGGCACCCCCGCGCGTATACAGGCTCCTCCTCACCACAAGATGCGCTTCAGTGATGGAAGACGATGCATAGCTCGATCGCGCATCAGACTCGCTTGAAATAGTCCGGTCAGCTTCCATGCGATCGGCTGGTCTGGCGCGCTCGAAGCGATGATGCACCCCGCCGTGCGCCCAGCTAAGCCGTACGAAGCACACCGTCGATCCAACCTATGCTCCTAACTCAACAAATACATGCATATCGATCCTGCGACGACTATCCACCGGCATTTTTCGTTCGCACATCCTCTTAGCCCCTGTCTGAATAATGCGCCTCCTAAAATACCATAATAATGGCAAGTTCAGCCTGACGGAGTTCTTCGATAATATTCCCTTATATGCTATACTCTCACACACATGGGGACTGGGGGAAGTCACCTTCAAGGACATGATAGAAGGGAATGGAAGGAACAAGACGGGCTTTAACAAGATCAGATTCTGCGGAGAACAGGCCAGACGCGATCACTTGCACTACTTTTGGGTAGACACCTGCTGTATTGACAAATCCAATGCTGTTGAGCTTCAGGAGGCTATCAACTCGATGTTTCGCTGGTATCAGAATGCAGCCAAATGCTATGTCTATCTCTCGGATGTGTCGACAAAGAAGCGGAAAGCCAGTGATTCGCTCACCGAATGTACTTGGGAAACAGCATTTCGGTCAAGTAAATGGTTTACTCGAGGCTGGACCCTCCAGGAGCTGCTAGCCCCGAGCCCAGGCTCGGTTGAATTTTTCTCTCAAGAAAAAGACCGTCTAGGGGACAAAAGGAGCTTAGAGCGACAAATCCACGAAATAACTGGGATTACGGTTTCTGCGCTCCGAGGAGCACCTCTATCACAATTCGACATCGAAGACCGGTTATCATGGGCAGAAGATCGCCAGACTACACGTGAAGAAGACAAGGCGTACTCGCTATTTGGAATATTCGATATCCAGATCCCTCTTCTTTATGGCGAGGGGAAAAAGAAAGCGTTAAAGCGGCTCCGAGAGGAGATCAATAAACCTTTGAAAGACAAAGCGTTTAAATGGTTCTGCGGAGAAGGAGACATATCTTTAAAAGGTGAGTCTAAAAATTTGATGTTACACCTTATATAGCAATCAAAAGGAGCGCTAATCCCTCAACCCAGAGCTGGACCGTCTTCCATCCGCTGCTGGGGCGGCGTTCAATTCATTCGACCGCCAACAGGATCCCACTTGCCTTCCGGACACTCGAGTTGACTTGCTACAAGAGTTATGCGACTGGGCTGATGGAGAAGATAGGCGGTGTATATTCTGGCTCAGTGGCTTAGCCGGCACGGGGAAATCGACAATTGCACGGACTATTGCCCAGAGATACTGTAAGAAAGACCGCCTTGGGGCTAGCTTCTTTTTCTCAAGAGGTGGCGGAGATGTGGGCCATGCCGGCAAGTTCTTTACAAGCATTGCTGTACAGCTCGCAAACAATATACCTTCTCTCCGACACTACATTTGTGATGCCATTTCCAACCGCAAAGATATTGCAAGCCAATCCTTCCGTGATCAGTGGAGCCAGCTTATCTTTTTCCCGTTGTCAAAACTTAGCAGCGGCTCGTCTCCGTCTTCTTACGTGTTAGTAGTCGATGCCCTGGATGAGTGCGACAAAAATGAGCATATTCGGATGATTTTGCAACTTTTAGCTGAAGCTCGAACTTTAAAAGCTACCCGACTTCGGGTCTTGTTAACAAGCAGACCTGAAATCCCGATACGCCACGGCTTTTACCAGATCTCCGACGCCGAACACCAGGACTTTGTGCTCCATAACGTACCGCCTACGACTATTAACTATGATATTTCTTTATTCCTGGAATACAATCTAGGGATAATCAGGCATGAGTGGAGTCTTGGGGCAGACTGGCCAGGCGAAGTGGCTCTGCGACACCTAGTGCTATACGCTTGTGGCCTTTTTATTTGGGCGGCAACGACATGTCGTTTTATCCGTGAAGGGAAGCAATTCGCACGCAAAAGACTGGATACAATTCTCAAGGGCAGTAGTGGTGCTATTACTGCTCCAGAGAAACACCTTAACGAGATCTACTTTACTGTCCTCGAGCACTCGATCTCCTCGGAATTTTCGGACGAGGAAAAAAAGGAGGTATACGGTATGTTAAAGCATAGGCTTGGAAGTATAGTGGTATTACTTTCGCCTCTTTCTTCCTTTTCATTGAGCAGGCTATTGCACCTTCCAAAAGAAGAGATCAACCGGACACTTGAAGACTTTCATGCGATTCTTTATATTCCAAAGGACCCGACTCACCCGCTCCGCCTACACCATCCTTCATTTCGCGATTTCCTGCTTAACAAAGATCGATGTAAGGATTTCTGGGTGGATGAGAAAAAAGCACACCAGATATTAGCTGCTAGCTGCATACAGTTAATATCCCAGACACTCAAGAAAGACATTTGCGAAATGCATGCTCCTGGGAGTCAAACCAGCCAAGTCGAGAGTAGTTGGATTGAGAAATGCCTCCCGCCTGAAGTTCAATATGCATGCCTTTACTGGGTCCAGCATTTGAAAAAGAGTGGCTCTCAGGTTCACGATAGCGAGGAAGTCCACCGGTTTCTGCAGGCTCATTTACTGCACTGGCTTGAGGCTCTTGGGTGGATGGGGAAAACTACAGAAGGGATTGAAGCAATATTGTCTTTAGAGAGTTATGTTTTGGTATGCTATCTATCGTATAATAGAAGTCTGATTAACTCGCTTTTAGGTTAAAAGCAGCCCCAATTTGCATGCATTTATCCATGATGCAAAGCGATTTGCTTTATATAACCGATCAGTAATCGAACAGGTACCTCTTCAATTGTATTGCTCTGCTCTTGTTTTTGCGCCAGAAAATAGCATTGTTCGAAAGAAGTTCAAGGGTTGTATCCCAGATTGGATTCAGTTGAAATCAAAAGTGCAAGCACACTGGAACGCCGCGCTGCAGACGCTCGAGGGCCATACTGACCCGGTTAATTCAGTAGCTTTCTCGCCCGACGGCAAGCAGGTCGTGTCTGGATCTGGCGATCAGACGGTACGGCTCTGGGACGCGGCCACGGGAGCACTGCTGCAAACGCTCGCGTGCCATACTGACCAGGTCAGTTTAGTGGCTTTCTCACCCGACGGCAAGCAGGTCGTGTCTGGATCTTACGATCAGACGGTACGGCTCTGGGACGCGGCCACGGGAGCACTTCTGCAGACGCTCGAGGGCCATACTGACCCGGTCAGTTCAGCGACTTTCTCACCCGATGGCAAGCAAGTCGTGTCTGGATCTGGGGATGAAACGGTACAGCTTTGGGATGCGGCCACAGGAGCACTGTTGCAAACGCTCGAGGGCCATACTGACCCGGTCAATTCAGTAGCCTTCTCACCCGACGGCAAGCAGGTCGTGTCTGGATCTTACGATCAAACGGTACGGCTCTGGGACGCGGCCACTGGAGCACTGCTGCAGACGCTCGAGGGCCATACTGGCTTCGTCTATTCAGTAGTTTTTTCACCCGACGGCAAGCAGGTCGTGTCCGGATCTTACGATCAGACAGTACGGCTCTGGGACGCGGCCACGGGAGCACTGCTGCAAACGCTCGAGTGCCATACTAGCTCAGTCTTTTCAGTGGCTTTCTCACCCGATGGCAAGCAAGTCGTGTCTGGATCTGGGGATAAGACGGTACGGCTCTGGTATGCGGCCACGGGAGCGCTGCTGCAGACGCTCGAGGGCCATACTAACTCCGCCGATTCAGTAGCCTTTTCACCCGACGGCAAGCAAGTCGTGTCTGGATCCCGGGATAAAACGGTACTGCTCTGGGATGCGGCCACAGGAGCACTGCTGCAAACGCTCGAGGGCAATACTAACTCAGTCTTTTCAGTGGCTTTCTCACCCGATGGCAAGCAGGTCGTGTCTAGATCTCACGATCAGACGGTACGGCTCTGGGATGCGGCCACGGGAGCACCGCTGCAGACGCTCGAGGGCCATACTGACCTGGCTAATTCAGTAGCTTTCTCACCCAACGGCAAGCAGGTCCTAGTCCTACAAGTATCTAATCATTGGGTAGCGGAAAACGATACGAATATTCTTTGGCTGCCTCCCGATTATCGGGAAACTTGTTCAGTTACTTGGAACAGGAGTCTTGCTATTGGGCATTCGTCCGGGAGAATTTCATTCTTTTACTTTAAAAAAGGAGCAAAGCTTATCATTTAAAGTTAAAAAAAACAACTTTATAGCTTGGGGGGTCCTAGGGTACCATCTACTTATATACTACTTTAGAATCGCCACCTTTCTAGCATTTTCTAGAAAGTGTGGTATTAAATTGATTTGCCACGAATCCATTGATCCTCTGTATGGACAATATAAGTATCTAGTCCAGAGTGACTGATAGAGCTCCGTCGCTGCCTCATGTTACGGTCTTTGAGATCACGTGCACAGCGCATCTGGCATTCACTGGCGCCTGTATTGGGATCGTGACAACTTGTGAGGAAGAGACTCGAGATGTCTAAACTGTAGATTCGCCTCGTGACGGGGTGCGTTTCTTGACTCAGGGATAGACGTTAGCAGAGATACTTTTTCTAGCAACTGTATACCTGTAAGAGATTTTCCTGTTCTTTGGCTTATTACGTAAGCTAATTTCTGACAACAAAATGGGGGTTGTGCGGACCACGTGATTTGGTGGGTTATACGCGGATTTGTAAATCTCTGCTTCCTACACATGCCGTAGATCAACAAAACCTCTATTTTCACGCTACCCGTTCCGCGACTTTTCCGAGCTTCTCGGCACTCCCGAAAGAGCCAGTAAGCTTACCCAGTGGTGGAAAGAAACCTCCTTTTTTGAGGAACTCTCCCCAGCGAGAGGGGCATCCGCAGACCCGATAATGCTGCTTCCATCCTTCTCGACCCGAAGCTCCTATGCTTAAGAGCGAACGGAAAACGAAATTTATGACCAGGCCATGAGCCTGTTGTCATGGTTACCTAAAAATCTGCTTTAATAATCGAATAATCTGCTTGGGGATCTGGTTCTCTTTCAGGGACAAATACGGGGCACTTGGGGTCTGAGATCATTCGCACTTGAAACTCATCGGCACCAATGTGATACCGATGGCCCATTTTTTACCTACCATGGATGGAAAGGACAGGAGAATTCTGAGGGGTTGGGGACGCCGCTTTGGAAGAGGATGGCAAGTGAAAATGTGAAACTACAGCATTTCATAAATGTAGTTGCGGCCTTCACTGTTGTTATCCGGAAATCTGGTGCTGTTTCCGGTGACTGCACAAATATGCATTCTCTTATTGCAAGAGACTTCCCTGTATATGATGTGGTAGCAACCGCTTGCATCTTTCTTGTCCTGGACATCATAGAACGATAGGCACCCTCGTAGCAACATAGCGGCTATGGACTTCAAAATTCTAAAGCATGTATAGTAGAGAGGTATGTGAACACACCATTTAAAACGATCTAATTTTGGACTTAAGCTACATATTGAACAATCTTCAACTAAATAGATCATAGTGCATAAGAAAGTCGAACAGGCCCTTCAACGATTAAGAGTCGATGGGCTTGAGTTAAGAGGCCGCTGTCATGACGGCGAGCGGCATGGACCGTTCAACACTGTTCCAGCCGATCAGGTAGTGCAGTATCTCGCATTAATTTGGTGGAAACGCTTCATAGGCGAAGGTCGGCCCCGGCGCAGTGAGCGAGCGAATGAGCGAATATCTTCAGTCATGAGCTTCGGTTCTTCGGCTTCCCCGAAATGTCCTCCACTGGGAAATACGGACCACTGGCGCAGATCACTATGGGCGGCGACAAGCGAGCGGGGCTTATACATCAGGTCCTTGGGCAGTATGGCAACAGCTGTTGGCACGTTGATTTCGGGCTTGATGTCGTTAGCCAGAGCCATAGGCTGGGGAAATCCCGATGCTCGGCAAAACAGCTCTGAGCCGATAAAGCTGTTTGTGAACCAGTAGAGCGAAAGATGCGTAAGCAGCGTATCCTTGTTGAATTTGGTCTCCACGTCTCCGTGACAATCGCTCCAGGCGCGGCGGCGAAGGAGTATCCATGCGGCCTGACCAACGGGGCTGTCGTGCATCGCCCATGCGAGGGTCTGCGGGTCAAAGGTATTGATTAAAACGTGGAGGAAGGCCCCCGGGCCTCTTTCCTGCCCTTCGACCAAGGCGCGTTCTTCCGGCGTGTAGCCTGCTGGGTCGGCGGCGTCATGAGGCACTCCCGGCAGGATAGGGAAGCTCAGATGAACGCCCATGACCGATTCCGCATGCGCATGCCCAAGTCGCGCACTCACAAACGCGCCTGCGTCACCCCCATGGGTGATGAACTTCTCATAGCCCAATTCCCTCATCAGCTTAGCCCACACGCTGGCTGTTTCGACATAGCCTACACCGTTCCGGGGCAGTGGCCCCGAGAAAGCGAAGCCCGGCAGCGAAGGGACAACAACATCAAATGCGTTTTCAGGATTGCCGCCATGTGCAGCAGGGTCGGCTAGCGCCATGATGATGTCCTTAAAGTCCCAAAACGTCCAGGGCCATCCGTGGTTTAGAATAATGGGGACGGGGTTAGGCCCCTTGCCGCGCACGTGGATGAAGTGAATCGGTACGCCGTCGATCTCTGCGCGGAACTGTGGGAAGTCGTTCATCCGTGCCTCCTGTGCGCGCCAGTCGAAACCGTCCCGCCAATAGGTCATCAGTTCGCGCAGATAGGTGCCATTGACTCCGTAGGACCAGTTCTCGTTATCAAGTTCGGGCGCCCAGCGAGTGTTGGCCAAGCGCGTGCGAAGCGCATCTATCTCACTTTGAGGCACATCGATTGTGAATGGTTCAATCTTCATTGTCACCTAGTGTTCGAATGCAGTCAAAATGCTTCGGCTGCTGTTGTGCGGCTGTGAAATGAGGGCGACTTGTGGAGCGACCGTGGTAGGCACTATGTATAGTACTACGATGACATAGGTGTCTTGAAGAATAGGCAGCGATGGAAGACTTGTGATGGATAAAGAATCGCTTACAAAATATAGTGAGTGAACTTGCTCTTGTGATGCCGTGGCCGAATTTACGGCCTATGCTCATATAACAGTAGAACAGGACGGTGCAGTGGGGCACCAAGAGCGAGGGAAGCGAGTCCGGGAGCTAATACGTCAATTTCGAGGACGCGAGCGAGGTTGAGGGCGGCTGGAGAAGTTATACTCGTGAGTGGGAGAAAAAAACTCCTACTATGAAGTTTGTTTCTAGTAGTTTCTAGTATGTTCGCTTCCGTAAAACCTTGAAATTCAGGTGTCATGTTCTTCAATAATCTAAACCCTTGTTGCGGCGTCCATGGATCCGATCCAGACAGGGCTTGGGGTTATTTACCGAAGTCGCCAAGTATTGTTATCCCTTTGTTTTTGTTTGTATCACTTTCTGTGACACGTCGTATGATGACTTGCAATTGCTTGAGTCGGTTACCCACGGGGCATGCAGCACCGCGATCTCAGAGCAGTGCTATTATGCTCGTTGCAGGTGGTTGACTTGTTCTTGATTCATTTAAAGTGCTAATCTAGGTACGAGAGCTATAATACATCTATGTGGTCCGTGCGTCGCGGGGTGTGCTATTCACTCATACCAACATGTACCTTTTTGGTGCAGTGGTAAAGCTTATCAACTCTAGCATCTGACAATAAGCAACCGCGCCAGTAAAGCCCTTGCAGAAGCTTTTCATGTTTCCGGGGCATGCTGACCATTTTTTGCCAATACCACCGAATCGGATAACTATAGCCATATTCTGGCCTCCTTGATATACAACCCACTTTTCGTTTGTGCAACCGCGTACCTAGATGCTGACGTACAGGTTCTTTACAAGATCCTCAGTGATAGAAAAACGATGCATGGCTCGATCGCGAATTAGACTCGCTCGAAATAGTTTAGATGGCTGGCCACGATTGGTTGGTCTGGCGCGCTCGTAGCGATGATGCACAACGGATACCACGAGAGGCTGTCGTCCAGCGGAGCTGTCGGTCACCAACCTCGATCCAACCTTTACTCCGAACTCAACAAATACACGTATATCGACTCTACGACAAGCATTCACCGACATTCCTCGGCTCAGATACTCTCGCGGATCCTGTCTGAATAATGCGCCTACTAGAATTCAAAAACGATGGCGAGTTTAGCCTGACCCAGAACCTCGTTAGCGGCAAGATTCCCGAATATGCTCTCCTTTCGCACACATGGGGGTATACCGAAGAGGTCACATATAGAGACGTGACGGATGGTACGGGCAAGAACAAGGCCATAGGTATATCGGCGAGGCTTTCAGCTTTGCTTCTTTCTGTAAGTCTTTTGAACCACATTTCTAGAGTCAAAAGATAAATACCATCCAGCAATCGAAGGGGAGGAGGCACCTGGCGATATTTGTTCCAAGCTGAATTTAAAGATTCAACAATATTCGAAGTGTTGTGACCAAATTGAGGGTATTGCGAGTAGGCTTTAGTCCAAAGCTTTTTGTCGATATTAGAAAGGTAATTGAACGCGTCGATACTCAATTCTTTCATTTTCATCATTTCAGCTTGATACAACTAAGGTGTTTTTGCTTCACATACTCTCCAAAACAACGGCCTTACTTTATTACCAAATCTTTGTTGTAAGTTATCTGCAATATGCTGACAGCAATGAAGATGAATAGCCTCAGAAATAGCTCTATAACAGCATTTGCCATTCCTTTCTCGCGATCAGAGATAAAAGTATGCTGGCCCTATGTCACGGCCCTGGCCTTCTCTGGCTTGGAGCTTGGCACCGGATGCCCCAGAGCTCGGACGGAGCTCAGCGCCGGACACCGCAAAGCTCGCCTATCCTGGCCTCCGGCCAGTTCCTGTATATAGAGCACTGCTTTCCTTCCCTTCTTTTGTCCGTAGCTTGTTCTCTTAGTTATGACAATTGATAGTTGTTCACACCCTCTGAGTCTTTCCACCTGGATCTACGGATTGAGATCCCTGTTCAGCTTGAGTTGTTACACTTATGTGTATCAAACTAGTGGCTCTTAAGCCTTTGTCATGTGTTGGCTTGAAATTTTATTGATTTAGCACACCGTATTATCAACAGATGATTCTAACCTGTCTCTCTAAATTTCCAATGCTTTCGGCCAATTTCGAAAGCTTCTCTGGTCGTTACTAAAACTGGGCTGTCCTTAGGGTGTTTCTGGTAAAAACTTATTCTACTGTATTACTAGGGCTGAGAATAAGTACGACGCCACACTGTTGTAGTAAACACAAGGAAACCCCTTAAATATCGCTGACAAAGTTTTTTTTTTTTCACCAGCTGGGTGGCAAGGCTGCTCAGGAGCAGAGGTTTAAGTTCTACACATATATGATTGCGCTTCTTCTTCACTTAAAAGGACAGAAGATAGTGGGAAATGAGACTGTATTCGGCTCCTGACCATCGAGCTCCCACCGAGCCATCAACTACACGCAACCTCTCTAAGGAATTTTGGCCCCCATTGCATCGGTACCAGGCTTGTCAGAAGCAGCATCAAGCAGCGAGCAACATTGTCAGGCCCTATAACGTTATTTACCATCGAGAATAAGTGTGGCTGCTTATCAAGCTTCCAATCTAATCAGAGTCCTGGAGCTCTCTCTCTGGTCCTGCGATACAAGTTACAACTGTATTCGTTAACAAGAGTCGGGAAGCTAAGACTTAATCTTCGTTTCTTACAATATCGTCGACTAAGAATTTCCGGGTTTTTACCGGATGAGAATAAAAGGTTGGAGAGCAATGATAATACAAGCAGGGACGACTTCAGACAAAAAACTCTAAAATGGATTGCGACTAACTGCTCATTTAAGATTAGCTGATACAATCCCACCTACTTGGCGACTTCTGTAGACTTTGAGTGAGCATTCTGAGATCATGGAAGACACTACTATTGAGCTTGGCAAGCCTCGCGACTAAGTTGTCAGCGCTTACGACACTAAGGAACTGAGGGTAAGGAAACGGGATGGCTGACCTGCTTGCTTAGGGCTGAGGAACATAAGCATAATATATTGGTTGTTCTTGTGCGCATTGCGAGGATAAGCGAGAACGCCGAGAAGTTACTCACGAGGATCACTTAGTCGATATTTAAAAGCCCAGCTGTTTATAATAGTACAAGATCGGTGATGGCTGTCAAAATTGTGTCTGGTAAGGAAAATAGGCTGAAGAGGTAAGCACTAAAGCTGGAATAACAATGGCTAATCGCTATGCAGCGGGAATATTGAGCTGTGCAGGGGTAACTGGAGGGCGAGGGGAATAGGAACCCAAGTTCTGCAGTCATGAAACTCATTTACCCAAAATGGTATCCTCTCCACGCCTTATTCTAAGGCAGGGTTAGGGCTGGCTGATGTCATCTTTGGCATATGCAAGGGCATTAAGCGTCCCCACAGTAGGGTAATTTATTGGCGTGGGGCTTCGTGCGACTCAGCCTTATGAACCCGGCTCATAACCGAGATAAATTCCCAGAAATCGACGACCGTCCAGTGAAAAATCGCACTGAGTCGTGCCTCTTTTTAACAGTCTAACGTGAAAACGCTTTAAACTTCGAAAAGGGAAAACCAGCGTCTTAGAATTTTCACATCCTGATCGGTGTCTTAGCCAACTGATCACTGCAGCCGTGGGAAACAGTTGCTGAGAGGTCAGTATACGTGACCTTGCTACAGGATATAAGTAGAATTGTAACTTTTTTGGCCCAAGCGAATCCACTTTCCATTACTTTATAGCGTTGCACACATAAACTAGGAACAGGGGCATCAGATTATCTTTAACGAAGGCGGGCTGCTAGACGAAGAGATAAAAAAAGAAGGCTCAGTAGGTTACTAGTTATTTTGCGTGAATGATACATTGGTTTGAATATTCAGGAGCGTTATAGCCTGAGCAGTCTGTAGTCATTTCAAGCTTTCCTGAATTAGGTGTGTTTAGTTAAGCTATTTAATACAATATATAGCGTTAGTTTAAAGTGCCTGCTCGACCACTCGCTGACAGAGTACGTTATACTTTTTCCTTGTATTTATTATATAAGTTTTGGGTTTATATTGCTGCAGGCGACATATCTATTGATTATCAGTCATGCAAGTTTATTATTTGTAGTGATATTCAATCTAGTCAGTCCTGGAAGAGTATATATATGTGATGAGCCCCCAGACACTTTGAGTTCTATTACCAGAACTCTCAAGCCCAATCCTCTAATTTCTTTCTACTCGAACCAACACTATCTCTACCTTTTATCTCGAAAAGAAAAGTCATACTCGTCAAGATGGGAGAAAAGACACTAGTTGATATGGACAAAACCGAATACACCGTATTGGGGCCTGGGGACTGTCTCCGCGCCGAAAAACTTAGTGGCTGTACGATACTAGCAATCTCTATGGCAGATGACATGAGGTTCATGGCCCACACCGGCTCACTGACTCTCAATAATGGCGATAAAAGTCCGAAACTTGTGGCTGAAGTCGGGAAAACACTCAGCAACGTTCTCGGGCAATGCTGCCTCATAAAGGCATGGCTTATTGTTTCTGCGGATAGGGAGGTCGAGAGGTTCTCTACCGGGAATAATCTTATTAAAGATTGGCTTACTGATAAAGAAATTTGGCAATGCAATTTCAAACATCCAGGAACTACTAAAATAGTGAAAATGCTATGCAGTAGGTCTTGAGCATCATTCCTGTAGCGTTGACCTGCGGAGAACCTTTCTTCCCAAGTCTCGTTCCGTGGATCAAGATGTGAGGCGGTTTGGTGAACGGAATTAGATGCAACAGATTCTCCTGATACAATTGAGGATGTGAGGCACCTAGAAAACGAGGAGGTTGGCTTTTTAAGCCCGAAGGGGGTTGGTAAAAGATAGCACTATCCATGGTAGGCAGAAGGCCGAATGATTGGTTTTGCTCTCAAGGGAAATTCTGAGGCGGCTCCTGAAGGAGAAGCGCTTTGGTTCATATAGGAAGCACACCTGGCAATTGCAGCTTTCGAACTTGACTAGACGCATGAATATCTCCAAGGAAAGTAGTTCCACACTTCCACTTTCATGTGCATTTCACAGAGATTGTCCCACAATAATCCCTTCTTACAAATACCCTCCAATTGACTGCTCTCGCCTGAAGTCCGTCCTGAGCTTTGTGGCGCGGCAAATGATCACTACAAGACGGATGGGCGAAATGACCAACAAGGATGGGAAGCTCAGGCAGATTTAGCCATTCTCATGCATGTTGTAAGATCCTACCAAGAATAACACCGAGATTAATAATAGTAATACCGTTTCCACTTCTCTATGCATCACCTCTAAGACAGATCCAGCCCCTTAAAGACATGAGCACCGTACTCTCCTACCGCGGGCCACTGCTGCTACATAATTCTCGGCGAAGCAAAGTAAGAACCAGCTACATCGCCGTGCGGCATTTCTTCGATTGGCCGGGTTATACCGCACAAAGGAGCTTTTAAGAGTAAGCCTCCACTGTTGCAATCACCAAGGAGCGTTGCCGTGCCTTTCGTAGGCTGGCACCTTTCTGCTGACTGGCTTGTGTATTAGCACTAAACCTAGGCCTGTTTCAAGCAACAAAGAGTCAGAAAACCAGCTTGGGAGTGCGGAGTCGCAACGAAAAGAAGACAGCGAGTTTGTGATGTATTACTGAATTTCTGTGCAAACCATCATCGCAGGACCTCGTTGAAAGCCAATAGACATTACAAAGACATCCGTATCCAATTGAATTACAAGTTCGAACCCATACGAAATTCCATTTCATGCAATTGGTGCCTGACCACTTTCTCTCTTCTTCAACATACACCAAACACGAGCCCATATTCCTATCACAAGGTAAACTGGTAAAGGCGCCCCACCTCGAGGTCGCTATGTTGACGTTCTCCCCGAGGCGGACTTTTCAATTTGGCCCTTGCACAGTACCACCTCTCGCAATCCTCCCAGATATCTGCACAGTCTCCGAGAACTAAGTTCAGTCAGCTAAATTGTAGTAAATCGGTGATAGGGGACAGAAACGTACTGGCTATAATTCTCTCTTCCCAGATGCCGTATTGATAGTCGATGAGTCCGTGCTTGTCGATAGTATCGCAAAGCTATACAAGTTCCTTGGCCATCTTGAAAATAATCTCGTGGGGTATGAGACTTTGAGGTTCAGAGGATCTTCGACTCACCAAGATCTCCAGCATGCGAGAGCAACTAGCCAGATACTTCGAGAAGAGAGGCGCTGGCTTCTACTAGCACGTTGTTTCTTATGTTATGGAATATCTCCCTCAGCGAATTTTGGTAGGTAGCGTGTGCCTGGTCCAGGCTGGTTGCTTCGTCCTCGGGTTCGTCTATGACTTCAGGAGCAGCCGAAGTCATATTTCCCATCCTCCCTATGTTCACAGTGTAACCCTGTAGAATTTGGTTGGAGTCAGCTGGACTTTGCTGATATTCTGTCCAGGACAACTAATGCTGCGGGCCTGGATGCAGAGATGTACTAGCTGGATGACCCGCGCAGTAAGGGAACGCAACGGTTGACAGCATTTGCGTAGCCATAGGTTCCCGTGGGTAATGAGAGGCTTGGTCGTAGAGAAGGTATTGTTGTTTCACACCATACATCGCTCGGGAGGTATGTCTCATTCGCTGTTGTGTCTGACCCGACGCATATTTCGCCAGGTTTGGCATCGTGCTCGTTCATAAAGTTAGTGGTGTTGAGAATATGAGAGCCATTCGGTCCAGAAAACAGTGGGAGGCGCTTCTTCGGAAGTCTTGCAGACGCCTAGAGGTTGAGAGGACGTTTAGAAACAAGACACCCAATCGTAAGTATTATTCCGGGAGGGTAGAGTTCGTATTGAGAGGAACTGATTTGTCCAAGCCAGCGTCACGTCGTGTCTATGATAGTAACAAGACTGGGTACACGTACACTTCATAGGTGTCGAGGGTATAATATCTAGCGTATAAAGCTCGGTCCGTCGCAGAACAGCTTCTGTCTTGAAGTGTTTTCTCTCTCACGACTGATTCGAAAATCATGGAGCTTCATGGCTGTGAGGAAACGTAAGGCTGAAGGACCTTGTTCTCGATTGACGTTAGATACACCGAGTGTAGCGAGCTCATTGGTTGAGATTGCAGGGGAACAGGACTAATCTAGCGGCTAGAATCTCAGGGGGTATCCTGTAAGCCGTTCTGCGGGTCACATTGCACATACTCGAAAAGAGAGGGGTATTGAGGATCGAAATTAGCGCTCTCTGCATGCCTGTTACATGAGTACCGAGTATGTACTCGGCCAACACTGGAGCTCATAGTCCTGCGCTTCTGGAGCCTCTGGACCGTAGACGGGAGTAGAACTCGATCTACTCGAGCGAAAGGTTAGGGTGCAGATTGAGTAGTGACTGGTGTCCATTTATCACTAAACATAGCCGCTGCTCTTTGATCCTGACCATGTAGGCATCTAAGATGCATGTGTGTGGTAGGCATAGTCAAAGTAGTCTCACTATTTCTAGCAAATGAAAAGGGATAGGTGTACATAGCCGTATGTGAAGTCCAAATTAAGTTTGCGTTCCTCCTTCATAAATGCATCTCGCCTTAGGATTACAAAGGGGTATGTGGGGCTTGCAGACGACTTGAACAGGGCCCGCCTCGCCTGAACTGGCGGCGCTCAACCCTGCATAAGCGGAGGTCATGCTCGGTGTGGCCGCGCTAAAACCGGGAGCGGGGGACTCCCCCGAAACCCATCTCACATAATACTGAGTATAATAAATGGCCTAAGAAATGAACTCCACTAACGTGGCTGCATATTGTAAACTCCTAAGCGAACCGAGTTGGAAAGTCAAGCATAGCAAGACATCACTTTCTAGGGTGTTGGCAAAGAGCGGGACAGCAAGTGAGGAGGGAAAGCACCAAGAAGTGAAAATTTAATAGTGGATACGATGCTTGTGGATTTGGTGCTTGTGGATTTGTAAATGGAGGCCGCAGGAAGCAAAAAGAGAGGGACCTTCGAGAATACTCGCAGGGGGAATCACAGCCAAGGAATATGTTCGGAATAGTAAGAAAATATAGGACTAGTTGAGAGTTCCTGCGATGCCTGAGGATGCCACGCTGTATCTAGTGAGGTCCTACCCCCACCTAATCAAGCCCTCCATATCTTAAACCTTCGCAGAAGAGAAACAAAAGTGAAGTTGAACAGCGTCATATGAAGAAAAAAACCAACGAAACATCCCTGTGCCATTCCAACACCATTTTTGACAAACACGTGAAGACAGCAACCGACGAACCCCTGTGCCATTCCAACTCCTTCCACAGTCTTAGTCTCCGAAGAAAGAACGATGCCGATGCAGTTTCCCTCGAGAATTGGAGTTTACAACCCCCTCCCCCCAAGTATCATAGGAGAACCTGTTATTTCCCAGGGCTCAAGACGACATAGGTCTTGAAGAATGTTCCATCATCATATGTGTGGTCGCCGCCGTGTTTATTATCCGACTGATAATCGCAGCCATCGATGATTTGGTAGTACCTGGCCACGCAGTTGTCGTAGGTGAGGAAGTAAGGAGTCGATCTCTGGTTCGTAAAGTCGGAGTATATCGTCGGGTAGGGAGCTACTGCAAGTCTGAACGATTGGGTATAAAATCCACCCAGGGGCTGTTGAATGTTTGCCAGGTTCTGGCATTGTCTTAAGGCAGAACTCTTCATACGTGTTACAGAGGTAGTAACACCTCCATAGCATTCGTAGCTGTCCCGTGCTCCCAATATGGGATCAGTGGTATTGAGAGATAGGGTCTCGCTCAAAGGCACTGCTATGGATCCTGAAAACAGCTGGACTGCAGCGATGGCAAGTATCAAGACAGCTTTGCGGAGTATAGCCATTATCTGGTATGAAAGTTAGCATCATGAATATTCAAGTGAGAGTGGCTAGGGACTTGCTACTGGCTATCGTTGTCTGGCGTTTCGGATAAACCAGGGCAACGTAATATGAATTGCGTTGACTTTGAGAGATTTGAAGGGAAAATGTTGAAGAATGATGAGGGGTTGAAGAGTATGGATTATAGAGGAAATTTTGATTTATATATCTAGATCTCCAGAGCCTCCTTTCGCTGTGACGGCAACCCGTCGGTGAGAAAGGGATATGATTCTACCAAGCAAGCACCTAGCCTAGGATGTTTTGCACCAAATCCATGTCCACTCTTACTCGAGATTCCCACCTTCCTTAATAGGCATATGTGACTTGGAATTCTTGTTACTAGGATCGTAAATAAGTCGGTATACTCGAATACTCAATTGATCGGTGACCATGCTTATGGAAAACTCTTCTGCATATCGCCTAAAGATGCTTGCTTTTCCTCTTCACGATACGATACTTCTGAACGAGCAACATATGACATGTGTTTGTACGTAGATCAGATTAGCTACTGAATGGGGGACAGGTCATGTGGCTTTGTCACATGACCCAGCGAAGGGGCATATCCTCGCTCCTCCATTCTACCTTCAACAATCAATCATATTCAACCCAAGCAATCCACGTAAAGACGTGGTGTTGCCACGGGTAGAGTGATCTGACAACATGTAAGCGCCAAGCGATATTGATATATTTTTAATGCACGATGTAACCTTATTTCTCTCTTGGATATCACTTTGCCGAAAAAATTAAGGCTGAAAAAAAAAAAATTAACAAAATAAGAATAACAGCCTGTGACTCCTGGTATAAGACAATACGTTTACAGATAATGCTCGAGCTGACTGCATTTCTTCCAAGAACAATATAACCCGTCGATGTTTCGTTTATGATTACTTCGTAGATGTAAGCCAATTCACCATCAGCTGAATATGGGTATGTCTCCCTCCAATGAAACCTCTTCAGCTATACATACTCCAATCGCACGCATTCTGGTGTGTAACAGTAATAGATGCTCTAGGGTTGATCGGCGAGAAAAAAAGGAAAGTCGGCCTTATTGCCAAGGACTCCTTCAGGGTTGCCTTACTCGTTAAAAATTGATCTGCTATTGGTGAACTATGAGACCCGAGAAAAAGGAAAAAGATATAAAACCTCGTAGAGAATTCTCAAGCTTTGAACTATAAAACTGTGCTCGATTTCTGCATCTTATTTTATCGTACGTCTTAATACGACTCAGCTCATCAATCTTCGCCAAGTCAAACTTATTCTTAAACTTTAACCTTATAAGGGTACTGGTATGTATATATCAATCTCTCCTCACCTTCAGCCAATGTACCAGACAGAATCATTTCACGTTATGTTTCAAAGTGGGAAAAATCAAATACTAAGTCATATTCAAGTTTCACCATGCATACAACCGGCGCACTCCTCGCTGTATCTGCCGTCTTCGTCGGCTTCGCCAATGCTTACAAGGAGCTACAAATCAACTACTACTCTGATTCGGGCTGTTCAAGCTATATCAGCCAGATTGATGTGGATTGGGCGAGCCAAATCAACGACTGCTACAACTATCAGCTTGGAAACAGTGTCAATGTTGCAGACTGCTTCGCTCCGAATGGCTATTGCATCTGCTACTTCTACGAGGGATTGAATTGCCAGGGCAACGTTGGCATCGCCCGGTATGGTGGACCTAACTGTCTTGCGAATGCTGGGAAGTACAAGTCATTCAATTGCGGAATAAATTAATCTCCCCTGGTACACTTCTGAAGGGAGTTGGCTGGCTCCCCACGGTGTATCAAAGCCGCGATTCAACATCGCGATAAAGCCAGCGGTAGAACGAGGAAGAGTTGAGGGATGTTAAATACATGAGCAGAACTGTAAGAGGAAAACAGGGTTGGGTCAATTAGAGGTGATATGTTAGGAAAAAGTAGCATTTAGCTATCTGGAAATGACACTGATCAACCTCGTTTCAAACTCTACTGGTAGATTGCTTGATCCGGTGTTGTCAGTAGTGTTGTGGTGTGATATTAATATTTCTAATATTGTGATATGATATTGGGTTTTCTGATATTAGGAATATCTTATATGATATAATTGTTGGTATCGGTGTCTTACCTTTCACGGGGCAAAAGGCGTAACTCTACTTTGTAGGCCACCTCTTGCTCTTGATGGATATGGTAATTGTTCTTGATTGTATTCCTCTATTCTACGTGCTACGAAGTAAGTGAAGGTATGCCCCACAATTCACGTCTAATTACGTGCCGTTATGTGATGATATACCAACAATAATATCTGTCAGAAATAGGAGGTATTAGGCAGGGACTCAATTAGAGGATCTGTGAGGGTATCACGGCGATGGAATGCAGGCTTATAAGAGCGATATATGGTGATTGTATTTTCTACAATTACGGCTGTAATCTGTGTGTGCGCGTGAGCTGCTCTAGCTCCTTGGCATACTCACGTAAGCCGATTCCTGACAGACGTGACACTTTGAGAACTTCTAATGCCTGGGAAAAAGTATAGAAAGGCCCACGTGCCGAGTCTGAAGCACACTGCTCGAAAGCGAAGACCGTCCATTCGAGCTTTTTATGATGTTTGCCTCGAGTAGGTATTGTTGCTCCAAGGTGGAGTGAGAACATGGCTGTCGTTTTGTATGATATAGATTTTGTCTCCGTTCTTCTACTCCCGCCTTCAACTTGGCCCAATTTTCCCGCACAGCATCTTGCCCCTTCTAGTCTGTAGTACTAGCAGGCTTTGCCTCACCAGTACGGATCTGCCCGGACGACTTCTTGGCAGGCAGTTAATCAAACAACAGCTCTGATAAACGCTGCTTTGCCTCAGCCGGGTCCCACTCAACCAGGGTTCGTTCCTGAGACTCCTCCATCTTCTGCTGTACAAACGGCTCCATGGCCTGTCGCTCCTCCTTGCTTAAGAGATGCAGTCGTGTCTTCCACAAGTCCTTGTCAAGAACTTCTCTGTCCCGCTCGCCAGAGAAGCGCTCGTCCAAGTACGTCCAGAAAACGGCATCAAACGCCCAGCTCTTTCTAGCTGCGTAGTTGAGCTAGAAGCGGCCTATTTTCCAGCTTTCTTGCATATGCACCGAAAGCGGCAAGGCGTGGAGAAACTCAGCCCCCTTTTCCTTTTCCACCATCGCCTCGAGCCATATTTTCAAATGTGGTTCGTAGGCCCTGCTCCATTCCTCGATACCAGAAGGCCACATTTCTGGTGTTTCGAATAGTAACCACCAAGGAGGGTCGAGCATAAATTGCGTGGGTGCAGCATATGTGAACTCCCAGTCGATCACGGCAGCCACGTCGTCGTCTGGGCCCAGGAGGACATTGGCCAGTCTGAAGTTATCACACTAGAAGCGAAAGGGACTCGATCTGTCTGGAGCTGGACACCTTGGATGCACCGTCTTGACGCAGGCGGACCAATGGTCTTGAACGAATCCGAATGTTGATAGCCGACCTTGTTTAGCCAGTCTTCGGAATACTTGACGAGAGACGTACTTGTTCCGACAGTCGTCCTCGGACGAGACGAGGTCGTTGTGTTGAAAAATTAGTTGTGTCAGGTGCATATTGGCTAATGCCTCGTACCATTCGTCGGCTGTTGCATAGGTCTCGTTTTCCAGAGGAAGGGTAGACGGGGGAATATAAGCGAGCTGGGTCATGCTGCTCATTTTTTGAGTGAGAGGTCGAGCGGCAATGCGGAAGGATCCGTCAACCTCGACCAACGAGCCGATGAGAGAAAAGGTAGGTTTTACTACCTCCAATAAACGCGGCACCATATTGGCCCACAGACTTCGGAGCTTGCTCTCGGGGAGCTCCGGGTTCAGAACAGGAGTCAGTTTGGGATCCAGGCCGGGAACGGCAAGAGCGTCCGTCATGTCGCCTCGGTGTTCGATCCGGCGGAGGATAAGGAACGGCCCGACGTTGGAATATTGACCATAATAAAGTACCTGGGCAGCAGGAATGGGCGTGTTTAGTCTCAAATATTCCGCCGTCGCCGCCTCGTGGACGACTTTCTCGCCAGGGAATCCGGCTGCGTAGGGCCAGGGCAGCCGTACCATGAAATTGGAAGAGGAGTCTTCGCCTTCGAGATGGATCCTGTAATGGATATTTAGGCCACCGATGACTAGTGGTGATACCAGTGTAGCAGGTTTGCCGCATTTCTGCTTGACGAGGCTTCGACCTGGCGACAGGTGTCTTTCCTCCGAAGTCACATTTGGGACTCCTCCTCGGCATCGTCATTCTTGTCCCACGCGACATTGTCGAAATTTTGCCAGTCTTTGTACATCCTCTTCTAAGCATGGGTTCAAAGATTTGAAAGCTGAAGTGGGCGAGGGCAATATGAGAACCAAGATAAAGTAAAAGACTGCCCAAGTAGGTAGACAGGAAGTGACCAGGCACGGGATGGGCCATCGCTGAGGGGAGGCTTTTTCTATTGATTTTTCTATTGCCTGATGGGAGAAGACTTAGCGGCGATACTATTACAAGTCCTTTGCATTAAGATCAGTGGATAACAGTCATATTAACGTTATACTTTAACTAATACCTCAAAGGAAAGAGCTTGAAGACCATAAAAGTCCTCGAGTGCATATGCATTATACGTCATCAAGATTCGCTCTACCTCTTTATACTTATTCAATACCGCTAGCTGTAAACTAGTATAACCAGTTCAGTTCACTATATTTGTAATAGCGCCATTCTCAAGCAGCAGCCTGACAACAGCTTCATGCCCATTCTCAGCAGCCCACGATAACGGCGTCTGGCCGTACTGGTCGTTTCGCAAGTCGACATCGACTTTGCCTGTGTCAAGCAGCAGCCTCACAACAGCTTCGTACCCACTCCCAGCAGCCCAAGATAACGGCGTTCGGCCGTACTTGTTGTCTAGTGAGTCGACATCAACTTCGCCTGTGCCAAGCAACAGCTTAACAACGGCTTCATGCCCTTTCTGGGCAGCCCACAATAGTGGTGTCTGGCCGTGTTGGTCTTGTGAGTCGACATCAACTTTGCCTGTGTTAAACAGCAGCTTAACAACAGCTTCGTGCCCATTCTCAGCAGCCCGTGAGAGCGGCGTCTGGCCGTGCTGGTCTTGCGAGTCGACATTCGCTTTGCCTGTGTCAAGCAGCAGTTTAACAACAGCTTCGTGCCCATTCCCAGCAGCCCACAATAGCGGCGTCTGGCCATACTTGTTGTCTTGCGAGTCGACATCGACTTTGCCTGTGTCAAGCAGCAGTTTAACAACGGCTTCGTACCCTTTTTGAGCAGCCAACGATAGTGGCGTCTGGCCGTACTTTTTGTCTCGTGAGTCGATATCGACTTTGCTTGTGTCAAGCAACAGCTTAACAACGGCGTCATACCCTTTCTGGGCAGCCCAAGATAACGGCGTCTGGCCGTACCTGTCGTCTCGTGAGTTGACATTGGCTTTGCCTGTGTCAAGCAGCAGTTTAACAACAGCTTCGTGCCCATTCTCAGCAGCCCACGATAGCGGTGTTTTACCATGACTATCCTGTATGTTGAAATGCCCCTGATCCAGCAAGATATTTAACACTTCTTTAATACCGAAATACGCGGCTGTATGCAGTCCTGTCATTCGTCTGGGGAAATCCTCGCTATATTTTAAGTGCATAGTATACTGTTTTCGAGCTATCAACGCCTGTATTGATGCTTCCAAATTAGGTTCGCGACACAGGAAGTTCACAACTCCGGCAGTTGAAACTGAAGCTACCCGAGCGTGATGTCCCCAGTTCTGTGCGGCATAGTGGTATAGCGTATAGGATCGCAGTCGTTCTTCTAACTCAGCATCGGAGCGGCAAGGCCCACTATTAAATGAATGAAAAGAAAGGTATGTGATACAAGTCGAAGTTATATTCGCTTCTGCTGTAGAAAACCACTTATTTTGAGTTCGTTTGAAGTATTCTTGGGTCGTGTAATGAACTAAACGAATGATTTTGCTTTCTTCGTCAACCGTGACTAATCCTGCGCATACTGCAATTATATCTTCTACTTGTGACAGATTTTCTACATCAAGTCGTGTTTCCCCAGGCTCGACCGCGAGAGCGTGTTGAAGCTCAGCCGTTTTTAACGGCCGCTTTGCGCAAATAATCCAATAAAGCACTTGTTTTGCAAGATCTTCTTCGTCTGAAAGTTGACTTTCGATTCTTTTTATTGCTTCTTCGTATGCGTAGTCATATGCTTCAGATCCAGTTACAAGTTTTCTAAGAGCTATACGAATAGCTTTTGGAGACTTTTTCCCTTTTAAAGAATTGAGATAAAGCTGCGCAAGTAAAAACCTATTAAGCGTAAGTATTATTTACCGAAACTCTAAGCAGTAACTTACATCCCATCAACAGCTTTTATAATTTTACGTATCACTTCGCTTTTCAGTTCCGGATTATCCCGTACGAACTTCGGAAGTAACAATAAGTGACCATTTAAATATTTCTGGACATCTTGTTCGCTTGCTCGAATTTCTATACGTATGCTACTTTTAAATGTTTCATCAATTTCCGGAATAAACCTTGAAGTCGCAAATAAATTAGTCTGGCATTTTGTTTGAAGATCAAAAAGCTCTGATAAAAGCTCCGTTCGGCAGCTATCAGACATTTGGCACTCGTCTAAAGCATCGATAATAATAAAAACTCTCGAGAATGTAGAAGCTGCATGCCGCAGTGTCCTCAAAATTTCATCTTTCGCTGGTCGAGACCGCTTTTGTGAATAGTGGTTGTAAAGAGATCTTATGTTATTTAGCAGAAACTCTGTTTTTTGGCTAAGCTGCTTCAGCAGGTTTGCAAGAAGGTCGCTAATTCCTTGCTCATCCTGCCGTTTAAAATTGCAGTAAAGATAAGCCAGCCCAACGTTTCTTTCATTGGCAAAACGCGTACTAAGGTCATCAATTACGATTGCTGTTAGAATTGTTTTGCCAGCACCAGGGATGCCGGGGCAGAATAACGTCTTTTTTTGCATTCCTATCCATTCTTGATATTCCGCCGTATCTAGCAGCCACTGGCCAGTTCCTGGCTGTCGTTTACAGATAAAGTCATGCTGTTGAGAAGCGTAATCAATCGGAGAAAGCCAATCAAGGATAGCTTGGTCTTTTTTACTTTTCTGCCACGATTTAGACTGATCAACACTGCTTTGAATAGCTAATAACATTTTACTGTCTGCGAAATGCCATTGCAGCTGTTCTTTCCTAGCTTCGCTGATTTCTTTGTGAGTGCTTGCTGTGAGTACTGCTGTCACGCTCCTCAATAATGCTCATTGGTTCGCTTACCAGTTCGCCAATGTGGGTCACGTGATCATGGTTTTACTTATGAGGGATGCCACATCCACAGCTACACCTTTCCTCCTTAGTTTAGTATTCTCGTAATTGAAGCACCTATTCAGCGCCCTTACAGGCCATAGGATCGTGATCGTGACAACTGCTGTATCGATGGAAAGCATATTGTTCAGGGCTTGGCACCTCCGACAAAGGTTTTCAACCAAATCTCGAGTATCTCTGGCCAGAAATGCTCCTTTTAACCTTTCCCAGCCTAGTCGATGGCCTTGTCTTCTCTCTGTAAGCTCTTTCAGCAAAGATTCTAACTTTTCTCGACAAATATCCAACATGGCTTTTGTGTCTGTATTGGGAGCATTAGGTCCTAGCTCAGAGAGTAGTAGCGATCGTTGATTTTGAAATGCTGCTGCAAAGTCTGGATTAAAAAGGACATTAGTGTTTGTTTCTGATAACACAGTTTTCAGAGTCTTCAGCTCGGTCATGAATGCTCTGACATTGTCCGGTGCGTCTTTCCAGTTCAACCCAAATTCAACTACTACCTGAGTGATTTGGATAGACAGACTGATAATGCCGGCAATTCCGGCTCCGGTTCCAAAGAGATCGGCCATAGCACGACGGGCTGTGGATCTCTCAGAAAGCTATTGATAAATTTTGCGTGGCGATTATAGCCTTTCTTGAGATAGTTCGTGCTAAGCACAGGAGTTTAGCGTGGATCACTGCAGACCTTTTATCAATCGTAATTCAGTATCGTACAGTGTTGCTGGAGTGAAAGATTGACAAATGGACCAAGGTTAACGATATCCTGATGTTGATACCCAAGAGGCTGAGTTGACGCCTCGCAAGGCAGATTTCTCGGCATAGTCGCCTGATCCACAACATGCTTGCATGGGGTGTCTTATTATCATTCAGAGACACCTACAATATTGATTGCAGCACTGTTGAACTAGTTCAGTAGTTTATGGACAAACTGGACGGAAGGACACGGCTCATTACTGATTGTAGAATGTTCTACTGCATAGCACTAATTTCTATTTTAGTGTCAGAAATAGGGTCTATTAGGCAGGGAATCAATTAGAGGATCTGTGAGGGTATCACGGCGATGAAATAAGGCTTGCAGGAGCGTTATGTGGTGATGATATTTTCTACAATTACGGCTGTAATCTGTGTGTGCGTGAGGTGCTCTAGCTCCTTGGCATACTCACGTAAGCCGATTCCTGACATGGGGGTTCCAATACATATACCACTATGGTAGGTTTATAATTTGCTTAGGTAAGCGCTCAAAACCTACCACCCCACCACACAGGGCAACCAGCCTGTAAACAAAGAACAACTAGCCTTTAAAACACAAAGCAACCAGCCTGTATTTACAAAGCAATCAGCCTGTAAAAACGCGATTACAAACTTGTAGTACAACTATATATTGCTTTTAAAACTAGTTTCACAAATCAATTTAAACTTAAGCAAAACAGTATTATTATGCTTTTCGTATTGGTTGATTTATTTTATACAATAATTGACAAAAAACAGTGTTTTGTTAATATGACTGTAGCAATCAACTTTCGTTCAAAAACCTCGCAAAATCAGTCACGAGCTTACATAAAGCATACTCAAAAGTTTAACATCAAAAATTTTTTTTGTAAAGCTACAAATAGAATTATACACAAATAAAATTATTTCAGGTTTATAATCGCGTTTTTACAAGCTAGTCACGTTGTGTTTTACAGGCTGGTTGTTCTGTGCTTATAGGCTAGTTGTCCTGTGTTTACAGGCTGGTTGTTCTGTGTGTACAGGCTTGTTGCTTTATGTTTACAGGCTTGTTGCCCTGTGTGGTGGGGTGGTAGGTTTTGAGCGCTTACCTAAGCAAATTATAAACCTACCATAGTGGTAAATGTATTGGGACCCCTGACATGGAACGCATGTAATGATAGAACGTGAAATACTCAATGATAGTCAGAAGGAATTGGGGGATGCCGTCAGGCTCTCTATTGTTCGCTATGTGATTGTATGAAGTGTGTTCTAGCAATTGTGTGTGTGAAAAGTCTTCAGCGCTAGCGTTCCCCACTTAGTCAGAGACATGTCAGCTACCCCTGGATTCTCAAATCCTAACATGTAAATAGAATCATATGAACACGGGATCATATGGGCTGTGGTCCTGAAAGGACCACAACCTCACGATCCCGTAGCTTAGATCAATCAAAATAACCAACAATGAAGACTTATCCACCAACCTCAACGAGCATAGTAGCACTGCGCAGAGATGGCGGTGCTACGTGCCCTCGGGTTAAAGTATAAGCAATTACTACGACCCGGGTGTTCCCACATAAATCAAACCTACTATATATAAACATCGATCTCAATTTTAACTTTAAAGTTAATCGACAGTTATTTGATACTAAAACGATGTTATGTCACTGTCGCAACAAAAATGGTTAGAAAAGTAAATGTGCACAAGCTACTCGACACCAGCCATATTCGCTAGCCGCCAGCCTCGACGTAGACATGATAATCAAAAGTCTGTTAATACAAAAGAAAACAGAAAGATAGATATTTGAGGAAATAAAATTCATTTAATTTGAACGACTGCAGAGAACCTCAAGAGCCATACCCCAATATTATTTAAACCTTATAATATCTTCCACTTCTTGATATACTTCTCCTTCCGCCAAGTCCACAAAGCGCTACCCCTGGTTTTTCACACCAAGAACACATCATCAGACTCATTCCCTCATCCGCCGTTTTACCGCCATCACGTTACCTCGCAGGCAAAATCACCCGATGCAGGCGCATGCACCAGGTGTTGTGATGCAGCAGATAATAGAATTTGCTCCGGGGCAAAGGCTGGTGACCAAAAAGCCTCGGCCATTGGAGCAGGCGTTAGCGTTATTGGTATTGACGCACGTGCCTGTGAAGCTACCGAATTGGCAAGTCGCTCTCTTCGCAAAGTCTAGCGCGGGATTTCGGGATGCTTTCACAGACGGGTTTTGAGATCCCGCCATCGAAGGGTTTTCGGATGCTATCACACCCGGGTTTGGAGAGGCATTAGGGAGAGCTGCAGTGATGCCGATAAGAGGGATGATAACGCATGAAAGCTTCATGGTGGTCGAGAGGGAGTAATTGACGGTTGAGTGCTCAAGAGATGATCTTGTTACGGAAGTGGAGGATTTGAAGATGAAATGTTGAGCGGAAACTGCTTAACTCAAGACAGGTAGAGGGGGTTTATATAGAAAATTTGGATAAGGCTAAGTCGCCAAACCTTTTGAACTTACGATGAAAATTGCTCCATAATTAAACCTTTCTTACCTGTACTGCATACACTACATAATATCTGGCTACATGGCTATGCCTCAACCCCAATCAAATTTGGTTTTATATTGCCGTGTTATTAAATTGACTGTACTATGCATGGCCATTCGGTGGCATGACCATATATCCATTCTCAAGTATTAGTCAATGTAATGACACTTGTGCAGCTTGACGGCGGATTGTTTCCCCCGCTTATTTTCTGCGGCTACTAAGCTCTATATGCGAGAGGGGTTTATGAAAAATTTAATTGTTCTTGTGTGGTGAGATTTGCGCCTCCACCACGATTGGAAAGGACGTCGGGGGATAATGCGGGGTACTAATGATTCGGCGTCACAAAGCGGAATCGAATCAACAAATCGGGGAACTCGCTCGTTTCGGCGTGCTAAGTGGCAAAGAGGGGGTTTACGAGAGAGGACGCCGTTGGATCTCGGGTGATCTGTGCTTGCTCGATGATTACTCCGTGCGAGAAGTGCTGATTTGTTACAACGGTTCCAGTTGGCAGGTCATGGAAGTCTATTCGGAGCTGACATGGTATGTTTAGAGTAAGCAAGGCACTGATTGTCCTTCTGGGATATCAAGCAGGAAAGTTAAGAGGGTAAAATTAGTAAGATAATTGTAACAAAGTGGTCAATTGCAGGTTGGCTTTGTTGTTGAGTTAATATAATGCGCTTATCACTGCACTTCATATGGTCCTGGAGGTTCCCGCGACGGGAAGCCCGCACACTGCGGTCGCACCCTTATATGTACAATCACCTCGCTTAGGTGTTCGCTACCTATTTATCACGACACGCGCTGTGGATCTATAGATACAGGGGGCAGCGGTGGTATCATACGAGAATCTATAGCTAAGGAAGGAAGAAGGAGCTCGAGGAGAGCAGGCCATATATACACGGGACGTGACAGTTGCTTGACGGCGAAACTCTTTATAAGCTTCGAGGGTTCGGTATTCTGCCACAAACCGACGCCACTGCTGGAGGTCATTATCCGTTTCCAACTTCCGTAAGATCAAATGATACGGGCGGCGCTGAACATGGACCGGGCTGCTGATGGCGTTGGACCACTGGAAAGGCTCGCGGGATAGATCTGCGAAGTGGCCATGGGCTTTTAATGTCTCCCAATACTCGTCAAGGATATTTATAAGGTCCGGCCGGCGAAACAGGCTTGCAGCTGTCTCTAAGGAGGCACACTTGCCTCTCTTTTGTTTGGCGCGCTCCTGGAGCTTCTTACATTGGCACATGGGGATGTCCAGGTCAGCTTCAAAGTAGGAACCCTGCTCATCAAAAGGAGGGCTTGACTCATGACTGACGGTCCCCGCTGAATCCGGCGACGGGTCTAAGATGTCATCCAGGTCGTGGTTCGAGAATATCGATATGTTTTCTGGGCTGTAGTCACTATCCTGCGTAAAGGCGTGCTTCCAAGAGTCTTCGTCTCCATTGGGGCTACCAGGACCCATTACTACTTGGGGATCAATGCCAGGAAGGCCGTTGTCTCCATAATATATCGCAGAGCGTATTGAAATGAACTGATTCGCAGCATCTTTACCTAGCTCGGATCTGAGCTCTAGAAGTAGATCATGAGCTCTGTCTTGCAGGTGGGGCTGGATCTCCATTGTGGCTTGATGGCGCGATTGTCGGATGATAAAGGTGGGGGAGGGGGCGTGGGTGTCAGATTTTTATGGGTTGTGGGGACCTGCGAACTCGACTTTTCGCAGGTGGGTCGCTTGCCCAGTATCTAGTATGAAGCATGACGTAGGCCCTACAACGGCAAAACTTTCCAATTTTGGTATTGCTGTCTATAGGAAGGTCTTAACTCAATCACCTAGTCTGATATAGATATTGAATGCTCCAAAAAGAAAGGTCCCGAAGCAGCTTCTCATCATGCAGAAGTAGCAACCATCTAATTGTCTATAGAACCAATTTGGAGATTAATAATGAACAGGGAAAGAAAGAAGTTAAGAGGGATGCTTGATATATTCTACGGCCACGGACCAAATTCATTGTTGTCGATTCCGAATTTGTATCCGCACCAAGACATCGTGGCGCTTGGTGAGTTTGGCAAGCGGGTCGGCCCGCCATCAATCACTCCCATTCTAGCCACAGCACCACAGCCTCAGCCTCAACTTACCACAACACAACTGTTGTACCTGCTGAGATCACTACACAGATCTTGAGCTATGTCGTTGCGGACGCTCGGCCGTCACCGCATTGTGATGCATAGCATACACCACCAGATTGCATCAGTATCACGGATTTTCGTTCAACCACCCCCTACTCAACTTCGACGACAGGCAGAGCGACTGCGCCGGTCAAGCTCAGGATTGGCGAAGCTCTCGAGTTCAGCGACCTGAGAACCCTGGCAGCCTTTTTTCGGAGACGGTCCTAGTGGAGATGCTACAACTATGCACAACGTTCGGTACTTTGGTGTATCTTATCTTGACGACCATACAGCCACAGGCTGGGGAAAGTGGATTGCAAATGTTTGAAGGCAAAAACACATAAGAAGAACCTGTTCCCATGGCGCCCACTCGGGCTGGAAATTGTTGGAAGAGACTAAGAGATTGCCAAGGTCGGGGGAAATGGCAGGAGCAACATAAGTTGCTCGATTCCTAGTACAAGTACTTGCACCGCCTAGAAACCGTTACCGAAAGACGTAAAAAGCAACGAGATACCTACTACAAACGACGAAGACAGTTGCCTATGCTATCGAAATGAAAAAGGAAGAGAAGTCCCGTCTGACTACTAAATTAAAGTCAGACCATGAACTCTTGTCACTTACCTTGTGGTCATTTTAACCTTGGTTGAAAGAACACAACTGATTGAACTATATAGTTGTACAGCCCAACCTGGATATTTGGGAACTCTCGGTTCCATGCCTATATTCCGATATATAGAGGTTTCCGATGTAAAGAGGTATTATGTAAGCAACAATATATTGATTCCTTGAAGCTATCCTCAGTATTCAATGCACCAAAATTGTCTGCAGTTCAACAAATTAAATGATTGAAAGCATCACTAGCCTTCCCTAATTCTCAGCCCTAGAAAAATAAGCTCTAAGATCAGCTTGCCTAGGCCGGAGATCACAAACCAGCAAGCACTACACCACCTGCAAGAGCTTCGGCGATATGAAGAGCAACAAGTACTATTTTAGTGCAAATGAGCTTTTACGGTCGGCGGTCGCTCAGGAAGTTTGAGAGAGATGACACTGCATTTGGGAATATTTTCATATGTGCGCGCATACGCCACTTTGTGCCACCTGACAGGCTGCACTTCGACTAGCTATAGCTCAATAACCATACATACAAAAAATGCGAAACCTTCACTATTTGAAAGCTATGAATCGTAGCTTTATTTTAGTCCATAAACTATGCAAAAAGGTTGAGTTTTGACGGGTTTACGTAGTAGGGAAAATCTATCTAAATATACCTTGGATCGGATTGGAGGATTGGAGGACGGACGGATTGTTGGACTACTTACTACACTGACTGCGACTGCCCATCGGGCAAGGCGCATGCGCGGGCCCGGCGCCGCTGTTGCTGATCCTCCCATCAGGAATTACTATCCAAGCCTCTGTAGCTTCTGACCCTGTCAACTCTTGAACATTTAACTGAGACACCAAAGTATATAGGAAGTTGTTGTTACTGCTCTGTGGCTTGAATATTTCCAATCTACAACCAATCCATCTATTTCATTTTGACACCTCTTCCAACTCTCCAAGCCTGTTCATCTTTCTGAGCCTCTCAACTCTTCGACGTTTGCAACCAGCAAAGCAAATTAATTCAAAATGGTCGGTCGCTCTCGTGTTGCTTACGTCGTTTCTTTCCTGGCGCTATTACGCCCTGCTGTGGCTGCCAAACTCTAATTATCGCATGGATTTTCGCTCGCCTGCGGAGATTTGAGCTGCTGGGGGCATCATGAGCCATAACCCTAATGGGGACGGCTCCGTCATCGACCACGTCTACAAGAAGTTGGGAAACCAGGATCCATGGGTCTCGACCACGAGCGATAAGAAATTCGCTCAAGCAGGCGCCCAATCCCCTGGCGGCGTCTACATTTATTATATCGAGCCATCGGGCCTCAAGATTGTTGACACTGCCAAAGCATTCGCCAAGGCAAAACTAGAACACCCTCACCCTGCGGAGAAGGAATTTTCAGTACAGGGCTCTGTCCCTTGGAACAACATCGCCCAATGGGACAAATATACTAGAAGCAAGAAGGCCGATACCATGACCAGGGAAGAATATGAGAAGAATGCCGGGGGGCATCGCCAAAGAGCAATTCTGGGGGAGCGTCGCCAAAGAGCAATTCTAGGGGGTCGTCGCCAAATAGGGGTGGTAAAAGAAGTTCGATCCGATCATTCGCTGCTTAGAATTAGCTGCCCTGTTGATTATATCGCGCAACAGCCTGGGCCGCCTGTCCTAGGATGCCTACCTCAAAACGATAGATTCTTTCTTTAGATACCAAATAGCTCTGACCGTCATGTATGCATAGAAACACTTGCTTTTCCAATATATGTCCCAACTTTTGTTTCTTGTATGTTCTTTGCTCTAGTTCACATTTCGCTTGCCAACTATATCTATCTAAAGGGTTTTGAAGTTATTCCTTGCTCCCTCTTGCGAGTCGCATGGTTCCGTCGGTCTGTCGATGTCGAGGTAAAGCGATTGCATTTGCCGCGATCGCCGGTGCGATTCCTCGGGCACGGAGCTTGTTGAAGGTGCGTTGAACGTCAGAGCGGTTGTAATTGTTACGATATCATTGGGCAGTGAAAACAGGCTACAGTATATCAAGAAAGATTGACTAGTATTTCAGCTAAGGTATCGGAAAACAACCCTAACATAATAGAACTCCTCCACGCTTGCCAGATGGCCATTGGGAGACTAGTAACCTATTCCGTGTTTAGCTTCTTATAAGCACTAGGGTCCCATAACATCGAGGACGGGTAGTGCGGGAGCGTCTCAAACTCGCAATGGAGGAGCATTCTGGACAGAATCACGGCTTCTTTCTTAGCCTGCTCTGCATCGCATTGCAACCCCGCCTTGTTCCCTTCCCAGGTGATGCCTTGGATCTTTGCACTCCCGCTATCATTTTTGCTTGGTTTCGGAACAATGTGAAGTATATAGCACTCCTCTTGTACCACGCTTCGAATAATATGGAGAGATATGTTGCTATTTTCGTCCGGATCCTCGATCAGTATGTCGTATTTGTCGTCCATATTATGAGATCTGAATCCGGCCTTGATCTTTTCCACGTCTGCATCGCTGATTGCCAGACCCCAAGGTGCTGTGAGGGGCTCCTTCATAGGCTTTTTCGAGCCGCGCTCGTACGTGTTCGAATACCACCTCTTTGTTTTCTCCTCGTCCCAATCGCTATGATCCTCTTCTACATCGGATTCGCTGTCCGTCGCCGGAAGCTCCGTTATGAACTCCTCCTGTTCCACTTTGCTATGCGACGTCATCCTGTAATTTGCGTCGCAGAATGTATTGGCTGTGGTACAGTAAGTATTAAAACACCGAGAATTATAATTGGAAATTCGTACGTACCTGTTGTTAGAAGGTTACAGCAGTGGTAATAAATGCGTTGATTGACTTAGGCGGAGGATTTAGGAGGTACTAGAATGAAGTTGTGTAGTTGAGTAAAGAAGAAAGAGAGCGAGGTCTAGTGCTGGTGGGGAGGCGCTGAATAAATACCGAGAGGCTATGCGGCACCTAGAGGCTATGCGGCGGTGGTGGGGACGGGGCTATATTTAACCCCACTAACCGCAGGCTCCATCCGCAGCCTCATCTTTAGTGGCGCTACAACATGAGTCGTCCAATGAGCTGACAGTCATCAAACTATGAAAAGGTCCGCATCTTCAATAAAACAATGGAAGAGATTGTTTTATAGCACAAAATGACTCGCAATCCACAAACATAACCCATAGATGATTCATACTAGGAATCGTGGTTTCTATCACGACATGCGCTGTGGATCTACAGATACAGAGGGCTATAGCTAAGGAAGGAAGAAGGAGCTTAAGGAGAGCTTGGCCAATATAGGTAACGGCCCTGCTTCGCTTGGAGCCCCTTGGGGCTCGGCATTTTTGGGGCTCAGCCCTTGACACACAGGACCTCGCTTACACTGGCCCCTGGCCAGTCTCCTGTATATAACGCACTGCTTTCCTTCCCTTCTTCTGTCTGTAGCTTGGTTTTTTCGTTATAACAATTGATAGATGTTCATACTTTTAAGTCCTTCTTCCTGAGACCTACGGATCGAGATTACTGCTCGCCTTGAGTTGTTACAGTAACGCTTTTGCAAGCCCGTATCCCAATCACCGTGATACACTCACAGATCCTCTAATTGATCCCCTGCCTAATAGATCTTATTTCTGACAACTCTTCCATTGATTCAGGACCCACAACATCCCCCTTACGTGACTAACATACTAAAAAAAAATTTACTTATCTGCAGTTAATTCGGCCTTCAGCCTTTCGCTATCAAAACAAACAACATACATTATTTCTCGAACATTTCACTTCTATCCATCCACAATTAATTCAAAAGACTAATTCTAAACATGAACCCATCCCGGCAGCCCATTATTGAGCTTGACTGCAGTGTGATTCCAGGATCTCAAAAGGTCCTCGATAACAGCCAAATTCAGATTTATATGGCTTCTTGTGCATATTCCGAACTTGGGCGCTTGACGCTCGATTCTGAGAACTATTCGAGTAGACCAGAATCTGGCTGGCTTGGAAATAACCCAGTGCACGAGATACCTTTTATTAAACGTTTTCTCCGTCATTTTTCTCGAGCATCGTGCTTTTGGGGCCAGAAGAATATATGGATATGGCGCAATTTCATAGTGTAAGTAATTAAAACTCGTAAAAAGTAGTCTTGCTAAAATCAAGTAGCTTTACCGAGATTGTTGGAAATGGAAATCATCACGAAATAATCGAAGATCTAGCGACAAAATATGATTTTGAGGCAGCTAAGAAAAATATTTCTGAGACTGAAATGTTGCTAGATGATTTGGCCAGAGAATCTTCGGATTTTAGGATTTATCTATTCTGGCGGTGCTGGACCGGTCGTTCTTTTAAAAATATGCCGGATCCTCGCGATGCGCAAAATAGTATAATAAGATCACAGCTTGCATGGGCTTATGGTGCTCAAGCTTGTGATAATTTAACACGGCTTGTCAAAAAGGCAAAAGCGGAAAAGGAACAAAACATCAACGCCGCTCTAGGGATAAATATCCAAACCGAGCCGCTCCAATATGATTCGGCGGGGAGCGTGAAGGCGTTCCTAACGAACAAGTTCCAATATCGTCTCAATCCCAAGTTGGTTTTCTTCCCTACGCTGTCAGGTAATGGAATTTCAGTATACAATAATGGAAAAACATGCACCAGCTTTCTGGATCAAGAGTATAACGCATGGCTGGCGGCTCAAGGGGTATCTATTTAAACAAATTTGATTGTTTATAATCACCTAGCTCCTTTTCTTTCAATTCATTGCTGTTTGTATCACTTCCTGTGATACTTCTTCGTGTTGATGACTTGCAATTGCTTAAGTCGGTTACCCACGGGACACGTAGCACTGCCATCTCAGCGCAGTGCTATATATGCTCGTTGCAGGTGGTTGACTTGTTCTTGTTCATTCTAAGTGCTAATCTACATACGAGAGCCATAATACATCCATGTGGTCCGTGCGTCGCGGTGTGTGCTATTCACTCATACCAACAATGGGTTATCATCTACAGGCAACCTCGCCGGTCGTACAAGTATTCACCGGAATTTGGTTTGTCAAAAAGGTGAATATAAATTCGAACCCTGCTCAAATGTACATTTTACCAAATTGATTTCAGACCTGAAATGTTGTCGCTGCAAGGAATCACTGGCTAGAATAGAGGTATATGGGAGTGCGTACAATAGGCTAATCGTAATTGCCTTATAGGTCTAAAGTACTAAGGATACAAAAACATGAGGAGCAACTGTAGAGAATAGGAACAGGCCTTTATATAGGCAACTCCGACTCTCCCCCGTATTGGGTCTGAAACCCCTCATACCCTGATGATCACCCCTTGCCCCTGTATCATGACTTCCGTGCCGTGCCCTGGGCATACCGATTGTTACACTTAGAAATCAGTTTTTAAAGCAAGTAAAGTATTGAAGAAGTATATTAACATTGACTTCCCCAAGCCCCTCTCTATCAAAGTTATAAAAAATATATAATACAAGATTCATAGAGCTAAATTGTCTTCAGGAGGGTAATTGAGCTCGGCCGCCTTGTACACCAGCGAGGTTGTTCATGCTCGTGAGGGTATCAGGGTGCTTTTCGCCAAGGACTTTCTTTCTTAGCCGCAGCGTCTCTTTGTAGAGCGGCTCGGCCGCCTCGGACTTGCCCTGGCGGTCAAAGAGACCAGCGAGGTTGTTCATGCTCGCGAGGGTGTCAGGGTGCTCTTCGCCGAGGACTTTCTTTCTTAGCCGCAGCGTCTCTTTGCAGAGCGGCTCGGCCGCCTCGTACTTGCCCTGGCAGTCAAAGAGATAAGCGAGGTTGCTCATGCTCGTGAGGGTATCAGGGTGCTCTTCGCCGAGGACTTTCTTAAATAGCCGCAGCGTCTCTTTGTAGAGCGGCTCGGCCGCCTCGTACTTGCCCTGGCGGTAAAAGAGACCAGCGAGGTTGTTCATGCTCGTGAGAGTGTCAGGGTGCTTTTCGCCGAGGACTTTCTTTCTTAGCCGCAGCGTCTCTTTGTAGAGCGGCTCGACCGCCTCGGACTTGCCCTGGCTATGGAAGAGATAAGCGAGGTTGTTCATGCTCGCGAGGGTGTCAGGGTGCTCTTCGCCAAGGACTTTCTTAAATAGCCGCAGCGTCTCTTTGTAGAGCGGCTCGGCCGCCTCGTACTTGCCCTGGCGGTGAAAGAGACCAGCGAGGTTGTTCATAGTCCCGAGGGTGTCAGGGTGCTCTTCGCCGAGGACTTTCTTTCTCAGCCGCAGCGTCTCTTTGTAGAGCGGCTCGGCCGCCTCGTACTTGCCCTGGCGGTGAAAGAGATAAGCGAGGTTGTTCATACTCCCGAGGGTGTCAGGGTGCTCTTCGCCGAGGACTTTCTTTCTCAGCCGCAGCGTCTCTTTGTAGAGCGGCTCGACCGCCTCGTACTTGCCCTGGCGGTGAAAGAGACCAGCGAGGCCGTTTATGCTCGTGAGGGTATCAGGGTGCTCTTCGCCGAGGACCGTCTTTCGAAATTTTATTACTTGTACAAGTAAAGTCTCGGCCTCCTTCCACCGTCCATCGCTCACAAGCCAATTTCCAACCTTCCACGCCAAATCGATCCTTCTTTTGCCATCCTGGTCAATCAGTCGAGAGTCTAGAGCGTAACGAGCATGGATTAAATATCTTCTCCAGATGCTTCTATTCTGGTTCTTATTATCCGGGATCACGTCCGCTAATCGCCCTACTGCCTTTTCAGTCCATTGAATAAGCAATTCTTCTTTCCGGAGCCAGTTCCGTGTTGCTAGATGCACCAAACGATGGGCATCAAGAGCTAACCCTTCAGGAGCTAAGTCTTCTGCTCGTTTCTGGATAAACGAGTAAGCGTGCAAAGTCCCAATTGCATCTACTTCCCTTTTTCGCGATGGACCTGGAGGAAGCAGTGACTGCAGTATGTCCTTCGAGTCTACACAAGCTATAAACGACAAGTAATCGGCTGCTAACGGATCGCGGAGCCGAATCTGCTCAAAGGAGATGAGCCATGTCGTAGCAACTGGGTTCCTTACCTTGACATATCTGTCGTTATCGCGATATCTGCTGTCATCCTCAAAGTACTCGCTAAGAAGATCAATCACCTCTTCTTCCTGATCTGCGAGTAGTAACAAATACTCGGAAAGTGATATGCCGTTCTTGTTAATATATGATGCTGCTTGAACAATAGCGAGAGGAAGATAAGTGAGCTGTTTGAGTAAGGACTTTGCATCGTCCTCGTGTTTACCCAGGTCATGTCTAGGTACGTACTTTTGCAGCAAATCTATTGCAACGTCCTCACTTAACTCTGGCACTTCGACTATATGTCCTCGCTGCACAAGGTCGTAGGCTGTCTTCCTGTCACGGCTTGTAAAGACAATACGCCCGTCCTGGCTTGTCGGAAGATAGTCCATGAGTTGGCACGATACCTGGTCAGATCCTTGGCTCCCAGTCCACATACTGATATCATCAGCATTATCAAACACCAAAAGCCATTGACCCGCGCTAGCTTGGCTTAGATAGCTCTGTAAGAGCCTTTTCGGGTCCTCATTTTCTTTGTCCCATCCAAGAAGTTGAAGCTGTTGGCAGATATTAAGATACGCTTGTTGGAGACTCTCAAAGTTCGTTGCAGGAATCCAAAAGATTGAGCAATCCTTGTGGCTTAACCTGAGATGATAGACGAGCTCGATCGTTAGACTCGTCTTCCCAACACCCCCAAGTCCAAAGACAGCAATCTTTGTCGGTCCACCCTTTGTGAATAGCAGCTCTTCTATTTGGACCAGTTCCGACTCCCGGCCGGTGAAGCAACCATTCCTCTCGAAAGGCACAAACCATTGGACATTACATGCGACTACACCACAGTCAGCTTGGTGAAGACAAAATAGAAGATGCTGATTATACAAATTTGTTGCCGTATCCTCAAGATTTCAAATTCCTAGCTAGACTTAGTGGAGTTCAACTAATATAATAACGCTACTCACACGCCGAAGAGCAGCAAAAGACTTTTCGGTTTTGTCTAAAACAATCAGCTTGTTCCTCAATTTTATAGCTACGAAAAATCCATGATATACACACACTGTTTCAATTCTAAGTTCTTAATACAGTCTCGCACTCGATTCTTCTGAGCTTGGTTAACCAGATACCTCTCTGTTGCCGACTCCATCGCGCCTTGCTGCTTGTACTCGTCGAGCCCAATGCTTTGTAGACCCTGATCCACGTTGAAACGAAAGTACCGATTTTCGTCAAAATGCTTTCTCCACTTGGCTATGAACCGCTTCTCGGTCTCTTCTGTCTCAGTTGCAATTCCAACCACAGTCTGACCTAGAAACTTAAAGATACTCTCCTCAAATGTCTTGATCCCAGGGTTTCCAGTTCCGATTGAAAGGAAACACTTGACTAGAGGCTTCAGGTCTCCAGACTCCGAGCACCAGATGTTTGCCGCTTCGCCCTCTACTTCGTCGACCGGGTTATTTGCGCCGAGTCCGCCATCTGCGAATATTCGATTTCCAATACGAACAGGCTCGAAGAATGTAGTAGCAGCAGACGTCGCGAGCGCCGCTTGACATATGCTAGCTGGGATATTCGACTCTTCGGATAAGGCATAGCTTCGAAGGCGGACAATGCTTTTGGTATTCTGGTCGACAGTGCAAACAAAGCTATTGTCATTAGTAAACTATCGTTTCGTGCATTCACGACACTTACGTTTTGCACCCTCGCTTGTTGCCGTCATTGAACGAATCTGTCTCGGAGATACCTGATCCTTTGATAGTCTCTCGGATCGCGTTCTCAAGCTTCAAAGAGTCGAATTGCGCCTTCACCTTGCCTTTCAGGCTGAATGGCAGGCGAGACTTCTTTTGGGAAAATACCGCTTTTGCGAGTTTAGTGTATGCTATAATGCACTCATCCACGTCCATCTCGAGCCGACCGAGCATAATCGCAATCAGCCTTGAAATCAGGGTCAGCAGGTATGAAGCCCGCTCTATAGCTAGATTGCTTACCCACCAGTGCTAGTCCCTCCGATAAGGTCGAATACTTCACAGGGCTTTGCTAGTGGCAGACTGGCAGCCTTACGTTTGTCGTTCAACCGATCCATGATGCTCTTCAGGATGTAAAGCGTTGAGAGTCCGCGCACACCTCCGCCATCGAGGGACAGAAGACACAGCCCTGTGCTGTCCAGGGGATTTGGCTCGTCGTTAGGTTGTGCCGACATTGCTTGCTACATGGCTAGATTTCTCAGTGTAGTTCAGATGTTATCGATAGGGAAAGATGGATTGAAGCAGGTCTTGATAGTACAGTAAGCGCTAGGCAATTATCTGCCAAGACCTGCCCCACGTGCCCTTCACTCCACTAGATCAAGGCGGCCAAGGTTTACAGTTCAGCTACGGACCATTCCATAAGCCATATACTGCTCTTCCTCCGCTGTGCTGTGAATCCAATGGTCTGGGCCGGTCATGCTGGGTATTGCTCGTGTGGTTGCTTTTATTTGGTTGGGGCCTTTGTTAGGATTTGAGAATCCAGAGGTAGCTAGGTCCGACTACACGTACATCCCATGTACGTTAAGAATTCTGACTAAGCGGCTTCCCACACCAAAACACCACACCCGTAGAACCCCCGTAAAACACCCCGCAACCACCTGTAAAAATGTAATACGGACTCGTATTGTCACGGCACGAGCTGTGGATCTACAGATACAGAGGGCAGCTGTGGTACTATACGAGAATCTATAGCTAAGGAAGGAAGAGGGAGCTCGAGGAGAGCAAGCTATATATACACGAGGGAGCCCTAGTGGCTCGGCAGCAGGGCACGTGCCCGACAAGGGTCGGTACCGTGACACTTTAAGCATAGATATGCGTTATGTCACGTCGCGTGCTCTCAAGCACACGTGATCCATATTAGGCGAGCTCCCCGAGCTCCTCGTGTATATATCGCCTGCTCTCCTCGAGCTCCCTCTTCCTTCCTTAGCTATAGATTCTCGTATTGCACCACCGTTGCCCTCTGTATCTGTAGATCCACAGCTCGTGCCGTGACACGTTAGGTAGTAAAACACTAATAGAAATGAACGAGTTTCATAGTTTGTTGTTATTTTTACTGGAGCAGAAGTGCCTTTTCGCGATAAGAGATAGTTTCTTTAATTTCGGTGGTCAAGCATTAATAAATGGCCTAGTAGCAGGGGGTCCTGAGGATCTATATTTACTTAGTGACTTTTAAACGATGGCGAATTATAGTTAAGATAGCCTTTATTCGTTAGATCTACTTTACAACTACGGCA
Source organism: Chalara sp. BL73 (assembly GCA_918026815.1). NCBI lineage: Eukaryota > Fungi > Ascomycota > Leotiomycetes > Helotiales > Chalara > Chalara sp. BL73. Next base: position 166,040 of record CAKJVC010000065.1, on the reverse strand, counting down.
ATACTAGTGTAGAACACCTCTAAAAAGTGTTTTCGAATTTTTCCGATATCTTGACAGTATGGATCCGAGCTAATAGTCACAAAAACTACTCAGATCCGGCAGTTGGGGAAATTTAGCACTATACAACTTGCCAGATGGTTCACTGGCCATAAATAACATTTCCGGCAGTAATAGCATTACTCACAGTGCTATTTTTCGCCTTTGTAGTCGCGAGAACCAATATACAACAGCTGCCGCCGTGGAAGCTATCGCTATTACTGTAAGTTCTGCGAGGCCAAGGAAATTTGGCTAGTGGAAGCGAACTAGACGCACTTTCGGTACAGGAAATGGAAAAGAAATGGAAAAAGATGCAAGTCAGTTTAGTTCTGGGTACAGCGCCACATGTCACAATGGGGAATATATCGGCAGCAAAAAGCGCCGCTTGAAGTTGGCTATGGATCTATCATTTCGGGCAGGTGGATAAAAGAGTCAGAAATACAGCGCCAGGCGAGGGGTAGTAGCTAATGAATGCGCTAGAGTTGGGATGAAATATGGCAGCGGAAACTATTCCTATTTTTGTTATTTCATGAATCTTCGTATTAAGATACCTTACAAATAGCTATCACTGGTGCCTGTATTAGGATCGTGACACCTGTGTGCTGCAAACGAAACTTTATTTGTTAGAATTGTAAATATCGGTAAGGGACAAGGTATACCCTCGTCTGCATAAATACCCAGATGAGATCGAAATTCGTTAGAACCAGAGAAGATCGAGAGCATATCGAAACCACGCGGCGTTTGGCCCCGAATAACAGGAAGTCTTAACTGAGAGTTTTGACATATATCATACTCCTGGGGCGTAGGGTGATATGAGAAAACCATACGCTCGTCCCAAATTCTCCCACAGAGTTCACAGCCTCGTTCAGCAGATTTGACTAATTCCACACAGCTGATATGGTGCGGAAGCTGAAGCCCGAGCTTCAGTTGACCCCAGTCAATGCTACTACAATACTCACATAGCATCTCCACAATAAGCACGGAATAGAAAATTATATACACGAATTCAACCTGAGGAGTGATGAATGTGTTGTTAAAGCTACATGCCATCAGCTGAGTTGGCATTTGAAAGTTAGTTACCTAAAGCTCTGATTCCAGCCACGCCTAAGCCCTGAAAGCTGAGTTTGGTCAGCTGAAGGGGCAGTGAGAATTGGCTCGGCGTCGTTACAGGAAAGGTAAGTACCTCGGGAATTGAAGTTGTAACAGATATATTAGCGGGCCCTAAACCAGAAGTTGAATTACCTGTAGGGCATTCCCATGAAAAATAATTTGATGAGATGTAGCTTGTTATAGTTAATGGAGGATTTAGTGTCCAACTAAGAAGCCCTAAATTTGTTCGCGGGATACTGGCGTTCTGAGTTTTAAGCACCACACTGCAGTCCGATGGTGAGATTAACTGTTGCATAAAAGGATCAATCACAATGGTGGCAATAGCAATTATTGCCCCAAGGGTAGCCAATGGCTCTTGAGTTCTTTGCGCCCAAAGAAGCTGAGCAGAACCTATCGGCCCATTCACAGCCCTATTATATCGAACAAGGTCGTATAGTGGCCGATTTGATGTAAACCATGACCATTGGAGTTGCCCGTAATACGAAGAAACGATATATGCAATGCATGCCTTAAAGGCCACGCTGTATATGGCCAATAATGTGTTGATCGAAATTCTAAATTTCCAGCTTGGAAGTGGTTGCCCGGCATGACTAATGAGCGTGGCCACAATAGCGAACGGGACCGATAGAACGAGAAAGGCAGCAACGGCTTCCCATTTCCAACAATGCCAGAAGCCTGAGATCGCATTGCTGATGAAAATAGGCTTTGTCGTGGGAGATGTTTTAGGTGCAGTGGACGCTGGGGCGACCGGTTTTCTTGGAATGGTGAAGGAAAATGAGGCGTAGAGTGAATCCTCTTGCGACGTAGGGGTTCTAGCCTCATGTGACAATTCCTCTACAGGAACAGCGAGATAAGTCTGTGAGCCTATATCACGAATTGCATGAGATGTGCAAGTTAAGCCAAGGATTGGAAATATATATTCTAGTGTGCAAATTCACCCTGTGAAGAATAGAAGTGCGGTTTTTGCGGCAGCGGTTATAATTCACGATTTGAGGCTGTGGAAGTTCCACAAGTGAGAGGTGGAGTCTCGCCATTGACTTGGGTGATAAGCATGCTTCCTGGAGGCTAAATCCTGGAGGCATTTCAATTGACTGCCCCCACAAGAGGTTACGAAGTAACAGTGCCTTTGAAGGACGTAGTAAAGGGGGTTAGGAGTTAAGGAAAAGAAGTGGAAAGGCTTATTTTTGATCGGCTTGTATAGGATTCCATCATGGTGCATTGCCGAGACAGCACAACCTGTTTGTCACGGTTATCACGTGACCAACTCGTGGGTGTTCCTAAATTGGGACTAGTAGCGCTTCCTGCTGCTTTCTGTTTGTTACAATTCAGTACTGGGAGTAGTAGAGTGGTAGTGCCGAAAAGGGAAATGGGGGTTTTGCTTAGTAAAATATACGCTGAGGCGTATCTGTATCTGGGCCCTGAATCGGGTGGCTCAATTAGCCTTCAATCACGTGAATGCAAATGTCATCGAACCTGTGAGACGGTGCCGAATTTACAAAAGCTCTTACAGTACAGGATATTGCACATATTCCGAGATAAGTATCTCATAACTTCGGCTCCTCATCTGAGGTGTAAGTGATTAGCTGTCGTTTGAGCCCTATATGAAGTATGCCCAGAAATCTGCCTAAAAGCCGCAGAGTCGGCTTGGTGAGGCTGGAAATAGACCCCATGATTTGTAGTAACATTGGAACCACCTTCCATCCTCAACCCTCACTGTAGTAATATCATACTAATCAATGGTTTCAATACTGGCGATTTCATCGCTACTGCCTAAACCACCCGCTGCTGCCAAGACCCTATATCATTTCACTCCAGCCACTGCCATCAATTCTCTTGAAGTGTATAGATGGCTGCGTAACAATGGATATGTACCAATACCAACCAATGGATCTCGATAAACCTTCTGTTCGGCTCCTCCGGCTTCTCAAAGGAGGCCTCACAGATGATATTCAATGCGAGCTCTTTGAGGGTTGGATCAACCAATTCGAAGGGGGCCTGCCCTATCATGCTTTGTCGTATACATGGGGAACCCAGGAAAAGACGGCTAGGATTACGGTTGATGGCAGTATATTGCAAATTACCCCGAACCTATATGAGGCACTCCAGCATCTACGCTGTGAAGACGGGGACCGAATCCTGTGGATTGATGCTATTTGTATCAACCAGGAAGACATACACGAGAAGAGTACGCAAGTGGCTCGGATGGCATATATATATTCATCGGCATCTCGAACGATTGCGTATCTTGGTCAAACATCTGAAGCCACAACCATAGCCATTGACTTTATTAAACAGCTTAGCCTTATGGCGGACGACTTCCAGCAACTAAATAATATGCTCCATGATCAGGTTTGCAGGCAGCAATGGGCTGCGCTTGGTGAGATCCTCAAAAACACCTACTGGACTCGTATTTGGATCGCGCAGGAGATCGCTGTAGCATCCAACGTCGTCCTGCGAATCGGGCATCATTTAATCGAGTTAGATGTATTCAGAAATGTCATCTTCAAGCTAGTCGAAATTTACATAAATAATATCCATAGGGACATCCACATCGTCCTCCCTCAGCTCCAGCTAAACGCCGTGTGGGCTGTCCTGGAAGCTCGGAGACGTTATCAAACCAAAAGCAGGCCAAAGCTTGACGAACTGTTGGTCCTGTTCCTCTCCAGCAATGCGACGGAACCAGAGGACAAGGTGTATGGGGTATATAGCATGTGTTCAGAAGCCTGGCGAAATCAACTGCCTCTGCCGAATTATCATCTACCTTTCAGCACGGTATACGTGGCCGCCGTACGGGCTGTTGTCAAAAACTCCGGTAGCCTAGATATCCTGTCAGCTCTCAATTGTCCATTTGCATCGCTGCTGCTGCCATCATGGTGTCCAAATTTCAACGGGTCCTCGCCGGCGTGTCTACCGTCCATGGAATCGAGTTGGAGATGCGCGGGCAGCAAAAGGCTGGAGTTGACCTTCCTAGATGACCGAATTATGAGAGTGAAGGGATTTGTCCTCGACAAAGTAGACCGTATCTTTCTAACTGATAATCTCCATCTTGACCACGCTTCAGCGTGGGCTAGTGGGATGAAATCAGCCCTAACGGCCATGCCATGGTCACCATATGGTGATGAGATACACCGCCGCGAGGCACTCCAGGACACTCTGACACTAGAGTCACCGTCCAACGTCATCTTCAAAGCTCGTGCTGCCCTCGGAAGAATCTCCCGTGCCGACAATAAGGATCTTGAAGAAGAGTCAGATATCTATAGCACCTGGTTCATCCGGCGCCTGCTTGAGGAAGGCTCTCGTCCGTGGCTAGGCGGTCAAAGCAGGCGGGATCACCGAAATTTTGCGAAACACCGAAGTATTGCGTTGACGAAACAAGGACATATTTGCCTGTTGCCCGAGACGGCCACGAAGGGCGATGAGATCGTGGTGTTGTATGGTGGAAGAGTCCCGTTCTGCGTCAGACGAGCGGAATGTGGCGGCGATGGGGAGGCGTGGAGGTTTATTGGGGATTGCTACGTGCACGGGATAATGCATGGACTGGCGATGGAGATGGTCAATGCCAGGCCAGAACTAGAGAGATATTTTGAATTCATTTAAGAATCGGCATCTATCATGACGAGAAATGGTAGTTGAAGCGATCTGGCTTCGAGCTTCGACAATGGCTGAAAGATAAGATGGCCCACTGATCACGCAGGCCTTTACTAGCAATGTCGCGATCCTTCGCAATAGCTTCACAGATGTAACTTTTGAGGATGTCTGACTGACCTTCTAGCTGCAGATCAATGCTAGTAAAGAAGATACCAGCGTGGCTGACATCTCTGCCGCCATTCGAGAAGAAAAAGCTTGCTCTTAGTCGCTCCTCACCAGTTTTGCGGGCGATAGTGCGTGCGATCGTCGAATTTCCCGTGCCCGCAGCACCGCTCAACCAGAAGATGTACCTTTCATCTTGCATACCGGCCCATGATATTAATTCTTGGAGTACGCAGGTACATGGGTTTGGGAGGCAGAGGGAGTCGTGTCGCTTGTCGTATGAATTGAAGGCCGCGTTGGTTGCGCGAGGGAGGAGTTTGAGGCGATCTTCCTGGTTTATGGCGTGTTAGCTTCTAGGAATTAATTTAACTAGTATCTTGGAGGAGCTGACTTATGTTATATGTGTCTCCAAGGTGGGCTCTTGCGCCTTTGCCGACTTCAACTTGATGGAAATTCCGGCCGCCCGGCGGTTCCAGACTCTCCATTGACGAAAGCAATCAACCCCGCGAACTAGGCTGCACGGATCAGTTGTCAAATGTGAAGTGGAAGGAGCTACACTTCGTCTCGCCGGTCTGCTGTCACAAACACTCTAGTTTTCATGACGAGGCTGCGGCTGAGTTCAGGTATAGACTTCTCATCCGCTCTCTCTTTCCACCCAGCGCCTCTAGTATATCTTGTCCATTATCCACTACCTTGAAGATGGCAGAGCCGCTCAGTGTTGTCTCTGGTACCATTGGAATTGCATCTACTTTTACTGCTTGTGTTGACTCCTTCGACTATATTCAATTTGGCCGTGGCCCGAGGAGTTTGGAAATCCCAAACGCAATAGGTTCTTCTACAAAGGGGCTTTTATAAATGGTGAGGAGAAAGAATTACTACCTTGGAAGCGCAAAACCGAAGCTGCATCAATAGACAAGCTACGATGTTACGTACAGCCATTGTTGATGACATTGCGTTAAGGGTCGGAAAAACATCAAAGAATTCCGCTTCACCGCCAGATATCCATTTCTATTCCATACCCTTTAGCTTTATAGGCTGCACAGCAATCTTCAGAATTCATCCACCTTTGATCAACGGTTGCCTCTTTTAGCCACTCTGCACAACGGGATTCTAGGCGTTGGTAATGTTCCTCCGATGTTGCTGATACAATATCCAGATCCGTAATACCAATGATCGCCTTTACACGTTCTTTAACTTCGGAAAGTTTGGTTGGTGCAGCCTGTCCGGTCCGGCCAACTTATAGCATCGGCAAGTTCCCTGATCCAGTGATGACGCATCATTTTGTTGGAGTTAGGCCACATTTTCTTCAAAGGTTGTACGCGCTCCAGAAAGAGCCAGGTTGACGAGCTCACCTCCAACCTTCGCACAATATTGGTGTGTGGCCGAATAGCTATAGCATCGTACACCGCAAGTTCCCTTTCCATTGCAACGAAGCTTTGAAGCGCATGATTCAAATAGAATATTGCGTTGTCATCTAAATCGTCTGGAATACTGTATTGAAAAGGCATCTTAATCACGATATCGGCATCTAGGGCATAAACAAGACCTCGAGAGGGAGCTTGTCCGATACTAAGACAATGATCTAATTTGTCGCGGATTGGAGGAATGAAATTTATTGTTGGAACACCCGGACTGTAGTAATTGTTTAAGTCGGTTACCCACGGGGCACGTAGCACCGCGATCCCTGCGCAGTGCTAGTATGCTCGTTGTAGGTGGTTGACTTGTTCTTGATTGTTGTTGTTGATTCTAAGCTACAGGGTCGTGAGTTTGTGGGCCAAGACAGATCGAGCAAGAACTCCTTTGGTCGGCGCCTTAAAGTCGTTCGCGGGGCATCGAATGCGCGTGCAGCGGCCCTTACACTTTGAACCTGGCCTTTTCGATAAGCTTGAAGTGCTAGAGCAATACGCCCTTCTTTATTCTCCATATTAAAGGTTGGTTGTTGAGCAATATCGAATTCAAGGTTGAAGATGGTGGCGGGGTGGCAGGGATCCGGGCCACTTAGTGATATGGGCCACTTAGTGGTGGAGTACGTTAAGTGTATTGGGACCCCTGACTCCGGGAGTCAGCGTATTGGTACTCATCACGTTGTCGTTTGAGGTTTAAGTAAGGAAAAAAGCCTGCGACACCATCGTTTAATGTAGCATGAGCTGAGGCCGGAGGATCTAAGATTGGCTTATCACAATGATCATTCTTCTATTGCTAAATGTATCGTGATGTCTCGAGTACCAGAAAAGCAGGCGGACCTGCAACCACCCACCCAAGTAGGAATGGTACAAGAATATGAAGTTTCTTAGCATCAACGATCTACTACAGCCGCTCACCCAAATAGGTGTAGCACAAAATTGTAAGACTACTTGCTGGAAATGCTTCTGTTACCTGAGTAATCCGCACCACCGTGTGATGCCAAATCGAGGGGGCGGTTACATGCATCTCTGCGGCGCCAAGAGATTTGCATCTACCGCCCACCCGGAACGGCATAGCGTTAGCATGTGAGGCTGCGGGGTAGGTAATAACCTTGTGCACCATGACACCACCATCCTCGGATATTAATAAGGTGGTCCAGGCTCCTCTTTCTTTTCGGGCGCCGGTCTGGAAGTCAAGCTTATATTTATCTCATCACACAAACATGGCAGAAAAACGGAACTATGAGTTTGTTGATTCTAACAACCCTGTGAAACGGCAACGGCAAAGTCGAGGCACGGGTCGCCGTCAGGGGCTAGGGAAGTATAGCGAAGTGTCGAGACAGGCGAACAATTTGAAGAAAGGCTTGGGTGCCTGTTGGCGCTGTCGGTACCTCAAGAAAACTGCAAGTATACTCAAATAGCCAAGGAAATGTCATGTTTTGATATCTATAGTGCGATGAGGAAGGTATTTGCCATGAATGCCAACGAAACTTTGGTTTTTGGGGGCTTCATCCAAATCTGGGTTGCCGGAGAGGTGAATTAACAGTTTTGGCCGATTCTTTATTCCCAGGTTGGCAAAGTCTTGGCTGAAGTTTAGGATATATGCTAACACACATAGACTATCCAATCCCACCGGACCCAGGCTTTACTAAGGATTATGCTTTCCCTGTTTCAGACCTTCTATCCTTAGCTAAAATCAATATAAAACGACTCTCTGCGAAAGGGATACTTAAATTCGGGCTTTATTCTTACCTTCTTGATTTGGTTGAGGAAGATACCAGCAGTGACGTATAAAATTATCCTTGTTATATTGGCCCAGCTTACCGCGATAGCTGTTCATTTCCCCGGCTTTCACGTACCTCGTAGCATCTCTTCAGTTGTGTGACGTCTTGACCGAAAGCCAGGATATTGTCCCTTCTATGGCTCCAACCAACCTAATCGAGACTATGAGATCCTCAATCCTTAAGGTTCTCCAGCAACTGGACATGGTTATGCGCAAAAAGAGTAATCACACCGAGACTCTTAATATAATGTTTACACTTTGTGTTATTACAATAGGCGCTGAGGTTAGGTTGGAATGCTTCACACTGGCAAAACACAATCCGAACATTGTTAAAGCGCTTTGTCATTCAGCGCAAACAAAGTGGCATGACACATTAATTGCACTTTTCTCTGCTTGCAAAAGTCTGAAGGCCTCTGGGGATATTAAAGAAAGTATATTTGAGATTACTAACTGGAAGTTGGAATATGGTAAGTCGAATTGTGGGAAATTCTTATAACATGCCCTAATAAAGTCAACACAGTTGAGTTACTGGCAGGTCAAGCGGCAAAATATAAGACTCCGCATAATGAAACCACACTAGGCGTCGAAGGAAGGTTACTGTGGAAACTTACAACCCTGCACGAAAAGCTTTTTATAGCCTGTGCAGAGGGGAATAAAGAACTAGTACGGTTTTTGCTGAGAAAAGCACCCCAAACTTGCATGGTAAATAAAGTTGGTTGGAACGGACTCCACTGGGCAAGTAATAATGGGCACACATCACTTGTGAACATTTTGGTGCAAAATAGGGAAATCGTATCCCTTCCAGATGTGAATGGGTGGACCCCACTCTTCGCTGCCGCGAGAAATAACCAAGACAACATGGTATCCAAGCTTCTTGATCATGGGGCACATATCGACGCAAAAACGCAGAAAGGCTCGACAGCCTTGCATAAAGCTGTTGAACTTGAGCACGTTTCCACCATAAAGCTTCTCCTGGATCGAAAAGCAGACGTCAACAAAAAGGACAGACATAAAAGGACAGCATTGCATCTAGCAATAGTTGGTGGAAACGCAAAAGTTGTGGAAATTTTAGTAGAGAGAGGGGCAGATCTCGACAGCTTCAATTTGTATGGAGAAACAGCACTGCATTTGGCTGCTATAGGTGGGTGCCTTGCATTTATAAAGATCTTGCTCGACCATGGCGCGGAGATTAATGTAAGAGATGCTTCTGATGCTTCTCCACTCCACAAAGCCTCGGGAAATGGACATCTGCTGGCTGTCAACCTCCTCCTTCAGGAAGGAGCTGTTTCTGAAGGAGACGATGGACATAGAAAGACATACACGGCTCCTCAAAGTGGGCAAGGGGCCGATGACCAGCTATTTGTTCATGTTAACCGGCCAGACAAGTACGGTCGGACGGCATTATCGTTGGCTGCTGGGAATGGCCACGAGGCAGTAGTAAAGCTGCTGCTTACAACAGGCAATGTCAATGTTGATACACAAGACAAGGGTGGTCGGACGCCATTATGGTTCGCTGCCGAGAATGGGCACGAAGCAGTAGTGAAGCTGCTTCTTGCAACAGGCAATGCCAATGCTGATTCACAAGACGAGGATAGTCGGACGCCATTATGGTTCGCTGCCGAGAATGGGCACGAAGCGGTAGTAAAACTGCTACTTGCAACAGGCAATGTCAATGTTGATCCACAAGACACGTACGGTCGGACTTCATTATTGTTGGCTGCTAGCAATGAACACGAAGCGGTAGTAAAGCTGCTACTTGCTATGAGCAATGTCAATGTTGATCCACAAAACACAAATAGTCGAACGCCATTATCGGTCGCTGCTGGGAGTGGGCGTGAAGCAGTAGTGAAGCTGCTACTTGCGACGGGCGATGTCAATGCCGATTCGCGAGACAAGTACGGTCGGACACCATTATTGTTCGTTGCTAGAGATGGACACGAGGCAGTAGTAAAGCTGCTACTTGCTACGAGCAATGTCAATGTTGATCCACAAGACATAGATGGTCGGACGCCATTATCGTTGGCTGCTGAGAATGGTCACGAAGCAATAGTGAAGTTGCTACTTGCAACAGGCAATGTCAATGCCGATTCGCGAGACACGTACGGTCGGACACCATTATTGTTCGCTGTTAAAAATGGGCACGAAGCGGTAGTGAAGCTGCTACTTGCAACAGGCAATGTTAACGTTGATCCACAAGACATAGATGGTCGGACACCATTATGGTTGGCTGTTAAGAATAAGCACGAAATAGTAGTGAAGCTGCTACTTGCAACAGGCAATGTCAATGCTGATTCACAAGACACAGATGGTCGGACACCATTATGGTTGGCTGTTGAGAATAAGCACGAAGCAGTAGTAAAACTGCTACTTGCAACAGGCAATGTCAATGCCGATTTGCGAGACGCGTACGGTCGGACGCCATTATTGTTCGCTGCTAAGAATGGGCATGAAGCGGTAGTGAAGCTGCTACTTGCAACAAGCAATGTTAGTGTTAATCTACAAGACATAAGCGGTTGGACACCATTATCGTTAGCTGCTGTGAATGGGCACGAAGCAGTAGTAAAGCTACTACTTGCAACAAGCAATGTGAATGCCGATTCGCGAGACACGTACGGTTGGACGCCATTATCGCTCGCTGCTGGGAGTGGGCACGAAGCGGTAGTGAAGCTGCTACTTGCAACAGGCGATGTCAATGCCGATTCGCGAGATAAGTACGGTCGGACGCCATTATGGTTCGCTGCTAGGGATGGGCACAAGGCAGTAGCAAGGCTGCTACTTGCTACAAGCAATGTCAATGTTGATCCACAAGACACAGATGGTCGGACGCTATTATCGTTGGCTGCTGGGAATGGCCACGAAGCAGTAGTGAAGTTGCTACTTGCAACAGGCAATGTCAATGCTGATTCACAAGACAAGGATGGTCGGACGCCATTATGGTTCGCTGCCGAGAATGGGCACGAAGCAGTAGTAAAACTGCTACTTGCAACAGGCAATGTCAATGTTAATCCACAAGACACGTACAGTTGGACGCCATTGTCACAACCAGCTTAGCACGTAACCCTTAGTACTAGTCACGTGGCTTACTTAGCCGACCTGTCATGGCGCAGGTCGCGCCATGAACAAAAGACGAGAATAATTGGTCGGGAACCAATTGCGTACTAAGGTATATATGCTAGTACCGTGACAGCCATTATGGTTGGCTACTAGGAATAGGCACGAAGCAGTAGTGAAGCTGCTACCTGCTACAAGCAATGTCACCGTCGACCGGCCAAACATGCATTACCGCTGATCTCAAAAGTATATATATAGCCGTACGCCTTTCTATACCAGTATGTGTCATGGCCCTGGTCTTTTCTCGCTTGGAGCTTGGTACCGGATACCCCAGAGCTCGCTTATCCTGGCTTCCGGCCAGTTCCTGTATATAGAGCGCTGCTTCCCTTCCCTTCTTCTGTTCGTAGTTTATTCTCTTAGTTATGACAATTCATAGTTGTTTACACCTCTGAGTCCTTCTACTTAGATCTACGGATCGAGATCCTTATTCAGCTTGAGTTGTTACATAGATCGACTAATTGCGGATCGAAAGCAAGAACAAGAGCCGGTTGAGCCAAAGGAATTCCTGGAAAGCAAGATTCCTAGCACTTACCATAGTCGCTTAGCTTTTTTCTCAAAACAAGAGTCAGATACTTTAGCTCCACATCGAAGCATCGATCACAAAATCGAGCTTACAGGAAACAATACTTTGGGGTTCTGCCATCTGAACAAGCACTCAATTGAGGAGCTTGAAACTATGCGAGACTACTTGGCAGCTAATTTAAGGAAAGGTTTTGTTGTCACTAGTAAAGCTCCTTTTGCATCACCTGTTTTGCTTACACGGAAGTCAGACGGCTCACGCCGTTTTTGTGTCGACTACCGGAAACCGAATTCGTTGACCAAAAAGAACCGGTACCCTTTGCCATTAATTGACGAAACACTAGCTAGACTAAGCAAAGCTAAAATTTTTCACAAAGCTAGATATCCGTCAGGCTTTCCACCGGATCCGGATTTCCCCTGAATCTGAAGAACTTACAGCATTCCGCACCCGCTATGGCTTGTTTCAGTACAAAGTTCTACTATCACGGAGAGTACTCAGTAGTGCAGCGAACAGCTAATTGATGGTTGACAGTCCCAAGTAGCGAAGTGATATTATTGTATGTATACACGCTTGAAGAACAGATTATTTACGGTTGAGCTGTTCTCATAAATACCAACTCCTTAGCGTGCTCGCGTATCCAGCCAATGACCCTCTACGCGGGTCTATTCTGTGACATTATATTATCATACGCAATTGCAACACCATCAAAATGAATTCGTTGCACGCGTTAAACAATTTGGCTTTTTGGATTGTGAAATCTATGCGCGGGGTCGACGACTTACCAAGTAAATTGGCTCAAATCTCAGTCAGGACTTGGGATTTTTTACTTACGGGCTGGCAAAACATCGCGATTGGCAAAGCATATAGTAGAAGGCGAATTGAGTGTCGCTGATTTTTTAGTTAATTATTTTAAGCGGGCTCCACTTTTGGACGTTGTGGCTGTACACCCCTGCCTAGTCTGTACCCCAAGGTCCATTGCTACGCTTTCAAGTCAGCGACCATGGCACCGCACATGATTGCTGCACGGCATATTTTGAGTTCTCGTGTATTTTACATGATTGTTTTTGTTGGTACAGGTCTTACCTTCCACGGGGCAAAAGGCGCAGCTCTGCTTTGTAGGCCACGCTCTTGCTCTTGGTGGATATGGTAATAATTGTTGTTGTATTAGGTTCTACTCTAGATTCTACAAAATGGGGGTTGTGCGGACCACGTGACCTGGTGGGTCGTATGTGGATCCCTACTTCCTACAGTTTTCTTCTTTCTTCCCCCCCCCCCCCCCCCCCCCCTTTTTTTTTTTTTTTCTTTCCCGCGTGTGGTCGAGGGAGAGAGTGTAAGGCTTTGAGGTGCTTAACTAGGAGTGCTGCCTATCCTGTGTATCCACAAGCTGAATCACGCGGCCTCAGCCAGCCTTGCTCGAAGGTTTTGAGGGAGAGAAGAAAATCACTCACCGCTATCTTTCATTCTACTTTCTTCTACTTCTAGCACTCACATTGGGTGCAAACAATCCCAACATCTCGCCAAATTACGTTTGCCCCTATTCCCCACCATGTCGCAAGAGTTGTGTTGTAGCTTGCGCGCATCAACCTTTACACGCTCGGTGCTCACACAGCATACCACAATATCTGGAGGCCTTCTCTAAACCCTGCCTTGCGTCGTGATAGACATGAGCTTACGCCGACATGTCCCATGTGTTGCCTGATTGAATTATGCATTCTCAAGGACAAGGTGCTTGGAAACAAACGGAAGAGCGAGAGAAGCTGTGCGATGGCTTGAAAAAGCGTTCTGGTAGAGAAGCAACAATTTAGATGAAGGGGACCCTTCTCGACTGGCGTCGCAGCACACGCTCGCAAGAGCATACCAAGCAGACGGTCAGCTGGGAAGGGCGGTGGAGTTGCTAGAACATGTGGTTGCAGTTCAAGAGAAGGTGCTGGCGGAAGAGCACCTTTCTCATCGCAGTCGCTGATCTGTTCGTCAAGGTCGGCGTAGTCTGCTCCGCGTACTGCGCCGATCTCAAGGTTGCTTCGCGCGATGTTCGAGATATTATGAGGGTGGCCAACCGGTTCGCAGCGACCCAGAGATGTTGAACAGCTTATCGCCGGCCACAATGGTGAGAGAATCGATGCAAAAGATAATTTGGCCATTGAAGAAGGGAGAGGTGCAGCGAGCCATTTCTGACTGTAGTGTACACGAGAATGCGGAGACTCACACGACGAGCAATATATTAGTCTTGTTTATATCCCTCACCCTTTACCGTAATTCAATCACAGTTAATCTCGCCTCTGGCGCTTTCGAGGATTTTCAAGATCCCGTTGAGGGAAGTCGAGTTTGCTCGGAGTAAAAGTCACGCGATAGATGCCCGTGTCTCTGAATGATCGTCCCAAAGAGTATTTCGACCTTGGACAGTGGTAATTGAAAACCTCCAGCTGCTTCGGCATGAGAGGTGATTTCCTAAATGGCGGGGTTTGCAAAATCCACGCTCCGCCGCTTGCTTCCAGCAACACAACCGAATGCATCCTCTCATCTTTCTCAACGTCATTAAGAAAGCTGTCAATACACTTGAAGCGATCTCCGTGCCCCTCGCCATCGTAAAGCGCCGACTCGAGGGTGTAGATTCGATTCTCAATCCATTCTTTGTCGATATAGTCTACATCCTTCGTATTGCTGTCTGTGGGAAATAGATCTTTTTGGGCGAGCTCACGAGCATTAACGGTGGTTATGAAGCTTCGCAGTTGCTGGGGAATGCTCTGTGCATCGCAACATGCGCTCGGGATTCTGTCGTCTACCCGGACGGAAGTTGTCTTGTCTCCAAGGTTCTGGCGACAGAGAATCAGCGCCGTCCGAACTGCGCATCGACACGGAGCGCAGTAGATATGAATCGTCGAAGAGGGTTGGAATTCAGCACTGATGGGTTCCATTAAGTCTGCTAGTTTCTCCTGCATCTCATAATTCAAATTGGACACTTTCTCTAGTGTCTCCTCAAGCTTCTCGACGTCACGGCTCTTCTTGACACCCGACTTGATTTTTGGCCCAAGGCCCCATTTTTTCGTAGAATCGTCCTCGCCAATGAAAGCTGGACAGTCTTTACCAAGTTCTAGGAACATCGTATCACACGAAAGTCCCAAAGACAAGGACGGGCAGGTCGGGAGGAAAGCGAACCACAAACTCCACAAGCTCCTAAGCTCGAATTTAAAAATTGGCTCTTTCGGCTTCTCGTTGCGCGTCTTTCCGTTGCTCGCCAGTCTTGCTCCGTCTTGAGGCGGCAACGGGTTGTCTTCATCAAGGTTTGTCTCGTCGCCATCCTCCACTTGCTCTATCCAGCGGAAAATCGTCCCTGGTCCATGAACCGACGCAGCTTCCGAGGCGATAATCAATCCGCTCGCAGCATTTGCCCACGCTGGCCGAATGCTTGCGCTCGCCGTCTGGAACAACTTCAGCCGCGAGAGGTCATCAATGAGGGGCAGGATATCGCGAAGAGCCGTCTGGTTGCGGAACTCGTCCGGGACGGGGAGAATCTTCTCGACTTGGATAACGAGATCTCCAATCTTCTTGACGAGTTCTTCAAACTTTCCCTTGTCGTAAATGGCCCATCGCGTCTTCTGCAGTACTCCTAACGAAGATTTGGCTGATTGTCCACCCGAGTTGTTGCGAGGGTTTGCTCTTTGCATCTTCCACCAGTTGAGTCGACGTAGGCCGGCCGAACTCGGAAATGCCCTGTCCTGGTCTGTTGTTGCCGGCTCATGAGCGTCATTTGATACGACGACGCCATAGCGCTCATGGAGGGCACTAGAGTCTTTGAATAGAGTCTCCAGAAGGCGAAGGGCAGTTTCTAATCTGCTGAATACGTCTCTTGACCTTGGGGCTTGAGGCTGAGCCTCGGTGAAAAAACCATGCTTTTCTCCCCAGATAATCAAGTCCTCGTGGTAGCAGTCAAGCTGGAAAAGGAGAACCTGAACGTCCAACTTTGCGGATTGGGCCGTCTTGAAGAGTTGAAAGTACTCGGGACAGGAGTGGAACAAGGGAACGACCCCCAAGGTGAGACTGATGGGTTCCATGATTGACATGAGCAGATACGGCGTTTGATGGTTTTGTAAGGGATGAGTGTCGTAGCGCGGACAGGATGATTTGCGGACTAGGTATTTAAGTTGCATGGCTTCTTTGAGTTCAGCTGTTTCCAGCCTGGACACTATTGAAGGTATCGTGGCGCAGCAGTGGGAAAATCGGAGCTCTGCAAGAGCTAATCGCGATTGGTGACTTCAATAAGGTTGTCGGTACAAAGCAGCGGCGCAGCGACAGAATGACCGCGGCTTCCTCTATAACTGATCCCGCTTTTAGCACCCGAACATAAGCCCGTGCTATGAAAGCCTCTGTTTGTATCACTTTCTGTGATACTTCGTATGATGGCTTGCAATTGCTTAAGTCGCTTACCCACGGGGCACGTAGCACCGCCATCTCAGCGCAGTGCTATATATGCTCGGTGCAGGTGGTTGACTTGTTCTTGAATTGTTCTAAGTGCTAATCTACATACGAGAGCTATAATACATCCATGTGGTCTGTGCGCCGCAAAGTGTGCTATTCGCTCATACCAACAGGTGCCTTATAAAAATAGACCCCAATGCTCGATTTTTGGTTTTCAGTTCGTCGATGTAGGCCGAAGCCATAAACGGCTTCCCAATTATTTCTCCTGATCAATTTTCTGGGTTACTAATAGCTTATATCTGATATTCGACTATGTGAATTCACGAGCTCGGAAAGTCTGCCGACTCGATATGTCATAAAAACGACGTCCTGGTTAATCTATGCACATAATCAGACAATCTTTGAACTAGCTACTAAGCTTTCTCCCGCAGGTGGACAGGAAGCAGCTCAAATTTTGTGTGCCTTTTTGTCCTTTGGACATTTGCTAGGATGAATGTCTAAAAGGGACCTTATCCTTCTGTTGGCAAGTTCACTGCGGGAGCAGGTACGGTGGAGGGAAGCGGCGTTGAAAGCGAAGTCAGAGGGGTGGGATTAGAGCTAGAGAAGTTTACATCGGAAGCAGAAATAAGGCGCAATGTGTTTAACGGAAATAATTGATGTATTACACAACAAGTCCTGGTATCATTGCATTACACATTTTCCCACACTCCCAGAATGAATGTTTCCCAATGGCGAAGTTTGGTCCTCGCTTTGCTTATGAATTTGCCGGTCACTCTTTTTCCAAATGGCTAATCGCTTTGTCGCATGCATTGATTATCCCATCGTACATGATCCTATGATCCCTGTATGTTCCTGTGAAAAGTGCCAGATCTCGGCTGCGAAAAAGAGTATTCCTTAGCTCCTCAGCCAGATCCTCAAGTCCGCAAAACTCTGGCGCAAACCCTGCGGCTGTACCACTCGTTTCTTAGCTGAAGGATTTCCCCGCCGCTTTGTCGAACGTATTATCGAAAGCCTGCAGGATAGTGTTCATCCGTTTCTTCGCGGCATGCATAATATCTTCCTCGGAGGCATAGGTAGTTGAGGAGAGTGCGGCTGGGGCGCTGTCAAACATGAAGCGCTCAATTCGATACTGAGTTAGCGCGTCGTCGTTGGGAATAGAGACTAATATTCGTCTCGACGTAATATACTTCGAGCCAATGTTGGAAAGTTAGTCACACATATAAGGACGACGAGACAGTAAGGTTTCTATAGCATACTCGTTGACAGAATCTTTAGTAATGTTAATAAAGTCGTTTCTTCAGGGCATAATGACTTGACTTGGCAGCAGGCTTTATGAAGAGTAGGTACACGATTTGTGCGGCATCAAATATTTCAAGAAGAATGATTCTGAATGTCCAGGGGCTGGGGCGGCCAATACTTATTATTGAAGCGACGGTTCTTAATTGCTAACTAGCTTTGTATGTTATCACTTACCTCGGAAATTTGGACGCCCCGGGTCAGTAGCTTTGTGGGCACTCTTCTACCGCATGGTACGCACTTAAAGTTCGCCGAGGCGCATGTCGATACGGAATGGCCTGGGAGTGCACATCGACACGTTTCCAAGCCATCACATCTTATGAACCTTGACCTCATTCAGCTGACCAAAAACCGAACAACCCATCTTATCTACCGCTGCTCCATGATATGCTCTGTCAACCCTCATTGGATACCACTGTTCTCCGTATAGCGTTCCCCTATCAAAGTGTGTCTAACCCAAGTGTCATCCTTCCGTACGTTGTCGACGTCATTACTGTGGAAGAGAAGCTGGTACCGGTCATTCCCCTTAGAATTGACTCCTAAGCACGTTATATTCCTCTCCTTTAGAGCCTTATTCATACGTCTGCGCACGGCGCCTGCGTTTCCCTCCTTGATCTCCGGGATCGTCACTCGACTGAAGTCGAGTCCAATCCCCGGGATCTGATCTGGGGTTATCGATCCAGTGGGGCTGGTGCTGGTTGAGATGTAGTAGCCTTCGTAGAACTGTTGACCTTTTTCGCATGTGGCAGTGAACTGGGTTCAACGGAGTGTGTGCGCTTCAAAGGACGTCCACGGGTGCTCGTAGTTTGGACTTTAATCGACTCATCGCCATTCAGTTCGTCAAGCAATTCGAATGAATTGCCTTTTCGGTTATTCAAGCCGTCCTTGCTTTTCTTTGGCATTTTTCCTCCGGGCTTCATGTCTGATGTCGTGGGTCAGGATTCGTGTAAGGATATGACAGGTAAGGCTAAGCGGGTGGCCTGTGCGTTAGGCTCTTGACCCAAAACGGTGCATAAGATCGATACTTGTATAGTGGTGATGATCGGCACAAGGGGCCCAGCCCAGGCCAGCGAGTGCGTTTGTAACCCGGCATACACGCTAGCGACGAATTAAAACAGGGCCCGCATGCGAGGATAAGCTTCTGAGTGGGTGGGCTGGGACCGGGCCGGAACCCTGGAGCATTATTAGCGAGGTATACGAAGTACAGCCCTAGCCCTTCCGCAACATGAACCCATTAACGTCTGTCCCTGCGTGCCGAGACGCACCCTGTAACGAGACAAAACGTAGGTACTCCGAGTTCAAGTGACTCTAAATCTGTGAACGCATTAAAATGTTTGTTTATTTTTATTTCAGTTGTATTATATACCTCTCCCGAACACTCCCGACCTATTAATTCTGGAAATTACGATCGCGTTGTCACCGCCCACCTGAATTATAGAGAGCCTCTTATTATAGTGTGGTAGGACCCCTCGACCTGCGACGCCACCATTAAGCTCTTTTCGCTTTTTAAACTCATGCAACGATTAGATATGGATTTCCAAGTTTTATTACGATGCTATAAAGTCAATGATAGTGTTGTGGCAGCCAGAGAACGGTATGTCAAGTGGCCCTGTGCGCAGCCAACAAAATCGGCCGTCTTCTCCTTGCGGTAAAAAATTCCCACTTCCGGCTTTTCTACTTCCCGAATCTTCTTTTCTCAAATTGTTCTGCGCTCTGCCTATACTGTACTCCTAATTATTGAAGAAGCAAAATGGTTGGTCCAGAAGAATCGTGGACTGTCAACCCACATATATTTCTCGGCTGTATTGTCATTTGCGGAATCCAGCCTCAGACGTCATGTGGCTGGATAAGTTACGAGACTGCCTCTTATTTATGAGATGAAGTTTCCTCTATTATTAGGCACCTTGGATTTGTTACACATTTTTCACAAAATAGGATGAATTGGCTATGGGCTTTGGTTCTGTGTTACATGATTTCCCCTAACTCTCAACAGAGCGTAATCGTCTCAAGCTCATACTCCCCCTTTTCCAATCCTACGACAGTCTCCCCCTCCATAATTCCATGAATATAACACTCTCCTACAAGATTGTATATCTCCCCGCACGGTCGTAGTACGACAGGGATATTACACCCTTGTAACACACAAATAATATCTCCTCGCTGTGATAGCTTCGGTGCGAAACCCACATATCCCTTCCTTGTTGTCATTAATCTCATGTCCGTCATTGGGCACAAAGAGTTGAAAAGAGCGGATTCAACCCCTATATCCCAAGTTTCCGGTGGCGTAATCTCGAACTCTTTGGACTGCTCTGGAAAATAGTACTCTAGACTCTTCCCAGCAATCTCAAGGGTGCGATTATATTGTTGGAATCTGTCGAACAACCCATAGAATGGGATAAACGAAGAATTACCATCAGCAGTGCGGTTAAGCCAGGGAATGGATTTGAGAAATGCGGCGACATGTGGTTGGAAGCTAGTCATTCGACCAAGCAAGAATGATCCCCAGAGGGCAGTCCTAATACCTTCATCGTCTGTATATGGGTTGACGGGCTCTCGAGTGATCCTAGAAGGCACAACGTTGCCTGGAGAAAATATATCGCACCCAAGGCCGCCAACAGTGTCAAACTTTAGGCCCTTGCATACGAGATGAGACTCGTCGCCGTCGGACTCGTAGTCGTGCTTGGAATCCCCAGCTGCGCGATATAGCTGTTCGCCACATTCCAAGATTGGACCTCTATCGGAGTGAAGTCTCCAGTCGACTACCCAAGATGGGAGGTCCTTCTGTTTGATAGTGTTAGATCTATCTTGACAGATTATGCTAAGCTTGCCGCTTTCCTTGATAACTGCCCGGGAAAAATTCCGATAGACCTCTATTTCTGTAGCGCCGTAGTCTGGAATGATGGTCCTGGAAAGAGTAGGTTTCATCAAGCCCAAGAGGGCATAGATCTTGTCTCTGTCATCAAAGGTTTCCGCGCGCCTGCCAGTATCTAGGAGCATCATCAAGTTTGGGTGAAGGGTCCCGTCATATTTATATCGGTCCAGAGTGCTCAGATTGGTTGATTGCATCATCCGCGTAAAAAAGAGTTCCTTCCGCCCCTCGTCGTTGGGATAAAGCTTTTCGGCCTGGTCTTCCAGTTTACCAGATAGATATTCCATAAACAACAGCAGAACACGAAACCACCCTCCTACTAAGCACTCTTGATTTCCCCAGACGAGTAGAGCACGGGTATTTGCAAGCTGAAGTTCCTGAATGATCCATGCACGACTCCAATATGGGAGGCATATAAGGTCAATAAGACCTTTCCAAGTTTCTTTTCTCAAGCGATCTTGGTTTTCACGTAGGGATTTGATAAAATCAATCTCCGGACCTGAAGTCTGTTGGGCTGTTTCCACATGCCTTCTGATGAATCTAAATGCTGACTTGCTCGCATCGGTTTCACAACCTAGCCAAGCAATGACTGTGTCTGCATTTTCGTAGATCGTTGCCATACGTTTGACTTGAACATTGCGCTCTGGAATATCTGTCTGATTGATACATAGTGCATCAACCCAGAGGCGGCGGCCGCCGCGATCATCTAGCCTGCGTTGTAGGCTTCGAAGCGCATCTTCGAGGTTTTCTGTCACGTTGACCTCGTGTCCGTTGACAATTATTTTGCGCGTGATAGTAGGATCCCCCCACACATAAGAAAGAGCGTCATAGTCTCCCCACTCCCACCGAGTAGCAGACTCGTTATATTTTTCCTTGTCTTGATACTTCGGGTTCCTGATCAACACAGGGAGAGTCTGGGCTAAAGATTGCGCGATAGCATTGCTTGCTAGCTGAGGTGATGTTGTTATTTCTACAACGTCTTCAGGAACTGCTCTGGTAATGATTTGCCAAAGTAGTTGTTGGAGATGAGCAGGGAGGGCCAAAGCATCGGTTTCTAGGAAATCGGCATACCCTGGGCTGTAATCATCGAGCGATAGGTGTTCTAACACGCATTGCAAAGGCTCTAGGGCGCCGGGTTCTGTTGCTTCGCTACCCTTAGTTATCGTTGGAGGCAGTATCGTTACCAGCCGTATCTCGTTCTTCTCTCTACAGAGTGGTCGATAACCCAACATAATGTCTGCCAGCTGTGCTCAAGAATTTGAAGTTCGATGGATGCCCCTACCCTCGACGGTAGCAGCAACATTAATGCGAATGAGATCTTTGATCTAGTCTGCCTTTTTGGATAAAACCTCGCTAGGTTTTGACTCTCACCACAATTTTGGAGGTAAAAAGTGTGACGTGGCACATGCCAACAACACGGTCGGGGAATCACGTGGTAATCTGGGAAAGTGAAAGCAGTGGGAACTCCTGATGAACAAGCAAAGAATCGTATTGATCTGATCTCTCTAAAAGAAAACAAAAGGAGTGTAAAAATGGGTGAAAATTTTGTAAATCTGTTAAGGAGTGGATGTTAATATAGTGATGTAGCGGAACATAATTTGTAGGATTGACACATGCAAAACCGAATCCAGGTAAGACAAAGAGACCCTCTCCTCACACCGGAGTAACTTCCGGACTATATTATTTTCCTCTTTGAGTGTCTTTAAAATTTGGAGCCATATTCTTTTGTTATGGGACCTTTCCCAGGTGCCCCGAATTTTGAAGACACTCTAATGGTCGCGATTAAGCAGGGGGGAACAGCCGAAGCGGCGATCGGTGGCGTGATTAAAACGATCGACAGCATGACCAATCACAGACTTTTTCTTATTGCTAAGTGGTCTTTTTAGGGAGAAATAGTTAAAGAAAATGACATATTAATAACAACTTCGTAGACTTGCTAAGAAAAAAATTTATGATTCCAATACTATAAATTCGTCTCGTGACAGGGTGCGTCTCGGGACGCAGGGACAGACGTTACTCAAGATATAACTACATACAGTCTTCACACGGGAACCGTGGGAAGGAGTTTGTGTTCCCAGGGTCTTGACCATATGCCGAAACTCAAGTTTCCTACAAGTACAACCCGCCATCCAACCAAACGCTCCAAGTGGTCAAAATCCAATAAAACGTTTCCTCCAGCTGCAGGAGCGCCACATTGGATTGGCACCTCGGAATAAATCCTAATCCTTCCGTTTCAAATTAAATTAAAATTTAAACAGATGGCATGATCTGGTGCACAAAATGCCTCAGAGGATCCCCAGTTTCTTTGCTTGTTCAGTATTTGAAAAGTAATGCTGCCAAGTAGAGAACGTATCTTATCATAATCACGCAGCTGCACTTTGGCATGCTTATATTTTCAAACTTTTGGTGTGCAATAGTGCCATCCCACACAGAATGTGTCCTCTTCCCCCAAATACCATGCTGATAGCATCATTGGATACCGACGATAAAGGGCTGGGTCCAAGGTGCTGAAACTTGGAAGGGCTGGACCACGAATAGTCCATGCCGCCTTTTTGCCTTGCCCAGGCATAATATTGACGGCTACGAAAAGATAAACAAATGGACCTTGACATCAACATCGCTTAAGTCGCTTATGTTGGATTCTGATAGGGCACAGCGATGGATAGAAGACGGGTTAGAAAGTATAAATATTTATAAGACACCGCGTCGTGGGTTTTGAAAAGAGCATCCGATAATGTAACATTGACAGACAGGGTTCCTAGGCGAATCGGTCGAAGTCGGAACAAACGGCAAAACTTTAAGTTTGGGTGGGTGGTAAGTGCTGAGTGGCTGGGGTAGCCACCAGAAATGCAGACATCGCCCTTACTATGTATTATTCTCCCCTTTACTTAGTCCAGATAGCCAACCATTCAAAAGAAAAATTATGCAAAGCACCGAAAGCCAGCAAACAACCCACCGCCCCATCCGTAACAGGATATGGCCGGCCAAATGCCGACACCTTGCGTGGCAAGATGTCAGTGTTTATTCACATGTTGCTGGCAGGAAAGCCTGGACTGCATATGCTAGCGTCATACAGGTCATCTATTCTTGTTAGGATTTGAGAATCCAGGGGTAGTTGACATGTCTCTGACTAAGTGCGGAACGCTAGCGCTGAAGACTTTTCATACACACAAATTGCTAGAACACACTTTATACACATATCATACAGCGAACAATAGAGAGCCTGTCGGCATCCCCAACTCCTTCTGACTATTATTGTGTATTTCACGTTCTATCATATTACTATAGTTTCATTCGTGATAT
Organism: Chalara sp. BL73; assembly: GCA_918026815.1. Classification (NCBI taxonomy): domain Eukaryota; kingdom Fungi; phylum Ascomycota; class Leotiomycetes; order Helotiales; genus Chalara; species Chalara sp. BL73. The sequence continues at coordinate 142,443 of CAKJVC010000065.1, read as the reverse complement.
TGCTGGCGCATAACGTGATCAAAAAAGCTTTTACCGAGGGCGACCACTTCAACATGAGAATTCAAATATATCAGGCTCCAATCAATTCTTCGAGACAGAATTCGTATCCAGCGCCTGGTCTTTTTCGGAATATCTCCACCCTTGTCTTTGGCCACCTTCTGCCGTGAAGTTGATTTGTCCTTTCTCGGCTCATTCACATTTGCAATTTGTCAGAGGCCGCTGCTGCCACAGCTGAGTCTATCCTTACTTCGGCCTAGAGTTGGCGAAGTCATTTATGCCGTAAGCTACATCTGTGAGCCTTCTGAGTTCCGAATCATTCTATGTGAAAGAACTCCGTTCGGTATACTCCTCTGCTATAGAGGTCCCCGCTCGGATCAATACACGGATCCGGATCGAGCGGTTCATGATGGAGGGGATCATGCCAGTGAAGGCTCTTCATCTTCTCGGCTTTCATTGCACCATTCATATAGCATGGACCAATAAGCTCATATTTGTTACTTTGCCTCAGCTTGTCGGCTAGAAACATGTTTCGAGGAAAGCTTCGAGGCCCCAACACAAAGGGAAGGTTACCACCATAGAGGACTACAACTTCATCTCCGCTGCGAACTCCTGCAGGACAAAGTCCTAGCTCTCCGTTGTGACTGAAAAAGAACACTTGGCCGCTTAGACTCTGCTCCCGGAGCATGTTGTTGGTAGCTGGCTCGGGTAATGAGCCTCGCCTACGTATTGATCGACGCAGCTGTTGCTGAAAGTCCAACGAACAATCAAGTATGGCAAGACCCGGATCACTTTCAGCCCATATATCAGCAAACCTATCTGCGTGCTTTGTGTAGCCGTGGAGTAATACTCTGGAGAAATCATGTACCGTGAAGGGCGTAGTTTTGCCAAACTCCAAGCATTGCGTGATTGGCAATCGCTTGGAGAAGTTGGTGGAGTAGGCGTGATTCAAGCAACTCCAGAGAATTGGGATATCAATCTCTTCCAGCTTCGGATACTGTCTGCCCTCTCGACTCTCGAGGTTCGGGTGAATGAATTCGTCCACAAACTTTGCGTCGATTATTGCAGCGATTGTTGCAACCCTGAAGCCACCTAAGCGCAGGGCAATCGGGTTCATGGTAGGTATCACAAGAAGTTGTCTTTCCTCACTGGCTCGGCTGTCTTCATATACACAAGGCATAAGTCTGCTGTTACCGATCTTCTGATCGTAGTCCGGTACCCAGCTGGGGAGAATTCCGTTGCGAGTAGAAATTCCAACGTTCAACGCCAGAAGAACATCCAATGAGCTGGTCGTGTCTATGATCCAGCGTGTAAATCGCGAATAAGTCTCAGTAATAGACCATGTATAGTCGGGTTTAAATGTTGCCCCGGAAAGGTCTGTTGCAAGGGGATACATTGCGAAAACCATGTCTCGTGGATCCGTTGCGGAGAAATCACCCATGTTCATGATGATTCTGCTAATAGAAAATTGCTGGGACCGTGTCTTAACTGCTACATCTCGCCAGATAGGAGGAGGTAAGTCGCCAGATGGGAGCTTGCCCCACCTACTGCTCGCTGTTACGAGCTCCAGAACAATGATTAGCAGAGACTGAAAGACAATCCAGTCTACGCTATCCGTGCCGACATAGATACAAACTTCAGTGTTGTTAGCAACTTCTTGCAAGACCCACACTCGGCGAAACCAAGGGTTTGAAGAAATAATGGAAAATCGCTGCATTAGGTTCTGCGGAGGTTGGAATAAACGGTCTGGCGAAATCTCCCGAAGACGAGTTGCAATTTCGAACTCTATCCACTGCCATACATCAGAACGGGGATCGGTGATGCGTTCCCAGTATTTGTAGAAAGGCAGGTAGAGCCCGAAGGGGTCCTTAGCAAGATGTTGTAGATAGGGAGCGTGAAGCCAGTTCAGAAAGTACTTTGCGGGTTCCGAGAACTGTTCGTGTATCTCGACATCACGTTTCCGCTTTAATCCAGCCCTGCCCAATACCTCCTGATCGGAAATTGGCTCCGTTCTCGATCCATCTCCCGACAAAAACTTAACAAAAGCAGAAGATTGAATAGACTCTGCTGGAAACTGTCGCGAGGCTTCGCCACGCTCTACTCTCTGAGGAAAATCCTGGGTAAGAAACTTTCCAAGCGTTTTGTCACTGTGTTTCCAACCAGCGTCCTCTAGCGCCAGCTTGAAAAGAACCAGTGCGTAGTTGTCATCCGTAAATAGTGCAGCTGCAACCTCCTCGTCGTCACCTAGCCAGACAGAGACTGAATCTGCAATCGCATATATAGACTTCATGATCCCGACTTGACCGGATCGCTCCTCGACGTCTCCTTGGTTGATACACAGCATATCCGCCCATAGCAAGTTGATGCCCCCCCAAGATTGGCGAAAAGATTTGAGCGCAGCGTATAAGTTTGAGGTTATTTCAAAATTCGCATGAGCTGTCTTTGACGCGTTGATATCTGTCGGGGATGTCTCGTTGATGAGAAATTCCGCCTCTCTGTTAAACTCATGGATGTGCCATGATTGGAAATTAGAGTCGACATTTTTACCTTCTCGGAATACTACTCTTACGGTTCTCGTATCCTCAAGATTTCCCCAGCAGTAAGAGAGTGCCCTATATTTAGGACAATCTGCCAAGGTCGTCCGCGCCAAGGCAACGACAAGAGGGTCATCGTTGGAATTGGCTGGAAGAATGTGGAGCAGTCGGATCTCTTTGCATGTGGAGTCCAGTGGGCTGTAATGCGTGTAATTGTTTGGGATTGTTCGAATGTGGCTCGGGTCCGTCATCGTATGAGTTGTCGCTACAAAGGAACAGTAGCACCTGCAACTACTTTATGGCAAAGCGAAGGCAGTCGCGAATACCAAAGCCCGATGTATGGGAGTTGGGAGGTATATCCTCGAGTATCGTTATGGTGCTGTGAAATGTTGAAGCTCGGCTGGACAGCGGAAGCGGAAATTTGGGCAATCATGCCGCCCACGTGAGATGTAATACTAGGGCTCATCAGATTTTGAGATATCAAAAGCAAACAAGAATGTATCTCTCTTTCGTATTCTGTTTCACTTATCCTCCCGCAGTTGCGTTTTCAATCCTCCCAGATGAAGGGAGGCTGAAAGCAGATCCCAGTCACATGGCCCACCCCACCATCGATAGCGGTTACAGGCCGCCAAAAGCGCTTGCCAGCATCTCTGTCGCCAATCAGCATCTCTATCACAATGCATGCTGCCGCTGACTGGGATATGGACGATTCCACTAGGAACGAAGAGGTCGAGAAAGGACCAACACAAACAATGTTAACAGAGCCTTCAAACCCTGCCTCTATCGAAATGAGACTGTGCGCGGGGCGGATCTCTCTCCTCCGGGCGAAAGTGCATGACTTTCAGGAGGAGAATCGACTACTCAGAGCTCGATCTCGATACGGATCACTACCCGACTCTGGTGGCTTTAAACAGAAGACATTTCAGAGGAAGATTCCTCTCGAAATCCGGAAATTGATCTGGCGGTATAGTCTCCCAGCTTCCCGCATTATTCAGATAACCTCTCATGACGATGATGGCACCTTTTTCAGTGGTAGTGCCCCTCCAGTGGCATTGCATATCTGCTCGGAATCTGCCAAGAAGCCCTCTGCATTTCCCGGCCCTTCTTTACGTTCGATCTCGAGATGGAATCTAAGTCGAGGCCAATATATGTTTGCCCTGCACGCGACATTCTCTATTTCGCCGAAACGAACGCGTTGAGAAATGAGTAAAATGCAAAGGTTTCCCGAGACAAAGGAAATTCAATCAGTAGCCCTGCACTATAATTCGCATAACCATTATTGTACCAGGTCATTCGACCTTCGCCCTTTTCAAATCTTACTGTTGGTATGAGTGAATAGCACACTTTGCGACGCACGGACCACATTGATGTATTATAGCTCTCGTACGTAGATTAGCACTTAGAATGAAACAAGAACAAGTCAACTACCTGCAACGAGCATAATAGCACTGCGCTGAGATCGCGGTGCTACGTGTCCCGTGGGTAAGCGACTTAAGCAATTGCAAGTCATCATACGAAGTATCACAGAAAGTGATACAAACAGATCTAGCATCGCAAAGATCCAGTGCTCTTTCGAAATAGATTTAGATACCGGCATCGTTATGCTCTACGACAGGTCGCACGGTTGCACGACTCAAGTCTCTGGTGAAAATGCCAAGCCATTCGAGCATAAGCGCGTTCGGAAAGTCCTTGTACATAAAGGGCCCAACACTATAATTGGAATTGGTGGCGAGCGGCGTGATCTCGTTCAATTCGAATTGGAATAGCATCAAGATCCTACACAAACAGCGGGGGCTATCGAGAACTACGACGCCCTCTTCTGCGGTCGAGTGGAGAACCCACGCCTCGCTCGAACTGTAGACGAGGCGCCAACCGACCTGCCATCTCGACGAGAAACTAGACCCCACACGCCGGGGCAGCGGCAGCTGAGGATGAGATACAAGGAAGTGGGCCCTCCGCTCGGATCGGGGCAGTTTGGGACTGTGCACAAATGCACCGACGTGGACTCGGGGAAGTTCATGGCAGTTAAGATACTAGAGCAACCTACGAAAGCATCAAAGCAAGAAGACTGGAAACACTCATTGTATTGTGCTTTAAAGCGCGAAGTCGAGACTCTTTCTGAGATAAGCCACGTAAGCAAGTCTTCTTCAACCTTTTATACAAATGAAACTGAGATCTGTGCTAGCCACATATCGTCGATTATATCGCGTCACAAGGCTGGGAAGAACCAAAGGTGGAGATATTCATGGGCCTGAAAGAAGGGACCTTGGGATCATTGGTCGAGAGTGGAGTTGATGCGTCTGCCGTTGCGAACTCCGTCTTCCCGCAAATGCTACAGGCGCTTGACTGTATTGCATGGAAGGGCATCGTTCATCGAGATGTAAAGCCAGAAAACATTCTTTACATATCGCAGCCGGACGGTCAATATCAGTTCCAGCTAGGAGAAATTTGGACTCTGCAACCGTATCGCCGACGCCGCAACATTTGCCGGTGCCCACCTTTATATGCCCCCTGAGATGTTTCAAGGAGGGGATCATACACACAAAGTAGACGTTTGGTCATTCTTTGTCACAATGCTATAGATATTGGATGCAGGAGAGTTTCGTCAGAAGTCCAATCGGTTTAAGACTGTTGTGGAGGTTCAGCGGGCGGTTTTGTCTGCAGCCTCTAAGGCGGGTTCGGTTTCAAAGATTCGGGATATGGCAATCGTCAACCCGGAAGAACGTGCTTCTGCAGCACAGATGCTTGTCAAGTACTTCGACGGAGCAGGACTCAGCACTCCACGGAATCAGGTCCCAGCTCTCACCACCAGCCATTCTCCCACAATCGCTGCCACCAGAGCTCCTCCCTCCCTGACAACTCGGACTACACAAGCAAAACCGAGAGGCTTGCAAACGAATGCGAATATATTTGCAGCTGCTCAGTACCGTGTCGATAAAGTTCGTGATCCTCTTCAACCACAACCTCTTCGCCGGCTACAAGGGATCCGCCCAAAACCACAGGCTAGGGGTTAAAGTATAGGAGCAATTAGGGTTAGATTCTTGGCAAATGCAATGTTGGGTTATTCCTCTTTATGCTTATTCCGAGTTTGTGGGCGAGGATCATTAGTGCGGGAATCGCAAAGGCAGGTTTGGCCCACTACTTCCACTGTGGCTACTTTTCGAGTTTCGTAGAGTACTGCACCTGGATTGCCCTGGAGTCCAACCAGGGAGAGCGTGATGGACCTCTTCCTATGACCAACCCTTTCTCTTCATGGTGGGGGAGAGTAATCAGCTGGACAAGTGGGATTGTATCAATACCAAGAGGTGGAGAGTTTTGAGGTCGAAGTTCCGAATAACAGACTCTGAAGTGTGCGAGCGCGGTTTAGGTGAAAGTGACATCCTTCTTGGGAGTTATTGTCTCTCAGCTGCCCGATCATTGTCGGTATTCTGTCCACCCTTGGGCTATCAGCAGCCTTTTCGTCACTCTACGGATTGTTTCTATTATCACATAACGCAAGCATGGGAGAGGATTCGAAAGATAGCAACTGGTTGGATTTTATTATGCAAATGATTTACGTTCAGTATACAAAGAAATATTAAACAATACTCCTAAAAGAGAAAAGACCCTGTATAATGTGTCGAGCAGGTGGGCTAGAGGTACTCTTTGAGTTCTTTAGAGACCGTATCCCAATCACCGTCACTGCTGAGTTGATGGTTTCTGGCCAGGCTCTTAGCAACTGGTTCCAATATCTGGCACATGCTGACAATGTTTTGATGCGCTTCGTGAATGTGCTTGAGAAGTGACTTGAGGTACGCATGGTCGTAATCGGCAGTCGAGTAACTAGATCACACATTAGCACAAGCAATCATTTAATGATCCCGGGCTCGATCCATCCGTACATTCTCTTCCGGCCCCACAAGGAGACCAACCCCGACGCCTAGACCAGGTACCAGACTATCTTTCTTCTCAACGTAACCTTCTGCCCAGGTTGCCCATCGCCAGGCAAACTAGAGGACCTTTTTAAGCGCCGCCTAGGCTATTGGAAGGGTATCTAGATGACCGTCTAGAAACATGTGTTTCGCATATTCGTTATGGGCTTTGTTATTACCATTCTCACCGCTCCCGCGAGCCTGCGTGCCGTTGATCCGCTGTTTGGTTGCTTGACGGCGAAACTCTTTATAACCTTCGAGGGTTCGGTGTTCTGCCACAAACCGACGCCACCGCTGGAGGTCATCACCCGTTCCCAGCTTCCGCAGGATCAAATGATACTGGCGGCGCTGAACATGGACCCAGCCGTTGATGGCGTTGGGCCACTGGAAAGGTTCGCGGGATTGATCTGCGAGGAGGCCGGGGATTTTTAATATCTCCCAATACTTGTCGAGCATATTTATAAGGTCCGGCCGGTGAAACAGGCTTGCAACTGTCTCTAAGGAGGCACGCTTGCCTCTCTTTCGCTTGGCGCGCTCCTGGAGCTTTTTAAACTTCTCCCAGTCAGAGCGCCGGCACATGGGGATCAACGTAGATCCAGGTGGAAGGACTCAGAGGTGTGAACAACTATCAATTGTTCTAACGACGAGAACAAGCTACGGACAAAAGAAGGGAAGGAAAGCAGCGCTCTATATACAGGAACTGGCCGGAGGCCAGGATAGGCGAGCTCTGGGGTATCCGGTGCCATGCTCCAATTGAAAAGAGGCCAGGGCCGTGACATCACAGTAGCAAATGGACTAGTAGTAGGAAGCTCTGAAAAGCTTTCTATTCAAAAGAAACAACCTGGTTCTCGTGCTTGGACTACATTTATTGAATGTGTTTCAGCTACTGGAAAAGCTCTTAATCCTTTAGTAATTTTTAAAGGAAAATCAGTTCAACAACGATTGTAACAACTTAAGCTGGACAGGGATCTCGATCCGTGTATCTAGGTAGGACTCTGTTGGTATGCCTCTTCCTTACCTTCCACGGGGCAACGGGCGTAGCTCTATAGGCTACGCTCTTGCTCTTTATGGATATGGTAATTGTTGTTGTATTAGGTTCTACTCTAGATTCTACAAAATGGGGGTTGTGCGGACCACATGACCTGGTGGCCGTACGCGGATCCGTAAACCCATACTTCCTACAGACTCAAAGGTGTGAACAACTATCAATTGTTATAACTAATAAAACAAGCTACAGGCAAAAGAAAGGAAGGAGAGCAGTGCTTTATATACAGAAGGCTGGCCAGGGGCCAGTGTAAGCGAGCTCTGTAGCGTCGGTCTGGAATACCGAGCCCTGTGGTAGCATGGGCCAAGCTCGAGATAGGGTGAGGGCCGTGGCCATGGTCACATAAGGGCAGTTCCAGCAGTTCCAGCAGTAGTTACACCTTTTCTCTTTAAGTTAGTTTAGAACCTTCGTATTTGATACCTTACAAACAGCTAACACTGGCGCCTATATTGGGATCGTGACAGTTCCTTGATTCATTATTCTAAGCTACTATTTATCAAAAAACTTTAGGAATGCAGAAAGCACATCGTTCCCGTCACTGCTATGTACATGCTTGCCAACACTATTTTTTACTATATGCTCCTGGTGATGCCCAAAGTTCCTCGTTTTCCACACACCCCCAAACGGTTTACATTTACAAAATCTAGGCAGCTGGCACAAAGAGCCAGAATTTGTATGTTCTACTTCTTCCGAGAATTTAGCCCATGACCAAGCTTCTACAACCGGTGCAACTTTCTCGACAACTTCTATTAAAAAAGTATCGTCGTTTATTTCCGTATCGATATCCGCCCAAAGTGGATAGAAAAGTTCGTCGGCTGCATCAGTACCTAAAACTCTCGACATCCAGCGCTCCGCCCACCAAGGAAAATATGCAGATAATTCCCAGTCAATAATTGCTTCGATTTTGTTATCTTTAACAAAAATGTTCGAAAAGTTCAAATCTCCGTGTGTCAAAACGTACGGCTCACATTTTGGAAAGTTTTTTTTAAGCTTTTGGAACTTTTCTTCGATTACTGTTGTGTCGTTGGTTTTATATTCATAAGAAAGTCCAAAGCGGAGAGATTTTTCAAGATTATTAAACCAATCCTGTGCTGTACGTCCCATTTTTGCACACGTAGGACTACGCCGAGTGCAAAAGCCGATAATAAAATCATCGGGTATATTGCCATCGACTTTTTTGCATATTGGTGATGTAAACTGTCTCCATTTTTTAATAGCAGCAGCAAGTTGGTTCCGATAGTTTGACTTTTGTTCCGGAGATAAAGTATGCCAAATAGTGTCCAGCGAAACGCCCTGGGCCCGAGACATTAATGTAAAATCTACTTTATCTGTAGGTGCGCTAAGTTTCCGCATTTTTTCAATTAAAGGGATTTCCAAGCTTGGTTTGTAATTGCGCAAGAACTCCTGAGTAATAAAATCATTTGCGAGTGAAGCGTCATTCGGGCGGTCGGAAATCATCCATTTTGATCCAATTTCCCATATTCCTACGCTACTACGTGTATGGAAAATTCGAATGCGTGATCCGTAGTTTGCTGAAGTCTGGTCGTAAACGGTCCAGCCACATACCCAACACAACTCTTTTTTTTTGTCAAAACTCAGGTTTTTAAGGCCCTTGTCTATATCCTCGTTTGCTTTAGAAATTTCCCTATCGGGTTCCCATATAAGACCTTGATAGATCTTTTCTGGGTGGGTGTAATCTTCGCGAAGCTTAGCAGCCTGAGCCATAGTGTTATATTGACTGTTTAAGTCAGATAGTCTGTTGTCCTAAATCTTTACTTTATTTTTATAGTAACGGAGTCTTTATCCTTTTTTTAAGAAAAAGGTTGAATTGCAGAAATTTTATACGAATAAAGAGATTCTAATGAGCAGGTTAAAGAAAAGTCCTGTCACAGCCCTGGCCTCTTTGAGCTTGGAGCTTGGCACCAGATACCCCAGAGCTCGGACGGAGCTCAGCACCGGACACCACAGAACTCGATTATTCTGGCCGCCGGCCAGTTCCTGTATATAGAGCGCTGCTTTCCTTCCCTTCTTCTGTCCGTAGCTTGTTCTCTTCGTTATGACAATTGATAGTTGTTCACACCTCTGAGTCTTTCCACCTGGATTTACGGATCAAGATCCCTGTTCAGCTTGAGTTGTTACAAGTCCCCCGAAAGAAACCCCCGGATAAAGATATAAAGAAAAATTATCTCTACTCGCCGGATGGGGAAGTAACAAACACGAGTTCTAGCTTTGAACCTGACTTCGAGAAACCAGGAAATATGTCACGATCCCAATACAGGCGCCTGTGATAGCTGTTTGTAAGGTATCTTAATACGAAGATTCTAAGCTAAAGAGAAAAGGTGTAACTACTGTTGGAACTGCCCTTATGTAGCCATGGCCAGTTCTAGGGTTCTAGCTAAGCAAACCAATGAGCGTTCACGGCTGTGGCGCGACATCTAGCAGTGAATGCCTGATGCGTTGTGCACGTGATCTCTAGGGCTGTGACAAGTTAAAAGATAAGTTTTCCGAACGAAACCCCCAGATAAGGTTATAAAGAAAGAATTGTTTTTACTCGCCGGATATGGAAGTAACAAAAACTAGTTCTAGCTCTAAACCTAACTCTGAGGATGTAACAGCCAGTGTAACAGCCAGAGCCGGTTAGAGACGGATATCATAACAGCTACAGCAGCCACAGGCATACAACTACAGCAGCCATAAGGCATACCACTACAGCAGCCACAAGCATACCGCTACAGCAGCCACAGGCATACAGCTACAGCAGCTACAGGCTGACAGCTACAGCACAGTTGGAAGGATATAAGGAACAGCTAGAGCTTTCTGGAGAAAGGCAAGCTTGAGTTTATCTGCTAGACTGACAAGCATACTTCTGATATCAATACACCACTGTTTCCATCACATTGCAGTCACGTATTCTTACCTGTTATATTGCAATCCCTCCTGCTGCCCTCTATTTGTTACAAGACAATTTGTTGTTCGGCCACCCTTTTTAACAAATGCACAAAGGAGCTTATATGCTACGGTTAATGATTCCGAGGAATCAACAAGCTATTGAGGTTTCAAAGTACTGCCAGCCTAGAAACCCCTTTATACGAAAGAGAGAGTCTTGGCCGACAAAGAACGGGTCCCAAACCGGGTCGCCAGCGGCAGTTGTCACCAACTGCCATACGTCCTACCCGCTGGCTCAGCGATGGTCGCTTTCACAGTTCCCCTATCTCTGCCTTTCGTGAGCCAGGACGCGCACAATTCAGCGCCCCGTTGCTTAGGTAGGGGCCGTAGCTGTGGCCTAGACACCCATAGATGCAGGGAGGAAAAGCTTCAGCAACTATCGCACCGACAGATAGGACGCAATCCTTATAGATAGGCCAAGAAGTAAGAGCTCCAACAATGTTGAGTTGCTAGAATGAGTGTTGGAACGTGGCTGTATTAGTCAGCATATCAACTTCACAAACGGAGCTACAATCCAGTACCAGAATCCAGATCTAGAAAAGCCAGAATCAAAAGCCGGAAGCCAGAAATCTAGAAACAGCCAGGTCCAGATCCAATCCAGTATAATATAGGATCAGTGATCCACAAGCCGTTCCCTACTAGGCAGAATGCGCGTGGTGCAGTTACCTGGATTTCCAACGCTGCTGCGATTAAAGCGACAACACGTTGAAACACCTTAAAGCTTGCTTATGATACAATACCCCAAGCAAACCCTCCAGTGGTTGAATCTCCACCCTCGCCGCCAAGAGCAGCCGAAGCTCAACAGACAAGGTAGGCTACGGGTAGAAGATCTCATCAACTATGGGACAATTGCACGACTACTAGAGCCGAACAACTTCAACGCTGCTATCAGAGACAGCACGTTGGACCATTTTAAGCTGCTTACAGTGTGTGAACACTGGGCAGACTGTCGAGTGGGTGTATCTCCCCCTATAACCGCCAAGCAGGTAGGCTACAGTAGAAGATCGCTGCAATTAAGGGACAATCAAAGCAATGGCGGAGACTCGTGCTGGCAGTGTTCCCCGGCCTGAAAGAGCAGGCCGCGGAAACTGCACAGTGACTGTGGTCAGGAGGGGGAAGGTCAGTACAGGCGGAAGCGTGCACGTTCTTAAAGCCAACCGGTACAGTTTGATTGCAGGTAGTCGCACTGGGTTCAGATCCGTCAGGTCTTTTCAGGCTTGCGCTCTTGACGCCATGACTTGTGAGCTACGACGACGTCAGAAGCATGATCTTGTTGACAACAGGGGCTCCTTATCTTGTTGCTTTACTTCCTTTTCGATCCATATCTTTGATTCGGAGGATTGTTCGAAGGAAGGAGAGAGAGATGACCGTGTTTTTTATCCTGTTCGAGCTTTGACTTTGTTCCTTATTGTATGGTTGTTGAGAGTTGAAGAGAGAAGCTATGAGTAACAGTTAGCAATGAGGATCAAGAGGGGGGATCCGGCCTACTTATAGTTCTTGTGTTGCAGCCTTGCTGGCGCAGCCTTGCCGGCGCTACAGCTTCACCTTATCCACCAACTTGCGTGATATTCGAAAAGAAACGAAGCTGTTCTTGATTCTAGCGGTTAGCAATATGAATGAGGAGCAAGGAACGACTTAGCTCTGCTTTACATTGACAGCTATGGAGTTGTGAAATCGAGAAAGGATTGTGAAGTTGAGGAAGCTTCGAAAGTGGTTCGGAAAAAGGTTGTGATTCAAAGGTGAAAAGGAAAGCCGATCTGGAGGTCAATCTACGCAACGCCAGCGTGTTGAAAGCGTTACAAGAAGGAGAGTTACTCTTCAACTCTCCCATGCCGAACCTTATTTGCCTCTATTACGCATGTCGATTCGATATGGCCGACGTATGAGCAGGGAGTTCGACGTATAAGGGGTTGTATGAGAGGTTCATTGTAAAGAGAGATTTGATCTGAAGGTGAACAGTTAGAATTTGGTTCTCGCAAGGAACTGGGAATCGAATAGAAGATTAATTAGATCCTCGAGATACTTCTCTGAAAAAGATCGAGATCTCTGGAAGTCGTTTTATTTTTGTTGTTGTGGTGGTGAAGTTGTAAGTTGGGAAAGGATGAAAAAAAGTTTGTGATAAAGTCAATATTTTATCGCTGGCTAGGCAAGCACGAGGTGAGTCACGTGATGCAACCACAACATAGGATTTGAGGATCTAGGTAGCTGACATGTCTCTAACTAAACAGAGGACGCTAGTGCGGAAGGCTTTTCACACACACAAATTACTACAGATCTGTATGCTACACACATGCTATGGAGAGAGTCTGAATTGCATCACCAATATTCCTCCTGAATGTTATTTCCATACCCCCTGAACCCGCTGACCGACTTGTCGGGCTCTTTTTCTTCTCCACAAATAGCCGGCTTGGCTTCAGCTATCTTTTGACGGTGGTACGACAGCTGTCACGGAGAATGCTAGCAGCCGAGGCGCGCTTGGCCATCGTCATACAGCTACTGGGCTCGGCGCGCATTCTAGCTGGTAAGGGCTCTGCTGCATACCAACACTAGCAACTATCTAAAAAGAAGCCTAGAAACCGTGCTTCTCTTTGCTTTCCTTCATCTTCTCTCATTCCCGCTCTACCCATTCTACAACTTTCAGATCTAAGTGGTTCGTGTCAATCAGCCGCTTCAGAGCTGTAGATGCCTTGCTCTTGGTCATAGAGTCGGCAGGGTTGCTGTCGCCGTCGATCCATTTGACTTCGGTGATCTCTCCACGCTCATATGATTGGCGAAGACACCTGATATCAATCACGAGGCGCTTCTCTTGCCACCAGGTTCCGGTTAGAATTCTTGAGAAAATGTAAGGCAATACACGACTTTCGATTCGATGGTCTTGGTGTCAAGTATCCATAGATGGGCATCTTATCGAGATCGCCAGAAATGTCCAGCGCCGCCTCGCCCCGTATAGGTTGTACCGTTAAGGGATGGCTGAAGCCAAGCCGGCTATTTGTGGAGAGGAATAACCTTGGCACCTTAAGTTGTCTTGGCTTGCCAACCTCAGGTAAGGACTAGCGTAGTGTAGGCTGATAGAACTTGGAAATACACAATAATGATCAGGAGGAATACTGGTGATGCAATTCAGGCTCTCTCTATAGCTTCTGTGTGAAGCATACAGATCTCTAGTATTTGTGTGTGTGAAAAGTCTTCCGCGCTAGCGTCCTCTGCTTAGTTAGAGACATGTCAGCTACCTGGATCCTCAAATCCTAATCCAGCCCCCAATATTCGGCCAATTATTGGCGGTTCCGCCCCGCGCGCTCGCTGCCTGCCTCTCCATCCCAGCCTTGCATCTTCCCAGCCTCACGGAAGGGCAAAGTTCTCCACCAGGTATATTTTTGCTTATGCAATACAATTCGACCACCACACCAGTGGTTGCAGGAATTGAATGACCATTTAGATTATGTTATCACACGCAATTGCAACACCACCAAAATGAATTCGTTGCACGCGTTAAACAATTTGGCTTTTTGGATTGTGAAATCTATGTGCGGGGTCGACGGCCTACCAAGTAAATCAGCTCAAATCTCAGTCAGAACTTGGGGTTTTTAATCTTCCTACTTACGGGCTGGCAAAAACATCGCGATTGGCAAAGCATACTTTAGGCACAGACAAGCGCTTTATCGTCTCTGTCCGCATAGTGTCACCGTCCTAGAGGTCACGTGCTACACTGGTTATATAAGGGCGACCTCAGTAGCAGTTACACCTTTTCTCTTTAGTTTAGAATCTCCGTATTTGATACTTTACAAACAGCTATCACTTGCGCCTGTATTGGGATCGTGACAATTTCAACAGGATCGCCAAGAATATAGTCAATTTGAACTGCGCCTGGTCGGAGAACAAAGAAAATTCTCACGTTCGGTAGCTCAACTGAGGATTCAGTGATCAATGCGTTTTAAGAACACGAACTTTATCTGGTACACTACCCACCGACGCCTGGTTGATCGCAAGACCACAAAACTTTACGTGCTATAAGTAGTTACATACAAAAACGTGTTTTGGCTAGATTACGAAATTATTGAAAAAGCTTATAGCACAGATCTGCATCAGAGGTTGTATAGAAAGCACAATAGGATATTGAAGGTTGCAACTTTATGTCGCAGCTTTCTTTTGAGCGCCGAGGTGCACATCTGAGTCAACGGCAAGTCTGAGCACACAGCCGCTTGGCATTGGTTTGGTCTTAGACAATATCTGACTCTGCTACTTCGATCAGTTCTGTAACAACTCAAAGAGAACAGGGGTCTTGATCCGTAGATCTCAGGGAGAAGGACTGAAAAGTATAAACGGCCATCAATTGTTATGACAAAGGGAACAGGCTACAGATAAAAGGAAGAGAGGAAAGCAGCGTTTTATATACAAGAGGCTGACCAGGGGCCAGTGTAAGCGAGACTTTGTGGTGTCAGGGGCCGAGCCTCAAAGGGCTCTAAGCGAGATAGGGCCAGGGCCGTGACAAGTCCACTCGCAGTAATTCTTTATAATACGATTGCTACACAATTTTGCAACTCGTTTTACTATTCCAAATTTTTCTTTGTTTTATTCTTTGTGTATTTTTACGTTGTAAACATGCGAATAGCTCAAGCCAAAAAAGATCTTGTCGATATCAAACATCCCAATAAGAGATTCTGGTAGATTTAAAAAACTCAAATGCCCCCAAAATTCAAGCTTGACATCTTCAATCAAGTAACTTTATCTTTGCATTGTTCGCCAAATACCACTTTAGCTAATTGCTACAATGCTACAACAATATACTCTAGAAGAAACTGTGCTTCATCGATGCTGGTTTTGTTCACACTCTAACCCTTCATACGCGGACCGTTGCGGAATGTGCCATGGAGCAACAATACCTACTCGAGGCGAACATCATAAAAGGCTCGAATGGACAGTCTTCACTTCCGAGCAGCATGCTCCAGACTCGGCGCGTGGGTATTTCTATACTGTTTCCCAGGCATTAGAAATTCTCGATGACCAGGATTATGTTGCTATTCGACTCGGCAACCAACATAAGCGATGCATATTAGTCCGACATTCAAAGAATAAAACCTTCTACTCCACCCAGGATTCTATTCAGGCAGAGGATCAAAAAGCAACAACTGTCAAGTGGGATAAAGCCAGCAAGCAGCATGAAAACCTTATTTTGCATTTTGTACGCGAGAATTTGGAGAATTAAGATTTAAAAAGGAACATATGGTGAGTTAAATTTATTTCCGAAGCATATATCTTGGGCCTAAGCCACGCACCTGGCACTTGATGAAGAATTGTTATTCGCTGTTTATTGACTTAAGTATTAGAGCTTTTCAACAAAAGTTCGCATACTTCTTTTTTTGTTATCGCTTGGCTGGTTATAGAATTTGGCGTTGATGTTTACTCGGGGTTAGCTGCTATTTTGAAATAGACTGGTGGAGATGCAAGTTGTGGCTAGCCGAGGCAGAACTAGGCGGCTTTTTCCACAAAACTTTCTTTAAACCAACTCCGGAAGCAATACAAACATTTACCGTCAATTTGTAATAAATGGAGGGCAGCAGGAGGGATTGCAATATAACAGGTAAGACACGTGACTGCAATGTAATAGGAATAGTGATGTATTGGTAAAGTATGCTTGTCAGTCTAACAGAAAGACTCAAGCTTGCCTTTCTCCAGAAAGCTCTAGCTGTTCCTTATATCCTTTCCACTGTGCTGTAGCTGTCAGCCTGTGGCTGCTGTAGCTGTATGCCTGCTGTAGTTGTATACCTATGCTTACTGTAGCTGTACGCTGTGGCTGCTGTAGCTGTATGCTGGTGGCTGCTGTAGTTGCATGCCTGTGGCTACTGTAGCTGTACGCCTGTGGCTGCTGTAGCTGAACCTGTAGCTGCTGTAACGGTATGCCTGTGGCTGCTATAGCTGAGCTTGTAGCTGCTGTAGCTGTATGCCTGCTGTAGCTGTATGCCTGTGGCTGCTCATGGGCGGAGCATGCCGCTTACGGCCCGTCAGCTCATAAGCTGTTATGAGATCCATCTCTAACCGGCTCTGGCTGTTACAGCAAAGCTCGCCTATCCTGGCCTCCGGCCAATTCCTGTATATAGAGCGCTGCTTTCCTTCCCTTCTTCTGTCCGTAGCTTGTTCTCTTAGTTATAACAATTGATAGTTGTTTACACCCCTGAGTCCTTCTATCTAGATCCACGGATCGAGATCCCTATTCAGCTTGAGTTGTTACAGCTGTAGCTGTGTGCCTGCTGTAGTTGTATGCCTGTGCCTGCTGTAGCTGTACGCTGTATGCCTGCTGTAGTTGTATGCCTGTGGCTGCTGTAGCTGTATGCCAGTGACTGGCCATGGGCAGAGCGTGCCGCTTGCAGCCCTGAAAGTACTACAGCTGAAAAGCCTTTGGCTGGCTGTTAGGCTGTCACGATGGCCGTCTCTAACCACCTTGGCTATTACAGTCGACCGACGACCGCAAAGGGAGCGCGCCGAATTGTTGTGCCGCTACCACCTGATATTTAATAGCAATCCATAACTGTTTGTATCACTCTCTGTGATACTTCGTATTGATGACTTGCAATTGCTTAAGTCGATTACCCACGGGACACGTAGCACCGCGATCTCAACGCAGTGCTATATATGCTCGTTGCAGGTGGTTGACTTGTTCTTGTTCTTTCTAAGTGCTAATCTACGTACGAGAGCTATAATACATCCATGTGGTCCGTGCGTCGCAAAGTGTGCTATTCACTCATACCAACACTTCCTTTCTTCTATCTGTAGGTTGTTCTCTTAGTTATGACAATTGGTAGTTGTTCACGCCTCTGAGCCCTTCCACCTGGATCTACGGATCGAGATCGCTGTTCAGCTTGAGTTGTTACAGCTACAGCAGCTACAGGCCTACAGCTACTATAAGAGCGTATGATCTAGACTGTCGTGGGCTTCAGCTGCCGGGGCACTCTTGGGGATGCTAACGCCACAAGCCTAGTGACACTGTAAGAAAAGAATACAACACAGTCAAGAGGCAAAGGATATAAAAATGGAGCCTAGTACTCCTGGAAGAAAGGCAAGCTTGATTCATTTACAGATCCATAGACCTATATTTCATATCAATACAACACTATTGCTTTCGCATTTGCCAGTTATATGTCACGGTACTAGGATATATACCTTAGTACGCAATTGGTTACCGACCAATTATTCTCGTCTTTTGTTTATGGCGCAGGTGGAACCATGACAGATCGGCTAAGTAAGCCACATAACTAGTACTAAGGGTTACGTACTAAGCTGGTTGTGACATTAGGTGTCTATAAAACATCCGTGTCCCTACTTGCTAGATTGCAATACCTCCTGCTGCCCTCTGTTTGCTACAGCGCGTGCTTCAAGCTTCGGAGTAACTATTGTTCCGCCAAATTCTGAAGCGCTGATTGGCTAAGGCAACGTTGCTCGAACAATTTCGGCTGGATTCTGGGTACGCCGTTTGCGGCCCCGAAGGTACTGCAGCTGAATATCTTAATTCCTTTCATAAGGAAACTTATTCCATATCCGAGGTCTTGAACGGATCCTGGCTGTTATAAATTGTGGGTCTCCTATCACCTATATTTACCTGGCAATAGGCCGTAGTTTAGAATGAATCAAAAAGGAATACCAGAACCACACCAGCAAGAGCGTAGTCACAGCTACTACGCCTTTTACTACGTGATAGGTATTCCGATAGATACCTTACAAACAGCTATCACTACCGCCTATACAGTAAGGTGCGATTGCGGCTTCGTACCAGTAAACTATACTTTTATTCTCGCTGCCAAGATTTTTGATCCACTATGATGACCTGCATCGTATTCTTTGTTTTTAGTAGAGGCTTTTAATTATTCAGAACCCGCCGCTTTTTCACTCAATATTAATGACTTTAGTTGCTAACCCCGCTGACTCGTATTATGCCCTTTGTTGATGCCTTTGAGAATTCTTTGATGACTTTGAGAGTTTCTGAATAATACTTAAAGATACGAGGTTCAAGCTTCTCGCAAGCTCGAAGAAGATACCTCGTAAGTAGCCTCGCCCCGACGTGCCGCCGAGGGCTCGGACGGTCAAGTTTGATGTGGTGTCACGTGGACAGTAAAACTTGGCATCCTCCCCCCCCCCTTCATTTTGTAATATTATATAGATGTAGCAAGCAGAGAGGGAAAGACTTATTTAAGGGATCTGACTACGCAGAGCGCATGGGGCAACTTGCCACTGGCCTGGCCCGGTCTGCTGATAGAGAATTGTTTGGGCAACTTTGGGCTATGCCAAAAGTTATATTCTAAACAGACCATAAATTGAGTTAATGAGAATGGCGTACGGAAACGCCAGTTGGGGGAAATGGACAATGTTAGGACTGGTCCAAAATCCTTACGCAAGTTTGGCGACATTGGATAAAGCGCAGGGGGTTATCTTCTTCGGGTCACTGCTTAAGACGATGATTCCAATGAAAAAAGAGTCCCTTTCAGGAAGTGAGTTTCAAAAATTGATGCACCTCTATAGACCGGAATTCCCAGTAGAGAGCAGTTACGCGGGCCGGGATGTCAAGCCGGGACCCGCCGAGATGACCGAGTCCTATGCTAATAGATAGTGGAGAAGCAGGAAATTCGTCGGGAAAGTGTCACGGCACGAGCTGTGGATCTACAGATACAGAGGGCAGCTGTGGTACTATACGAGAATCTATAGCTAAGGAAGGAAGAGGGGGCTCGGGGAGAGCAGGCTATATATACACGAGGAGCTCGAGGAGCTCGCCTAATATGGATCACGTGTGCTTGGGAGCACGCGACGTGACACCCGGGTTTTCAACTGCTTAAAATCGTTTATTCGCACCAAACAAGGCAATAGTTGCAAGCTTGATGCCCATAGCAAAATGCACTGTAACTGTCACGGCACAAGCTGTGGATCTACAGATACAGAGGGCAGCTGTGGTACTATTCGAGAATCTACAGCTAAGGAAGGAAGAAGGAGCTCGAGGAGAGCAGGCTATATATACACGAGGCGCTCTGAGAGCTCGGCTAATATAGGTCACGTGTGCTCAGGAGCACGGGACGTGACAGTAACAGCGAACGACATGATATTTCCAAATATAAGCTATTTCACACTCAAAATCGACATATTTCCGAATTCCTAAAACGCTGAAAGGTTCAGGACTTGGTAATATTGTCGATTTTCATTTCCGTAAAGTCGTTGGCGCTTCAGGAACCATGGTAGCTCAACAACTCTATTGCTTAAGAAGCCTTTCCGCGAGCCGGCTACCTTGTATAACCCTTTTTATAGCATGTTTTTTGTTTTTAATTGTATCAGGAACCCTCGCAGCGGCGTTTAAGGAGAGAAAAAGAAATATTGGTGATGGTGTTGTGATGAAAAAAAAGAGGTTGGTGATGACAGGTAGCAGAAAATCCTCGATAATTTAGGTACGTCTTAGCTGCAGAGCCGCATTTCAGCTGACTAACTAGCCTTGGCACGGTATTTAGTATTATTGCCAATATGATATGAGATCCGATTTCCATACTAATACTAGCGCTCTACAAGATATCTCATACTAATACTAGCGTAGTATCAAAAAGTCGATCTCATATGTCTCGAGACTCGATATTACTAAATACTACGATACTAACTCGTTCACTGCGCTAGTTGGTGTCAAATGCAGCAAATGTACAGTTCGAGAACCAAGTCCACTGCAGAATATATAGATGATAATAACCCGATGAAGATGATGGCGGGTGAAGCTGGTTGAGCAATTCGCACAGTTTGAGCAGCAGCCAGGAAACTGAACTGCGACCTATTCAACCTTTGAGCATAACTGTTTGTACGTAGATTAGATTAAGTCCGTGCACCCACATTCGGAACCCCTTCATTCGTGTTGGTATGAGTGAATAGCACACCCCGTGACGCACGGACCACATGGATGTATTATAGCTCTCGTACGTAGATTAGCTTTTAGATGAATCAAGAACAAGTCAACCACCCATAACGAGCATATATAGCACTGCGCTGAGATCGCGGTGCTACGTGCCCCGTGGGTAACCGACTTAAGCAATTGCAAGTCAATACGGAGTATTGTTGAGCAGGTTAGGTCTAAGGACCATACCTAGGCTACAGCAGGCTACAGTAGGCATCAGCGTGATGGCATGTGAGTATCAGACCTCTATAAGTAGAGGGATTCTCTCCTGTAGTTTAGGTTCTACAACCTTCAGCAATTGATACTTGTTAGAAAGCTTGCTTTCTTACTAAAGTCAGAACCCAGTGCGTGGGGGCACGTGACGCCGAAAATTGGAGTGGTTCAGCGCTCAAAACGAATCATGTGACTTAAAAAAGAGTAGTCAGGTGACAGGTCTTTTTGCACGGGTCGTTTATAGGCCCGTGCGTTAGCCGTAAAGCTGAGCGCAGCGAAATAGGGGGGCTTGGGGGCTTAGCCCCCAATTTACAGGCATTCACAGGCCCTTACAGGCTTTTAAAGACTTTTATAGGCTTTTGGAGTTCTGTACTTACAGGCTTTTGAACTACTTACAGGTTTTGGTGGTGGAGTTGGAATCAGGTGACTTACAGTGTTTTTGAACACGGGCCATTTACAGGTCCGTACGTTAGCTGCCCACGTTTTTTGACCATAAAGCTTGTAGCTTTAGCAAAATATCAAAAATATCAATCAATCACCTTACTTTTTTTATCCGTAATGGCTACTAAATGTTGCTCTGCGTGTGCTAATACACGTGAACTCTCTCTATTTCTTCAAGATTCTGCTAATCCTGCTAGCAGACTTTTGGCTACCTGTTCTCGATGTCGCGAAGCTCGAGCTCGATCACGGCAAAAACGAGCTTTACAGCCTGTCGACTCCAATATACAGCCCCGAAAACGTGTCAATCGATCTGCGAACGTTGTGACACGCCCGGAAATACCTGTTGCAGGCTCAGAAACTATTCGGCCTCTTCTTCCTTCAGAAACAATGCCGCTACCTCCTCCCGTACCCGAAATCACTATTGAACAACCTTTTCCACAACCTGCGGCAGAGCCGGGATTTATATCTGCGGAGCAATGGCAGTATATTCAAAACTTTCATACAGCTATGAATGCTATACAAATGAAAACCTGTAGCCGGTGCCATGAGCGTTGGTTCCAAATGCGTTTACGAGTCGGCATTTGTCAACGATGCTTTTTACGGGACAAAAACAACCAGTTGCCTTTTTTAATGAGCGTAGATAATAATATGGATCCCGGGGAAGTTCCTTCTTACCTGCCAGCTTTAAGTCAAGTTGAAGAAATGATTATTGCCCGCTCACACGTTCAAATGGTTGTATATCGCGTTCGCGGCCATCAATATCACTATTCGGGCCATTGCGTAAGCTTTACGCAAAATATTGTCAAAACGGTTGATGTATTACCTAATTTGCCTGCTGAATTAGATATAGTGCTTTTACGGCCGTCCGACAGTGTTTTCTAGGCCGATTCTCGATATTCTCGCCAGTACACCAAAGATTTTCGGGTCCGTAAAGATCGAGTTTTAACTTGGCTTCGGTTTCTACAAGCTCACCATCCAGATTACAAAGATATTACAATTTCAACAACCCGTATTAATACGCTTCCAGAAAACGGTGATGTTTTTTCTTCTATTCTCTCTATTATTGACAATAATAACTCTGATAGTGATTTGAATCCGGATCCGGTACAGCCTGTTACGGACAGCGACCTGCCTCCTCCAAATTCTCAATCAATAGTTCTCAATATCGGTGTTGACGCTACAGAAGTTGATTTAATATTAGCAAGCCTTACGGCCGAGCGTACAGCTCAAATCCCATCAGATTACGGGCTGCCCGCACCCTCTATTCGTTCGACTCTTTTAGATAAAGCAGCTGGAAACGATAGGCTGTTTGCTATAGCTTTTCCAACTCTCTATCCTACCGGCCGTGCAGAGTTCAATGCTTCACGGATCCGTAAAGTCAACCTGGCGAAGTATGCGCGGCATTTACTATGCTATAAAGATGGCAGATTTGGCCAGCATCCTCGCTAGCGGTTTTTGGTTTTTAATATTTTAATGCGGCGAAAAGCTAACAAATCGGCTCGATTCTACGTCTCTAAGCACCCGGAAACCAAAAATCTTACCCGTAAAGAGCTTGTAGAAACGTTAGTTAACAATCCGAATCATATCCTGCCTCAAATCGTTCGTCAAAGTAGCTGTTTAACCGGCACACGTCCATTCTGGAGAAATCGAAGCAATGCTTTACAAGCTCAAGCTCGATTTCTTAGCTCTAACGCTGCTCCTGTTTTTCTTACGTTTAGTGCAGCTGATATGCAATAAGATGACCTTCACCGTCACTTGCCGGGCCGAAACGAGCTTCTTACGGGTAATGAAATCGCGCTACAAAAATGGAAATGGGACAGCGTTCAGGCCTGCCCTTACATTATCGCTCACTACCTTTACCTTCGGTTTACGGCCTTTTTACAGCACGTTATCAAGCCGTTTCTCGGGTATACCGATTCATGGAATCGTTCGGAATAGCAAGCTCGTAAGTCTGGCCACTTTCACGAACTGTTTTGGATCCCAACCGCACCTCAACTTGACCCGGATACACCTGCAAGACTAGAAGAATTTGCTCAATACTGGAGGGCGCGAATTACAGCAGAAAACCCGAATCAAGCACGGCTTCCGGACGCTCGAAATCCAGCGTCTCTTGCGTTTACGGATGTAGAAAACACCGCAGATCAATTTACGGCTCTGATTAATCGCCTTCAACGCCACAGCACTTGTACTCAAAGCTACTGTTTACGGGCGAAAAAAGGCTCGTTAGCATCTTTAACCTGTCGGTTTTTCTTCCCGAGACTTCTATTCGACACTGTAGTAGTAACTAAAGATATCAACCACAAAGATTTGATTTTTTCTCCGGCCCGAAACCATGCTATTCTGAACCAGGTAGCACCTGTAATCACGCTAGGCTGGTTGGCTAATA
The DNA here is from genome assembly GCA_918026815.1 of Chalara sp. BL73. Taxonomy (NCBI): domain Eukaryota; kingdom Fungi; phylum Ascomycota; class Leotiomycetes; order Helotiales; genus Chalara; species Chalara sp. BL73. The sequence goes on along the minus strand of CAKJVC010000065.1, from coordinate 119,063 downwards.
CCGATATTCAGCCGCTTGTTACAATCCACGCCGTGTTATCTTATTTAGGGAAATACGTTTCCAAAGCCGAAAAGTCTTCGGTGTCATATACAGAGCTTCAGGCCCAAATTCTTCCTTATATCAATAACCGCGCTCTTTTGCTGTCTTTTGTTTCTCGGTTGCTAAATAAGCTAATTAGGGAACGTGACTGGTCTGCTCAAGAAGTATCTCATATCTTATTAGAGCTTCCGGTGCAAGAATCCACCCGGCAAGTTGTAAATCTTGACTGCCGCCCGGAAAAACAACAGAAAGATTTGATATTACTTGAATCTGGGGAAGTTTCCGCACAGCGTTCTACTTTACGGCGATATCGAGAACGGCGTCAGGATTCGGTCGATCTTGCGCTTGTAAATCTTTCTTTGTTTGAGTGTTTACAGGGCTAGGATTGGATCAAGTAGTTACACCGGCCTCGAGCTAAACTTCGTGTTATTAACTATTATCCACGGTATTCAAGCTATCCTACTTCGCCTGAGTATACGGACTATTGCCGAGTAAAACTTATGCTACACTATCCGTTTACAGAATAGGATGACTTACTTTCGGTTGATAAACGGGTTTACGGGTTTTACAGCGACGCGTTTTCGGCCTGTGTACAGGCGCATTCTCATCCTTCAGACTACTATACCGACCCGGTATCTGACGAAAACTCGGAGTCCGATAATAGCGATATTGAGCTAGATTCAGAAGAAGAAAACAATACTGTATTAAATGAATTTGAGCTTTTAGCTCGCCGGCGCTCAAGCCATGACCTTTCACAAATCGACACTACTAGGCTGAGTCAACGTTTACTTGATCGGCAATATAACTGGTCTGCACATATCGGTCGTTGCAATATACGCCCGGATATATAGAAGCAGTTTAAGGATAATAATCAGGCTGTACAGGTTGTTACAGGTGATTCTTCGCCCGAAAGCTTAAATGCGAAGCAGCTGAAACTTTACAATACAGTTGTTTTTCAGTACGCTCACGAGCTTAGTGCAGCAGCACTAAAAGAGCCTATGCCTTCTCAACTACTATTAAATGTAGATAGCGTTGCCGGGTCCGGAAAGACGTATACACTGTTGAAAATCTGTGCTCGCCTTCAGGAACTCGCAATTGAAACTGGAAAAAGTGATCCGGTATTCCGAAGTGCTCTTACGGGTGTTGCAGCTTTCAATATTATCGGCTAAACTTTACATAGCTTGCTTCGGCTCCCAGTTAAAAGCAAAAGATCAGATATAAGTACGTCGACTTTACAGGCTTTACAAAGTCAGTTTCGGTATTGTCGATTTCTAATTATTAATGAAAAATCTATAATAGACTTGAAAACTCTGTCGCTGATTGACGATCGTTTACGGGCGATTTTCCTTTCGAGCACACTTCTTTTCGGAAGTGTAAACGTTCTGTTATGTAGAGATTTCTTTCAATTGCCGCCTGTAGGAAGAAAGCCATTATATGTTTCGGCTGTTCAAACCGAGCCTTGTGCTATTAAAAGCCAGTGCTTATATCGAGCTTTTGATCGATCTGTTCGGCTGACTCAAGTTATGCGGCAACAAGGAGAAGACGATCTTTCAACCAAGTTTCGGGCTGTTTTAAGTGAGTTACGGGTTTCCCAGTTGTCAATTGCTGGCTGGGAACTGCTTTGTACACGCATCGCAAATACACTTTCCGCACCCGAAGTCCAAAGTTTTGCGACTGCTTTACGGCTCTATTACACTAAAAACGAAGTCGCGGAACGGAACTTTGCTTTTTTGGCTGCACTACAACAGCCTGTTATCAAGATTACAGCTCGGCATACCGGCCGTAGCGCTGCTCGAGCTACCGAAAATGAAGCCGATAATTTGTCACCAGAGCTTTATATATGTATCGGCGCTCGTGTTATGCTTACAGCCAATTTATGGACCGAACATGGCTTGGTCAACGGCTCTATAAGAACTATTATTAATATATCGTGGTCTACGGGTGCAACGCCTTCTACAGCTATGCTTTCGGTATTGCTTATTCGCTTTGACACTTATACCGGCCCGGATTTTCCAGGCTGTCCGCCCGGAGTTGTTCCTATTTTACCTTCTTTTCATACTTATGATTATAAAAGCGTTTTTTGCTCACGGACCCAGTTTCCTTTACGGCTTGCTTACGCTATTACGGTTCACAAAAGTCAGGGATTAACTCTCTCTCAAGTTGTATTAAACCTAAATCAAAAAAAGCACTGTATCGGCCTTTCATATGTTGCGGTTTCACGGGTGAAAACTTTAAATAGTTTGCTTTTTGAGAGTCCTTTTGACTTTGAGCAGTTTACAAGCAAAGAATCAGCTATTTTCAAAGATCGAGAGCTAGATTTTACCTGTAGAAATGCGCAATTACTGTAGCTATACACCTGTAAGACCTGTAACACCCGTAACTGTAAAAGGCAGGAACTGTTTGTGACTTACTTGCTCAGCCTTACTATTTCAAAATAACCTCAACTTTTCAGCTTCTCTTCATACAACAACCACAACTACTACTACAACCACCACCACAACTACTTGAAATCAATCAATAACACTATCGCAATGCCTCCTGCCCTTACAAAATCCATATTTTACTATTCTGAGGAAAAAGATGAGGATGAAGCAGTTATTCCTGTTGTTCCAACTCAAGTTCGGCTTGGTGGTGATGAATATGAAAATGAAAATGAAGATAAAAATGAAGAGACCGATAACTACGGTAAGCTTACGGGTGTTTCTTAGATTGATTCTATCATTGTTAACTGTATTAGACCCGAAACCTGTTCTCCCGGCTCACCCTACTGCCGTTATAGTTGCTTTGGCTGCTATGCCAACTGTTCGAAATCCCGTTTTGCGCCCGAATCGGTCTGCCAATACAGGTCGCCCTTCAAATATGGAGGCGCTATTAGGTCATATAGTTAAAGAAGAAAAGGCTACAAGCTGTAAACACTGTACTCGCACTCGGCCGGCTGGAGTTTGGGCTGCTTGTGTTACGGTAAATGAGTATTTCGAGGGTAGTTGTGCCAATTGCCACTATAATAATAAAAAAATCCGGTGCAGTCTTCGTAAGTTTACGAGTTGTTTTCTTTGCTTTTCGATCTATAACTAACGTTACGGACCTGTAAGTAGTCAAGCTACAGCTGCTACAGTTGCCGCGGCCGTAAATGCAGCTGCAGCTGCTGATCCTGTTGCTCCTGTTGCTCCTTCGGCCGCTGGAAGCTCTCCTGCTCGTCCTCTTCGGCGTATTGCTCCTATTAATATATCTTCGGTACCCCGTAGCCGTGTTGCTCGTAAGTTTACACTTGGTATATACCTTTTAATCGCCTGTAACTAACGATTTTCACCTGTAAGCTAAGACTACAGGTCAAATTCGAGTTCTTCGTCGTTCTCGTGCAAAACGTATGCATCAAATTGCAAAGCACCACAAAGAAATCTCGAAGCGCCATGCCCAGCTGGCAGAGTTATATGCGGAGAAGGCTAGTAGACTAAATGAGGATAGTGATATTTCTTAGTTTTCGGGCCTGTAACGTAGTTTTCAGGTAGTTACAGACCGAATACAAGCCGTAAAGTCTTTTGAGCGCAGCGAAATCTGGGGGTTTGGGGGCTGGCCCCCATATAAATACGTGATAATTTATAGAATTAAAAAGAAAGCTTTCTATTTTCGATTGTTACACCTAACGAGCGCCTTTATTTGCCCTATGCTCTCTGAAGGCCACGTGACTACTTCCCTCTAATTGAACAAGTATCACAGAAGTGATACCAACAATTCGGAACACCCAAAATAAGCGAATTTCCAGACCGCTACTCTAACTAGAATATTAATAATTAAATCAATTCTAATTCTAATTACTCCAAATTTGGGACCGTTAATCTTTACTTAGTTATGTATCAATTTACCGAATCTGATTTGCGCGAGGCTCTTAGTGACGTTAGAAATGGGAAGTCCTTGAGACAAGCTAGTCGAGAATGGGGGGTCCCTCTTGTCACGATCACGATCCTATGGCCTGGAAGGGCGCTGAATAGGTGTTCCAATTACGAGAATACTAAACTAAGGAGGAAAGGTGTAGCTGTTGCTGTGGCATCCCTGATATAAAGACCATGATCACGTGACCACCATAGGCGAGCTGGTAAGCGAACCAATGGGCGTCCGGTGCGATATTGAGGAACGTGACAGTACTCCAGTGTGCGGAGATTCTTATCGTGAGGTTTTAGATGCGCCTCTTGCTAAATCCGCCTTAACGTTCGTCCAACGATATTTTGCGGGTCGCCTATTAGTACATCTATCGGTTGCGCATTAACCCAACTCTAATCTTCAGCCAGCTTCGAAACGTCGTGCGAGTCTCCTACTCTTTTCTTCAAGTAGATTATAGTATTGTCTTTATCAAGAATGTGAGCATTGGCCACATTATCCTTTTCGTTACCCAGCAAAGCCGCATCTGGTATAGCCTCTTCGTGGTATAGCTCCTCGAGCGCATCTGTGTTTAGAGGTCTCTTTCCAGATTCTGCTCCACCTCCTTGCAGGTACTAGAGATTTTCTGTCAGCGCTTTGGAGCCATTGCGATCACGACCTACCGTAAGGTGTATTTTCCTTTTCCCGGATTGCTCCACGATACCCGTACTCTATATCTACGCCTTCGGCCGCGGTGGGACTGCCGACGAGAACCCTACTGGACATATTTACATTATCCACAGCTATATCTTGGCTTTTAGGAAGAAAACTCCAGAGCAAAGGAAATACTTTTACTCGCAGCTCGTTGACTTCTTCGCCCAATTACGGCAGCAAGAGTTTGCCTATGCAGGCTCTTTAATGCCAGACTCGGATGGCGGGACTACTCCTCAGGTCGGTCCGTTGCATTCTTTACAACTAAACGATCTGCAAATCGATAACCAAGAATTATTCATCCAGCCGACTAAGTTCACATCTGCTATCGGCTTCGTCCTCTATCAACACCTCCTTTTAGATCAGAAGTATAAGCTCCCGGCTTACAAGCTGTCTCAAAATAGTATAGAGCTCGAAATATTTGGGCTAGAGGACCTAAGGGAGAGACTATCTAGTTGTATCAACGCTGATTTAAACCACGGTCCCTTTGTGTTAACTCATACAGATCTTCGTCCGTCTAATATTATAGTTGACGAGGACTTGCAGATCCAAGGCATAATCGATTGGGAATGGGCAAGTACAGTGCCTCTGCAGTTCTTTTTGCCGCTTACCTGGCTTGCGGAACTTCCTGTTGAAATAGTGTCACAGAACAGACCCACGTTGAGGGTCATTGGGTGGATACGCGAGCACGCCAAGCATGGCCAAGGAGTTGATATTTATGAGAACAGCTCAACTGTAAATAATCTGTTCTCTAAGCGTGTATACATACAATAATATCACTTCGCTACATGGGACTATCAATCATCAATTAGCTGTTCGCTGCACTACTGAGTACTCCCCGTGATAAATAGAAAGAGTCACGGAGCCTCCAGAGAGTATGGGGTAAACGAGTCAATTGCTGAAGGTTGTAGAACCTAAACTACAGAACGAATCTATCTACTTATAGATGTGTGATATTCACACGTGAGTATCACATACGTAGCGCACACGTAGATAGATTCATCATCGAAGGCAAAAGTACGTATGCATCTTGCGCAAGCATACCTACAACATCCCCAATAGGCTAGGTATGGTCCTTAGACCTAGCCTGTTCAACATTCTCCTTGTATGCCGTTATCGCCTCGATCTTAGTATCGATCTCCGCAATCTTTCTGAGTCTGTCTTCGATGGTTGGTTGTCATTGCGATGTAGGGTAGTTTGGTCTTTGTAGCACGGTAAAACTCAGAACCGTCTCGAGTATAGTGTCGTACCTCGCAAAAGGGTATTGCAGTGTAGAGAGGTTTGCGCGGAAGAGCGGTGCAGGTAAGAGTTGTGTGCCCCGCTTTCCAGATGGAGTATTAAGGCATGGGAGCGAATGGTTTTGTGATGGTGTGCGAAGTGGCCGTGGGCAGTGCCACACCCAATCAATCTTGCACTGCAGCATTTCCCTGTCACGCAGGATCGGCAGTAGGATTTTCCGGCACATAGGGATGGACGTTAGTAATCTATTTGCTTCAATACTACATATATGCCGAGCTTACAGCTTTTCTATTGTCAATCTTGCGTGTCTAAAATAACGATTCCGTGTCATGGTAGACAGCTGTTTACCTTCGAGTAACACATTCTACATCAGTGCTGTAGTCAGATTGAGAGTGGGTATGTACACAATGTAGAAGTAGAGTAACTTACTTGATCAGTTAGCTGGCCATGTCATCATCCTGGCCACTGTCACGGTCCTCAACAATGCTCATTGGCTCGCTTACCAGCTCGCCTACAATGGCCACGTGATATATGATGTGTCAGAAATAGGGTGTATTGGGCTTAGAGGATCTGCAAGGGTATGACGGCGATAGAATACAGGCTTTTTGGGAGCATTATAGATGATTGTATTATCTACAGTGCAAGGCCGTAAATATATGGAGAAGAGATTTTCTAGCTCCTTGGCCTATATTACGTAAGCCGATTCCTGACACAAATAAAAAATGACCGTGACCACGGGACCACCGTAGGCGGGCAGGTAAGCGAGCTAATGAGCATCACTAAGGACAGTGACCACTCTTTCATTAACGCTAATGCTTCTGTAACTTTACCGTAGGCTTTCTATGTAACAGCAAGATTATTCATGCTTGTCAGCGTGTCCGGATGCTCTTGACCGAGCACTCTCTTTCTCGTCTCCATCACTTGCACCTGCAATTCTTCAGCCTCCTTCCAGCGTCCCTGATTCCTATATGTCAAAGCCAGGTTATTCATGCTCGTTAGCACATTTGGGTGCTCCTGACCGAGCACTTTTTTTCCTATTTCTATTGCTTGCACCTCCAAGTTTTCAGCATCTTTCCAGCGTCCTTGATTCCTGTATGTCGAAGCTAGGTTGACCATGCTTGTTAGCGTGTCCGGATGCTCTTGACCGAGCACTCTATTTCCTATTTCCATCACTTGCACCTCCAAGCTTTCAGCATCTTTCCAGCGTTCTTGGTTCGAGTACGTTAAAGCCAGGTTAGCCATGATTGTTAGTGTGCCTGGATGCTCTTGACCGAGTACTTTTTTTCTTGTCTCCATTACTTGCACTTGTAATTCTTCGGTTTCTTTCCAGAGTCCTTGATTCGAGTACGTCGAAGCCAGATTAGCCATGCTCGTTAGCACATTTGGGTGCTCCTGACCGAGCACTTTTTTTCCTATTTCTATTGCTTGCACCTCCAAGTTTTCAGCCTCCTTCCAGCGTCCTTGATTCCTGTATGTCGAAGCCAGGTTGACCATGCTTGTTAGCGTGTCCGGATGCTCTTGACCGAGTACTCTCTTTCTCGTCTCCATCACTTGCACCTCCAAGCTTTCAGCATCTTTCCAGCGTCCCTGATTCCAGTATGTCGAAGCCAGGTTATTCATGCTTGTTAGCGTGTCCGGATGCTCTTGGCCGAGCACTCTCTTTCCTATTTCCATCACTTGCACCTCCAAGCTTTCAGCATCTTTCCAGCGTCCTTGGTTCCAGTACGTTGAAGCCAGGTTGGCTATGCTTGTCAGCGTGTCCGGATGCTCTTGACCGAGTACTTTCTTTCTCATCTCCATCACTTGCACCTGCAATTCTTCGGTCTCTTTCCAGCGTCCCTGGTTCGAGTATGTTGAAGCCAGGTTATTCATGCTTGTTAGCGTGTCCGGATGCTCTTGACCAAGCACTCTTTTCCCTATTTCCATCACTTGCACCTCCAAGTTTTCAGCCTTTTTCCAGCGTCCCTGGTTCCAGTATGTCGTAGCCAGGTTTGCCATGCTTGTTAACACAGAAGAGTGCTCCTGACCGAGCACTCTTTTTTCTATTTCCATTACTTGCACTCTTAATTTTTCAGCATTTTTCCAGTGTCCCTGATTTGAATATGTCGAAGCCAGGTTATTCATGCTTGCCAGCGTGTCTAAATGCTCTTGACCAAGTACTCTCTTTCTCGTTTCCATTACTTGTACCTGCAATTCTTCAGCTTCTTTCCAGCGTCCTTGACTCCAGTATGTTGACGCCAAGTTGGCCATGCTCGTTAGTGTGTCTGGATGCCCCTGACCGAGCACTCTTTTTCCTATTTCCATCACTTGCATCTCTAAGTTTTCAGCCTCTTTCCAGCGCCCTTGAGAGCTGATTATACTCGCTAACAACTGCTTAATATCTGTTACTATTTCATACTCCTCTCCAAAGACCTGCTGTAAATCCTTAATCTCTTGTTGTATTATTAACTCTGCTGTTTCTAATTGATCGTGTTCGAGATAAGAATCGTAAAGGTCTATATGAAATACGTGACCAATACTGTCCAGAGAATTGTAAATAGTGCCTGCCTCACTTTTATCTGTCGCATCGGCAATTTTCGTCATTGCTTTGTCGAGATCTTCTTCACTTTTTCCAATTCTCTGCAAAATATCCTTTGCTTTGCTAAGGCTTTTTTCACAACCGAATCCAATTCCGTAGCAGACTGCTAACTGAAACGTACGATAACTTGCTAAATATTTATCAATTTGAGTTTCTAGGCAATATGCAATATAAGACCGCACGCGATAGTCAGATTGATATAATGAAGACATTGAGCGGGAAATCTTATAATGTTAGCTTAAAAGCGGCAATCATTTTTACACTTACTTTAAATTTGCAGTCTGACGCAAGAAATCTGTTGTGCATAATGTTTGAAACGGCAGGTTGTGCACTTCAATAGTATTAGTTATAATGCCCAAATATAGAACCATACACTTACAGAGTTAGATTAAACCCTTTTAATAGTTGCACTACATCAGCGTCGCGTAAATTTGGCTCAGATGACAAAGACTTAGTGAAAATGTACTGTAGTCTCTTTTTTGTCTCGAGATCGAAGTCATTCCTTGCCGTTAATAGTTGTTGGGCAAGCAGCAAAAGTTTGTCTGCTTGCTTTAAAGCTTCAATGCCATCCCATAAACAGCTTTTACCTCTAGACTGGAGGAATTCCGTCACCCAATAAGCTTCTTTTGGAAAGGGCTTATTCTCAGAGAAGTACTGTTCAAAGAAAAGCCACAAGAAAAGCATGCCGAGTGAAAAGACGTCCATTTTGCGCCCTTGTATTGGCTTGACTGCCAACTTATTGTGTTCTGGTGCCTGCCATGGTTCTGATCTAGGAAGCAGTATTTTATCATTTTCGTGATTGTAGCAACTCGAATAGCCAAAGTCAGTGACTTTAGCTGTAAAGATCCCTTTTTTATCTTTAAATATAAGTACATTTTGGGGCTTTATATCACCGTGAATAATGCCTGGCCTGTGTTATCAACATTACAATAATTATACATAGTAATACTTACGGCAGCTATGCATATCTGCGATCGCACTGCCAATATCTTGGCACAGCTTTAATCTCGCATGAGTATCAAGCTCTTTTCCTACTAATAACTCTGCAAAGTGATACAGATCTCCATATTGAGATTTTTCGAAAACCAGAGCCGGCCATACCTTGTCTACATGTGGTGTTATAGTGGCTGTCTCATCATTGTGACTAGCTTTCTTCTTAAGCGGGATGTCCCAGCATACTCCTTGTAGCTCGACAATGTTTAAATGTGCTCGAACCGAAGGGTGGCGTAGTACTGTTATTTCGGCGATAAGCTCTCGAAAGATTTGATCCTCGGTATTAGTCAATTTATGGATCTCTGCAACACGTTTAAAGGCAAAACTTGTCTGCACATTCATTAATGCTTGATCAATCCGACTTGTGCCTCCAATGCCAAGCGGTCCTCGTTTTGATTGCGGCGTTATTGGTAAGAATTGGATCCGGAGCTTTTGCGCCACCGCAAGGAAGGTAACGAAATCATACGGTATACCCGCGTCCTGCTCTGGACCTATAATGCCATTAGATATAGGTCGAGGTTCGTTAAAAGTAGAGTAGTCGTTAATAGACATTCTTGGAACCTTTCCAGGCTGACACAGCAGAGAGGATTAAGGTTGAATTCCAAACCTCGGGCTCGAGGATCAACGGGTAACGGTTTATGGATGCAAAGCGGGGCGATTTAATACGGTTTGCAGAGCTTAAGTATGTGAGGGGAATCTGTCGGACTTGATTGAGGAGATCGTAGTGCTCAAATCTTGAAAAGGAGATAATATGAGCGTCGTAAGAGTTGTTGCTATTCCACTGTGAAAAAAGAAAGGGGGACGGGCTTCGGAAATCTCGTGTTAGCTTTGGAACTACGGTAAGAATATAAGAGCCGCACTGGCGCATCAGGGTGAGAGAAATCTGCCTTGCGACTAAGACCAAAGTAGGCAGTAGCACAACCGCACACTGACTCCAGTGAAGACTCAGCGTGCGGCATGGAGCCAAGGCAAGCGGGTTGGCTAAATGGCTGCCACATCGGGAACGGTGACTCTTGGGAGCCTAAGGTGGAGCCAAAACAAGGACGCAACTGTCGGCCGCAGGCTGGGTTTACGTCGTTGTTAACCAGCAATGCAACCCCGCAGCTGGGCTGCTGCTGACATTTTCCGATCACCCCCTTGCCACGTAATCAAGCCCAAATTCGGCATGCACACCTACCTAGCCACCAAAAATAATAATCTTACTACTTAAACGAAATACGCTATAGAATATTGTGGAGTGGAACATGTTGAAGTGTCACAACCAGCTTAACACGTGTCAGAAATAGGGTATATTAGGCTAGAGGATCTGCAAGAGTATCACAGCGATGGAGTACAGGCTTGTAGGAGCGCTACAGGTGATGATATTGTCTACAGTTCCGAGCCGTGTGTGACAGAGATATTCTAACGTACTGAATAAGAAAGTTGCTCGTCTAAGGGTCCCAATACATGGTAAGTATGTTAGGATTTGAGAATCCAGGGGTAGCTGACGGGTTCCAATACAACGTTGGGTCTTACTACACCTACATCACCTGTACGTTTAGAATTCTGACTAAGCAGCTTCCCACACCAAAACACCACACCCGTAGAACACCCCGCAACCACCCGTAAGGACGTGATACGGACCCGCATTCAACCCAATTCTTCATTCAATTCTATCTCCTACCTGTGCGATTATGGATAGCCAATTAGCTGTATTGGGACCTTCTACAAAAGGCACCCTATTAGTATTAAGGTCGCCATCGCCGTCGCTATTGACGTCGTCAAAACTACCTGTTTGTATCACTCTCTGTGATACTTCTTCGTATGATGACTTGCAATTACTTAAGTCGCTTACCCACGGGGCACGTAGCACCGCGACTCAGCGCAGTGCTATATATGCTCGTTGCAGGTGGTTGACTTGTTCTTGATTATTCTAAGTTCTATTCTACGTGCGAGAACTTAAATACATTCTGGTAGTGGCCTGTGCGTCGTCACATGATTATTGACTTTATACTAACAGAAATGGACTAAGAGCTTCGACATCGAGTAAGAACTTAATACAGTGTACATAACCACCCTTTTAGCTTTTTAGCAACGTCACATATAGTACACTGCAAGCTTACTTAAAAGAATATAAACAAAGCAAAACAACTTCACTTTGCTAGTGCGTACTTCTACCTGTCACGACACGCGCTGTGGATCTACAGATACAGAGGGCAACGGTGGTATCATACGAGAATCTATAGCTGAGGAAGGAAGAAGGAGCTCGAGGAGAGCAGGCTATATATACACGAGGCGCTCTGAGAGCTCGGCTAATAGGTCACGTGTGCCTGGAGCACGGGACGTGACATACACTACCCGTTTTTACTAACTCCAACTAACCAGGTTGTCGGCAGATCTTGATACTAATTATTTTGATGCATTTGACTTTTTAATATAACTAGCGGAAGTAGTACGAAGCCCGTAAATTAAATCGACTCTATTACAGTAACCTATTCGCGATTTCCAGGCTGTAAAAATACTGTACGAAAGTCTGTAGCTGTAATTACTTTTAAAGTAAATATTACACTTATTTGAAACTCTGTTTCGTCGAAGTTGTACATGTCATCTTTCACAATTCTATATTTCTCAATTGTATTTCGTACAAGTCAAAACTAGCCTCGAATTACTTCAGGATTTTCGCATTTTGCTCGTTAATAATCATATTTTCGATTATATCGTGTTTTGACTTCAGAATATCGACATATAAGGTTATATATCCAGTACTTTCCTATAGTAAGATTTTCGTCCGACGCGTTTCGCACACGTCCTGCAAAAAGAATCTCAGCCATTTGATAAACTAAACTCTGTGTCGGAAATATTCCACGCGTATCTATATCTAATATCCATTGTAAAAGCGCAGTTTTTTCTGTTTCGGTCATTTTGCGTTTGTTGCGATTCGAAATAGCTTGAGATAAAGTGCCATAATTCTTTCGATATAAAGTTGCATACGAAACGTCGTACGTGTAACGACTCAAGCTGAACAGGGATCTCGATCCGTAGATCCAGGTGGAAGGACTCAGAGGTGTGAACAACTATCAATTGTTATAACTAAGAGAACAAGCTACAGACAGAAGAAGGGAAGGAAAGCAACGCTCTATATACAGGAATTGGCCGGAGGTCAGTTCGGGAGCTCCGGGGTATCCGGTGATGAGCTCCGTCCGAGCTTCGCAGTGCCAGGGCCAAAGCTCCTCCGAGCTCTGCAGTGCTCGGAGCCAAGCTCCAAGCAAGGTAGGGCTGTGACACTGTACACTTTAGACTATTTTTGTATTTTACTTAGATTCTCTATCCCATCGTCATTCTATGCCAGCAGTTAGGATACAACGCTAGCATCTGTATATACCAAGAGTCAAAAGACGACACCTTACTAGAGGCACCTCCTCTAGCGTCTTTTCTTCGGCTACGGAGCTTAGGGGGCCATGTAGCTCTTTGCTTAGCACTTGCAAAGCACTTGCGTCGTACCCCCCTCCAGGACGTAAAATAGAACGAACAAACAAACAGATAGTTACACCTTTCCTCCCTAGTTTAGTATTCTCGTATTGAAACGCCTATCAATTGCCCTTCCAGGCCCATAGGACCGTGATCGTGACACAACAAGCAAAACAAAAGTCACACCTTTTCTCTTTAGTTTAGAGCCTTCGTATTTGATACCTTACAAACAGCTATCACTGGCGCCTGTATTGAGATCGCGATAATAACTTCTTGTTGCGAGGGCATTAATAGTATAAAATATTTGAGACACCGTTCTACATTACGTTTTCCTTGTGCCACCGGCCGAGCATCTCTAGTGAAGCCTGCGTATGTGGATGGTGCAAGCCTTTGCAGCTGGTCTGATATCTGACGCACTCTCTCATTAACGCTAATGCTTCTGTGACGTTACCGGAAGCTTTCCATGTAACAGCGAGGTTATTCATGCTCGTTAGCGTGTCTGGATGCTCCGGTCCTAGCTTTCTTTTCCTTATCTCTAATACTTGCACCTCCAAGTTTTCAGCCTCTTTCCAACGTCCTTGGCTTTCATATGTCGAAGCTAGATTGCCTATACTTGATAGTGTGTCTGGATGCTCTTCACCCAGCACTCTTTTTCCCGTCTCTATTGCCTGAACCTGCAATTCTTCAGCCTCTTTCCAGCGTCCTTGATTCCAGTATGTCAAAGCTAAGTTAGCCATGCTCGCTAGTGTGTCCGGGTGCTCCTGACCGAGCACTTTTTTCCCTATCTCTAATACTTGCACTTCTAATTCTTCAGCCTCTTTCCAACGTCCTTGATTCCCATATGTTGCGGCAAGATTAGCCATGCTTGTTAGTGTATCTGGGTGTTTTTGGCCCAGCACCTTTTTCCCTGTCTCCATTACTTGGACCTGCAATTCTTCAGCCTCTTTCCAGCGTCCTTGATTCCAGTATACCGAGGCCAGGTTAGCCATGCTCGTTAGCGTGTCCGGGTGCTCTCGACCGAGCACTCTTTTTTCTGTCTCTATTACCTGAACTTGCAATTCTTCGGCCTTTCTCCAGTGTCCTTGATTCTCATATGTCGATGCCAGGCTGCTTATGCTCGCTAGCGTGTCTGGATGCTCCGGTCCTAGCTTTCTTTTCCTTATTTCTAATACTTGCACTTCCAAATTTTCAGCCTCTGTCCAACGTCCTTGATTCCTGTATGTCGAAGCCAAATTAGCCACGCTCGCTAGTGTGTCCGGATGCTCCTGACCGAGCACTCTTTTTTCTGTCTCTATTACTTGAACCTGCAATTCTTCAGCCTCTTTCCAGCGTCCTTGATTCCAGTATGTTGATGCCAGGTTACTTATGCTCGCTAGCGTGTCTGGATGCTCTGGTCCTAGCTTTCTTTTCCTTATCTCTAATACCTGCGCTTGCAATTCTTCAGCCTCTTTCCAGCGTCCTTGATCCTCGTGTGTCGAAGCCAAATTAGCCATGCTTGTCAGTGTGTCTGGATGCTCTTGACCCAGCACTCGTTTTCTCGTTTCCATTACTTGAACTTGCAATTCTTCAGCCTCTTTCCAGCGTCCTTGATTCTTGTATGTCGAAGCCGAATTAGCCACGCTCGACAGTGTGTCCGGGTGCTCCTGACCGAGCACTCTTTTTTCTGTCTCTAATACTTGCGCCTCTAATTCTTCAGCCTTTCTCCAGCGTCCTTGATTCCAGTATGTCGATGCCAGGTTGCTTATGCTCGCTAGCGTGCCTGGATGCTCCGGTCCTAGCTTTCTTTCCCTTATCTCTAATACTTGCACTTTCAAGTTTTCAGCCTCTTTCCAACGTCCTTGGCTTTCATATATCGAAGCTAGACTGCCTATACTTGATAGTGTGTCTGGATGCTCTTCACCCAGCACTCTTTTTCCCGTCTCTATTGCCTGAACCTGCAATTCTTCAGCCTTTTTCCAGCGTCCTTGATTCCAGTATATCGAAGCTAAGTTAGCCATGCTCGCTAGTGTGTCCGGGTGCTCCTGACCAAGCACTTTTTTCTCTATTTCTAATACTTGCACCTCTAATTTTTCGGCTTCCCCCCATCGCCCTTGACAGCTGATAATACTCGCTATTATACTTTTAATGTCCGTTACTATTTTATATTCCTCTCCAAAAACATGCTGTAAATCCTTGACCTCTTGTTTAAGTATTAGCTCTGCTGCTTCTAATTGATTGTGCTCAAGATAGTATTCATAAGAGTTTATCCGCAAGACGTGGCCAATACTTTGCAAACTGTGGTAAACGGTACCCGCCTCACTTTCGTCTGTCGGGTGGACAATTTCCATTATTGCTTCGTCCAGATCTTTTTCATTTTTCCCAAGATGGCGCAAAATACCTTTTGCCTCCTTATCGCTTCTCTCACAGCCAAAGCCGATCTTATGGCAGATTGCTAACTGGAATGTATGATTATTTGCTAGATTTTTATTAATTTGGTCTTCTAAGCATTTTGTAATGTAAGGCCGCACTCGATAGTCAGACTGATATAATGAAGATATTGAGCCCGAAATCTTATAGCGTTAGCTTAAAAGCGGCAATCATTTTTACGCTTACTTTAAATTTGCAGTCTGATGCAAAAAAGCTGTTTTGCAAAATATTTGAAGCGGCAGGTACTGCGCTTCAAAAGTATCAGTTATAGTACTTAAATATAGGACTACACACTTACCGAATTAAATTAAACCCTTTTAATAATTGCTCTACATCAGCTTCGCGTAGGTTTGGATCATAAGTCAAAGACTTAGTGAAAAAGTGCTCGATTTTTTGCTTCGTCTCAAAATGGAGCTCATTTTGTGTAGTCAGCAGTTGCTGGGAAAGCAGCACAAGTTTATTCGCTTCTTTCAAAGCTTCAATTCCATTCCATAACGAGCTTTTGCCTTTAGACTGAAGAAATTCAATCACCCAATAAGCTTCCTTCGGAAGGGGTTTATTCTCAGAGAAGTACTGTTCGAAAAAAAGCCATAAAAACAGCATACCGAGCGAGAATACGTCCATTTTGCGCGCTTGTGTTGACTTAATCGCTAGATTATTATATTCTGGAGCGTGCCATGGTGGCGAATTGGGAAGGGTTATTAATTCATCTTTGTGATTGTAGCAAGTAGAGTAGCCAAAATCGGTGACTTTAGCAGTAAAGCTTTCTGTGCTATCTTTGAAAATAAGGACATTTTGCGGCTTTATATCCCCATGAATAATGTCTAGACCGTTGTAAAACTATAAAAAAAATGTTTATACATAAAGAGACTCACTATAACTATGCATATGTGCGACTGCAGCGCCAATATCAAGGCACAGTTTTAATCTCGCATAAGTATCGAGTTCTCTCCCAATTGGCAATGCCACAAAATGGTACAAATCTCCAAAATGAGACTTTTCAAAAACTAAAGCTGGCCATACCTTGTCTACATTTTCCCGGATAGTGACTGTCTCGTTAATATAGCTAGCTTTCTTTTTGACTGAGATATCCCAACATACTCCTTGTAGCTCAACAATGTTTGGATGTGCTCGAATTGAGGAGTGGCGTAGTATAGTTATTTCGGTAATCAGTTCTCGAAAAATCCTATTTTCGGTATAGTGTAATTTGTAGTCCGCTGCGACGCGCTTAAAAGCAAAACTTGTTTTAAGGTTCATCAGCGCTTGATCAACTCGACTTGTACCTCCAGTGCCTAGCGGTCCACGTGCTAGTTGTGGCGTTATTGGTAAGAACGGGACCCCGAGCTTCTGGGCCACCGCAAGGAAAGTGATAAAATCATATGGTGTACCAGTGGTTGGCTCTGGTACTATATGGCTACTAGATATAGGCCGAGGCTTGTCGAAAGTGGAGTAGTCGCTGATAGACATTGTTCCTTATCTCCTCCTCGAGAAACAGTGAGGAACAGTCTATAATTTGCAGAGTTCGGATAAGTGGCGGAACTTCATCGAAGTTAACGAGATGAGAGTAGTGCCTGGCTTTGAGGCGAGGCGTGAAGACGAGATGATATAAGTATCCTAAAAGTAGTAGTGGCTTCGCTATAAGGGAAAAAAGGCTTGATTCGCTGTGGAAATTCTGGCTTAGTTTTGGAACTATACTTAGAGTAAGAGGGCCGTGCAGGCACACGAAAGGGCCAGAGAAATATGCCTTGCGACTAAGACCAGAGCAGGTAGGTGGAAAACCGATTCGCAAGCACCAGTGAAGACCCAGCATACAGTATGGAGTCAAGCCAAGGCGGATCAATGCAAAGGCTGATACACTGATACATAGAACTCGGGCGCCTGTAAATGAGCCTAAAGCGGAGCCGAAATGACGATGTAACTATAGGTGCAGGCTGGGCTTACTCTGTCACTAGCCAGAGCTGCTTGCTCCTGCCGCGCACTAATGCAACCCCCGCAGCTAGGCGTTTGCTCAGATTGCCCGTTTCCTGTAATTTCCAACCACAGCCCAGCTTACACGTGTAGCTACAGAAAATATTCACCCTACTACCTCCACCAACAACGAGAAATTTAGCACACCGTTTCATACACTAAAGAGTATCGAGACTCAGCAACTACTTTCCAGGATTCGAATATGGACAATCTCAGCCAGCGCCTCAAAGGGCTTCGAAAGGAAAATATTCATCATCGAAGGTTTATTCCAGAGTTAGCTTTGCGTCAAGTCATGACGAAAAATGCGATATGTGCAAGTTTTGGAGATTCCGATATTAAGCCGTACCAACAAGAAGAGATCGCAACAAGGATCGTTCGGAGTGGAATCAAAATATTTACTATTCTTGTCTTGATTAAGCAAGCCGCCGATATATTGAAATTCATTGAGAGTGATAACCTTCAAGACACTAAGCTTCCTTTTAAATTCGAATCCCTAATAAATGAAATTGGAATCTCAAACGCAGAGGAGTTTGATGAGAAACAATGGGAATTGACAGCACCAACCTTTCTACGCGGGACACTCAATAGATGCCTTAATTCAAAGGTCGTTTTACCTTTCACTTTCAAGGAAGCCATCGGTCACGGAACCTTTGGTACAGTGTGGGAGATAGAATTGGATCAGCGTCATCAGGAGCTTAATGACATTTTCCCAAGCAGGGTAAGTTACCTATATCTCAGAGTTGTAAATGCTAAGTTCTTCCAGTTTGCCCAGAAAGAAATGGAAAACGCAGATGATCACCGAGTAGAACTAAAGAATTTGTCGATCCTCAATCACCTCCAACATCCAAATATTGTCGAGCTATTAGCATCCTACACATATCAAAACAAGCATAATCTCCTTTTTCCATTAGTGCGAGGCGGCACACTTGCTACGCTTGTTGACACAGAACGCCAAAACACTGACTTTCAATCCAATGAAACGTTTCTGATCGCTTTGGCCGGACTTTCCTCTGCGATCCAGCACGTTCACGACTTTTTCGAGAGTAAGATTGACCTTAAACTAATCGGATGTCATCACGATCTGCGGCCGCAAAACATTCTTGTCTCTGGAACTAGCTTGATCCTAGCCGACTTCGGCCTCTCCAAATTCAAGGAATCATCACAGAACTCAGGAACACCTTTCCGACCGGGAATGGACGACTATCTTGCGCCAGAGTGCGAGGACTTTGACAATAACTTCGAATATCTCGTTACACGCAGGTCCAGCGATATTTGGTCCTTTGGATGTATTATTATAGAAATTATTGTGTATATGATTTACGGAGAACGTGGAGTTGAGGAGTTCAGAAAAGAAAGGGTATTCAGAGTAAGAATATTCGAACTTCGCCGTTTTCATCATGGACCCAACAAAGCATCTAGTGTTGTAACGGACTGGCTTTTAAAGCTAGAACAATCTTCTGCAAAGTCATGTGTAATACTTGTTGGATTAGCTCGGAAGATGCTTGCCATGGATCAGTCAAAAAGGCCTAAAGCAAGGGAGGTTACGTGGAGTCTCCGCCTTATTGCATTAAGTGAGATATCCGCAAGGATAGACAACCTATTTTGTGACGTTGGGAAAACAAATGATTCTCTTGACTTATTCATTGAACACAAGAGATTTACAGCCTGGAAAGATGCTATTGGAATTCCGGATCTCAACTCTACGCTGGACTCTGCGTGGGAATCGGATTATGACGAGAATCTAAAATTTGGCGCTCTTCTCGAAAATTTAGATCAAGTTCAAAAGTATTTGGAGTCGTGGCTTTCTCAAGAAAAGTTTACACAATGTGGCTTCTCGCTACTATGCGGCCTCAATGATAATCTCTGTGATCTTCTGAATGCAAAACAACAAGAACGGTCCAGAAACTTCTTCAGAATTTTAATGATTGACCAGCATGACGATAGGATCACTCAACTGAATATGGGTGACGCTAAGGGTCTATTTCTTGACAAAGATATCCGGAAGTTGACTACCCTCAAGCACATGACCACACTAGCGACGAATCACTCCGAGAATAATACGAGTGAGATGCAGGTCAAATCAAGCTCGGTGCTGCTCATGGGTAAGTTCGGCGAGCATGGTATTGGCCAAGTCACAAAAGACAAGCGGGAACACCAGGTGCTTGTGGAATGGCGAAAGTATGGACACCAAAGCGCGGATAGAGCAATTAACCAAGAGCTTTTCGCACGCCTTAACGCAATAGCCAATCTCCTATCAGTAGAGAAACCAAATGAGATGCGAGCCTTACATTGCAGCGGCTACTTCCATGACGAGAGTCGACATGCATTCGGTGTTCTCTATGACATCCCTTGCTCAATGAATCCTAAGATAGATCCTATCGAGCCTTCTACTCTTAGCCAGTTGATTGCGAGTACAACTCACAATGCAAAACTCTGGCCTATTCTCGATGATAAGTTCAAGTTAGCTTCTATACTAGCCAAAGCTGTATTGCAGTTCCATTTGGTTGGATGGCTGCACAAAAGTCTAACAGCACTGAATGTCGCATTTTTTCCTACAAAAGGAGGAGGATCTCGAGAGGAACAATTTATGCAGCCATATATTATCGGTTTCAATTATAGCCGTCCGGACGACCCTTCCGCGTTTACCGAAGGAATTGTGAGTTCCGGAGTCGTAGGGTACCAACACCCCAAGTACCGTAAAGATGCTCGGGGGTATCAACCCGAGTATGACTATTATAGCCTTGGCGTCATACTTACGGAAATCGGTTTCTGGAGACCATTAAGTGAAATAGTTGGGCTTAAAGAGGCATACGGTGAGCAGCATGATAAGAAACTCAAAGCTCGAATCCCACAGCTGAGGCAATATATGGGAAAGGATTATTGTGACGCGGTCATGGCTTGTATTAATGGAGACTTTAGTCAGCCAACTGCTGAGGATAGCAAGGGAAGCAGTAAGAGGATTTTTATTGAGTTCGAAACCAAGGTACTCGCTCGGTTGACTTGTTTTGAATAAAATACATATTTAGTCGAGATGCTTATATGTGTGGCTTGACAACTATTGTATGTGGGACAACGCAGGACTAAGTGGCAGTCGCAACGAGGACAGAAAGAGTTGACAGCATTTAATTTGCTATCAAGTGAGAGGGAGGTCATAGTTACAGTCTCGATAGCTATCATTGGTACTTCTTAGTAAATAACCCGGCTATTTTCCAATGATCAGAACCTTTTGTGCCAGCGATATTCTAGAAAGCGTGCACAGCCGAAAACTATAAGAGTTAACGCTATAGAAATCAAAATATATATCCAGAACTGTTTAGCCAGAACAAAGTGGCTGTCAGGAACGCCGTCTTTCAGTTGAACCAAATTAGAGCTGAATATCGTCTTTTGTTTGTTAGTCCGATATGTTATATATACAGTTTTGATAATCGCTAAAGACTTACTGCAATCAACGAGGCCGGAAGAAACACCATCGAAATTGTAGCCAAGGCCTTGACCGTCTTTGCGTCTTTGTGATTTTGAAGCGAAAGAGTTGCGGCTGCCTGATTCTCCTTATAGATCTGGGAAGTAGACACTTTTAAAAGCGATATACTTTTCTCCGAAGCTCCAGTAATCGCCCGAAGCGTCTCGATATTTCGATATTCGATTATTTTCGATAGCTAAGTATAGTTAATAAAGTTAGTATAGCACATACGGTAAGCATCGATCAAGGGCAAGAACCAGATCAAATGTGCCTTGTAGTAATTGTGTAAGATTGGCTATGCTTTGTCGATAAATCTTTATATCAGCAGCGTATGCTTCGATTGAAATTACCACAGTATTATTGCGGGCTCCACAGCTAGGCTCGTTGAGTGCATTGACATAGGCTTTGAGACGCATTGCAAGAGTTAAGCAAGACTCAAGGATCGACGACGCTTTGAGGATTTTGTGTCGCAACTGCTGCAAAGCTTGCATATCCGCAAATCCAATCAAGTAATCCTGGGGCGAGCTTATTCCTATCGTAGAAAAGCATGCTTTCTCATCCTGTTTTGCGCATTAGTACATGTGGAGAGACGTAGCAAAGGGCTATTGATATACCACATCTCTCAGCTGGGAGTGAAGATGCTCGATATATCCTCCCCAATTGTCTACAGTTGCCGACAAAATAATATAGTGAAGCCTCATCATACTATCACTACTCTTATTCACTTTAGAACTCAATGCTATCATTACTTGCTCTCTTGTAAAATGTGACAGTTGTAAGAAAATCCAAGCAGACTTGCGATTTTTAGCATCAACTTGTTGATATATTCCTGTTTGTCTTAAGGACCATGGATCACCATGATCACGGCCATTCTTCTCTACGTATTGAAGAAGGTATGCAACTTCTGGAATCACAGTTAGTAGATATCTGGTATTTCTTTTAATTTGTACCGTAATCATGAAATGCCTGATATTCGACCCTAGTTGAACTAGTAGCATAGCTATAGTCATATCCATAAAATGTATCTCGCCGAAGAAATCCGTCTCGAATCTTAGAACCAAACTCATGAACGATATTCAAGTATGGCGCAAAAACATGATGAAAAGCGAGAAGTCGTTGGAAAGCGCCGTGTGTAATCTGCAGCTGTCCCCAGGAGAAAACTTGCGGAATGAAACTGCGCGATTTCATTAGATCTAACATGATTTACCAATTAAAGACATAACTGTAATCTACGTACTAAACTACATGCTCATATCTATTGTTATGATTTTGCTGCTTTATAAATTAGCACCACCAGATATTATAAGAATCTATTCAAATAACTAATTCCTAGGGATAGGCTTCGGAAAACTTCTGTACTTACAAGTAATATTTTGTCAAGATCATCAAGACTATTTATCTTTTGGGTTGTGATACTAGGACTGGTCGCTACAGCGATTTCAGAAAGAATATAGTCTCCAAATATCATTGAACTTACTATCAACACTGTTAAGTACAGTTATCAAGTTGAACTCAATATGGTCAGGCTCAAAGATTCGCGTTGGATTCTGGTTAAGAAGTTGTCGATAGAAGTTGCGATCTTTCCCAGGTGTGAAGTATACTGTATTTTCTGCAGGGTAATCCTCCCATGTATCGTAAGCATTTTGATTCAAAGAGGTGTGCGTTTGCGTCGACATTGTGTGTCAAACACTCAATTTGGTTGTGCTGTTGTGAGTGCGAATGAAGGAGGGGGTTAACCAACCGAACCTTGTTGGAGAAATTCGCCTTGGGTCCTTCTCCGTCACAGTTGAGGCTTGGCAGAATGTCTACTGTAAAAGCCATTCTGGAAGGGCATCACATCGGAAATTTGTCGCTCCATATGCACGAGAGTTGGTTGAAGGTGAGTCTCAGAACTAACCAGCGCGGCAAATGGTGACTGGTTTGGAGATGCGCTTGGACATAGTGTCATTTTTGTCCTCAGGTAGGTTCAACGAGGAGGAGGTGAAAAATAATACATAGGCTTGCCTCACCGTATTTCAGCGAATAATTCTCTCCAGATTCCTGTGACTGGTGGGAAGAGTGAGCTGCGTAGCCTTCATATCGCAGTGGTATGAATAATTGGAGGTTGGGTTCGATTCGATATATTGCAGTTATGCTTTTCCTAATTGAGATATTTGCCGACGCAGAAACATTGAGACGCTGTCGAATAGGATGGCAGAACAGGGATGTCCAACATCGCGTGTAGCGCAAAGAGTGTGATATGCCTTATGAAGGACGCACTAGTGCAGTCCAGTCATCAAAAACTCAGAGGCGGCAGTGCATATGCAGCTGTTCTGTATCTCAACTTAGGCCTTTTGGTATGACTGGTGGGCTGCTTGCGATCCCTACAAATCCACGCATGCCAAGCGAGTCAAAGCCAGGACATATGTAACGGGTGTAATGCAATCAGCCGGCTAGCAAGCCCGACGCGGGTTGCGTACTCCTGCAGGTATGAGTTGTTATAAAAAAATCATTTAGGCAGATGATGCATGCCTAAAGTATAGATGAAAGTTGATGTAGCGACCACTTTGTGATGGCTTGTGGCTGCATAGCCTTCTCGGCAAGATGCTTCTGACTATCGTCTTGATCTCGTTCGGAATAAGAACATTCTCTTTCCCACCTACCAATACGCAGCATTCTATGATATCAAAAAGTCTTTAATAGCTTGCGAATAACCTACTATGGAAACTCAGACTCTTCAGTGTCGCTACATTAAAAAGTCAGTGTTGGAAAATCTTTTATCGAAGTTGTTCGTCAACTCAGCCCATACAATTCAAGTCAGGTCTACATCACAGATTGTACTTATGAACTCTGATTATTCTAACGAAAGAATTAGGAGATCAATTCTTCTTATGTTCTCAAAAATATTCCCCGAAAGTTGACAGAAGTCAGTCATATTCTTGATACTGATATCAGCGCGTTGACTTTGCTAGGATGAGATTACACAATTGCAGAAAGACTCTGGCTATTCTAGTTAAGATGTGAATCTACATTTTGTGTTGGAAATTAGAGTAGCGCCCCTGGGGAAAGATGACGAAATTTCAGCGAGTTGTATCTCGGCAAATAGAGGATGAAAGAAAGAATGGAACGTTTACAGATTTAGCGTCTAGTGTCTTTAAAGCTTGAGGCCTAATTGATGGCTCGTTGCTGTTAGTTCTGAAACAAATTGGTAGTTAATACCTTCGCTGTTCAATTACAAAGCCACCAAAACAGTGTTTAATCAAAACTAATAAACACTGTATAACCCTCAGCCTAACCGCTTTAGATACTCGACTTGTCGATATCAAATTACCTTTCATCAACCTCTGCTGGAAGCATTGTCTTTTGGGATGCGATCAATTTTTGTGCTGTTCATTGTTACTTGATAAGCTTGAGTGGTCTGTCTTGGCAAGATCAACGTTTCTATAGTGTAATGTTTGGCCAATGGTAAAATCATCTAGAATTTTAGACCTAGAATTCATATAGTTGTGCTATTCGGCCTTGACTTCGCCCCTGCGGTACAGTTTACTCCACAGGGTCTATGCAAGGCTTAGACACCTACAGGTTATTTGTAGGCTGATCTCTCCAAGACAGTGCCTCGGCAGCTGGCCCATAACCGAGTCGCTGCAGTCGTTTGGAGGGGGCGAATTTGTCCCTGGATCACAGAGCTAAGGACATAATAGAAAGTAGGTTGTGCTGTATCGAGAAAACAGCACATGATCTTGCCCTTCGGTGCGCCTGATTATAGTCGGCAGCCTTGCGATGAATGCATAATTAACTACCCCATCCGGACGGGAAAGTGCGGGACTGTATTTGCTTATGGCATTCATATTGTTGTATTGTTTTTGTGTAGCTACTTTTGGCTCTCGGTGAATCCATTTTTTGTCTATTACCCCCTGCACTTCTATCGTATAATCCCTTCCAAGATACAAGATGTATCAAACCACTGACACGTCACCACAGCACCCCTCGCTAGACACCTCTGCAACCCAACAGACACACCCTCCACACCCAAGGCACTTCCAGCCCCTGCCTTTCCATTGTATGCGACCGCAGGCTGCACCTTACCTCCCTCCGGGACCCCACCCCCTCACTTCCTCTTTGATGGCGCAGCAACTGCACTGTAACCACCCATTTCTCATATGTCGACATCAAATTGCAGGACATAGCAAAACAAGGCAGGAGCAGGGCCTCCGTCTTTCAATACAGCCAACAGCCAAGTGATATCAAAAATGCTTAACTTTGATTTGAAAACACAGTTGTGCAAGGAAGAGATATAATGAATGGCAGATTGCAAAATTCCCTTGACTGCGCCGCTGCAGTCATGTAGCGAGATGAGTAGGTTTGAAAACGCTGAATGTGTGCGTTCGCAGATAGATTTCTAGGGAGTGAGGATGTGGCTGGTATGCGCGACGCTGGTGGTCGAGGAAATTCATGGTTGGGAACACGTCATTAGAATGGGAGAGGAGATATCACGGAGAGTTTTAAATGACATGGTCATCGAAATAATTGAAATTGTCACGAATACGGTCCTATAAGCCTGATAAGGCGGTTTGTAGGTGCTTCAATACGAAAATACTAATCTAAGGAGAAGAGGTGGAGCTCTGGAAAAAATGCTCTCAACTAAGTCTGGCTCTCAGGTCATGTCTTACCAGTCCCAATTAGAGATGTCAGAAATCGGCTTACTTAAGTAGGCCAAGGAGCTAGAAAATCTCTCACGCACACACATTTACAGCTTAGCACTGTAGATAATATCATCAACCGTAACGCTCCTACAAGCCTGTATTCTATCTACGTGATACCCTCACATATCCTCTTGCTTCATAGAACACATTTCTGACAAGAGAACACACGCGAATTGGTCACGTGCTTACCATGACAGTGTAACAAATAGAGGGCAACAGGAGGGATTGCAATATAGGAAGTAAAACACGTAGCAAATAATGTAGTTGTAAAAGTAATGTGCTGATATTGAAAGTATGCTATCGAGTCTTGCAAAGAGAAAAGTACTCAAGCTTGCCCTTCTCCAGAAAGCTCTAGCTCTTCCTTATATCCCCATTATGCTGTATCCTTGATTTACGGAACCACCGAGCTTTAGAGTTCGGTATCCCCGAAAAGCATCCCATCAGTCGGGCCCCAAATACCAGGCGGTGAGCGGATTCTGCCCACCGAAGCGGCGCCAAGGCCCAAAACCAGGGTCCCCAAATACCAGCTCCCAAATACCACTTTGCGGCTGACACCTTCATTTCCCCCTTTCTCGCCTTGCTACAAGCTTCAAAAACTGACCATGCTTTCTTTACGGTCAAACTAAGTCCTGCATATAATTTCAAGTGAAAAGATCGAGTTTTGCTCATGCAACGTGCTGCTCCAAGTTACCCCAAGCAGTTGTTGGTAAAGCTTAGTGGTTACAACAGCTTCACTACTTTTTAGAAAACTTCGGAGCGAGCCTTTAGTTGACACGTAAAATCATGGCGCTTGCCCAAGGGCGGCGAATCAAAGACCGCCAAGGGCATACAAGGGAAAAAGCCGCAAAGAGGCCTGTACAAACAGCCGTGGTGATTTGAGGCGATCGAGTACGCAAGTATATAAACAAGCAGCCATTCCTTCAAGTTTCGAGCCTTTTTCGCGCTTCAGCATTTATATCTCACCCCTTTTTTCGTAACTCAAAGAACCTTATTGGCCGCCCTTAACATACGTTTTCCACGTCTCTTCTCGCATCTCTTGACATCTTATTGGCCGCCCCCAATGTCTAACAACCCTGCGCGCCAACCAGGCATGGAGTCAGGCCACATTCAATCACCTAGCACGTCCTTTAAAGAGGGCGAGCTTAGGTAAGGTTTTTTTTTGACTCTTGCTAAATTGTTGCCTTGATAGTCCGGCGGTAAGGTTGTGGGTTTCAACCGCATTCGACCAGCCATGGAATGAACGTTATTTGTGCAACGTTTTAGGCTGCCCTGTCACATTCAAACGCTTAGCCGATCGGGAGCGGCACTTGGCAAGCAAGCACTTCGGGACGCCGTACATCTGCCCTATCGTTGGATGTAATAAAAGCATTGGCAAGCCATATTCGCGGAAAGATAAGCTTCAGGAGCACATGCGCAAGAAGCATAGCGAGACGGTAGTTGCTGCTAGACAGGATCAAGCAGGGCCGGAGAATCAGCAGGTAGCCAGAAAGTAGGAACTCAGTTTTGTAGCGGAGAGAGAAAGGCGGTAAAACGTTCGGACTTGGAAACAACCATATAGCAAACAACAATGCTTTGAATTAAAACATACGCAATATTATTTTGCAATGTCCTGAGTTTTTAATGATTGATTAAGCAGTCAGGACTTTGGAACCGGGGTCCCCGGATTTTACAACCTAAATACCACTTTGCGGCTGAGACACTTATTTCCTCCCTTTCTGCCGCCATTGACTCTTAAAAAGCTGGCGATGCTTTCTGTTATATCGTGCCCAGCTGCATGGTCAATTGGAGCTTTCCCGGCCAAATTGTGCGGCAGAAAATCGTTGCTTTAAGTTACTTCAAATCGTGGTCGTTGAGGTTTTAGGGTTACGGCTTAGTAATCCAACTTCCTACAAGTTCAATGGTTGACTGGCTACATTATCACCACGAACACTATGCTTTGGTTTGTACAGTCTATAAGTATGCAATATTAAATCTAGCGCAGCATTTAAGCAGCAAACACAGTGATATCAAAGCTAAAGATCGGCGTATAATTCTTGCTGCATATACGGAGCTCTTATTTACCCGGCGACCAAATGCCAATTTTCGATATGGCCCAGCGAACCCAACACAGGCTATTCAGGGTCTTGCTGTTTACGACGGATTTGCGTGTCACGAGTGCGAGTTCTTAACTACTAGCTGGAAGAAATTTCGGGGCCATCGTCTGGAGAAAAAGCATAGCTGGATCCCGAGCAAAAATCAACCCGGCTCGGCCTACTGGGCTAGAGTTAAACTTCAAACCTTTTTTACGGTCCCAGGAGATGCGATTCATTACTTTTGCGTAACATCAGCGGATTCTAAGCCCGAGACACCTGTTGACAGGCAAAGCCAGCTAGCGAGCCAGCTTGTTGACGATATCAAGGAGCAGTGGGTGCACGAGCAAGCTCAGCAGGACGAGCTTCAAAAGATCCTGGCCGATAGAGCAAACAAGCATGAGCGGACCAACTGGCTGAAGCGTGCTGAGTGGACGGCGCACTTTGCTACGAAGGATCTTGGTGAAATTTACATTTGCAGCCGAATGCCAGACCGGGAAGACGACGAGCTAAAAAGGATGTTGCTGCTATGGACCGGTTGTTTTTCAGCCGCTGCATCGATGGCTTAAAGAGTATGCCTTTGATGACGCGGCTGCTTCTGGCTAGCTTCTACTCCCAGGATGCCCACAGCCGGCTATTTGGGCCGTTGCAAGAGAAGACGAGAATGGATCGGTATTTTGTTTACTGGAAACGGCTTTTCTGCTACTGCTTAAATGTCCTTCCGCTAGATGAAGTGGCGTTGCTGGGAACGCACGGGTTTAGCTTTCTAAGCGCACAACGGCGGAATCTCGCGCAGCTGTGGGCGCATTTGCAGGATCAGACCTGGCCGGAAGACGCATTAGAAGAGGAGCTCTTGCAATTGTCGGCTGGGTTCTGGATGCAGCGGCTCGATGGAGATCCTTTCGCCAGCCCGCTGTGGCATTTTGTTGGAGTGTTGGGGATTGATGGAGAATCTGGGCAATTCCGGCCGGCACACCTGTTTACTTATGTCTTGGCCGGGCTGGTGTATGTAAAAAGAGCGTTGCTGGGAGAGTGAGCTATTCCTACCCAAGAGCGGCCGGGGATGGTGGATCTGGGAGAGCGGTTTGACCAAGTGCGGAATGCTTGGCTCTGCAAAGCTACTTACTTTCCGATGGGTTATGTCCTGAGCCTGCTGCTTTATAGTCGGAAGCTTGCCCAGGAAACTGGTAGCCGGTTGATGGTGTTATGGAGCAAGCACGAAGAGCTGATGTATTTTATGGGGAAGCCTATTCCGATGGACGATATCCGGAGTATAGTGGCCGAGATGACTGCTGATGCAGAGGACTTGTTGTGGGATTCTTTGATGTTCAAGGAGAGAGAAGATGTCCGGTTTACGATCCCGTTGGCTAGTATTGAAGACGACTTGACCCAGACGCAGCGGGGAAAGTCCTTTATCTATAGTAATGGCTTTGCTGGGAAGGAAGTCGAGATGTTGGAAGACCTGGTTCGTGGGCGGCGAAAGCAGGAGTTTCTAGATCAGAATGGCCAATGGAGATGGGCTGTTATTCGGATATATTTGAAGCTGGTCAAGAAGTTTGAAAAGCTCCTTTTACTGATTGCGCACTTCACCGGGGGACAGCCCAGCCGGGGAGAAGAGATTACTGGGCTACGCCTTGTGAATGGCATCAACCGGGACCGAAAATGTTTTTGTTATTGACGGGGAGGTGGTGCTCGTTACTTAGTATTATAAATCTTTGGCTCACTTCGATTCCCTTAAAGTTATCTCACGCTTCCTGTCTAAGCGGCCAAGTCAGCTGATGGCTATGTATATGGTTTACATCCGGCCACTAACCGATCGTTGGGAGGCAGACCGCTGGGCATTGTATGACAAAATGAACCCGCCAAGCGATTTTATTTGGCATGTGAAATAGGGCTATGGGACAGCAGCCAAATGTCCAAAGCCGTGGCCCGGTGGACTTACCACTACATGGGCCGGCGAATTACGCTTCAGGACTGGCGGCATATTGCGATTGCTATTAGCAAGCGGCTCGCTCGTCAGCGCGGTGCTGCGAAGGCTGACTTTGAGGATGCTGGCCATGGCAACGATGACGAGCAGTATGAGGTTCCGGATGACCTGGCAGCCGGTCATACCGGTCAGACCGCAGCCAATTACGGGGTTACGATCGATGTGCTGAAGCGGCTGACTGTTGACTCTCTGGAAATCTTTGGGCAGGTCAGCTATCGGTAGCATCGGTTCCTGAGGCTTATTATTGACCAGCCGTCATCACCGTCACCTCTGAAGCGAAAAGCAGCGGAGGCCGAGCAGCCGACTCCGTTGAAACGGCCGAAGGTTTTGCATCTTGAGCGGCCAGCTTTGGAAACCAAGAGTGACCAGGTTATTTTGAAATCTTTACGAAGCGTTTTGCGGGATGACTATGGGCAGTTCCGCACGCCACAACAAGAAGAAGCTGTGCGATTAGCTGCTGCGAAAGAGACTCCGCTGGTTGCGATTCTGTCAACTGGCGGCGGGAAGAGCTTGGTGTTTATGGTGCCGGCTATGCTATCTGGGTCTGGGGTAACGATCGTAGTGGCTCCGTACGCGGAACTCAAGAGGCAACTGGTCACCCGCTGCCTTGACGCCGGCCTCGACTGTCAGCACTGGCCTAAAGCACGAGATTCCTGGCCTCGGGTGGTTCTGGTGTCCGCAGAAGCGGCATCCACTGATGACTTTTTACAATAGGCGGCGGACTTGCGTGTCTAAAGAAGACTGGATCGGGTGGTTTTTGACGAGTGTTATCTTATTTTCACCGCTGCTACCGAGTACCGGAAAGAGCTTCGACACTTGGTGCTTTTTCGCAATCTCGGCTGCTCGTTTGTGTTTCTGACCGGAACTTTGCCGCCGCTCTGCCAGCGAAAGTTTGAGGAGGCGATGCAGCTGCAGAACCCTCGTTACATCCGCGCGTCTAGCCACCGCGTGAATGCATACTACTCGGTGCTGCGCGTACGGAATGGGCGCGGCCCGATGGAAGCTAAAAAGCTGGTGGATGCTCGGCTTGGGCACCTCGCGACGGGGGAAAAGAGTGTCGTCTACTGCACCAGCTATGCTAAGTGTAAAGCGCTGGCGCGGCAGCTGGGATGCTACTATTACCACGGGAATCCCGCGGATAGCGATGCTCACTTTCTTGCTCAGCGGGAAGCCGGCTTTCAAGCTTGGCTTCGAGGAGACACGCCGTACATTGTAGCTACGGCTGCTTTTGGAACGGGGATCGATGTGCCCGGAATTACACATGTTATTTATCTTGAGGCTCCGCATAGCATTATTGACTATGCCCAAGAAGCTGGGCGTGCCGGGAGAGCGGGGGAGCCTGTTACTGCGGTGATTATTATCGAGGACAAAGACTGGCCTGCCGAAGACCTCCAAAAGGATAGCTGCTTTGAGCTGAAAACGCGCGAAGTTAACAGCCTTATCCGGACGAACAGTTGTCGGCGGCGCATTTTGGGCCGGTGCTTGGATAACGACTTACGGGACTGCAAAAGGATCGATGCTGTTTTGTGTGACAACTGCCGGCGGGAAGAATTCTTCTGGAAAAGCGAGTTATTTTTTCAAGGGTTGATTATGTCCCGGGCGTACGGGCGGAAGGTTGCACGTGGGCTGGCGCACATAGAAGCGGCGCTCGAGGAGATCGAGGAGTTCGGGCAGTAGGGGTGCCGGATCTGCTGGATGTTTAAGGGGGCGACGGGCGAAAGTTCGGCGCACAAATGGATAGAATGTTCCGAAATCGAGGAATGTTTATTTTTCTACAGCTGTATGGCTTTCCAGCGGCAGATTAACTACCGGCGAGACTCCCAAGCGCAGTTCTTAAGCTGTTTCTACTGCTATGTATTACAAGAGCTTTGCCCGGACGGCTTCCGGTCTTAAAAAGCTAGTTGCCGGTGGAAACACGTGGTTTTGCCGATTGCGCTTGCCGTATGCGCGGATGAAAAGCTGTGGAAGCAAGTGCAAGAGCTTGCTGGGCGAGCACTGCCCGGCGAAAAAGAGTACGTAGAATGGCTGGGACGAAAGTATAGCAAGCTTGTTTGCGGGCATGAAATGACTAATGCTATGGCGGTGTTTGACTTAGTTATCAACTGGCGCATCGAAACTGGAGTATCAACACGGTGAAAGTAGGAATTATAATATCTTAATATTTAAACTAGGTTATAACAATTCAAGACTGGGTTAAAACAACTCGGAGTTTAGTAACCAAATTTCTTATACGACTTCGCAATTTAAACGTTAAAAAAATCCAAGTGATGTAGCTTTAAAGTAAACCATATAAAAAGTTTGTTACAAGCATCAAGTCACCCTAAAATTTAAAATTTACAATTTATACATCGAAGTAGAGTTATATAAAAATATTAATGTCACGGAAAAGCACAGGCCTCCGGCTTGCCAAGCTCGCCAAGCATGCGGAACCTCCTATTTTTTAGTGAAGATCTCCTCATGAGTTCTCCTGTTCTCTAGACAACAATATCATCACGATATCTCTGCGCACGCGTCCCACGCATACTAAGCTCATGAGTGAACCTAGTCTGTGACAATTAACGAATTGTAATTGGAGTTGAAGTTAACAATATTCGTATAGTTAATTAAAATATACTTAAGTGTAGATCTAAGTGGTTTCACGTATAAAGATATACGTAGATTTAATAAATTAAACCTGGCTTTAAAAAATTTACGAAAAGCCGCGGAAAGTACTATTTATATATACGTACCCCAAAAGTTATATTAAAATATTTAGTGGCAAAATTTAACTTGTACTCCAACTTTTTGGCGTAAGTATATATATAAATTTCAAAAAGAAAATATGCACAATAGAAAGTAATAAAAAAGTAAAATAAACATTAGCATTTGTTAATTCAGATTTTATGTTAAAGTTAAGCTTAAACAACGAATTTTTTTTTCCCAAAAAAATTGTTTTTTTTAAATAATTTATAAACGGTTATAAATATTGGCAAAAATAGATATTGACATTAACGACACTAAATATAGTTAAAACTTTTAATTTAAGAAGTAAATAATAGTCACAATTTGTAAAGGTTAAAATTAATTATAAAAAAACACAACAAGAATGTTAAAACAAAAAAAAAAAAAAGTTAATAATAACTAATTTTAAATGCTAATTTATATAGTAAAAAGAACAAGATAGTGTAAATGTAACTAATAAACATTTAAACGCTAACTGTTGGTATCACGGGCTTACCTTCCACGGGGCAAAAGGCGCAGCTCTACTTTGTAGGCCACGCTCTTGCTCTTGATGGATATGGTAAAATGATTGTTGTTGTATTAGGCTCTACTCTAGATTCTACAAAATGGGGGTTGTGTGGACCACGTGACCTGGTGGGTCGTATGTGGATCCGTAAACCCCTACTTCCTACACTAACTGTATATATTAAATCAAACTTTAATAAAAGGATATAAAGCTAAGGTTTAAAACAGGTAAGATTTTCACAAAATGTGATTTAGTAGCAATATAACAAGTAGAAACAATAAAAAGTACAATTATTTCTTAGGTGTAAATTATCGTGAAATTAAAAACAAAACTATAATTTGAATAATCGAATATACGTTTTAAACATAAGAAAAAAAACAGGCATGCGAAAAACAATAAACAATTAGCTTAGTTGTACACGCGAAACGAAGTTTTACAACATAGCAAGTAAAAAGTGTTATAAGAATTAATTCATTTGATAAGTAAAAGTTAAAAAAAAAAAAATTCAGTAAAAGTTAAAACTTAAGATTAAAACACGGTTTGTACAAATCGAAAGTAGTTAGGGTTTAGCGCTAAAAAGGTCAAGGCGAAGCAATTAAAAAGGTTAATAACAAGTATATTTAGCATTGGGAAAATAGTAAAAATATTAAACTATAAATTTAAAGTGTAACGACGCAAGGAATCACGGGCTAGAATAGAGGCATATGGGAGTGCGTACACTAGGCTGATAGTGATTGCCTTATAGGTCTAAAGTACTAAGGATACAAAAACATGAGGAGCAACTGTAGAGAATAGGGACAGGCCTTTATATAGGCGACTCCGACTCTCCCCCGTATTGGGTCTGAAACCCCTCATACCCTGATCATCACCCCTTGCTCCTGTATCATGATCTCCGTGCCGCGCCTTGGGCATACCGATTGTTACAACTATCACTGTAGCGTCTCCTGTATTTACAGCGCTTACAGTGTCTACTGTGCTTAAACAGCTATCTCCAGACAGGCCAGAAGTTTTAATGCAAGCTTATTTAGCTGAAAAAGCAGCCTGGCTAGCTCAGCACTTTACTGTACGACCAGCAGAATACCGCAAGGCCCGGAAATGGACTACTCCGCGACCAAAAGTTTTAAAAAAAAACAGCTATTTTACATGCTTAAAAAACGACGTGACTTTACGGGTAATACTATAGCAAATCAGGCTAATTGGACAAATGATAAGATTATAGTGTGGCTAGATAATGAAGAAAAGAAAGAAGAGGAAGAGTATAATAGATTACAAGCAGAATTTGATGCAACGGTCAAATGTATCCCCTTAAGCGCCAAAGCGTCCAGACCCTGTAATTAGCCACGTGACCATGCATCATCAAAATAATCGAATCTCAAGTTTTCAACCTTCATACAACAACAACACCACAACCATGCCTATGAAAGAGACTATTGCTGATTCTACTGATCCAGGAACCTTACGGCCTGATATCCCTCCTACTGCAAACGTTGGCACGCAGTTTGTGCCTCTCGATTGCCCTCAATTCGACTTCAAAATCGTTCTTCCTACACACGTTGCGCCAAACGACGCATTGGCTATTTGGAGCTTGTTTTTCTTTCAGGAACGGTTGGAAACAATAGTTAGGAATACGAATGATTATATATCTAAGAATCAAGCTCAAAAATCTCGTACAAAAGGTACTCGCATTATACAACCGATCACAATAGCTGAGTTATATAGGTACATGGGAATTTGGATTTATATGGGCATACACGTAGAAAACGAAATTCGATCGTACTGGGATACCTCAGAATGGATGCTTAAAGATACTACAATTGCTCAAACAATGGGCAAAAACCGATGGCAAGATATACACCGGTTATTGCAACTATCTGGACCTAATGCGCCTGACGTATTTAACAAGGTTTGAAGCAATTTTATATTGTATTATATAGTAAACTAACTTCATTTTTAATTTAGGTTGAACTTTTAAATACGCACATTCAGTCAACTTGCACGCAACTTTGGATGCCTGGCCGCGACTTAGCTGTCGACGAAGCTATGGAACGATTTACTGGCAAATCAAAAGATACGCTTATTATACTTTCTAAACCTATTTCAGAAGGTTATAAGATATGGTGCCTAGCTCAAAAAGGATATATATTAGTATGGTGTTGGCGCAAAAAGGGAAAAGGCAAAAATCGAGGACCTCAAAACGTTGTACTTCCAACAGAGCTTAAGACGAATCCTACAGCCGCTGTCGTTCCGCATTTGATTTCAAAGCTTCCTACGGCCAAATTCCATTATTGCGTGTACTTGGATAACTTGTTTACGTTCACAAAGCTGTTGAAAGTACTTCGAAACCGGGGGATAGGAGCGACAGGCACATGCCGGAAAAATTCTGGCATATCGGAAGATTTGGTACAAAAAAAGGCTATTGACAAAACAAAAGATGAAATACCTTGGGGAACCTTGATTACTCGACCCTCGGAAGACTAACAAATCTGTTTTTTGGCCTGGAAAGATAACGCTTTAGTCCTTTTTCAGTCTACAATTACAGATGGCCAAAGTACAACTATTCGAGAACGCAAACGTTTTTCAGAAACTTCTTTTTCAGCTAAAACAGCTAGAGTTCCTTTTGGTGATTTACTTACCAAAAAGCTATCAATACCTCAATTCGTCGACGATTATAATCATCAAATGAACGCTGTTGATCGAGCTGATCAACTACGATCATATAACTCTGGATTACGCCGCATACGCAAAGGAGGATGGCATGCTATTTGGCACTTTCTATTCAACGTTGTATTAGTTAATTCTTATCTTCTTTCTTACTGTTGGTATGAGTGAATAGCACACACCGCGACGCACGGACCACATGGATGTATTATAGCACTCGTACGTAGATTAGCACTTTGAACAATT
Source organism: Chalara sp. BL73 (assembly GCA_918026815.1). Taxonomy (NCBI): domain Eukaryota; kingdom Fungi; phylum Ascomycota; class Leotiomycetes; order Helotiales; genus Chalara; species Chalara sp. BL73. Next base: position 83,499 of record CAKJVC010000065.1, on the reverse strand, counting down.
CAAGAACAAGTCAACCACCTGCAACGAGCATAATAGCACTGCGCTGAGATCGCAGTGCTACGTGCCCCGTGGGTAACCGACTTAAGCAATTGCAAGTCATCAATACGAAGTATCACAGAGAGTGATACAAACACTTACTATTCCGAAGTTTCTACAACGCAAAAGTTTATTACGCAACAGGCTTTCAGAAAAGAGTTATTTTCAGCTTTATTACAAAAAGCTCAACAAGCTCCACGAAAGAGGAAAGCTCAAATATCACCAAATCTCGATTCAGAGCACAAATTAGAGTACGTAGGTGGTTGTCAAGACTGTTATGCTTGCAAAGAGAGGGCATGAAAGGGTACCTAGAAAGCGCCAAATTTGTCACGACACGCGCTGTAGATCTACAGATACAGAGGGCAACGGTGGTATCATACGAGAATATCAAGCTGAGGAAGGAAAAGGGGCTCGAGGAGAGCAGGCTAGATATACATGAGGGAGCCCTAGTGGCTCGGCAGCAGGGCACGTGCCCGACCAGGGTCGGTACCGTGACAAAATTTTGGGTGAAATATCAAGCAATTCTAAGCCGAAACCACGTACTCGAGCATCAAGATCAGGATGTACAGCATGCCAAGTCCACCTTTGTTCGACAGGTGATTGTTTTACATGGTATCATGAGAATAGAGCATAGAAATATAGAATAGAGAGTAGATTTTGATGATTTTGGCTTGAAATACGCTCTCTGATTGGCTGTAATCCCTGTTACGTAAGCGAGATCTGGACGCTTTGGCGCTTAAAGGGATACTGAAAATACACGCCGGGAAATGTGGGCTAAAACTGTAGAAGAAGTTGCCCAAGATTCTGAGCGATATATACTATAGAATACATAGTTGCAATGTAACTACGTTGAGCGGCGCATCAATTGCAGGCAAAATTACAGTGCAAATGGATGCGGAACGCGACGCGCGATCATTTTGGTGGGGTGGCAGGGGGGGTGGTAGGTGTATTGGGACTCTCCGGAATGGGGGTGCACGGACACTTTAGTATTATTCACGTCGGTAATTCTGCATTAGAAAACGCGGAATGCGGCCGCTGGTGCCCCGCTTGGTCCTGCACACAACCCCGATCTTCGACCCTTCGATGCATCCACATACGAACATCGACACAATGGAAGACTTCAATCTCCGTAGTCCAGAACGAACTGCTCTGCTCGAGCGTCTACAGGAGTCAATCGGCGACGTGCCACCTCACTTTTGGGCTGCATGCCAGATCTGCGACCTTGATGCCCTCAAAAGCTTAGTCAATTGCGGGCGCGAATATCCCAATATCCTTAGTGGCTTTACTCTACAAACCTACACAATGGCACACTACTGTAAGTGAAATACTCTTGTTCCTCTATTCTAGCTAACGATAACTTATAGGGGGTCCGTCTCCTCCTAGATCGCAGTCACAGCCCTCAACACCGAAAAAAACAACACCACAAAAATCGACACTGTCCAATTTAAGCTCGTCACCTGCTACTCCACCTACAAAGAAACAAAAGTCTTCAGATTCACCAGCAATACAACGTCGAAACCAGAAAGCTAGGGATCTAGCTGCAGAAAGAGACAGATTCAGCTGTGTTTTAACAAGGGGTGGCTCGATAGAAGTTGCTCATATATATCCGTTTCACTCGATCTCACACCAGGAAGAAGATAAGCTTGGGCAACGGCATATATTTTGGGGTCATTTAAAGAATTTTTGGCCTAAAGAAAAGGTCGTAGCTTGGGAAGCAGAACTTTTTCCAGCGGGTATATGTGAGTTTGGTATAGAAAGAGTCTATAACCTTATTACATTGTCGCGTGGTGCACATGATATGTGGGCTCGAGGAGCATTTGCACTCAAACCAATTTCTGAGTCAGAGGATAAAACCACCTTAAAAGTGCAGTTCTTTTGGCAGAAAAAACAGCAAGAGGCTCAAAAAGCAATAAGTCTTTTAACTACGCCATTTTCGACTCAAGGACTTAGTCAGAATACGGACGTCTTTAGTGGTGTTGCGAAGCTATTCAGGGAAGATGAGAACGTTGCTATAATTCAATCTGGTGACTATTTCACGCTTCAAACCGACGACCCGGAAACAAAGCCATTACCTAGCTTCACACTTCTCGAGCTGCAATGGTTTCTCCAGCGCATCCAGGGCATGGCGGGTGCTGCCGACGTTGACTGGCCATCTCTGTCAGACTCAGGCTCGGATTTCTCAGACGTGGAGCTTCCAGATCTTGAACTTGATGAAAGGGAGGATTTGTCTCTGCTTTCCTCTCAGCCGCTATCTTCTCCAACCAAACTCGTACGCAATGATAACTTAAACCTTCCGATACCCCCTAAGCATCAGGAGGCAGAAGGAGATGGAGAAGGAGCTGAAGAAGGAAGACAAGTGGCTATATAGTACTAAGGAAGGTATTAGGCAGGACGTCTTTTCAAGCCTTTGTAAAATGTATTCTCTTTGCTAACTTAATAACAAGCTGTACTTTGTATTTATATTTTTTGAGATATTCTGCAAGAGATACTGTTGAAAACAGAGGCCGAATCACCAACGTCTAGAAAATAGTTGTCACGTCGCGTGCTCCCAAGCACACGTGACCCATATTAGGCGAGCTCTCGGAGCGCCTCGTGTATATATAGCCTGCTCTCCTGTAACAATTAGAGGGCAACAGGAGGGATTGCAATATAACAGGTAAGACACATGACTGCAATAGAATAGAAATAGTGATGTATTGATATCAAAAGTATGCTTGTCCGTCTAAGTCCGTGCACCCCCATTTGGATCACCCCCCATTTGGATCACTCAAAATAAGCGAATTTTCACACCGTCATTTCAACAATATAATTAATTATTAAATCAATTCCAATTCAAATCACTTCAAACTTGAAATTCTTTATCTTTGAGTAATTATGCCTCAATATTCAGAGCAAGATTTGCTTGCAGCTTTTAGTGATGTTAAAAACGGGAAGTCTTTGCGACTAGCCAGCCGAAAATGGGGTGTTCCTTTCAGCACACTACGAAATCGTATTCAAGGGAGTGAAAGCCATGCTATTGCAGCTGAAAGTCAGCAGAAACTATCAAAGAGTCAAGAAGATCACTTAACTGCCTGGGTTTTGACTCAAGAAACACTAGGTGTACCGTTAACTCATGGCCAAATCAAGCAATTTGCAAATCGTATTCTTGAAGTCAAAAAAGACTATCAAAAGCTAAGAAAACGATAAATAGAAAGATTTTTGCGACGTAATCCTGTTCTACGGACCAAAAAAGCTCGAAATATTGATTCTACAAGAGTCAATAGCGCTACAACTGCTATAATTAAGTCGTGGTTTCAACTGCTTTCTGTACCTACTATTTCGGCTATTAAACCCGAAAATCGATGGAATATGGACGAATCAGGTATTATGGAAAGCTTCGGATCAAATAGCTTAGTAGTAAAAAGCTCTGAAAAGCGTTCTATTCAAAAAAAACAGCCTGGTTCTCGTGCATAGACTTCATTTATTGAGTATATTTCTGCTACCGGCAAAACTCTTTCTCCATTGGTTATTTTTAAAGGAAAGTCAGTTCAACAACAATAGTTTCCTTCGAATATCGATCAATATAAAGATTGGCAATTTACAGCTACCGAAAATGCTTGGACTTCAGACTCTACAGCAATAGAATGGCTAAAAAAAGTGTTTATTCCTCAAACCGATACTCTCGAGCCTAGATTACTTATTTTGAACGGCCACGGCAGCCATGAAACTACTGATTTTATGTATCTTTGTTATCAGAACAACATACACTTGCTTTTTTTGCCACCACATACATCACATGTTTTGCAACCTCTGGATTTATCAGTTTTTTCGTCACTCAAAAGTCATTATCGAACAGCAGTTGGTCATTTGAACCTTTTGACTGATTCTAGTCCAATTAGAAAACAAAATTTTCTTGCTTGCTATCAAATAGCTAGAAAAGAAGCTTTATCGGCCAAAATAATCAAAGCTGGATGAAAAGCAACTGGTTTATGGCCAAAATCGATAGCCAAACCTCTTTTGAGCCCTTTGCTTCTAGAGAATAGCAATGCAAAGAAAAATACTCTACAAGCTACGCAAAGCTTCAATAACAGCCCGCAAATCGATTCTCAACAAGTAGTTTTTACTACTCCTCAAAAATCGATCGATATTAAAGCTCAAGTAGCCAAGTTTCAAATGCTTCAAAACAACAGCGTTTTAACACAAAGACTTTTATTTCGCAAAATTACAAAAGGATTTGAAGACCAAGAAAGTATTATAGCAGATCAAAGCTACAAAATACAGTCTTTAGAAGTTCAATTAGAAAAAGCTAGACCAAGAAAACGAATGAAAGTTAGGACTAGTCCAAATTCGAAGTTTACAGACATTAAACAGATTAAAAAAGCGCAATTGGCTGCAGGGGAGGCTATAACTATAAAGGATGATGAAGAAGAGTCTAATAAGTCTGATTCTACTTTGGATTGTATTGAGATTGAGTAGTTATTTAATTATTTTAATTTTCGTGGAGTTGATTCTCGCCTATTTAGGTGATCCAAATGGGGGGTTGATCCAAATGGGGGTGCACGGACTTAGCAGATAAATTCAAGCTTGCCTTCCTCCTGAAAGCTCTAGCTGTTCCCTTATATCCTTTCAACTGTGCTGTAGCTTCATGCCGGTGGCTGCTGTAGCTGTTATGATATCCGTCCCTAACCGGCCCTGGCTGTTACATCTCCTCGAGCTCCCTCTTCCTTCCTCAGCTATAGATTCTCGTATAGTACCACCGCTGCCCTCTGTATCTGTAGATCCACAGCGCGTACCGTGACAAAAGTAGTTAAATCTTATGTATTGTGGTTGCTTAATTGAAGCTTAAAGCAATATAACGGTGGGGGAATGCGCCGCTCACTGATAAACCACGTTAATAGATATATGGTCCAGACAGGGCCTGCTTACCATCTAGCAACAAAACTACTCATTTAAACTAGAAACAAACTCGTTGTCACGGCCCTGGCCTTCTCTGGGACAGAGCTCACCACCGGACACCCCAGAGCTCGGACAGATCACAGCACCGGACACCGCAAAGCTCGCCTATCCTGGCCTCCGGCCAGTTCCTGTATATAGAGCACTGCTTTCCTTCCCTTCTTCTGTCCGTAGCTTGTTCTCTTAGTTATAACAATTGATAGTTGTTTACACCTCTGAGTCCTTCTATCTAGATTCACGGATCGAGATCCCTATTCAGCTTGAGTTGTTACAGTCGTGGCCAACAATTTAATGGGTACGAGTAAATGTGTAACAACTCAAGCTGAATAGGGATCTCGATCCGCGAATCTAGATAGAAGGCCTCAGAGGTGTAAACAACTATCAATTGTTATAACTAAGAGAACAAGCTACGGACAGAAGAAGGGAAGGAAAGCAGTGCTCTATATACAGGAACTGGCCGGAGGCCAGGATAGGCGAGCTTTGCGGTGTCCGGTGCTGAGCTCCGCCTGAGCCCTGGGTTGTCCTGGTGCTGTGCTCTGTCCGAGCTCTGGGGCATCCGGTGGTGAGCTCCGAGCTAGAGAAGGCCAGGGCCGTGACACTTCCTTTCTTCTATCTGTAGCTTGCTCTCTTAGTTATGACAATTGATAGTTGTTCACACCTCTGAGTCCTCCCACCTGGATCTACGGATCGAGATCCCTGTTCAGCTTGGGTTGTTACACTAAAGAGTCTAGCAGGTGTTCTGGGAAAGGAATTCCGGCTTTTCTGTGTAAAATCGGGAAAGGGCTAGTTCGACAAACTGGCGGTATTGCTCTGGCACTTGAGATTAGTGCTTTCTGGAACGCTTTTAGGATCCCTTGTTGGCTGTTGCTAATAGGCCTGGATTTGAAGTATCGGGTAGCTCCTGGCCACAAAGTTTAAGCTCCGTAAAATGCTACAGGTAGCACGCATGCTGTTACCGCACGCCGGAGCAACGCTGAGGAGCCTTTTCGGGTAGTGATTCCAAGTCGAGCGAAAGCCTGGCTGAAGTTGAAAGCTTTTGAGGCTTGGTTGTAAGCGTGAGCTCTAAATGAAGTTTGCAGTCAAAAATAACTTTTAGCCATCGCATCTGAGAGTTTGAAGTGCGTTCTTAACTGTTATTGTGTTTGTAACTACCGGGGGAGATATTAATTGGTCGGCACGTTTTCGGAAGAAGTGAAAGCTCGGATTTCTTTGGGTCGAAAGTAATTCCTTCTTCTTTTCCCCATTCGAGAGCTTGCTCGAGTTTTTGCGCCGTTATCCGCGTATCCAAAGTTTTTGCGGGGTTTTTCGAGAGAGAACAACGGGGCGATATATAGCATGAACAGGATTGGAGATACTGGGGAGCCTTGGGGGAGCCCGCAGTCGATTTGAGTTTCAGGGCTTATTTCTCCGTCTAAGCGAATGTGAACTCGCCGGCCAGCTGCAAAGAAATGATCCACCGAACAAGCAAGTCTGGCCAGCTTTGTTCTTGGAGCCTGCGGGCTATTCTGTGAGGTTCTAAGCTACAGGATCGCGAGGTTGTAGGTCCTGAAGGACCCACAACTTACATGATCCGGTGTTCACGTGATTCTATATGCGTTCAGACACATAACAACATTCTGTGTTTAGTTGTAAATCATTGCAACAAATACTGCATAGCTGTGCCCCTTTTTCCAATTTCAGTAAAATGCCATTTTGTAATTACAAACTATCCTTTACTATATGCTCCTGGTGAAGCCCAAAGTTCCTCACCTTCCACGCAGTACTATAAGGTTGGCATTCACAAAATCCGGGCTGCCGCCACTGTGCGTCAGAATTTGTATGTTCCACTCTATCCGAGTGTTCAGCTTTTGACCAAGCTTCCAAAACCGGGGAAATTTTCTCGACGACCTCTACTTGGAAAGTATCGTCATCCGTTTCTGTATCGAGATCCGCCCAAAGTGGGTAGAAAAGTTCGTCGGTCGGATCAGTACCTGACACCAACGACATCCAGCGTTCTGCCCACCAAGGAAGATATGCAGATATTTCCCAGTCAATAATTGCTTCGATTTTGTTATTATTGACGAAAATGTTCGAAAGGCTTAAATCTCCGTGTGTCAAAACGTACGGCTCACATTTTGGAAAGTTTTTTTTGAGCTCTTGAAATTTTTCTTCGATTACTGCCGCGTCGTTTGTTTTATATATTAAAGAAAGTCCAAGGCGGAGAGATTTCTCAAGATTGTTGAACCAATCGTTTGTTGTACGCCCCATTTTTGTACAGGTAGGGCTACGCCGGACACAAAAGCCGATAATAAAATCATCGGGTATGCTGCCATCGACTTTTTTGCATATTAGTGATGTAAGCTGTCTCCATTCTTTAATAGCAGCAGCAAGTTGGTTCCGATAGTTTGACTTTTGCTCCGAAAATAAAGTATGCCAAATAGTATCTAGCGAAACGCCTTGTGCCCGAGACATTAATGTAAGATCTACTTTATCTGTAGGTGCACTGAGTTTTAGCATTTCTTTTATTAAAGGGATTTCTAAGCTTGGTTTGTGATTGCGCAGAAACTCCTGAGTAATAAAGTCGTTTGCGAGTGAAGCGTCATTCGGGCGGTCGGAAATCATTCATCTTGATCCAACCTCCCATATTCCTACGTTATCACGCGTGTGGAAGATTCGAATGCGTGATCCGTAGTCCCCTATAGCCTGGTTGTAAACGGTCCAGCCACATAACCAACACAACTCCTCTTCTAGCCTTTCTCTTGTCCCGTATGAACAAGGCCCTATAAAGTCTTTGATTATTTCCCGGACTTTGTCAGAAAATTCTCCATCCTGTGCCCACATAAAATCTTTATAAACTTTTTCTGGGTGGGCGTAATCCTCACGAAGCTTAGCAGCCTGAGCCATAGTGTTATTGTATGGCTGTTGAGTTTAACTTGCTTACTGTAAGTCAGATAGTCTGTTGTCCTAATTTTTACTTTATCTCTGTAGCGGAGTTTTGATCCTTTTTTTTTAAAAAAAAGGTGGAATTGCAGAGACTTTATACGAATAAAGAGATTTTAAAGAGCTGGTTAAAGGATAAGTTTTCCGAAAGAACCCTCCGGATAAGGTAATAAAGAGATTCTAAAAAGCTGGTTAATGAATAAGTCTTCCAAAGGAAACCTCCGGATAAAGTTATAAAGAATTTTTTTTTGCTTGCCGGATGAGGAAGTAGCGAAGACTAGTTCTAGTTAGACTCCGGAATGGGTTGTGTCACGATCCCAATACAGGCGCCGGCTACAGCTGTTTGTAAGGTATCAAATACAAAGATTCTAAACTAAAGAGAAAAGGTGTAACTACTGCTGGAACTGCCCCTTTGTAACCATGGCTAGTTCCAGGGTCCTAGCTAGGCGAACCAATGAGCATTCGCGGTTGTGGCGCGACATCTGGCAGTGAATGCCAGATGCGTTGTGCACCTGATCTCTTGGACCGTGACAGCAGTTCACGGTGATTTCCTTGTTTGTCCCGTAAGCAGTAGGGCCCTTGCTTACAGCGTTTGGCTCTGCAGCGATGAAGCCCGTAGAGTCGGCTCCAGAGACCAGCATCGGCGGCTCTCGGAAGCTTTTGAGCCTCCGTAGCGCTTTTCTTCTTTTTCTTGCCCTTTGCCGTCGTAAAATCACCAGTAACTGTAACAAATAGAGGGCAGCAGGAGGGATTGCAATATCACAGGTAAGAACACGCGACTGGCGACGTAGTTGTAATAGTGATGTATTGATATCAGAAGTATGCTTGTAAGTTTAGTAGGAAAACTCAAGCTTGCCTTCCTCTAGGGAGTATTAGCTCTTCCTTATATCTCATAACAGTGCTCAACAGTGCCTATGGAGCCACCGAGCTCTAGAGGTCGGTATCCCCGAAAAGCATTCTCTCCATCGGAGCCCACGATAGTCTAGACTATACGCCTTCATCGTGGCTGTAAACCTTTGGCTGGTTGTCGGCTCGCCTACAGCTTGTAACCGATCCTAACCGACTCTCGCTGTTACAGTAACTGCCTTGTACACAAACTCTATGCTAATGATTATCTTCCTTCTCTTACTAAACAAGTCACCAAGACTTTCTAGGTGCTCGTCACCCTCCTGCCAATTAATCTCCAGCTTCTTGTATCGTTTCGTTCGGCCAAGCCAACGGCTCCGTTCGACGGATATCTCGATAATCGTTTCTTCGCGCGTATAACTGTCTCCTGGAAACTTATTTTCACCTGTAAGAGGGCTTTCAAGTCGCGCCTGGAAGCTAACCTTCCAGAAATTACTCGGAGCCCGGACGAGGTCGGGATCCGTGTCTGAACAAACATGCCTACCTCTAATGTTCTCACGTTGGGATATCTTCCACCGATAGTCATAGTGGATGCATACGGGGTTATGCTTGTCATATTGCTTGTTACTTTTCTAACTACTCGGTCGGAGAAAGGGTAATGTACGTTAGCCACTTGGCTGGTCGACCTATTCGGCAGCTGGGCTCGATCGTTGGGCTGCTGGGCTGCTGGGCTGCCGCTGAGGTTGCCAGAAGTTAAAAACTCTGGGGTATCGCGATTGCCGTCCAGCCACTCAAAGTTGATAGTTTCCATGATAGCATGCCTTCTGCGTTGATAAACATTGAGGCAAAGAAGGCAGGATTGTCGCCACGTTGCGTTCTCGCCTGTCGCTGGTAAGGACACATGGCCATTTCTTGGGGGTATCTACAGGTTTTTATGGGTTTCCATGAAAGTCCCTCCGTTAGCTAGTTATATGAAATGACATGGCTGACACCGCAAAACGGTATCTCGAAATAGCTCAACCAGAATGAAAATAGGAAGACAACATATATGTACTATTCTTCCTATGGGGAATGGCCAGCTACATAGCTTCGCCAACGCAACGCCACGCCGCTACCACATGCACCGCTATGATGCCGAAGCCGGGAATGAAGGACGTTAATCCTGACATCATCCTATCAACCACTGTCGATTCAACAACTACGACATCATCAAATCTACTAGTCTCAACATATGAACATAATCAATAGATGCTTGCTGACCCTTAGGAATGACGGTAGTCGTGCGCAGCCGACCCGGCGAACGCAAGTCTGCTGACCGAGGACTTGAATCTGGCGACTGGACCTACTGTTTCATACTCCCAACAGATACAATCGGGTGCATAAATCCCAATCGCGTGGTCATTCTCTTGCGTTTACAATAGTCCCGAAGCATTGTGGGCGGCGCGCTGACAGAGCAGTTCAAATTGGTGTTCCCAGGTAATCCTTCAGGAGCCGCTGCCGGAGCTTGGCACACGGAGGCTCAAAAATGTCGACCCAGGGCATCTGGCGGATATCTGCCATGATTTCAACCCACGACATCGACCACGGCTCTTTCATCTCGCTGACTATCATTTCCATCGAGGTCGCGAGGTCTTTATCACTAGGTTCACTGATGCTGCAGAGAACGAGAAGCCAAAGGCGGACGAGGCGTAGGTCGGGACTGTTCCAGACATGTTCCGCATTAGACTTGCTCGATAGCATCTTGAGCAACGTGGAGATACGTGCTTCAGCAGTTCCGGGATAGGAGCGACACCTTCGCTTCACTCGTATGATCCAGATCATAGCGCCGAGCCGAAGCGCCTCCGAAATAATATCCCAACGCGTTACTGGCTCGGATCTTAATGGTTGATCCAGCAACTGGTGAGTGACTGGATTCATGAGGAAACCCATCTGCTCTTCATCATCCCAGATGGCATTACCTTTGATCGCCAACTCGAATCGAACAAGTGCAGCGAGAGCGTTCAGGTCACCAATACTGGACATGACGTTCATGAATCGCGTATTCTGTGTGTTTTCGTCGTTGATGACGCTGAGTAGCGGAGCAGGCAGCGTTTCTAGGCCTGAGTCACGGAATACGCTGGCGCTGGTCATGGGAGCGTATAATCGAAACAGCGGTTTGGTGTCGTGGAGCAATGCTGCAGTAATGTCCACCCTAAAGTGATTTGTTAGTGTTTGTAACAAATCCCCAGCAATAGCAGAGGCTATTGGTGTCGCCAAGCCATACCATGAAATCATGAGCATCAGGTCCTGGTTGGACTCCAGGGTAGAGATGCCACCTCTTGCCGCAATCACCATCCACATGCCCTTCACATGGATCATCGCCTGGTCAAAGTCCAGACTGGTAAACTAATCTCAAAACTTCAGCTGCATGGCTTTTTCTCATTTTCCTTAAGCGCCACGGCTCCTAAGGTAGAGCTTACATTGTAGCAAACCAGTGCCAGCACCGCATGGAGTACACTATCAGACGTCGCGTTGCTTGCATCAGAGCTGGAAAGCCTGGACTGGACGCACTGAACGGTTTCTAAAGAGCGTTCTAACGCCAGGGATCGCAGCTCTCTGGCGGATTTGCGGTATAGTGGGATAAGGACGTTGGGTGAAGTGAAGATTTGTTGGTAGTGATGAAGGAAGGCGGATTTTCTGAAGGCGAAAGGGAACCAGAAGGTGTTTGTCGAGCAAGCTGTGTCCCAGAATGTTAGCAATAGTGGTGAGAATTGAAGTTGGCGGGGGACTTGGATATTCTTTACTGGAGCCCATTGCGTTCCTTCCTGCGACCATGATTAAAGTGAATCCATAGGCTGAAAACCAATCCTCTCCCCATTCCTTCTCAAAGATGGATAATGCATGTAAGATGGGCGGCGCCGCAGTATATGGCGCAGTATATTGCGCAGCAGTCTCTGGTACGACCAAATCCTTCGCAGGAACTTGCAAGTGGTCGACATCTCGACTCGTCGAATGCTCACCTTGGCCAGTACTCGACAGCGCCCCTGGCGTTTCTGCCAGGGACCATACGAAGGTGACGAATTGAGGTGCTTCCGATTGCTTTCTTCGGGACATGCCAATGTCAACCATGAGGTGGCGACGGACCTTGGAGTCGAGCGACTTACTGCGGGTGCGACGTTGAGCAGTAGGATTACGAGTATCGGCATTTAAGAAGAGGAAGCGCTTCTTCTTTGAGGGCCCCTCCATTATTGATTGTTGTCAAGACGTAAGTAGCGATAAATAGAGAACGGATCACTTGTGACGTGGGATTGCAGGGCGTTCGTTAGACGACAGCTAGCAAATGCCGTACGAGGAATTGGCCCAGGAAGCGGTATACAGTGGCTGAAAGCCGGACTTACTGAGTATCGATATAATAATCAATGTCACGAGAGAAGCAAGAAATACGCCACGCTAAGGAACAAATCACCACTGTTAATAACGAATTTTTAATGAATCATATGTCCAGGACTGCGTGAAGCCTTTGCGTTTTTTTTGTTTTTTTTTTGATGTGTTGAGCATGAGTCGACCGATTGGCGAAGGCATATCCATGGGATCAGCCGGGGAAAACCAGTCGGCTTACCGCAGGTATCCACGAATGATTTCAAATCAACAGCGCAAGCAGAGCGCGCGAAAAATGATTGATAATCATGCCAATAATCTCCTGCCAATCACTAGACACCATCGCTGCCCCTGCACTACTACAATTTCTGATACACTTACAAGTCGCGTGACAATTCTTGCCATTTCTGATGTACCATTGACCTTTTTCGGCGACTTGACGCTACACGGTCGACGTCGGATACGGCTTACACGGCGGCCCAGTCGTATGCATTCCGATCTAGTCCTTGGCATTCTGATTGGTACATAGTAGATGAAACGTGCAAAAGGAGTCCGTTTGCTTAAGCTGCTTTGGTGATACCATGATCCTGTTGAGGCAACGTCGAAACCGAGAAACTTTTTGCAATCGCTTCATTCCTAGGCCCAGGGCAGAATGGACTGTCACCTATATACGGTTCGCATGATTGTTCAGCTTGCGAGCTAATCATGACCATAAGGGATCCAATGAGTATAAATACGAGTCAAGAACCGCCGTGAATAAGATGAGTCAAAACGTGAAAAGCAGATTCATCACGACTTGCGATCTCACTATTGTTTTCCTCCTCACGACTTGAACGCTGCACAGCTTTAACTCCGTCCCATATATTGCGCCAACAGCCTACTCACCTTCGCCCACCATGAGCACAGAAAAGCACAACATTACGCTCTACTGCGAGGGCACTCCCAATCCTCTCAAGATCTCCATTGCTCTCGAGGAATTAGGCTTGAAGTACAACGTACGATCCCACCACAGCTCCAGATCCCCCCTAGAAACAAAAAGGAGCAGAAATCCCTGACATAGTTCCGCATGTAGGTACGCCCAATCAAGCTCTTTGAACATGAGCAGAAAGAGCAGTGGTACCTCGACATCAACCCCAACGGTCGCATCCCAGCTATCGTCGACACGGACGAGAACGGCCAGCAGCTCAAAATCTGGGAAAGCGGTGCCATCTTGCAGTATCTCGTGGACCGGTACGATGGGGACCACAAGATCTCGTATCCTCATGGGACCAAAGAGCACTGGGAGATGACAAGCTGGGTAAATTGGCGAAATTCCCACGCCTCATTTGAAGAGGGGCATTTCTAACAGGGACACTGATAGCTCTTTTGGCAGGTGGGCGGCCTCGGCCCTATGCAAGGCCAGGCAAACCACTTTGAGAGTATGTTCTAGCTGTGCTACGGCGATGGAAGGGAGAAAAGCGTTCACTGACCTGGGTTGAATTACAGTGTCCGCGTTCGGCGACTATCCATACGCCTTGAAGCGCTACGTCAACGAAACACGCCGCCTCTATCGCACCATGGACAAGGCACTCGCCAAGAATCCCTCCGGATACCTCGTAGGTGATCATCTCACCATCGCCGACATTGCTATTTGGTCCTGGACCACCGCGTACAGTAGGTCTTTCGCCCCTCCCCCCTTCCCCACCAAAAAACACGCTCGATGGTGTCTATATGCAAAAGGGATTAATTAAAGCGCGCTGCAGAGTATAGTGGTCTATCCCAGATTGACGAGTTCCCTCACGTCAAGGAGTGGATGTACAGGCTCCTCGCGCGTCCTGGGTTCGAGAAGGGTCGCAACGTGCCGAATCCTCATATTTACCTTCAGCTCAACGAGCTGCCGGATGAAGAACTGAAGAAGATTGGGAGGGAGAGGTCGGGTTGGATTCAGGAGGCTATGAAGCGCGATGCTGAATGATCTCAGGGCTATCTGCTGTACGGCTAGTCCGTGGCTTGACTCGGGCTCGGTATACTAAGCACGGGGATTATTCTCATGAGAGGGCAACATCGTAGGCTGTCCATCGGATAGATGTTCCCTTTAAAATAGTTATATCATTTGGATAGGGTTCTACTCGCATCAATGCACGCTGTGCGACGCGACTTTTGTTTTGCGATGTGATACAGTAAGGTATTGGCTGGTAGCATTTCGGCCTTCACCCGCTAGACGAAGATTGCTCTTGCCAGCACCATCTGACGGATCAGAACAATCTATCGTCTTCCATTTGGCCGAGGTACTGTAGGACCTGTGGGCGTTGAAGCAGGGTGGTTTTCTAGACACGGCCATCCTCAGTTAACATGTTTGCCAGTCATTGGAGAGGGAACTCGCGGAGAAATAGAGAAGAAGTTGAAGAGGTGAGAGGTGAATGCGTAGGGAAAGCGTCATCACCAACACACAGATACATACCTCTTCTTCCATCAACCTAATCCCAGCTTTAAGTGTATATGTTTCAATATCTCACCGTATCTAAGCAGCTTTAATACGTTTATAACGCATTAACAGGCGTCATAACTTGTGTGCTAGTGATTGCTGTTCTACGTCGGCATTCACAAGGAAGATGTTAAGAGAATTCGATACACCTGCAAGAATTGATAGGGGATGAAGGAAGGGGCGCAGATGCGGATACGCCCAGCGTAACTACGTTCGAGTTTTGTAGGCTTCTCTTTTTCATTCCCAACTCTCCAAGGCATCCCATCCCTCCTATTTATCATTGCTCACACGCGCTTCACTCCTTTCTGGATACGCTCAGCAGCGCTCACACTTCCTTGATACTCTCTCTCACTTGCATGCGCATGCCCACTCTCGTCGAAACCAGGCACGCCACATGATCGTTGAACGCACAACGCATGAGGATCATATCAGCGAGGATATCTCCAGATAGCGCGGCAAAGCCGGGCAGTTATGGCGGATTATCCACATTTCAAATATCCCAATTTTTTCAAACGGTATGAATCTACCACGAAACTCAGACTCAACTTCTTTGGGGGGCTGGTTCTGCTTTACTGCTTGGACGTGAGCAGCCGCTGCTTTAACCTGAGCCGAGGGTAAGCATTCCTAAGTATGCACCCCCTGCCGTGCTACCCGCTTCCCGTGGATTTGGCTCGACTACCCCTCCTAGGTCATCTTTGGTAGCATCTAATTTGATCATCAGAGCACTCTAGTCTGAAAACCACGAGAAGTCGTCCATCAAGCAATGGACCGCCTATGACGTTCTATATGCCTTGGCCCGAAAGAAAAGAAATGCGCCGCATCTGGTCGACAATGTTCTTAATCTGTGCTAGTATTTTCTCCTTGGATTCTGCACTTCGTTCTAGCTAGTTGTCTCTTAAGATATGTCTTTGCACCCTCCTTATCAATATATACTTGTATCCTTTCCGTTCAAAGGCGCAGTGCACTTTGGGAACGGGAATCGAGGTGTGCTTGCCGACAAATTGCATCGTTGCTGCTTTGGCGGGTTGTTTCAAAGTCCCAACTTTGATGCAAAGGTTCTTCGAAAGCATAAGAACGGGGTTGTGGCGGGGCAGAATATGATTCAAAAGTCGAAGCGTCGCGATCACGAAAAATCGTCGAAAGGGAGTGTTATTGACACTGAGGCTAGGCTTTGATGGGGTGTTTTTGGGCGATACGGCCGGGAGAATAATGGAATCCCTTTCACTCATTGTTGGTGCGAGTGAATAGCACCCGCGACACACGGACCACGTGGATGTATTATAGCTCTTATACGTAGATTAGCACTTAGAATGAATCAAGAACAAGTCAACCACCTGCAACAAGCATATATAGCACTGTGCTGAGATCGCGGTGCTACGTGCGCCGTGGGCAACCGACTTAAGCAATTGCAAGTCATCAATACGAAGAAGTATCACAGGAAATGATACAAACAGCAATGAATTGAAAAAAAAAAAAAAAAAGCTAGGTGATTATAAATAATCAAATTTGTTTAAACAAGTACCCTTTGAGCCATCAGCCATTCGTTATAATCTTGATCAGGAAAGCTGACGCTTATTCTTCCATTAGTGTATACCGAAGTTCCATTACCTGACAGCGAAGGGAAAAAAGCCAAATTAGGATTAAGACGATATTGGAGCTTGTTAAGCAGGAACGGCTTCAAGTTCCCTAACGGATGATATTGGGGCGGCCCGGTTTGGATCTTTATCCCTAAAGTAGCGTTGATGTTTTGTTCTTTTTCCGCTTTTGCTTTTTTGACAAGCTGCGTTAAATTATCACAAGCTTGAGTACCATAAGCCCATGCAAGTTGTGACCTTATTATACTGTTTTGCGCATCGCGAGGATCCGGCATATCCTTAACAGAGCGACCGGTCCAGCACCGCCAGAATAAATAAATCCTAAAATCCGAAGATTCTCTGACCAAATCATCTAGCAACATTTCAGGCGCTAGAATATTTTTCTCAGCTGCTTCAGAATCATATTTTGTCGCTAGATCTTTGATTATTTCGTGACGATTTCCAGTTCTGGCAATCTCGGTAAAGCTACTTGATTTTAGCAAGATTACTGTTTTACGAGTTTTAATTACTTACACTATAAAATCGCGCCATATCCACGTATTCTTCTGACCCCAAAAGCACGTTGCTCGAGAAAAATGACGAAGAAGACGTGCAATAAAAGGTGTCTCGTGCACTGGGTTATTTCCAAGCCGGCCAGATTCAGGTCCACTCGAATAGTTCTCAGAATCGAGCGTTAAGCGTCCAAGTTCGGAATATACAAAAGAAGCCCAATAAATCTTAATCGTGCTGTTATCGAAGACTTCGTGAGATCCTGGTCTTAAACTGCAGTTAAGCTCAATAAGAGGCTGATGTAATGGGTTCATGTTTAAAAATAGTCTTTTGAATTAATTGTAAATAGGTAGAAGTGAAATGTTCGAGAAAATAGTATATGTCGTTTGTTTTGATAACAAAAGGCTGAAGGCCGAATTAACTGCAAATAAGTAAAAGAAAGTGATAGTATGTTAGTCACGTAAAAGGGATGTTGTAGGTCCTGAATCAATGGAAGAGTTGTCAGAAATAGGGTCTATTAGACAGGGAATCAATTAGAGGATCTGTGAGTGTATCGCGATGATTGTCACGGTCCTAGAGATCACGTGCACAGCGCATCTGGTATTCACTGCCAGATGCCGCGCCACAGCTGCGAACGCTCATTGGTTCGCCTAACTAGGACCCTGGAACTGACTGTCACGCTCCTCAATATCGCACCAGACGCCCATTGGTTCGCTTACCAGCTCGCCTATGGTGGTCACGTGGTCATGGTCTTGATATTAGGGATGCCACAGCAACAGCTACACCTTTCCTCCTTAGTTTAGTATTCTCGTATTGAAGCACCTATCATACGCCCCAACAGGCTCATAGGATTGTGATCGTGACACTGACCATGGTTATATGAGGGCAGTTCCAGCAGTAGTTACACCTTTTCTCTTTAATTTAGAATCTTCGTATTAAGATACCTTACAAACAGCTGTCACTGGCGCCTGTACTGGGATCGTGACAGTGATAGAGATACAGGCTTGCAAAAGCTGTTACTGTAATAACTCAAGGCGAGCAGGGATCTCGATCCGTAGGTCTCAGGAAGAGGGACTTAAAAGTATGAACGTCTATCAATTGTTATAACGAAAAGAAGAAGCTACAGACAGAAGAAAGTGTTGGTATGAGTGAATAGCACACTACGCGACGCACGGACCACATGGATGTATTATAGCTCTCGTACGTAGATTAGCACTTAAAACAATTCAAGAACAAGTCAACCACCTGCAACGAGCATATATAGCACTGCGCTAAGATCGCGGTGCTACGTGCCCCGTAGGTAACCGACTTAAGCAATTGCAAGTCATACGAAGAAGTATCACAGAGAGTGATACAAACAGAAAGAAAGGAAAGCAGTGCTTTATATACAGGAGACTTCCAGGTCCCAGTGTAAGCGAGCCCTGTAGTGTCAGGGGCTCTAAGCGAGGTAGGCCGTGACATTACCCCTCTCTCCAGCATAGCTTGTCGGTTAGGATTTGAGAATCCAGGAGTAGCTGAGGGTTTTGGTACACCTACCCCCGGGGGTAGGAATAAGTTTTCTGACTAAACACAACGCGTACCCGCACCAGGCCTAACGAGAACAGTAGAGCACCTGTAGAGACGTTACGGACCCGTAAACTAACTGATTCTTTTTCACAATCTCACTTTTTACTCTACAACAATGGATAGCCAATTATCAATGTCGATATCTCCTTCTACAAGAGTGTTGACATCTCCAACACCGTTCTTGCTTCCTATTCTAGAGCCTTTAATGCCACTACCGCCGGAAGCTATATATAACTCTCAAGAACCGTTGTACCAATCAATACAAGCTTGGGCAGCAAAATATTATTACGGATTTCGGATTGGTCGATCAAACACAGTTGGCAGCTGTTTACGGAAGAAATTAGTTTACGAATGCGACCGTAGTGGACAGCCTCCGCCAGAAAATAATTCGCAGGACCAGTTACGCCCGTAAACGATAAGCAAGCACCCGTAAAATAGGATGTCAATTCTCGATTAAAGCAATAGAAAAAGCTGAGTTACAATAGGAAGTTCGACATCGGGAAGGAGCTCAATATAACACCCATAACTACCCTCTTAGCTATGTAGCAACTTCGCACCCAGTACACCCTAAGCTTGCTTAAGAAGACTTAAATAAAGCTCGACAGCTCCATAATTGTAACAGCCAGAGCCGGTTAGAGACGGCTATCATGACAGCCTAACGGCCAGCCAAAGGCTTTCCAGCTGTAGTACTTTCAGGGCCGCAAGCGGCACGCTCCGCCCATGGCCAGCCACAAGCATACAGCTACAGCAGCCACAGGCTGACAGCTACAGCACAGTTGAAAGGATATAAGGAACAGCTAGAGCTTCCTGGGGAAAGGCAAGCTTGAGTTTATCTGCTAGACGGACCAGCATACTTTTGATATCAATACATCACTATTCTACTGCAGTCACGTGTCTTACCTGTTATATTGCAATCCCTCCTGTTGCCCTCTATTTGTTACAGGAGTCGCCAGGGGTTCGGAGGGTATAAGTAGGGGACTCGGGACGTAGTAGAGAAGGTAGAGATTAGTCTTCGTATCAATTGCAGTTGACTTGTGCCACCCTACTCCAGCACCTTACACTTACTTTCGCTTACTATAAGCACAAAGAAGCACAACATTACGCTTTACTGCGAAAGCACTCTTAATTCTTTTAAGATTTTTATTGCTTTCGAGAAATTAAGCTTGAAATACAACGTACGATTTTACCACAGCTTCAGATTGTAACAACTCAAGCTGAATAGGGATCTCGATCCGTGGATCTAGATAGAAGGACTCAGAGGTGTAAACAACTATCAATTGTTATAGCTAAGAGAACAAGCTACGGACAGAAGAAGGGAAGGAGAGCAGGGCTCTATATACAGGAACTGGCCGGAGGCCAGGATAGGCGAGCTTTGCGGTGTCCAGTGCTGTGCTCCGTCCGAGCCCTGGGGTGTCTAGTGCTGTGCTCTGTCTGAGCTCTGGGGCATCCGGTAGTGAGCTCCGCCCGAGCTCTGGGGTGTCCGGTGGCGAGCTCCAGAGAAGGCCAGGGCCGTGACATTAATAGCTCTTTTGGCAGGTGGGCGGCCTCGGCTTTATGCAAAGCCAGGCAAACTACTTTGAGAGTATATTTTAGCTGTGCTACAGCGATGGAAAAAGAAAAAGATTTTACTGACTTGGGTTGAATTACAGTGTCCGCTTTCGGCGACTATCTATACGCCTTGAAACGCTACGTCAACGAAACACGCCGCCTTTATCGCACTATAAACAAGGCATTCGCTAAGAATCTTTCCGGATACTTCGTAAGTGATTATTTCACTATCGCCGACATTGCTATTTGGCTATGGGCAGTAGGTCTTTCGCCCTTTCCCTCTTCCCCCCCCCAAAACCACACTCGACGGTGTCTATATGCAAAAAGGACCAAATTAAAGCGCGCTGCAGAGTATAGTGGTCTATCCCAGATTGATGAGTTATTTCACGTCAAGAAGTAGATGTACAGGCTCCTCGCGCGTCCTGGGTTCAAGAAGGGTCGCAACGTGCCGAATCCTTATATTTACCTTCAGCTCAACGAGCTGCCGGATGAAGAACTAAAGAAGATTGGGGGAAAGAGGTCGGGCTGGATTCAAGAGGCTATGAAGCGCGATGCTGAATGATCTCGGGGCTGTCTGCTGTAGGGCTATGCCGTGGCTGATCGCCTAAGCCGTGGCTTGTGTCATGCTCGTGGCATGCTCGTGGCTTGACTCAGGCTCGGTATACTAAGCACGGTGATTATTCTCATGAGAGGATAACATCGAAGGCTGTCCATCGGATAGATATATCCTTTAAAATAGTTATATCACTTAGATAGAATTCCACTCGCATCAATGCACGCTGTGCGACGCGACTTTTGTTTTGCGATGTGATACTTTGGATAGTAATGCATCACTGTTGCAACTACAGCGCTAGTTCCGTATCTTTACCTGTTATATTTCAATCCCTCCTGCTGCCCTCTATTTGCTACAGTACCATATCAGAGGCCTATCCTTTGGCGTCCTTTTTTTCGGTTTCAGAGCCTAGGGGGCCATGTAGCATTTGCTATGCACCCGCCAAACGTAAAATAGTTAAAAAAAAATGAATGAATCAAGAACAAGTCAATCACCTACAACGAGCATACTAGCACTGCGCAGAGATCGCGGTGCTACATGCCCTCAGGTTAAAGCATAAGTAATTACTACGACCCGGGTGTTCCCACAGGTATATATCGACAGCTCGTGTGATATACGTAAGAGAGAGGGAAAGAGAGAAAGCGAGAGAGAAGAGAAGAGAGAATTGCCATATTAGTGGATTCCCCAAGCCCTAGCATTCTGGTCGTGGCCTCTAATATACGTAGGAGACAATGCCATACTAGTAGCCAATACTGCCTGTGCTGCTATCTTCCGCTTCCTTTGTGAGAAAATATGAAATTTTTGTTTACTGCGAGCGCCGCGCTTACAGGTCAGCATGGATGGACACAGTGCTGGAACTTTCGATGCGGATGTGTGGAGGGTAGTAGGTGATTTGTGGGGGGTTCTACTGTGCTGCTGGATGAGAACGTGGGAGTTTTTAACTACTGGGAAAAGGGGAGGAAGGAGGTTTAATGGTGCTGTTGCTTATTTTGTATACGTACTGGGCTTGTGCTTCGTTTGCTTAAATAGGGGTAGATGAATTTTTCACTCTCCAGGTACGCGAATTATTGCTTTCCCATAGCCCTGAGCTGTATCAGTCCAAGTGTTCAGATTACTGTTTGTACGTAGATTAGCTATTGAATGGGGACAGGTCATGTGACACCGTCACATGACCCAGGAAGGGGCATATCCTCATCCCTCCATTCAATCTTCAACAATCAATCACATTCAACCTAAGCAATCCACGTAAAGACGTGGTGTTGCCACAGGTAGAGTGATCCGACAATTACAAAGAAGGACACTCTTCCATTCCCTGTGTAAAATACGTTTCTCACTGTTGCGCATCACGTGTGCTGTCCGCCCAGTTTCAGTTGCCTCGTCTGCAGGACAGGCCTTCTTTGGCACCTGATTGGCTGCGCCCTCAGCCATTGCCCTTTGTTCTATGCAAGCCCTCTCTGCAACCCGAAAATCTGCCTTGGGTATGTTATCTGGGATTTCGACCACGCTTGATGATTTTCCTCGGGCTCTTTGACTCTTAACATCTCGGTCGGCTACATCACGTTTCGCAAACAACTTCTTGCGCTCGCCGAAGAGTCATTCACCGATTGCTCCATCACAGCGCATGCTGTTGAGCAGATATGGCTGCCAATTGGTCTAGCCTGACCATCGATCCGAGAGATCTTGAACGAAATCAAATGGCTACACTTGCTTTTGATCAATCTGCGTCTTTTCAGACAAATCAGTCGGAATACCTAAATACTCTACATTCTAGCTTCTCATCTTGGCCGAATGCAGCGGACGTACAAGCCACCGGGATGCCGTCAGCGCTCGCCGGACCTAATATGGACCTCGGCCCTTACGCGATTGACATGTCTCTTGATCCAATAGAGTTCGAGTTCAACGACGTGATGGGAGCACAAGGCACGTAATCACGTGCCAATAGAATGGCATAATACTGACAGTGTTTAGTTGATACCCACTGCGGGTGGTCCGGTCAAACAGGCTATGAGGAGACTACTCATTTCCAACAACAGAATGCTGGCTATTCTTTCCAATATCCTTTACCTTCATTCGTGTTTCCATCTTACGAACGTGATCCGAACCAGGGGCCTCAAGAATTCAACCTGGACTCTCAAGGCTTAATAATATCCCAACCGCCGGCAAAATCACCACCGCGACATCAAATGGGTTACTCAGTGCCCCCGCCGACCGGATCCAAAATGCAACAGCAACCCGCTACAAGCCCCACCAGAATCTCGGTTAGATCTTCTGAAAAGAGACTGTCGAGAGCAACAATTTATCGAAAGTTGAAATCTCGGAGACGTCCAATGGCTCAGAAACGAGTACCACCTGCTCACGGTACTGCTCAAGGCAAGCACACAAAGTCAGATGGGGCAAGTTCCCAATCGACCACATCATCATCCGAATGCTCCACAAACGTGGATGGATTGAAGGCCCACACCCCCAAGTTCCAGGAAGCAATTGCTATGGCGCAAGAGTCGATCAAGCCATTCTCGCCCCCTTTCAGACGCAAAGCCGCGGCTTTGATCGATCAAGTTGCAGAACTGGTCAAGCAGCTAAACCAGGTCGCCATTGACGAGGAACTATACGGAAACGCATCGTCGGACGTTGAGGTCGATACTCAGCCCAGTATCGCATCTTCGTCAGACGATTACATATCTAACCACGAACTAACGGACTCAGAGTCTAACACCGATAATACCTCAGTCTCCTCGACACCTCGACAATTGGTCGTCGAGAATAAAACTCCTGCTTTTGCGGAAGATGATCAACAAGGACCGATCCATCCTCCTTGCGCGCAGTGCAGAGTCAAGACTCTTTACTTCTGTACACGGCAAGACAAGAAAACCAAGAAGCCTTGCAGATACGCCCATCATGTTCTAGCAGAATGGAAACGGCACATGAAGACGCAGAAACACTCTCAGCGCGAACGTTTCATGTGTCCCGAGTGTCCCAACTCGCCTCCAGCAATCGACATCAACGGACACTCGGTTTGCCAATTCTGCGAGGAGTCATTCCCTACTCTGGGAGCAAACCTAAGAGCACACTACACGCAATGCCAATCTGCTCAACGAGCCAACAAGAGCTATGGAAGACAGGATAAGCTCATCGATCATCTGCGTAGCCATCCCGGTGTGATCAATTTGAGCCTGACCGCAGCTGCTGGCAGGTATACTGTGAACAGCGAATGGCCGGACGAGTGTGGTTTCTGTGGGAAAACGTTCTCTTCTTTTGACGAAATGCTCGACGATATCGCCAAACATTTTCAAGCTGGTTTGAATATGTCCTCATGGAAGCTTCCATTCCAATCATCGAAAGACTCCCACCCAGGATTCCAACCTCATTCGAAGGGTGATGACAGTGATAGTGATGATGACATGGATGATAGTGACAGTTATCCAAGCCACCAAAGTAGCGGCAGCCAAACGAAAGAGGCCTCAAGTTTCAGTAGCTCAGGTCAAAGCAAAAGATCGAATGGAAATAAAAAAAGTGGCTCATCTTACCAAGGTTGTCGCAGACGTTGCTATCTGGTTCCCCAAGCTACTCTGGACAACTCGGCAGAACCCATCGGATCACACGCATCAGGTCATGCGACGACAAGTGTGGCACTTGAGAGATATCTCAACGATGAAGAAGAGCCTGTAGAGCTGCGGCTGAGCCAAATATCATCTGACATATCGAACTCGAGCCCCATGTTTAGTGCTGTAGCCACCGAGGACGGCCTTGTATTAAACGTCCCGGACCCAGAATATGTGATGCACAGTCTAGTCTTACAGGAACATAAGGGCTGCTTCAAGGAGACCATACCATCTACTGGGCGTCTCCAAGCACGATCCATTGGATTCTCAGGTTTTGGATTCGGGATAGGCGACTTTTTTGCACTGGGACAACTCGCACTCGACGTTTATAAATCTTGCAAAACAGCTTCCGAAGATCTCAAGAACCTCTCTTCTGAGATTCTCCCTTTACTAGAGATACTGCGAGCGCTTCAATCCGACTGTTCTCTTCTAGAATGGAACCAAGGAACCCTCGCAAATCTCTTGAGTACATGTCGCGATGTTCTCCAAGATGTCCAAGCCCAGGTTGAAAAGCGCAAGAGCTTCAAGTCAGATCGCAGGCTCATGCTTCTCTTTGATAGGCTCAAGTGGGGTAAATACGACATTGATGTTTTGGCAACTCGTTTGATGAGGAATCGAGCTATGTTTGAGATATTCTTGATGGCTGCGAGTCCTTCTGGTGGTCTCCAGTCTGCGTCGACTTTAGCCAAACTCCGGCAAACTACTTTCCATGGCGCTTGTATGAGCAAAGATGGCACTGGAGAGCATGGCGTTACGAACCACATCGGTGAAGTCTTCACTGGCAATGGCAACGAGACGCATCCTGGTCTCATCGTGACAGACGGCGCCGTTATTCCTACAGCACTAGGAGTCAACCTTTTCGCCACCGCCACCGTGCTTGCAGAGCGTTCTGTCAAGTACACTGCCAAATGTCGAATCTTCCAAAACATCAATATGGAACCCAACGACGTCCTAGACCTCTTCGGCTCCCCTCATGAGGTCAATAGAGACAGGCAGATTCTGCATCACAGGGACACATACCGGATCTCGGAAGCAAAAGATCTGATCAGAGCCACGCGAGCCGCAAAGCCCAATGGCCTTAGTTTCTTAGAAGCCATGTCCGGCTACATCCACGTCAGTTCCCGTCTTGAAGGGGACAAGATACAGGATTATCAAACAGCTGCTAAAACGGCTAGAGGGCTTTGTGAAGAGGCAAGGGTTATTTTGAGCGTGAATGCGTACCTATTGCAAGTGAACAAAGAGTTCTCCCCGTTTAGTAAGGATCTAAATCCGGAGAAAGGTGCTCTGAACGATGAGGAAATCTCACAGGGAGTACCCTTGCAGCCAACCCGCATTCTCAAGATGGACCCGAAATACCAATGGCTAGCAAGCAGGATATCCCATCAACAAGCGATCAAATACAAGAACTTGCTTGAAATACGCATGAAGCATTCCAAAGCTCTTTACTGGGGCTCGTTGGATCTGATACGGGGGAAATGCACAGGTCTCTTCATCTTGCTACATGGCGTCCCTGGTATTGGCAAGACAGCCACCGCGGAGGCCATTGCGCCAGCCAACGGCAAGCCACTGTTCAAGACTACAATCGGTGACTTGGGCATGATACCTGAAAGGCCTGAGATATCGTTACGTGAGAAATTTCATCTGGCAAGTATCTGGGACTATATCTTGCTGCTAGACGAGGCCGACACCTTTTTTGCGCAACGGTCCCAGGCCGGGCTTTCGGAACCCGGAATCGTTTACCGGATCCGATACTGGTGTTGCACCCACTGTCTTGTTCATTACTCAGTGGAAGATGTTGGTTGGAAGTGTGCTTCATGCAATAAACTTTACAACTATGAGCTCGTTAGATCTTGGCAAGAGAGTCTGACTTCATCAAGTGGAGCCCAGACAATCGAATCTCCCCCACCAGATTCAGGTGCAGAAGTTGGAACGGAGTACAGTACTTGTTCTACCTCCACTGCTCCCGTCTCTCATGCCAGAGAGCCGGTTTACGATCAACGACTTGACAAGTTTGGGCGTGCGATTGAGTCTCATCTCCAAACTCAGCGTCCCATCTCGACAAACGCTATTATCGTCGGCGCTGGTGTAACTGGTCTCAAGACAGCTCCCAAGCTAAGTAGAGAACAAAGACAGGGCGTCTATGGATCCGAAACCAAGAGGAAACTAGCGTATGTGAAAGATATTGACGAAGGCAAACGAAAGCAAATCTCTATTATCAGCACGACTGGTCCCAAAGAGAACACCCAGGAGACTATCAACAAGCTCCGTAAAGTCGGTCAAAATGTTGTTCGCATGAACTTCTCTCACCCCCCATATGAACCTCATAAGTCTCTGGTAGATTCTGTTCGCGAGAATGGAAGATCTAAAGACTATCGCAGAGTACCACCTCCCTCTGGTCCACAACACACCTCCAGTTTTACATACCGTAAGCCCGCTACCACATACCTCCCAACCTTTCAACTCCCTCCCCAGGGCCATTGCAAATTTCACATTCGAGACACTGGCAAGGAAGATCTTGGCCACCCTACGTCATTTAAGGGAAAGGAGAAGGAACCCAAGTATGGCACATGCTACAACACAGGGGCACACCTTCGGCGGACTCACTTCAAGCCCATGTCTAAGACGGCAGGCACGAAGAACAACCGCAAAGCTGATGGGAGAATTGATTGGTCCCAAGAGATAGAGACAGAGCACTACTGGATGGGAAACAACCAGGGTCAAGTATCCAGCAATACCGTCACCAAAGAACAGGACGAAAGTATCGAGCACTCCGCAGCCTCCAGGGATAGCAGATACGGCACTCCCAGTGCCCCAATGCCAAGGCCTCTTGATAAAACAAATGGCGAGGTATCTCTCGACAATAGATACAAAGTCAGGAACCACGACTACAAAAAGTGGTTCACACCTGGTCGAGTTTTTAGCACGCTATGGACAGATCCTTTTTATGGCGCGACCAAGAAACAGGATGCCCAATCATTGGATCACGCATTCGTCGAGCAAAGCGGGCAGAACGCCTATTATAAAATTCGGCGCTTTGTTGTAGTTCGGTCAGGCGATCGATATTCCACATATCTGCCTGTGACTACATACAATGGTAGCGGAGTTACGAAAAGAGGCGTCAAAGTCAGTGACTATAGTGTGATCTACAGCTGTGATCGATGTGCACATGATCTTTCTAGGGCTAGTCTACAACAATCGAGAAGCACTGCGTCAAATCGTCCAAGTAGAAAACTTGAAACACCAAAATATATACAGGGCCGGCAAAGAACACGACGGTCCCAGCATATCCATAAAGGCAAGGATGAGGATTTTGGAAAATCGGCGCTGGCTAGTGACTTTCATCGACTATCTTCCAGCACACCTTCCACCCCCGTATATCCTGCACATTCCAGAAGCTCGTCCTAAACACGGACTTATCTTGTCATCAATCTAAGACACAGGTAAACAACATATTGGTCTCGACGATCAAGGTACTCGACCGTCCTCCATCTTCGACCCCAAACACTCCTAATACGTTCTCGTAGAACTGACAGACTCCAACAATCCTGAAGACCGTAATGAACTTCATGAGTATCACGAATTTCTTTGTATTGGATCGCCGGACGACCTTTCTCGAGCGTGTTTGGACTGCCCTTTGGAGTTTGTTTCGTTTCCAGGCACATTTTCTGAATATCTCCAACCTCTTTTGTCACATTATTGAGAAAGAAAAAAAAAAAAAAAGAGGGGGGGGGGGAGACTTTACAGTTGTACTGCTTAATTTTACTACCGTGCGTGTTAGGGAACTTGGGTCTTAGGCGTTTTCTGCTATGCCATATTTTTGGAGTAGGGTTTCGTCCGTCGGTTATATAGGTTTAAATTGTAGTTTAACACACAAGTCCAAATCTCATTTCTTGATCAGCACCCCGAATCATGGCATAATTACTGAGATGGCTGCACTGTAGCACTAGCTGGCTACGTACTGGTTCCCTGTATGCTGTTGGCATGGCGTGCTAAAGACCAAATCCGTACGCTCCTACTTTAACTGAGTGCAAACAGATCGCTGTGAAGTGGAGATCGAGAAGCGAGATAATCTTAAAGGACAGGTCAGATATCGTTCAAGAAGTTGTAATTGTTTTGATTCGATTCTACATATTATATCACGCTAGCTTAACCCAATCTCAACCAAACCAGGAGAGGTGCATGCGGTTATTGTCACGGTCCTAAAGATCACGTGTGCTTGGCCATGTCGCGCCACAGCTGCGAACGCTCATTGGTTCGCCTAGCTAGGACCCTGGAACTGCCCATTGCTATATGAGGGCAGTTCCAGCAGTAGTTACACCTTTTCTCTTTAGTTTAGAATCTTCGTATTAAGATACCTTACAAACAGCTATCACTGGCGCCTGTACTGGGATCGTGACAGTCGCCACATGGGCCAATACCTCCTCCAATCAAGCGAGCAAGGACCCTGGTTAGCTACGTCGTGGTTACAGTAATCTCGGTAAATTTTATTATTTTTTAATACCGTAATACCTGTGGCTGCTAAACTTGTGGATGCGAAGCTTATGACTAGGTAGGGGTGGATCTTTGCCGGAAAATTCCCATCTCCCGAAATCCTCCGACCAGCAAAAAGTGGCGCCAGCAACCATCACTTCCGGCTTTTAACTACTAGCTTTTCACTCCTAGCTTTTAACTTTTAGCTTTTAACTTTTGGCTTTCAACTTTTGGCTTTTAACTTTTGGCTTTTAACTTTTGGCTTTTAACTTTTGGCTTTTAACTTTTGGCTTTTAACTTTTGGCTTTTAACTTCTGGCTTTTCACTTCTGGCCAGAGAAGTGTCACGTCGCGTGCTCCCAAGCACACGTGATCCATATTAGGCGAGCTCCCCGAGCTCCTCGTGTATATATAGCTTGCTCTCCTCGAGCTCCCTCTTCCTTCCTCAGCTATAGATTCTCGTATTGCACCACCGTTGCCCTCTGTATCTGTAGATCCACAGCGCGTGCCGTGACAAGAAGGTACACTTCCCACGCTGAGCGTCGTAAGAGCTCTTAAGAGGATCCTCTTGAGAGGCCCACCCTGCGAGGCTCGATCGCCAGAGCATTGCAGCCCCAGCTTCAGCGTGCACGACAGGGTGCAGCGGCGGGGTCTCTCCTGTCACGTCGCGTGCTCCCAAGCACACGTAATCCATATTAGGCGAGCTCCCCGAGCTCCTCGTGTATATATAGCCTGCTCTCCCCGAGTCCCCTCT
The DNA here is from genome assembly GCA_918026815.1 of Chalara sp. BL73. Lineage (NCBI taxonomy): Eukaryota > Fungi > Ascomycota > Leotiomycetes > Helotiales > Chalara > Chalara sp. BL73. The sequence continues at coordinate 54,372 of CAKJVC010000065.1, read as the reverse complement.
TCCTTCCTTAGCTATAGATTCTCGTATAGTACCACAGCTGCCCTCTGTATCTGTAGATCCACAGCTCGTGCCGTGACATCTCCCCTGTAGATTTGCCGTGGCAAGATTTCCTCTTGTCTAGGTCTGCAGCGACGAGGCTCTCTCCTCCAAACGTCCGCCGAGGAGAAAATCTTGCCTTTGTGGATGCCTCAGGAAGAAATTTTCTCCTCGCTGCCCTTGTTTGGGCGAGAATCTCACCACTGCGGGCGTATTGCGGACATGACACCATATTTACGCTGTCCACTCCTCGAGAATCAGTTTTGGTTCCTTAGCGAACATAGTTGATTGCTACTCCATATTGCGTTTCCCGGGCTGTAACTGTCTAATCGTCTAGCCGCAGTATACCTTCCACACTTCTATGCAACTATATACTCCTCTGCCGAAGGGCAGTGTGCGGTTACTGCGGCTTCCGCCGTATTCAGAAGAGCATTCCGGCATAAGATGCCATCTCTTTACCTGCCCTCTATTGGAATCAGGGAGCACCTATCACTACGAGGCTCTGTCGTACGTGTGGGGACCTGAGAACAGTCAACAGACTATCTATATAGATGACTATGAACTGTCCGTCAGAGCAAACCTTCACGCGGCGCTGTCGCATCTACAAGATCGCTTTATTGAACGGATCATATGGATAGATGCTATTTGCATCAATCAAGAAGACAAGGATGAAAAGGGACGGCAGGTTCAGTCTATGGCGAAGATCTATTCTAAAGCAAATCGTGTAGTTGTTTGGCTTGGAGAGGCAGCGGACAACAGCCATGAAGCACTCGAGGTAATTCTCGAGACTGCCGAAGCGCAGTCCACGAATGATGTAGTTAATGAAATGAATGAGCAAAGGATCCTCGCACTGCTTGAGCGGCCCTGGTTTCAGCGCATCTGGGTAAGTGGCAGACATTCATCAACATGAGTACGAGTTATTGACATAGTCAATTCAGGTCCTCCAGGAGGTCGCCGCAGCCCGAAATGTCCTAATCAAGTGTGGGCTCACGGAGATCGACGGATATGCGTTCTGCTTAGGCTTAAGTGGATTGAACCTGTCCTACAAAACGCGCCCACACCTGCAGGGTGTGATCCCTCCGATAGTCTATCTCATAAGAGGTGCCATATTCCGGCCCAGATACGAACGGCCTAAAAAAGAAGGATACGAAAAAATTCGGCCAGGCAGGTTCTCTCTATGTATCCGCCCTCTAAGCGAGCCGGTGGACATGTACCACACCCGCAAGGTTACCGTCCCTCTCGACAAGGTTTATGCCTTGCTCGGTATGAGCTCGGATGATCGCAGCACAGCAGAGTTAAAAGTCGACTATGAAGCCTCATGGGGAGAAGTCTTTCAGAAGCTCATGAAATTCTCCCTCTCTGAACAGATATCCGTCAGTACTTGGGACGGTGTGGAGGTGGCGGTGATTGAAGCCAAGAGCAACGTTCTTGGCGAAGTGTCCACAGTCGGAGAGGAGGCTACTCGAGATGACAGACAGCATGTGGGCATTACTTGGAGAAGTGCGCCGAGCTATTTCGGCACGAAAGAGAAACAGAGCTCTCACTTTACCTTCCAGGCCTCGGCAAAGGCCATCAAGGAAGGAGATGTCATCTGTCTTCTGCAAGGAGCATCGAGGCCTACAATCTTCAGGCGACACAACGAGTTTTTGACCATTATCATGATTGCGGTCCCCTGGACAGATGACCTGCGAAAGCGGCTGGCCTCAATAACAACCTTTCCGCATGATTTAGTTCTTGTCTGGGACTGGGATGAGTCTCAAAGAAAATCGCAAGGTGGAGAAGACTATGCGGATTTCATAAACAGTTGAGGGGTGCCAAGGTGTCCGGTGACAACATGTCAGTGCCTAGATAGCCTGGACAAAGCCACCAGATTATGGAATTTGGGACTGGTTCTGAACAGAGTGGGAAGATATGAAGAGGCAGTAAAGAACATCCGAAAAGCTGTAGACATTTATGGGATTGCGACAGCATTAAGAAGCGTGGACAAAACCTACCTGGGTCACGGCGCGTGGAGAGAGGCGGATGAGGAGGCACTGAGGGTAATGGATGATCTACTTGTCGACGACAAGGCAGTCGCCGTTGAGGCAAAGTATAAGAAGCGCGGCCAGACACCGCTGTCGTGGGCCACTGAGGAGGGCAACGAGGCGGTCGTCAAGCTGCTGCTCGACAAAGGAGCCGATACCGAGTCGAAGGATGGCGACGGCTGGACGCCGCTGTCAAGGGCGGCTGCGATCGGGTGTGAGGCCGTTGTCAAGCTACTACTTGCGACAAGGAAAGTCAACACCGACTCGAAGCGTGACTTTGGTCGGACGCCGCTATCGTATGCCGCCGCGGGCGGGCACGGGGCCGTCGTCAAGATGCTACTTGCGACAGGGAAAGTCGATATTGACTCAAAGGATCAGCATGGTCGGACGCCGCTGTCGTATGCCGCCGCGAGAGGGCACGAGGCCGTCGTCAAGCTGCTGCATGCGACAGGGAAGGTCGATATCGACTCGAAGCCTGACTATGGTCAGACGCCACTGTCATATGCCGCTAAGAATGGGCATGAGGCTGTCGTCAAGCTGCTACTCGCGACAGGGAAGATCAATGTCGACTCGAAGGGTATCTTCCGTCGGACCCCGCTGTCGTATGCTGCCGAGAACGGGCATGGGGCCGTCGTCAAGCTGCTGCTTGCGACGGGAAGGGCTGATGTCGACTCGATGACCTCCGAATCCCGGCCGCTGTTGTATAGTCACTCCAGTCGGACGCCGCTGTTGTATGCCGCCGAGAACGGGCATGAGGCTGTCGTCAAGCTGCTACTTGCGACAGGGAAGGTCCATGTCGACTTGAAGGATATGAAACATTATCGGACGCCGCTGTCGTATGCTGCCGAGAAAGGGCATGAGGCCGTCGTCAAGCTGCTACTTGGGACAAGGAAGGTCGATGTCAACTCTGAGAGTGACATTGGTTGGAGGCCGCTGTTGTATGCTGCTGCCTGGGGCGGACACGAGGCCGTCGTTAAGCTGCTATTTGCGACGGAAAAGTCGATATTGACTCAAAGGATCAGCATGGTCGGACGCCGCTGTCGTGGGTCGCCGCGAGTGGACACGCTGCTGTCGTCAAGCTGCTACTTTCGACGGGGAAAGTTGATATTAACTTGAAGGATCAGCGTGGTTGGACGCCGCTGTCGTGGGCCGCCGCGAGAGGACACGAGGCTATCGTCAAGCTGCTACTTGCAACAGAGAAGGCCGATGTCGACTTGGAGGGTATGAGTGGTCAGACTGGAGTAATAGACTTCATTCATTCAGAACCAGGAGATGCGGTTCTGACAGCACCATAACCGTTAAAAAAAGGGTACCGTCACTTTCTACGGTACATATCCGCGAAGGTGCCGTCCTTTAACGAGGTGCCTACGATTTGATGAGTGCCTTTCCAGCCTGGTACCCACAAAATTGGCTGTAAGTTAAAGAGCAATTTTGATTAACGAACTTCTAATGAAGTATAGCTGTCCGCCACACTTAACCCCCGCCCCCTTCCACGACTCCATCCTAGCCACTGCTATCACCACCACTACACTTACAACAATATAAGACACCCAATGGAGAGTGCACAATGCCCTGTTCGGCGCCATGTAACCGTCTTCCATGGAATAAGCGCTGCACTAGGCCGCTTCCTTGCGATCACTAGTGTCCGGGGCTTTACGGCGAAGATTGCCTTCCAGAAGGTGGGTGATATATCAAGGAAGCTAGAAAATGGCTATAATAGTTAGCAAAATAGTCAGCAAGCGGGCGGGACGCGGGCATGCTCCGGAAACGCGTGAGCCAATACTCGATAGCCGCCATAAGAAGCACCCCCGCAGGCCTCATGGCGCGGTCGGTCATAACTTTACTTCGGTGAGAAGGGGTTGCACACGATTCAGCGGCTCAAGGTAGAGTGAGAGGCAAGTACGCGGCAGCTATGGAAGTTTCTGGAAGAACGTGACACTTGTCTGAGCCACAATTTGTCTGAATACGGTATAATGTACATTATACTGTAATGCGACGCGCTGCAGTAAATACTATATTATGTAGTCGTAATAAATTCGCGTGGAGATTTTGTGTGCTTTCCCTTCTGTCCGGATAAACTCGGCACGTAGGTTTCCTTTTGCTCTATATCTTTAAAATTTGGAATCATATTCTTTTTTGATAGTACCTTCGTGCTATAGTCCCGAAACTTGGAGAGAGACCGATACTCATAATAGAGCAGGGGGGGAACAGCCAAATTGTGACAAATAAAGGGCAACAGGAGGGATTGCAATATAACAGGTAAGAACACGTGATTGCAATGTAATAGAAACAGTGACGTATTGATATCAAAAGTATGCTTGTCAGTCTAGCAGATAAACTAACTGCAACCGAGGGGAAGCTGGTTACAGCAAAGCTTATGCGCCTTAATAGAATGGTGCATTGATATATTTGGTGCGAGAAAGGACTACCTGGCTTCATCGAGACTATACAGACCTAAGATGGTGGAACGATCCTGAGTTGCTGTTCTTCTCCCACTTGGTAGTTCTGGCATATCTCGCAAAGGGTACGCTTCGAGGCCTTGATCCAGAAGAGTTGAGAGATGTTGGCCCGCTTGGACTTTAACCATGAGTGCTTCTGCTCCTTGCGCTTGCAACGTTCGCGCGTCTCTAGTGCTATCTCCGGGTTCCGCTCACCGATGGGGTGACTTATTTGAATAAAGGCTTGTTGATTAGGCCGTGGGTGGTAGACGACGAGACAGGGACGGGGATACACTCCACCGTGGTTCGTGCAACAGGAAGGGCAATGGTTTTGGCAAGCCGTGTACATCTTATCTTGAAGGCCGAAGTCGTTAAAGTTACACTAGCGATCCCCTGGCGAGGATTAGGGATAACGGGATACAATTACAGGATAGAGAATGCTGCGCTCAGTTGCGGCGCGGTAGATATCAGCCTTCCGAAACGCGGGATTATTAATACTGCCACATCGCGAACCGCGCAGGCTGGAATGATTGTGTCATCGCAACGACATCGTCTGCGTAAGTCATCACCAATCTTGTTTCCTACCCCCCAACCTTATGGCTTCATTAAATGGCTGTCGTAAATACAATGGCATGTTCAGGGCAGGTTTACAAGTTGAGTCGCCGCCCCGGCTGCGCAGTACACTTCAAGCGCTTTTCGCAGAGGATGTCGGATACTTTAATAATCCGGTACTCTCACAACTGTATTTGATTAGGCATGCTGTCCCCCGGCCAAAAGTATTTCCGTAATTCCCAATCGGGGAAAGTTCATCAGTCCAGCTCATATTACAGCCTGGTTCGATGGATGTCACTATGGCTTGACACGTGTATTAGTGTCAGAGGCTCGCTTACTGTCGGTTCCGCGGTCTGGACCGCAGTCTTCTGCAGTTTGGTCGTCGATATTCCCTGGATTGAAATATATATTGGCGTGGACTTTATCTTCTATTCAGAGGGCGTTGTTAGGTCCTGGCATGGTAAGCCCACTCTCCCATGCCCTGCATACGAAATTATTCCGTACCTGATTAGCGGCTAATATAGCCTCACAAGGCTTGCGCTACGGACGTCACCCCACATTCACGCACTCCACGAGACCTAAACAGGCCTTTCGGTCCTGGCATATTTAGGACAGCTTTTCAATCATCGAGCCACCTTCACCAGCGGCGTGTTAAACGTAGGTTGTCGTTTGCAGATCGCTGGGCTTTCTACAAAGGTCGTAGATATGTTTTCCCGAGAACGTGCCAAACAATTTTTGCCTGTGGGACGATCTGCCAAGAGCAAAGGCAAGGGGGCTAAGACAACGGTGACTATAACTCTTAACCTGTACCTTAGCTGAGATGCTAACGTTCTTTGTGTTAAGACAGGGCCTGCTGAGGAATCCTCCAAGCCCACGGCAGACACAACTGATGCTCCTGCACTGTTGCACGCGAGCCCCGCGGATCCCTTTCCTACGGTGGTAGGGGACTCGAGACCGAAGTATCTCACGAATGAACAATCCAACCTTGAGCCAGAGCTGACAGTCGATGTTACACCATTGCGAAATATTCCCGCCATGTATCCACCTGCGGAGGACTTGGGGCCGGAAAACCTTTGGAATGAAGCTTATAGATGCTTACGAGAGGGACCTGCGGGCATCGCAGGACCAACATCCACAAGGTATGTCAATGCGGAATTTGATTTCTTCTGGTTGGAAGGCATCAGATACTACTTCTTGCCACTAATAGAACTTATGCTAACAGGCTATGCACAGATTCATTTGGTAAACGGACGTTAGCAGGTCGAGGAGAAAAACCAAGCGTTGGAGGCGTGGACAGGGAAACGCAGCTCCAAAAGCTGGTTGATCGCAAGCTCCATGATATACAAAATTCTCGACTAAAGATTACTGTGGGCGGGAAGGAAGTTGTCATTAAAGAACAGGTCGGCAAGATTGTTCACACGATTCTCTCTGTTAAGGATTTCATTGGGTCTGCAGTTGGTGCGGAGCCGCATGCTGCGCTGGCATGGGCTGGAGTCTTGGTTGTCCTACCGGTACGTATCTACATATCGATTGCTTTCCACTTTACGGTGCTGATATCTTCTTCACAGGTCCTTCTGAACCCAGTCACACAGGACGATAACGCTATGGACGGCCTCGGAGACATTTCAGACCTTCTTGTCCGGTGCAAAGTTATAGAGGATACCTACCTTGGAGTCTACACCCTTGCACCACTAATGCCAGGTCAAAAGTACTTGATGAACTTCGTAAAACACTCCGGAGGCTTTGAGAGATTACTATGCCTGCTTTTTAATTTGGACTTAAGATAAAAGTGTCCCTTAAATTGTGAAATCAGGTTTTTGTGTTCTCAGGACCCTCGACAAATGCTTTCATATTTAGCAGATGCTAATCCAATGGTGTAGCACATCACAACCTCTTCGAGATCTCAATGCCTCTGTCAAAGCCAAAACCCTCGAGCTTTATTCTCAAATATTGCAGTATCAAATCCAACTCGCCCAACAATACTCGCGTTCTGGACTATTCCGCTTTTGAGGGATGTTGTGATTGCCGATGACTGGAAAGTTATGCTAGCAGATTTGAAGAAGACCGAGGAATGCATTAACAAAGATCTAAGCACTCTTGACGGCTATACTTTGACAGTGATTGACGATAAGGTATCCGAACTTCGACGTCAGGCTAATAAATCTTGGGCTTTGCTGGTAGAAACTAATGCTGGTGTCGAGGCAAGAACTTCTTTCAATGGGTTTACACTTATGCTTACAATTCTTTCTAGAACATCGGTCAAACCCAGCTGCTAGGAAAACTCCCTCGTGCAGAGGATGCCGCTTTCAATACTTTTAGAAAGAAGGAGTCGCCTCCTCCTGAATGCCTCGAAGGTACCCGAGTTGAGATCCTCAACCAGATCCAGGATTGGGGCGAGGGTGACGGTGGCGAGTGCATCTTCTGTCTCAACGGCATGGCTGGCACCGGAAAGTCTACCATCGCTCGTACGATTGCCCACCGCTTTTACGAAAGAGGACGTCTTGGAGCGAGTTTCTTCTTCTCTAAAGGCAAGAAGGACCTGGGTGACGCCACTGCATTCTTTACTACTCTCGCCGTCCAGCTGACAGAGGTGTTGCCTGATCTCAAACGCCACGTCTGCGATACCATAACTAAGCATGGCGATATTGGCCAGCAACCTATGGATAATCAGTGGAAGCACCTTATCCTTCAACCTCTCTTGATGCTGGGTAAGGAGCTGGCTCCATCTGTGGTCCTTGTTTTCGTGATTGATGCCCTAGATGAATGTGAAAGCGACGAAGGTCTTCCTGCGATTCTTCGACTCCTTACTGAGGTGAAGGATCTAAAGATTATAAAAGTGCGAGTCTTCATCACCAGCAGACCAGAAACACCTATCCGTCTCGGCTTCCGTGAAATACCTGAAATCGCTCACCACGACCTGATGCTCCATTCTATCCCCCAGTTGGTTATCGAACATGATATCTCCATTTTCTTAAGACACGAGCTAGTTAAAATCAGTATAAAACGCTCACTTGAGAAAGACTGGCCAAGCGAGGAGGATATTCAGAGACTCGTTCAGAAAGCCGGTCGACTTTTCATCTACGCCGCAACAGTGTGCCGTTTTCTCGACAAATCCCCGTTTCCAAAAAGCCGCCTCTCTGAAATGCTTCAGGTAAGCTCCACTAGCCATTCGTTCACGAAAGAGCTTGACGGGATGTATAAGTTGGTTTTGAAAAATCTAATCACGGAAGGCCATGATGAGGACAGAGAAGATATTGCTAAACTTTTCAAGCAGATTGTTGGAGCTATCATCACCCTCTTCGACACACTTTCAGCCACGGCTCTGACCGAACTGGTTGCTGTGTCATCAAATGAGATGAATGAGACATTGGAACCTCTACGCTCTGTTCTGAATGTCCCCGAAGACGAAAACTCTCCTACGCAGCTGTTCCATCTTTCTTTCCGTGACTTCCTCTTTGACAAGAAAAGATGCGCAGATCCTCAGTTCTGGATCGATGAGAAAGCAGCACACAACGATCTGTTTCTGCACTGTCTTAAGCTCATGTCAAAACACCTGCGGAGGGACATATGTGATCTTCGACTTCCGGGAGCGCTTGCCTCCGAGGTAGAGAAGAGCAAGGTAGAGAAATGGCTTCCTTTGGATGTTCAGTATGCATGCCGGTACTGGCGTGGGCATCTTCAGAGAAGTGCGGTCGAACTCTGTGACAATGGCCAACTTCACTTATTCCTACGGGAACACTTACTCCACTGGCTCGAGGCCCTTAGCTTGATGAGAAAGACTTCCGAGGGTATTCTTGCCATAACTTCCTTAGAGTCTATAGTATGGTACGTACAGCTCAAGCGAACTTATGGACATCCCAACTAACACATGGTTATTAAGGCTGACGAAAGTCCCTACCTGCACGCGTTTATCCATGATGCAAAACGGTTCGCCCTAAATAATCGATCATTAATTGAAGAGGCGCCCCTTCAAACATATTGTTCGGCTCTTGTATTTTCGCCAGAGATGAGTATAGTTCGACAACAGTTTAAGGACCAGATGCCTAGTTGGATCTGTAGGCAGCCGAAAGTACAAAATAATTGGAGCCCTTTGCTACAGACGCTCGAGGGCCACTTGGATTCGGTCGATGCTGTCGCCTTCTCGTCGGACGGCAAGCTGCTGGCGTCCGCATCCAGCGACAAGACCATTAGGGTCTGGGACTCGACCACGGGAGCTTCGCTGCAGACCCTTGAAGGCCACTCCGACTTGGTGAGCGCCGTTACCTTCTCGCCAGACGGTAAGCTAGTGGCATCCGCGTCCGGCGACAAGACCATTAGGCTTTGGGACTCGACCACGGGAGCTTCGCTGCAGACCCTCGACGGCCACTCCGGCTTGGTCAGCGCCGTTACCTTCTCGCCAGACGGCAATATAGTAGCGTCTGCACCTAGCGATAAGACCGTTAAGCTTTGGGACTCGGCCACGGGAGCTTTGTTACAGTCCCTTAAGGGTCACTCGGGTTGGGTTAGCGCTGTCGACTTCTCGCCAGACGGCAAGCTGGTAGCGTCTGCATCTGGCGACAAGACCATTAGGCTCTGGGACTCGACCACGGGAGCTTCGCTGCATACCCTTGAAGGTCACTCTAACTCAGTCAGCACCGTTACCTTCTCGCCAGACGGCAAGCTGATAGCATCCGCATCCAACGATATGACAGTCAGGCTTTGGGACTCGGCCACGGGAGCTTCGCTGCAGACCCTCGAGATCGACGTATGTGTTTACGAGCTATCCTTCTCTAGCGATGGCCAATACCTAGAGACAAATAGAGGAAAATTAGACATCTGTTCTCCTACCTCCAGCGCTAATACTCCCCAACCAAAGCTTATAAGCAAAATATTTGTAAAAGAGAGTTGGGTCGCTCAAGAGATGGAAAACGTTCTTTGGCTGCCTTTTGCTTATCGAACGGGAATTTCAGCTGTTCGTAGCAATATCCTTGTCCTGGGACGTGCATCTGGTCATGTAACATTTTTCGAGTTTGACCTGGCTAGTATGAATTTCCGTGGAGGGCCTAAATATAGTTAGATGAACTAGGACCTTCTTGTCAAATCATAAGAATTGATTGATTGAAGAGTGATAGAACGTGAAATACACAATGATGATCAGAAGTTGTTGGGGACAAGCTCTCTACTGTTGTCTGTATATGATACGTGTATGAAGTGTGTTCTAGTAATTTGTGTGTGTGAAAAGTCTTCAGCGCTAGCGTTCCCCACGTAGTCAGAGACATGTCAGCTACCCTGGATCCTCAAATCCTAACACTCCCCCTAGGTGACAGGTCTCCTTGCTTCAACCTGTGGCTTTCCTGAATAGAATAGACTGTTGATTCATGCCTCATTAACTCCTGCAACAATAGCACCTGCGCACTTATTGTGGTGCCTACGTCTCCTGTGGAGTTCAGCACCTTATAGGCCATAACCCTTCCATATTGCAGTACAAGAGTACCCTCTAACCATTTCTATGCTCGCGTTCCCAGAACTCTTTTGTGCCTCTCATAGGCTTCGACCGGCAGCTGCTTGGTCAGTATATCGGCTGGCTGTTTGGCTCTTTTAATGTGCTGTATCACAAGCTTTCTTCTGAACCAGTTCCTCTCTAATGAATAGATATCTGATCTCTATGTGCTTTGCTTTCCGGTGGAACTTAGTGTCGTGTAAAAGCGTTACTGCACCTTGGTTGTCGCAGTACAGCGTAGGGACAAAAGAGTGATTCTCGTTCAAGTCGACTCTCAGCTTGTTCAGCCACAGTACCTTTTTGGCTCCTTCCGACGCAGCCATAATCTCGGCCTCCATAGAGCTCAGAGCTATTGACTTTTGTCTATTTGAGAACCAGGAACAGGCTCCCCTATTCCGTACTACCGCCATTCTTTGGACTGACTTCCTGTCGTGTTCAGTGCTCCATGTCGAATCAGTGTAGACCCTGTAACGTCTGTCCCTGCGTAGCGAGATGCACCCTGTGTAACAATCGGTATGCCCAGGGTACAACACGGAGGTCATGATACAGGAGCAAGGGGTGATGATCGAGGTATGAGGGGTTTCAGACCCAATACGGGAGAGTCGGAGTCGCCTATATAAAGGCCTGTTCCTATTCTCTACGGTTGCTCCTCATGTTTTTGTATCCTTAGTACTTTAGACCTATAAGGCAATCACGATCAGCCTATTGTACGCACTCCCATATGCCTCTATTCTAGCCCGTGATTCCTTGCGTCGTTACACCCTGTCACGAGACGAATTTATGGTTTTGGAATCATAAATTTTTTCTTAGTAAATCTATAAATTTTAACTATTTCCCCCTAAGGAGACCACTTAGTAATTGTTGGTATCACGGGCTTACCTTCCACGGGGCAAAAGGCGCAGCTCTACTTTGTAGGCCACGTTCTTGCTCTTGATGGATATGGTAATGATTGTTGTTGTATTAGGTTCTACTCTAGATTCTACAAAATGGGGGTTGTGCGGACCACGTGACCTGGTGGGCCGTATGTGGATCCGTAAACCCCTACTTCCTACAGTAATAGAGAAAAGACCACGGTTAATTATGCTGTCGATAGTTTTAATCACGCTACTAATCGCCGCTTTAGCTATTCCCCCCTGCTGTATCGCGACTATTAGAGTCTTTTCGAAATTCGGGGCACTTAGAGAAAGTTCCTATAATAAAAGAATATAGCTCCAAATTTTAAAGAAACTCAGAAAGGGAAAGAATGCAGTCCGGGAGTTTCGCCGTTGTGAGGAGAGGGACCACATGTTTCGGTGCTTAGTAATATGCATTAACCTAGTCAAAATATACTATGTTCACGCCCGGGCTCGCTATATTTTACTCGGCCACTATTCTCAGGCCTGGTCATGTGTGTGGCGTGGTAACTTACCACAGCCCCTTTTCACCAATTCCTCCACCATGGCGCCAAACTTTAGCATGCTTAACACATGAGATTACAGTGTAATGTCCGTCCTTGCGTCCAGAGAACCACCCTGTTACGAGAAGTCAAACGAAAAACAATTTTGGATTTCTGTGTATCTCTCTGGTGCTCTACAATTGCAACCAGAAGAGTCTCAACAAAAGAAAAGCCTGATTTAAATACGTGTCGTGAGCCCCTGCTGGATTATTTCTTTTCTCTTGGCTTGCCAGGCTTATACAAGTGTAATCAGCTTTGACTTTTGGTGGGCTTCCTTCCAAGCATCGGCATGCATCTGTCCAACCGCTACACGCTCTACTAAGTCATTATTTTCCCACCGCACCAACATAACATTGAGAGCCCAGTCATTCTTGTACCTGTAGTGACGTGTGTCAAAGATCTCTTCATAGTACTCTCTATCGGACGGGTATTCCAAGGGAAGATGATTTTGGAAGTGTAGAATAGCTGCCTGAGTCACCTCATCTTGGCTACTACGTGAGAGCAGGACTATGTCATGGCGAGGACCGTCCTTGCGCTGCTTTGGCCACGAGTCTCGCCCTAAGCTAGGGAACGTTCCACAATGTTGACCAGCATCATCATAGATCCAGAGGGAACGGGACATATTGTTACAGAAATAGCTGGACAATCCGCCGCCAGCTATCTCGCTGTCCCACAAGGCACACTGGTCCATCTGCGGTGCCGAGATGTTGTATGCCTCAGTATCGATTGTCTTGGCCTCAAAGACTAGTGCGCAACCGACTGTTTTGTGCTCGCCAGGTTTGTAACCGGCAATCTCGACATCAGAATCATGAGCTCGTCCTCGCCGAATCCGGCGCAAACCGCCAAAGTCCTGGATCCAAAAGCTCGCGACTTCTGTCTTCAAACTAACTCTCTGAGCCGCAAACGAATCTAAACGCCAGGGGTCCCAGAAAAGGTTTCCGTGCCAGGCCGTCCAACACCAAGTGGGTGATGTACAGACCAAAGGCCCTACCTTTTGACCGGAGAACGGTCTAGGTCGCATCGCAGCATCGAACATTGGTCTCCAAAGCAATGCCAGGTCGAACGCGGGTTCTGGCAAGGCGCTCGCAAAATTCCAGCTAAATGACTCTGCCATCGCAGAAAGAACCCCAGTAAATGCAGACAGAGAATCAGTCGGGAATGTCAAGGCTCTAGGGGAATACTGCTTGACAAGCGATTCGTACACGTTAAATTGTCTTCTTACGTCATTTCCGGTTTCTCGTTCTAGAGCATTAGCCTCCCGTCCGCGTACAAAATCTGAAGCATCTTGATCATGATTGTCTGGGCAATCCTCTGACTGGTAAGTGGTGCGGCATTGCCAGAATACCTGGTGTTCTGCGAAATACAGACAACGCCTGGATAAGATGCCTTCTTGAAAGTCCAAGCTCGGCAACTCCACGCAGAGTACTGTTCTACAGTAGAAAGTTGTGGCAGCCTAGGAACCAGATGTAAACCATTGATTTCAACAGGTGACTGGATGAGGACGCGGGAGTGGGCAACTCCTAGTAGTGCCGAATCGGCCGATGGGTCATTAAGCGTGACGAGAGTAACATGTGCGTTGCCGTAGATTTGATTCATGCGCGCAATATAAACAGCCTTCGAGCGGTTGTCATCCTGGATGATACAGAGCGCATCTACCCACAAATATGTCTCGTCTATAGCGTCGGTTAGCTCGATAGCATCTTTAATTGCCTGTGGTAGCTCACCCCACAGTTCTCGCAAAGCTCCGTCCCTTTGGAGATGGTGTATGTTTGCCTTCGTGGATTTCAGACTCTGAGAGGAGCCCCAGACATAGCTAAGCGCTACGTAGCGAGAAGCCCAGCCGCACTCTGCAAGCCTCATCCTTCTAACATCGACTAGCAGCAAGCTCAAGTCTAGATTCTCACTAAAGTGAAGTTTGTGGGGGTTGCAATTTGGCCCGTGAAGAGAGGCGCAACTCTTCATCCAGCCCCGAATGCGAGAAATGTCAACCTTCCCGTCAACGAGCTGGGCACAAGCACTTGTTCTTGCCTTACTAGCATCGTGCACAAGTTGTTGGTGCAGAGGAAGAATCTGGCTCAGAGTTGTAGAGTGGCCCCACATGCCGTCTGGGAGTGTTTCGGATGTAGAGTTGAACCAAACCTCGGGGACTGGCCGGTTCGACTTTTCATTATACCTGCCCAGGTAGCAAACTTCAACGGGGTAGATGCCGCTCTTCCAGTGTTGTCGTGAGTGGCTGTTGAGTGCCTGAATCACGAGCCTGCACAGCGAGCAGTGATTTTTTTTGGCAACATCTTGGAAGCGGCCAAGTTCCACTGTTCCGGGATAGTTAGCTTGGTAGAGGTAGTCCTCGAGCTTGATCTCTTGACATGTGTCGCAGAGCTCCAAATGTTTTTCCATGTTCACGATCCCATATGGCGGTGCGCCGCTCCCGGATAGTTGCTTTAATCGGTGCGCCGTTTGCTCTAACTTAATCTGAGGATGTCGGGAAAGGGGAATTTTCTGGCAAGGTACGTGTAGGAAGTAGGGGTTTACGGATCCACATACGACCCACCAGGTCACGTGGTCCGCACAGCCCCCATTTTGTAGAATCTAGAGTAGAATTTAATACAACAACAATCATTACCATATCCATCAAGAGCAAGAACGTGGCCTACAAAGTAGAGCTGCGCCTTTTGCCCCGTGGAAGGTAAGCCCGTGATACCAACAGTACGTGCAGCCACAGATTTTTATTAAATTTTTACCGAGGTTACTACAGCCACACCGTCACTGACCAGGATCCCTGATCACTTGATTCGAGGAGGTATCAGTGTCACGGCACGCGCTGTGGATCTACAGATACAGAGGGCAGCGGTGGTACTATTCGAGAATCTATAGCTAAGGAAGGAAGAGTGCCACGTCGTGTGCTCCCAAGCACGTGACCCATATTAGGCAAGCTCCCCGAGCGCCTCGTGTATATATAGCCTGCTCTCCTCGAGCTCCCTCTTCCTTCCTTAGCTATAGATTCTCGAATAGTACCACCGCTGCCCTCTGTATCTGTAGATCCACAGTGCGTGCCGTGACATACTCTTTCGTAGCTTAGAAGTAAATGGGTCGCACGCTTACAAGCACGTGTGGATGTAACAAATAGAGGGCAACAGGAGGGATTGCAATATAACAAGTAAGAACACGTGACTGCAATGTCATAGAAACAGTGATGTATTGATATCAGAAGTATGCTTGTCAATCTAGCAGATAAACTCAAGCTTGCCTTCCTCCTGAAAGCTCTAGCTATTCCTTATATCCTTCCAGCTGTGCTGTAGCTATCAGCCTGCTGTAGCTGCATGCCTGTGGCTGCTCATGGGCGGAGCGTGCGGCTTGCGGCCCTTCAGCTCATAAGTTGTTATGATATCCGTCTCTAACCGGCTCTGGCTGTTACAGTGGACCTATTTTTCTGTAACATATTACTAATTAAGAATAGCTTCATTTAAGGTTAGTATTATAGTATACTGTAGTATAGTATGATATAATATAAGATTGCAAATTTTGACGTGATACGTATGGCTATTTGAAATCTCATATTGCGTGGGGTATAGTATTCGATTTTAGGGGTCAATATATCATGATAATACTAGTTCCTTCACTGGATCAGATGTGCAAGCCCTGGCAATATAGCCTACAGTATGCCGAGTTTGGTTAGGAAATATCGGACTACTTCAGTTTTTAGTACTACAACTCGAAGTAAACCAGTTCGGAAGAGTTCGATCTTACCTACAAGAACTCCGTACAAACCAACTTATAGCACTAAAGCGCCGGACCACTTCAGTTTGAGTATTGAGAATTCAAGCAGACCAGTTTTCATCACCTCAAATTTTGCCCACTAGCGTCGGAGCGACCAGAATACACCTAAGAAAGACAACTTGCAATCTCGAAAACGCAGTCTACGTCCCAAATGGCTTCCTTTATTCAGTAAGGTTCATATCTGCCGGTGGTTTCAGCGACATCTATTTCATTCCCCCTTACTAGACCACTTTCGTGGCAGATTTTCCTGCAAACCAACATTCACCGTGTCCGTATTACAGCGCTCTAAGTCCTGACACAGACGATATCCAGGCGTTACCAATATCTAAGCTTTGGCTGGCTTGCGGTAGTATATTTCCCATTCAACCAACCGTTACGATGCATAGCGGGTACGCCAAACAAAAAGATTATAAGTCAAGGCGATAGGTAGCAAGTGTACTGCGACGGTGGTATTTACCGCGCTTTAATACCTTACGAGTTATTAGTTATCCTCGGCCACAGCTACGCTTCTTGATAGTTCAAAGTTCTTGTGACGCTAGATGCCATATATGACATTCACTCACTTGTCGCAGTCGAAAATTTCATATTAATCAAAGCTACAGATTCGTCTCTTTTTTCTTGATTAATTAGTGGGCGTGTTTGTATTTACATGCTGCCTTTTGGGCCATGATCTCTATCAAAGAGGAAGGCAAGCATATTCTCTTCGTTTACTGGCTCTTTATGTCCGTAACATATAGGTTTCTTTCTAAAACTCATTCGCCATGATTGGTAGCCAAGTCCTGGGCCTAGCAAATTGCTATCATATGAACTAATTCTTGAGTAAGACACACTAGGAATGTATAAAGGTAGATCTAGCTCTTGGGTTTCGAAAAATTGGTCCAAATACTCCAAAGGACCACCGATGAAATCTGTACGTCCAAGGTCATACTCTTCCATCAATTGTTGAAGCTGGTTATAAAGTTCATCTTCCTCACTTTCTATTGAGAGTCGATCCTCTTCTGAGATTTTTCGATCTAGGTGGTTTATATCAACGCAGGTGTGTGTCATTTCGAGCCGGTTGAACACTTCTCCTAATGCGAAGGCACGTGCCTGCTGTTCGACTGCGTGGAACGGCCACTGAAGACATAACATCAAAGTTCTAAATGAACTTCTTTTGTCGTGGAAATAAATTGCCCGACCCAGCGCCGTCACGGGCGTAAACCCTCCAGGGGAGCACAAGCAATGAGATTGAACTTTGTCTGATACATCAAAAGCTGTCTGTAGGAGGAGCCTTGCACATGGTTCCAAATGCATAGTCTCAAACCGTCCATTTTTCGTACCTTCGGCCAAGAAAAATCCAGCAGTAAGCGCTGATTCTCTGTGGGGTGTCGACGCATTAGCTCCATTTTCTAGCAGAAGTCTGGAGTATTGGAGAAAGCCGTACGAGCAAGATTTCATAAGCGCCGTCAATCCTAGGCTATCTCTTAACTCAAGATTAATTAAACCTGCCGACAGAAGTCTCTTGGCGGCATAAATACTGTGCTCTTCAGAACGTGCCCACAATGAAAATGCGTGATATGGCTGTAAAGATACCAAGGAATGCTGCAGGCGGATTAGAGTTTGAAACAGGACATCTCTGATACTTCCATCAGTCCAGAGTATTGCATATAGTATATAAACAGGAAAGTTGCAGATATTGTACCTGCGGGGTGTTGTGAATTGAAGTTCGCAATCACCACTTAGAAGCAAAACCACCGATTGCAAACATTTTGTTTGGATAGCATAGTCGATAGGCATACAAAGGTCAGAATCTTGAGCATATTTGTCCGCTCCATTGGTGAGAAGAAGTCCAACTGCTTCAGGCCAGTTTGCGGCAGCAGCTAGGTGGAGCGGAGTTAAACGTCGAGAGGTTTCCTCGGCAGGCTTCATACCTCGAGAGATGAACAACTCTAGGTCTTCTTTCGACTTCCGTAATAAAATGTCGCATATATAAGGGTATCCCCAATCTGCAATGGTCGGTAGGTTAGTACAAAGTCAGGATATACTGGACTCTTATTACTTGTAAAGTGATTTTTCTAGCTCCTAAAGTACTTATATGGAGTGTATAAGAATCAACGAGTTATGTTTTATCTAACTTCTCAATTGCTATCCATACTGTTTGAGAATATAAAAGGATATGGCCAAGATAAGATGTTGCAATCGCGTGCGAAGAAGGATACGGATGGGATTAAATTACCTTCTATTGATTCTGGCCAATTTCGTATGCAATCAAGCATAAGTGCTCCATTTAGAACGAAGTTTGGTCTAACTCCAGTCCATTCAAGAATATCACCGTCGATATAGTCATAAGGCCCAGATAGGAATCGGGACCGTCTCCATTCTAAAAGACCCTCTAGTGGTGTCCTACTATTAGGCTGTCAGGTAAATTGCGCAACAAACAATAACTTTGCAGTATGACAAAAATCCTTACCCAGAATTATCGTGGAAATCCATCTTTGCTCCCATAGATACCAATAAACGTATGATCTGGGCAGCCAATTGACGATAGTCGGTGCCGCTGCTGTTTTTGTTAGCATATTCAACTTGTAACTGTTCATTGTCAGTAGACTCTAAAAGGTATAGATAGAATATACTTACGTGGAGCAAAGTCCTCCCTTCACAGTCTACATCATTAGGAGATGCTATACCAGCGTTAAAAGCACGCAATAATTCTCTTTGGGTAAGTCTAATCAAAGCATCTCGAGTTTCGTTATTATGTAAGGATCTGCTAGATCTATGTCTGTGTCTATCCGAAAAATAGAGGTCGCGGAAGAAAGAGTCTAGAGGATGCTTATAAACGTTTCTATAAGCTCGTAATAGAAATCCCATAGAAAGTCCCCCAGCGCCATATGTTGCCTCGAAAGTCAGTCTTATGAGGCATTCCAGTATGGTGCTCTGCACATGACAGCGAATTGCTGCAGAATAAATTTTCATCCTGGAATGTGCTGGACAGTCCTTCGCGTGCATGTTGCCATGAATCAGAGTCACATAAGCACTTAGACAGGAACTCCACAGCCCAAGCTGACTGGTTACCCGGCAGGTACAGATTTGGGACGCGGTACTGTCGCATCGTTTCGTCCGACTACTTCTTGAAATACTGCCAGAATTCAAGCACAGTGTATGTGACTCTGAGTGCTTCTGCAGGGCCTCTTTTAGTAGACTTGGCGTACGAGAAGCCCGAGCTCTAAATAGTGCAAGTCTTCGGAATTCGTGTTTTATAGCCTTCATTTCCTGCGTCTTCAGAAGTCAGTAGGATAATTTATGTCCGCTGTTAATTGTATTGCTCTCACTATAGATTGGAGTTGTAACTGTACTATAGAGCTTTCTGACTGAAGTTCGCTATGATACTGTTGCATCTGCTGTCTAAAAGACTCAACGTTCGATGTACTAAAATTTGTCAAACTCTCGAGACTAGACGTAGTAGCCTTGGAGCTTCTATAGAGTGCTGTCGATAAGCCTTGGAATTCTTGGCGAAAAGTTTGCTCGACATGAAGCATGTTGCCGTCGATCTTCTCTACGCCGTCTTGAACTTCTCTAATAGTATGGTGAATATCGTTAAGGTGGTGCAGGTTGTTCTGCCCCAGCCACATATTCAATATGCTCTTTTGCCGCTCGATTTCCTGTAATGCGCTAGTGATCCTCTGCTCTCTCTTTATCGTCAATATTGTTTTCCAAATCTTTTGTCCCTTTCCATCATCTACCTCTTGTAGCATATCTTCAAGTATGTCTTTCAAAGCCTGGGCTTGGGTTGTACATTCCAGAAGTGCAGTTTCTACCCAAGTGGCCGCTGTTCTTGTTGCTGCTCCTGAGGATGACGATGGCGGCGATGATGATGATGATGATAGTGGCGGTAGTAATCTTAGTGCTGATGGTAGCAGATTGGCGTCGCTTTTTTTCATCAGCTCAGCGAGAGCGACAAGTTGTTCTACCTGGCCAAGCCATCTTTTAACCTGGTCTGGTGCATCTTGAAGCTTTGAGCGAAGTGATAAGCCTAGCATAAGAATTTGCACACAAACTTGAGCACACTGTACGCCAGCTGCCGCAGCTCCAAGTAAGGCAATTGCCTCTGCCATATTTGCTTGAGTAAAAAGTATTTGAGTTTGCGCTATTGGTAAGGCAAGTTCAGATATGATTTAAAAAGTTCAATCTTGAATATAATAGAGCTTAGAACATTCTATGTCGGAGGTAAAGGAAAGAGGCCTGCTGGGCCAAGTTTTGCTTTTCAACTCGGCCTGACTGAAAATTCTCGACTCTATTGCTGCCTAATGCTAAGGGTTCAATTATAGACGAATCATAGGATGCTCGTCTGTCACGCCTCATGTTCGTTGCTTCCGTTGCTGCTTAAGGTTAATTTACAGGATGCTCGACCGTTACACCAGATGTTCGTAACCTTTGTCAAGCCAGATTACTAATATATTCTACGATGGCTGACGTTACCAGAAATGAGAGCAGTCCTCAACTCCTCAGTGAGAATAATGATTGGAAAATGTTGTCAGGAATGTGCTTACGTAATTTGGAGCTAGGGACCTGGTGGGACCAACAGTGGATGTCAGAACCCCGGCTGCGCCCCAAAATTTACCGAAAATTGTAACAGCCAGTGTAACAGCCAGGGCCGGTTAGGGACGGATATCATAACAGCTACAGCGGCCACAGGCATGCAGCTACAGCAGCCACAGGCATACAGCTACAGCAGCCATAAGGCATACCGCTACAGCAGCCATAAGGCATACCGCTACAGCAGCCATCAGGCATACCGCTACAGCAGGCATACAGCTACAGCACAGTTGGAAGGATATAAGGAACAGCTAGAGCTTTCAGGAGGAAAGCAAGCTTGAGTTTCTCTGTTAGGCTGACAAGCATGCTTCTGATATCAATACATCACTGTTCTATAACGTTGCCGTCACGTGTTCTTACCTGTTATATTGCAATCCCTCCTGTTGCCCTCTATTTGTTACAAAAAAACACCAAAAATCGCCTTTTTAACAACTTCATAACTCTACAAACTTATACTATAAAGCCATCTGATAATTCATATACACGCTCACCATAACTCAGAGATTAGACTTACATATGAATTTTTCTTTTAAAAATTAAAGGTTTAGAAGATATATTGGAAATCTTGATTCTACTAATAGATTTCCTGTAAGGTGCTGGAGTAGGGTGGCACAAGTCAACTGCAATTGATACGAAGATGTCACGGGGAATGCGAGCAGCCGAGGCTCGCTTCGCATTCCTCATAGAGCTAGGTGCGCTTGGCGCGCGTTCTAGCTGTAAGGGACCTGAGCGTTCCCTTTCTTTTGTTCTACAAGCGTGTATTCTACAATAGTATTATATCACTTCGCTCACCTGATTGATGTAACGACGCTAGAGCACTACAGGCTGAGTAGAGGTATATGGGAGTACGTATCTTAGGCTAATAGTAGCATTCTAAGAGGTCTACTACGAAGGATATAAAAAACATAGAGAAAGAAATAATCTTGTAGACATAAAAAGCGCCTTTTATATCCCTCTCCATATCCTTCCGGAGTCCGTGTCGTACTTAGGTCCGTAAGGGATATGAGTGCCATGTCCGAAAGGGGTCCGTATGAGCTCTCCCCCAACTTGGGTCCGTACCTTGCCACGTGATCAGGAGTCCATATACCTTCGATTGTTACAATTGACTATTCTACAGCTCTGGTTTGCTCCGTCACAGAAGACTAATCTCTACCTTCTCTACTACGTCCCGAGTCCCCTACTTATACCCTCCGAACCTCTGGCGACTCCCTACGTGCCCGTACATGCCAAGCCTCAGTGCCTTTACTGTTAGGATTTGAGAATCCAGGGGTAGTTGACATGTCTCTGACTAAGTGGGGAACGCTAGCGCTGAAGACTTTTCACACACGCAATTGCTAGAACACACTTCATACAATCAGACAGCGAGCAATAGAGAGCCTGACGGCATCCCCAAAACTCCTTCTGACTATTATTGTGTAATTCACGTTCTATCAAAAGTTGACGGTAAAGGTGGGGGTTCTGTAAGCGAACAAAAAGTCGGCTGTCAGGGAGCTCGTGTTTTAGAGCGGGTTTTGAGAGTTTTTGGGGGGTTTTGAGGTTGTTACGTTTTTGGCTATAGTTGCGTAGGTTGGTTCCGTGCTAGTGAAACATGTTTTTGTTACGATTTCTGCATTATTCGGTAGGGTTGTTGGCGTGTTTTCGGTGTTTGAAGGGTATAGCGTAGAAAGGGGCTTTAAGCCGCATATGTGGCTGCGGAAATGAGCTTGCGCCACACTAAAGATGTCTTCGCAAAACCGTAAGAAAGCTTTTTCCAGAGGTGCCGGGAGTTTCTTTTGCTTAACGGCCTTTAGTTCTTGATCGAGAGATTGAGTGATGTCCTGGAAGAGGCTTTGGGCTTCTGCCGTGCGGTGTTCTGCTTCCTTTGTGGCAGAAGTGAGGGCGTGTTGGAAAGAAAGGGGCCTCTTTTTTGGGCCGACTGGCTCCACGCCGGGGGCTCCAGGGCCTCCCGCCATGTAGGGGGGCCGTAGTAAAATATAAGAGTGAATTGGGGTGGCTAGAGAAGTCTTGATTGTTGCTAAGCTACAGGATCCCGTTTTTGGATTGATTGTGATTGTTCTGGTGATTGTTGATTGGTTGCTCAAATCCTAACAAAGATTCTACTCTACAGCTGTGGAAGTGTGCGGGCATGCCCCGCATGTCACGTGCCGACATGGATGGCGTACCGACACCAACTCCACAACCGAAAAGCCGGAGCCACCCCCTGAACCAATCAAGTCAATATTCCAAAACGAAATTAGACGTTTTGCTGCGCCTCATCCAACGTCCATGGTTCATATCCTTCCACCACCAATTCATCTCACTCTACCAAAGACTGTACCCTTATAATCACCATACAAACGTTTCAATTCTTAACATTATAATACTTCAAAATGGCAATAACTCTTGGTGACCCCACCTCAGCCCCCGTCTGGAACCGCTACGTCCTGGTTCCGCTCTTCATGGCGCAACTCTTCCTCACTTTCATTTTTTGCGGTGCCTTGTTTTTCTTCTGGGCATTTGGCGGTGGTGCTTTTGTGTTTTTGTACGATCTCTTCTCTCTCTCTCTAACTATTACATATACACTAACTATATCTCCTTCCACAAGAGCACTAGCAATCAGTCTTCTAGGCATTGTAGCAATATGCTATGAGATCTACCTCTTCGTGATTGAAAACCTTAGTTTGAGAACCTATTACAGGTTCCAAGTTGGGAAATCTACCTACGCTGGTTTAGTCCTGTTGGCTAGTTTGGTGATGAGGAACGGGAGGGGGTTGATTTTTGTGTGAGTCCTGTTTCTTCGGGCGCACTGTTTAAGTATTCCGATTCTCAAGTGATGATGTTGTTTGTTGCGAGGGAGGATGACAGATAAAGGAAAGAGAGATACGAGAGAGAAACAGCTGACTAGAGTGCAACTATTAGGCTGCCGTTCTGGGCAGCAATGGGGTATGCGGATCATGTTAGGCGAGAGGAAGGGGAAAGCGTGAGTTTCCCGGTCGATCATAAATATCGGTTTCGTGAAATAGTGTAGCTGACTTTCAAAATCGCAGTTGAAGGAAGTCCTTGGGTTTAGTGACTGAGGCGTTACCGAGGTAAGGTCGCTCGTGAAACTGAAAAAATGGGAAGATTGAGATTCATCAGCAAAAGATCGACAAAGGGAAAGCTGTCGGCCCACATCTCATAGTTCAAGTCTTATCTGAGCAGATGCCGGTGCTGACTTTAGTTGTTATTGCGGGAAAGGATACTTCGGACTCATTGCATTTTCCAAAGGCAGGATAACAAGGGCAGCATACAGATGGATGAAGGCTTTTCCCATATCTGGAAAGCCATATATCGAGTCAAATAAACTTTACTAATACACCTTCGCAAGCAATAATTCCAAGCTTGTTCGTCCAGAAAAGCGTAGACATTTAGATTCCTCCCTCCCGTGGAAATACCTGTCTGTTGCTGTGCAAAATGCATGGGGTATAAATATGCGATAATATCTGGTACCAATCCTCCACCACGTCCCAGAATGTTCTCACTGGCCTGATTCCTCATTTGCGGAATCTATTTTGTTCCAAACAAATGCAATGGTGCTGCTACTTAGCGGCAGGCGTTATAATCCCCGCTTAACCTCAATTCTGTAAACCCCATAATCCAATCCTCTCGACCGATGAGACTATAAGGAAGTCGGTACAGGCTGGTGTAACAAACAGAGAGCAGCAGGAGGGATTGCAATATAACACGTAAGAACACGTGACTGGCACTGTAGTTGCAACAGTGATGTATTGATGTCAAAGGTATGCTTGTAAGTCTAGTAAGAGAAATAAACTCAAGCTTGCCCTTCCCTCGAGAGCTCTAGCTCTTCCTTATATCCCATAACAGTGCTTAACAGTGCTGTATCCTTGACCTACGGAACCATCGAGCTCTAGAAGTCGGTATCCCCGAAAAGCCTTCCATCAGTCGGAGCCCACGATAGTCTGGACTATACTCCCCCATGGTGGCTGTAAGCCTTCGATCTAGAGGGGGCTGGTCTTACCACTGACGAGAAAGTAATCAACCGCTTGTAAACAGACAGCATCGACGAACCTCTTCCGAGCAACCTTATAGTAAGACTTCAGCGTATCATACAAGTTTTGAATGGTGTTATCATCGTTGATCATAACCACTCCTAATATATCCTTCAGGCGCAAGAGCGGCTCTCCGCCTCCTTCTGTCTTCCATAGATTGCCTTCTGTCTGCCATGACTTGAGGCTTCAAGTTGGAGCTTCAGACGTGATTCTCGTGCTTTGCGCACGTTCTCTGCGAAATAATGATTTGTCGTCATCAAATTTCCATGGCGCTCAATCTCGACCAAGAAGGAAGCTTGCTGTACAGCCTTCTCATATGATGGGAGAAGAGGCTGGAGTAGCTTATCACCTGGGTCTGCTCTGTTGCTATTCTATTATGCATCGGCATTCACAGGCTCTCGAAGCACTCTCACAACAGCCATGCTAATGCTAGGGAAATCGCAGTGTACCGCAAGCTCATTAAATATAGGAATCACAGCCACCTGCGCGAGCGACATACTGAAGAAGAAGAAGCTAGGATCATGACTCGAAATCCTTTTACGATATACACAGATGCCCACGTTGGGGTGTTGTTCCCTAAAGAAATCACTAGCCACCTTTCTCTATTCGCCGCAAGAAGTCTTACCAAAGAGCTCGCTCCCGAATTTATTGGTTCCAAATTAGATGTACAGGTGACCTGTGGCAAAGGATTCCTGCCTCTGGTATTGCGTATTACGGAGTTCAGCCCTAAATCTGCAAATTGTTATGTTCCGGTCATCCGCCTAGACTCAGAAAACAAGCCGGTTCGACAATCTCGTCTTGCAATGCCCCTAGCAGCCAGGGGATTTTGACATAACAGCAAAGAGTTGGAAAAAGCAACCGGCCCAAATGATCCAGAACGAAGAGAGCTTATCAATGTGGAGAATAGGTGGAGTTTCAAGCAAGATAGCCATTGCCATATTTCGATATTATGACTTAACTCGTATGTCAGGAAGGATAAGAATTAGGAGAACATTTTGAAGTCTAGGGATCATGCTAATCGCAAGCAGAACGACATCGTGGCCAGGGCTCTCAGTCTTCTCGCTGCCAATATTGCGATGGACAGGGCCCTCAAGTTTACTCTCGTTAGTGGGAATTTAATCCGTCAAAGTGCCGGCGGCTCAATTTTCCCTAAATTCGATAGTGGAACTATACATAGGCTCTTGAATCGCCAGATTAAGACTCTTATCAACGAGTTTTTATTTTCCGAGACGCATGCAATCTTGAAGGAATTGGACACAGATTTAAAGGACGATAAAGCATTTTGGGCATCCACATTTTGTGTCTCCAGTCTTCTATGCATATGTTGTGAATTAACACAAGTTGCAATAGACATGAGTAGCCAGGAGAATAACGAAGCGGATATGGGTAATTATCTTTATGCCAGTCGCTCAGTAAAATATTTTTGCAACATAATTATAGATAGGGTTTACAATTACTTCAACCTAATTCGATATGGTCCTGGGCCGTAGCTAGATAAGAATTGTCACGTCGCGTGCTCCCAAGCACACGTGACCCATATTAGTCGAGCTCTCCGAGCGCCTCGTGTATATATAGCCTGCTCTCCTCGAGCTCCTTCTTCTTTCCTCAGCTATAGATTCTCGTATAGCAGCACCACCGTTGCCCTCTGTATCTGTAGATCCACAGCGCGTGCCGTGACACTAGAGATCACGTGCACAACACATGCATCTGGCATTCACTGCCAGATGTCGCGCCACAGCCGCGAACGCTCATTGGTTCGCCTAGCTAGGACCCTGGAACTGGCTACGGTTATATGAGGGTGTTCCAGCAGTAGTTAAACCTTTTCTCTTTAGTTTAGAATCTTCGTATTTGATACCTTACCAACAGCTATCATTGGCGCCTGTATTGGGATCGTGACAGCAAACAGGGATCCCGATCCATAGATCTCAGGGAGAAGGACTCAAAGGTATGAACGACTGTCAATTGTTATAACTAAGAGAACAAGCTACGGACAGAACAAGGGAAGGAAAGCAGTGCTTTATATACAGGGGACTGGCCAAGGGCCAGTGAAGCGAGCCCTGTGGTGCCAAGGGTCGAGCCCTAAACGGCCGAGCCCCAAGGGGCTCTAAGCGAGGTAGGGCCGTGACACAAATGCACAAAGAAGCTATATGCTGCGGCTAATTATTCCGAGGAATCAGCAAGCTATTAAGGTTTCTATGTGCTACCGGCCTAGGAAACCCCTTTATAGAAAGAGAGAGTCTTGGCCGACAAAGAACGGGTCCCAAACCGGGTCGCCGACGGCAGCTGTCACCAACTACCATACGTCCTACCCGCTGGCTCAGCGACGATCGCTTCCACAGTTCCCCTATCTCTGCCTTTCGTGAGCCAGGACCCGTTGCTTGGGTAGGGGTCGTAGCTGTGGCCTAGACACTCATAGATGCAGGGAGGAAAAGCTTCAGCAACCATTGCACCGACAGATAGTACGCAATCCCCGATAGGCCAAGAAGTGAAAGCTCTAGCAATGTTGAATTGCTAGAATGAGTGTTGTACCGTGGCTGTATAATCGGCATATCAACTTCACGGGCGGAGCTACAATCCAGTACCAGAATCCAGATCCAGAAAAGCAAGTACCAGAAGCCGGAAGCCAGAAATAGCCATGTCCAGATCCAATCCAGTATAATATAGGATCAGTGATCCACAAGCCGTTCCCCACTAGGCAGAATGCACGTGATGCAGTTACCTGGATCTCCAACGCTGCTGCGATTAAAGCGACAACACGTTGAAACACCTTAACGCTTGCTTATGATGCAATACACCAAGCAAACCCTCCAGTGGTTGAATCTCCGCCCTCGCCGCCAAGAGCAGCCGAAGCTCAACAGACAAGGTAGGCTACGGGTAGAAGATCTCATCAACTATGGGACAATTGCACGACTACTAGAGCCGAACAACTTCAACGCTGCTATCAGAGACAACAAGTTGGACCACTTTAAGCTGCTTACAGTGTGTGAACACTGGGCAGGCTGTCGAGTGGGTGTATCTCCCCTTATAACCGCCAAGCAGGTAGGGTACAGGTGAGAGATCGCTGCAACTAAGGGACAATCAAGCTCAACATCACATGACGGTTAGCGAGAAAAGAGGAGCGGACGAGTTGATCGTTTCGTTTTCAAGAACTGTTTCTCGAGGCCACAGCGGAGGGTCCCGAAAGCTACACAGTGATTGTATTCAGAGAGGCGAAGATCAGTGCAAGCAGAAGCGTGCACGTTCTTAAAGCCAACCGGTACAGTTCGATTGCAGGTAGTCGCGCCGGGTTCAGATTCGTCAGGCCTTTTCAGGCTTACGCTCTTGATGCCACGACTTGCGTGTACCACAACGACGTTAGGAGCATGTATCGACCTTATTGATTACAAAAGCTTTCTTACCTTGTTGCTTCACCTTGAATTCGGAGAGCTGTTCGAAAAAGAGAGGGGTGTGTTGTTGTCCTGCTCGGGCCTGGACCTTATTCCCAATTATATGGTCGCGAAGCTTCACCTTCTACGAGAGGATTCGAAGGAGTTCGAGGAGGAAACGAAGCTGTGCCCGATACTGGTAGTTAGCAATATGAACAGAGAGCAAGGAGCGACTTAGCTCTGCTTTGCATCGACAGCTATGGAGTTGTGAAGTCGAGAAAGGATTGTGAAGTTGGGGGAGCTTCGAAGATGGTTCGGAGAGAGGTCGTGATTCAAAGGTGAAGACGAAAGCCGATCAGGAGATCAATCTACGCAACGTCGACGTATTGAAAGCGTTACAAATGAGAGATGCTTTTGCATACTCTTCAATTCTCTCATGCTGAATGCTTATTTGCTTCTATTACATTCAAGAAGTCGAAGCATGGAGCTCGAGGCATGAGGGGTTCGTATGAAGGGTTCGGTGTAAAGGAAGGAATCGATCTGGAGGTGAACAGTTAGCATTTGGTTCTCGCAAGAAGATCTAAGCAACGGGAAATCGAATAGAGGATTGATTAGATACTCGAGATACTTTTCTGAAAAGACCAAGGTCTCTAAAGATCATTTCGTTGTTATTATAAGGTTGCAAGTTAGAAAAGAATGAAGGAGTAGTTGTGATGGAGTCGGCATTTTATCGCTGGCTAGGCAAGTTAATATTCACCTCGAGGCTACGAAGGCACGAGGCGAGTCACGTGATACAAACTACGACATATGGCATAAAAGCTTGAAAGGAAGAGCTCGACCTAACTGATCATAAACCTCTATTACTGTAGTGCTTGAAGCGAGCACGTATAAGAGAAAGGATAGATGTGGTGGGTGATTTTTTTCCTATGCGGTAATATCACGTGATATACATAGGTGGCCAGTTATGTGACTAGAGGAGCCTGCTTTGTATGGAAACACATCACCAACCAATTGTCAATATAACGCGGAGGCTTCGGCCTACCGGTGTGCACTCGAACATGCCACGTTTATGCCACGTTTTAGTTTCGTGCTAGATCATGTTCCTGTTTTTGTGCTTCAAGCTGTTGCAGGCCAAATGCCACCGGTAAAGCTTTTTGAGCGCAGCGAAATACGGGGGTTTGGGGGCTGGCGCCTATATAGAAACGTGATGGCTGATATAACTAATAGCAGTACAAGGCAAGCTTTCTATTTCGATTGTTACACCTAACGAGCGACTTTATCCGCTCCTCCATTCACTCCCCCATTAACTCAGGACCCAACTGTCGGAATGCGTGTAAATAGAGCTATTATACAATACAAGAGCAAGTCAACCACCTACAACGAGCATAATAGCGCTGCGCAAAGATCGCGGTGCTGTGTTTCCCGCGAGTAACCAACCGACTTGGGCGAATCGCAAGTTATCAAAACCAAAACGTATCACTCAGAAAATGATACAAAAATTGTGTGTATTTGCGATGCTGTCGACGTCGTTATGATCGGGTGTCTTGTAAGCAAGCTCACTGTCTTTGATGCTTGTATCTGCGGTGTTGTCGACGTCGTCGTGATCGGATGTCTCATACGAAGGCTCGATGTTCTTGAGTCTTGCTCTTTCATTTGCAGCCGAAATAAATGAATTACGCTGTTCCTGAGCCCAGTCCCTGGCATTACGGAATGCGGTCGCACCTTGGCGGAAAGTATCAGCGTCGCCGGTCAAGTCCCAACCTTTAACTTGTGTTATGTGGTATTCGGTAGATCCATCAGCACCCGCAGCAGGATGAGTAGTGTACAGCTTCAGTGTGCCAGTCCCGGCGTGATAAGTTGTGGAGATAGTGTAAGCATTACCGTCGTAAACAGGCTCACCTTCCCTATATGATTGAAGCTTATGCATAGCACGAGCGCCGAGAGCACCGTCATAGCATGCTTGCCGTTTCGCCACATCTGCAGCCCCTTTTGGCGCTTTCGCCTCAAGGAAAAAATTGGGTGCTACCGGAGCCGTTTGATGTCCTGTAGGAATAATGAATGATCCTAAGTCTTTCTGGACCTGCTTGTCGATATTTTCAACGCGAGCCCCATCGTAAAAGTCGGGTTTGCAATCAACAGTACTACCGCCAGTTATTGGCTCAAGCCGTGTAAATTGCAGATTTTCTCTGTTTGGAATATCCGAGTCGCTACATACTATAGGGATCAAGTTTTTCATTACTTCACTTTCACTAATCACTCTGTTGTTTTTCTGCTTAAATGCTTGGAAGTCCGCAGTAGTAAAGTGAGATGGCGAAAAAGATAGCCTAGGTTGTAGCAGCATTCTATGCAAGCTTTCTGTATTGCCTGGCTCGGGAGTCTCGCGGTTATCAAAGTAACAATATCCTTCCGGGTAAATACTGTAGTCGATAAGGTGTTGTTCGAAATCGTTGTCATAGGCGGAGGATCGCTTGCATTTCGATAGTGCATTTGTCGGCGCTGTAGATTTGGTTTGTTTGCCAGAACTTTGGGGATAGGAGCTTGAATTCATCGTGTGTAAATTATAAACGCCTGCTGGCGCCGGATACTGAAAAAATTAGCAACAACTAACAAGTTTTGGCAATTCCAACTTACTCCTCGCAGATCACGCAGGTCTGGACCGCCGTGTCTAGCAAATCTTTTCAAAGTACTTTTTTGGTGTCCGTGTTGAAGTGCTGCAGCAGGCTGAAGGCGATTAATTTGACGTACTCTTCGATCAAGCTCTTTTAATGCTCGACGAGTAAGCCACACTTTCGATAAAGAGTCGTAAAACTCCGCAGAATGGAGCTTGTACCGTTTTGAGGGCTGTAGTTCAGACGGACTATTTTTCGTGAAGTCCGTTTCTGCGTGACATCTTCGACGAGGTGGTATTTGCTTTTGAGTGTTGGACATTGAGATTTTGGACAAGTTAAGGCAACAGGCAAAGAAAGCGAATTCTGGAAGCGTCTCAAAACAGGCAGAGTCTGACGATGGGATTTTTGTGTGACTGGATATTAAGTGCTGCTTTGTTAGGATTTGAGGATCCAGGTAGCTGACATGTGGGGTCCCAATACACTTACTAGGCTTTGTCGGCTCTGCAAACCCTATTACTTCTTTACCACCCCACCAAAATGATCGCGCATCGCGTTTTGCATCCACTTTGACAGAACATGAAATACACAGTAATAATCAGAAAGTATTAAGAGTGCCGTTCAGGCTTTCTATTGTTGTCTATAGCATACAGATCCTCAAATCTTAACAGTATGACTTAACTGTCGTAAGCTTCAGCTGCAGTCCTTTCAGGCCCGCAAACGGCGTACCCAGCTCATGGCCAGCTACGGACTTGCAACCACAGCGGCTACAGGCTTGCAACTACAGCAGCTACAGGCTTTACAGGTGGTTGCGGGTTGTTCTACGGGTGCAGTGTTCTGAATAATCAATATTCTGATCGCTGGACAATCGCCAGTGTAAACAACTTCGTCCTGCGAAACAAGATGTGCGCGGTTACGATCCCTCCTTCTTTGCGCTCCTGCTCGCCGCATTGCGACGTCTCCTGATCCCCACATCATCAAAACCGCCTTCCACATTTTTAGCATCAATTCTGGGACAAAGCCTCGGAGCGTACCTTTTGCGAGATATCCCAGAGCTACTAGGTGGAAGAAAAATAGCTACTCGGGATCATTCTACTATTTCAGGTCAGTACAGTATCAACAAAGTCAGGCAGCGGAAGCAGCAGTCTAACGAAGATTTTTCAAAGCACCAGCCATTCACGCAGTTCTTGCCTACAGAAAGTAAATCCAAGTCGAACTTCTGGCTACACCTTTACGAACGGCTGTGCACCGGGCAGATATACGGACACACACACATACACACACACACACATGGGTAGGACGTCGAGAGCGGGAGAGAAAGTGGGGAGTTGAGATGGTACTACGTCGGGTAATATAACGAAACATGCTTTCGTTTTCGTCGCGGGATTGTTATGTTTCTTAGCGGAATCAACCCGTAGCAAGCACGATGTTTTCAACAGGTTCGTACGGCTCTGGTCAGACAAATCATGGGGAAAGGCATTACTACTCCACACGCCTCGCAACCACGGATCGTACTTGCCACTTTTAAACGCAACACAACATCCAATTTTCCAAGACGGCCGCAGTGCTTGCTCCCGCCTACAGCGGTGTCGGCTGGCAGGAGGTAGAACACTCCTCGAGACGCCGCTACGAACTTGTGTTAAAGATTTGGGTTAAGAGTCTGTCTCGACACAAAGACTGCTTGCTAATAAGTTGCAGGTAATCCATAACTCCATCTTCTTCTATTGCGGCGAGAATGCTACGAACATTATTGTATCCGATTCTATAATATCGCTCTTGCCTCCCAAAACCAAACCCGAACTAAAGGAAAGACAGAAACGATGCTTATACTTTCGTGCAACAGTCCCATATCATCTCCCGCAACTGGTGCCGTCCATAGCACTGGCACATCGATTGTCCGCGACACTTCTGGCTCTGGCTCATCTGCCTGCGCAGCACTCTTGCGCTTCCGACCACGTTTCCTGCCTTTGATGGCCTCTTTCGCAGCACTCGCCACTTCTGGCTCTGGCTCTGGCTCTGGCTCATCTGCCTCTAGCGCAACACTCTAGCGCTTCCGACCACGTTTCCCCTTCGTGACATCCTTCGCAGCACGCGCTGCTCGTGCCAACTCGATGTCCTCAAAACTCATCACCTTCGCCTTCTCTAGCACGACTGACCTGGTTGATCGGCGAACTTTAGCTTCGTTATTCGTTCTGGTTAACATCTGATTTCGATTATCGAGAAGGGTACATTTGGCATCGAGGAAGGCACGTTCAGCAAAGGATGCCTGGGTGGCATAGGCAAGCTTTTGCACATGCCTCACTGTCACGGCCCTGGCCCTATCTCGCTTAGAGCTTGCCCCTTGACACCACAGGGCTCGCTTACACTGGCCCCTGGCCAGTCTCCTGTATATAAAAGCACTGCTCTCCTTCCCTTCTTCTGTCTGTAGTTTGTTCTTTTAGTTATAACAATTTGACAGTCGTTCATACCTTTGAGTCCCTTTCCCTGGGATCTACGGATCGAGATCCCTGTTCGCCTCGAGTTGTTACATATACTCGCCTCATCCAGGGTATGAGCATACTGTTTAATTAGATTCTGTAGTGACACTAAACCCTCTACTGATTCTGGCGTCACAGGCGTTGGTGGCACGGCGCCTTGATGATACGCACCCACCTCTATCTCATCGGCCCTCGCAATAGTTGATTGAACGGGGCGGCTTCGGTGTCACTCTGAGGACTCTGTCTGGGTTAAACGGAAACAAACCACAGGCCGCCCACCCGGCCATGATATTTCTCCTCGTGAACGCCTTTTCTATTGCACGGCTATAGAGAGAAGTGAAATGCTGCTTGCCAACTGTCACAGGCAGTTCGATATCGGAATCTCGACATGAGCAATTTCCATTTCTGTACTTGGACCTGAGCAGTTGCTGCTATAACCTGAGCTGTGGGTGAGCCAACCTGAGCTGGGCCTGAGTTGTAGGTGAGCCGAGGGCGACGGCTTGGGCTCCTCGGCTACAGCTGCCGCGCGCTGAAATTGGAAAAAATCAGTCAAGGTTCAGTCAAGGTTGCCTCCGGGGCCAATTCTGTTAGGGGAGGATCTATACCAAGGCTCTGTCTGCGCGAGAAGGATTTCACGCAAGCAAGGCAAGGCAGGATCATCCCGGTGACAGAGTTGCATTGTCAGAAAATTGCTGGTGCGCTTGTTGGCTGTTGGCAGGTTCATGCAGCGGCGAGACTGGGTCAAGGGAAGGTTCGTTGTTTGGTTCAGCGGTAGTGCATTGGCACAAGGGGCTGTTAGATGGCTTCTGCATCGGCTGACCCTCTTGTAATTCATGCAGCGGCGAGGTTGGCTGTTGCGGGATTCACGAAGTGGCGAGGCTGGCCCAAGGAAATGATCATGGACAGGTTCAGCTGGAAGCCGCGCAAGCAACATGGGACAAAGACATCTCTGCGGCAAGCTGCACTGATGGAGGGGTCTCGGAGTTGGCGTCGTTCCTGACCATTTGAAATTCATGCGTGGACGAAGTTACGCCGGGAAAAGGATGATACAACTCTGCTTTGTCCTGTATAGCTGGGAAATTTATACAACGCAAGGCCAGTACCACAACTAGCCTGATTCACCCAGTGGCGGAGTTGCGACGAGGGAGGGATTTGCATCAAGACCGCCTTCTGCAAATCAAGGGAAGTCCAAAACATGTCAAGGCAGAATCACGTCGGTGGCAAGTTGCATTGATCAGAGGGATTTAGGTATACGACGGCTGACCTGGTCCCTGGGCGTCTTGAAACTGATGCAAAGGGGATGATATCATGGAGGAGGGGGCGGTGGTGGTACTTGGCTTGCCTGTCGCTCAGCATAATATGGACTGATCCACCGGAACAGGAGCTGCCCGGGAAGGGGCTGTGGCAGCGCTCAGCTCGGCTCCTTGGTGTGATGTGAATCTGGCTATCAAGGAAGGATGAG
Source organism: Chalara sp. BL73 (assembly GCA_918026815.1). NCBI lineage: Eukaryota > Fungi > Ascomycota > Leotiomycetes > Helotiales > Chalara > Chalara sp. BL73. The sequence goes on along the minus strand of CAKJVC010000065.1, from coordinate 20,121 downwards.
ACCCTTGCACAGCTTGATCTCTGACGAGGTGGCCTAGAGGGGAAGGGGATGCAGCGGGGCTCAATGCCTCCCAGAGAATAATGCCAGGAAAGAAATGCATGATAATGCAGGTTCCAGCGGATGGACACATAGATGGGGTGAACTGGATTTGTATCAGGATTGGTCGATCACAAACCATTTTCTCGATCTTCGGTGAAGCTGAGGAAGGCTGGGACAACAGATGTTGGTGATATCGCATGAAGAGCAAGTCCCGGCTTGATGATCCGGTTGTTGTTAGCGGCAGAGTTGCGGTTTGAAGTAGAGTACGTATCAAGTCTCCGCGCGGCGTCCTGCTGCGAGAAGATAGGGGTTTGTTGCATATGCTCAGTTTTGAAACCGGCGGAGTGGGCTGACCGCTTTTGAAAGTGCCTTACTTCGCCTGCAGTCACATGGAGCGCGCCAGTCGCGCGTATGATCTAGAAAAATTTAGAGAAATCGATTGCCGCAAAAACCTTGGACATTTTATATTGTTGTTAATCTTAATAACGTCCCTCCCTGCGTGCCGAGAAAATCCATAGGTACTTTGACTTTAAGCTTCTCAAACTCCACACCAGCTTATGAGTCTAGAAAATAAAAGATCAGTAGTATTACACAGCTATTTATTAGCAATTTGACCCCATCCAAAGAACATTTTATATTCGCATCGTCGCCCTTTCGCCTGATTTATAAGAAGCCTCCAGTTAGGCTTTAGTACGAGTCCTCTGCTACAGCTATACTGGCGAGCTCTTATTATCCCTTGCACATCTTAAAAGTTCTTATCTGAGCTTCAGATCCATATTTTTTTGTCCGAGACCGTCATAAGCTTTGTGGCTGCTGTGGCGCGCAAACAGTTGCAAGGCCGCCACGCGGTTTGGTACTTCTGATCGACGGAACTAACGATTTTCGGCTACTGTAGAAAGGACTGACCCCGCACCTCCCGTGAAGCTTTGGTAATTTCGCCGTTATTCCGCTTATATAATCAACAGGCAAGCTTGTAGCTCTTGATGTGAAGCCTTCACTGTCAGCAACAATACCAGGTCAGCAGTAGCATTTAACGCAATGCCTTGTTCACACAGCTCTTCCCGGTAAGATCTCAATGTACTTTGTTTGCAGAACCCTAACTTCTACAGTCGCAGCTTCATCAAGCACGCTGACCGAGATGCCGACAACAGAGGCACGCAACGTCGCGAACGTTGTTGACGTCCCTACCTCCCTACCAACCTGAACACTCTCTTCGACCAAGTTACATTACGAGTAGCGATATCGACACACATTTCGCAGACCTGTACAGCGCCCGTCGGCGGGCATGGTTTTGAGAGGATGACCACCCCAAATGTTAGAAGCAATTGGCTTTACGAGTCCAATTCCTGGCTGCATCTCCTCGAGACGGCGGTGCACAGCGTGCATGTATAGGGACACACACACACACGAACAGAACGTCACGATCTGGCGAGAGTAGAGAAAGGAACGAATGGGAAGTTAAAGAATCGAACCTACAACGGCCAAGTCCAGAACAGAATGGTGTTACGGTAGGAACAAAGAAGCTTTGGGGACGTGAACTACTGTATCCAGACGAGATATGATCAATACATTAGGTGATAGCAGAAATGAGATACAGGAACATGCGTTCAGTACATCCGCGCCACTGGTGCCCTCCAAGACGCGGGCTCCCGTTGTGGCTCTGGCTGTGGTTCTTGCTCTGCTTCAGGCTCTCCTGCCTCTAGCGCAGCACTTCTACGCCGGCGGACACGATGCCCTTGCCATTTTTCACCTCTTTCGTACTACTCACCACTTCCACTTCTGGCTCTAGCTCTGCCTCACTCGCCTATGGCTCTGTATTCTTACGCCTTCGACCACGCTTTCCCTTGTTTTTGACAGCGTCTTTCGCAGCACGCTTTGCTCGTGCTTCCTCAATATCCTGGTAACTCATAGCTTTTGCTTTCCCTAGAACCGCTGACCTTGGTTTCATTGTTTGCCTCGGTCAAGAATTGGTATCGATTGTTGAGGAGGGCACATTCGGCAAACGATACTTGAGCGGCATTTGCAAGCTTCTGTACACGCTTTTGTAGGCGCTGTGTAATTGTCGCATCGAGTTTTTGAGTATCCTGTTGGATCAGGTCATATAGCGACATGAGACCCTTCGCTGACACAGGTGTTTGTACAGCTTTATCTTGTAGATAAGCAGCCCCTTTCACTGCATCGGTTTCTGGACCGGTCGGTTGGGTAGGGGGCTCCGGTGTGTTTCTGAGTACTTTGTCTGGGTTATCTGGAAACAAACCACATGCAGCCCACGCAGCTGTGATATTTCTCTTCGAGAACGCCTTGGGGTCGGTCGCGCCAACCGAAAATTGGGTCGCTTGTGAAGTACTAACACGGGTGGCGATCAAGCATGAATTTGCATGCCACAGCAGCCACAAAGCTAATAACAATTTCCAGCTTAATAATAAGGCTATAGAGCTTAGATACGATTCTGTCATATATAGTAAGGGTAATAAAAGCTACATAAGTTAAAGTACATGCACCACCTTATGAAAATCTTGAGCGTTAATGTCTGCCCTCTTTCTCCAGCAATTCCACCATCTTTTTGTGGTTATGGGAAGCTGCCAATTGCAGTGCTGTCTTCCATTGATAAGAAAGTAAATTGATGTCTGCCCCTTTCTCCAGGAGCAATTCCACTATCCCTTTGTGGTTATGGGAAGCTGCCAACTGCAGTGCTGTCCTCCCATTACAAGCTAAATCAATGTTTGCTCCTTTCTCTAAAACCAATTCCACCATCTCCTTAGAGTTCATGAAAACTGCCAACTGTAGTGCGGTCCCCCAACCAGAAACTGCATTGATGTCTGCTCCTTTCTCTAGAAGTAACTCGACCATTTTCTTGTCCTGATATCTAACTGCCCCGTGCAGTATTGTCCACCCACCAGAGTCTGTAACGTTGATGTCTGCCCCTTTCTCTAACAGCTGTACTATTACTGCCTTGTTCCCGCTCTTAACGGCCTGAAAAAGTGTATCGATGTAGTCAGGAGCCTTCAGTCTATCACAGACCCGCTCAGAGGGCCGGGTTATTGAGACTTTTGAATAAAACGCAGGGAGGCCGTCTAGTTGCTCATCAACTGTGTGATAGGTCGGGGCAGGGGAAGGAGAGCGATTCCTTTGCTGATTATCGACTGTGTGATAGAATGGGGTTGGGGGGGACGATCGACCTCTCTGTTGATCGTCAAACGTATGATAGGTCGGAGTCGGAGAGAGTGGGCGCAAGATCTGAGACTTGTACGTCTGCTGGACAGTACGGATGCTGGATGAATCATCTTCATCTTCGGTGGTGACACCTGTTGTCGCGTCCACACTTTTCTCGCTGTCCACATCAGAGGAAGGCTCAGGATGAGTTTCTTCGGGATGAGTTTCGTTTGGACGAGATGGGACTCTGGCCAAACGTGACAGGAAACCTCGCATTGCGGATTACATTAGGCTCTCGATGTTACCAGACAGGACAACGGAAGTTAAGCGTGTAGCAAGGGGTGTTGTAATAATTGTTTGCCTTCGATGGAGTTCATGATTCTGAACGGATGAGTTGAAGAAATATACTGTCGGGCTGGAGGACCCACTCTGGCGGTGGCGGTGTGTTCAAATAGAAAGAGTCACGTGGCCTTCAGAGAGTATAGGGCAAACAAGTGTCAATTGCTGAAGGTTGTAGAACCTAAACTACAGGAGAGAATCCCTCTACTTATAGAGGTGTGATACCCACATGTCAACACACTGGTGCCTACAGGTGCCTACTGGTGTCTACTGGTGCCTACAATAGACTTTAGGTATGGTCCTTAGACCTATCCTGCTCAACACGGTGGAAGCGCCCAACCTCTTTCGTATCGGCGCAATACGGTTTGCGCAGGGGCTATGCACTTGGTATTTTCTGATTTGATCTGATTTATTCGCACTGGCTGTTCAGGGCCGCTTAGCCGTTACGTAGCCCCACTAATAGCTAGTCTACACCAATCGCGTGAAACCTGCACAGCTTGGATCCGAGAATCATCCAGTCACTATTGGCCTGGAAGGCCCCTAGCTCAGCCAGAATCTTGGTGAGAACAACATGCGGCGATGGTTTTTCATAATAACTTACTTTCGATCTTTAGTGTTCGGGCTTCTAATCCTGCTATATTCAAATTATCTAGCCTTAAATTTTAGGCGATAATTTGTTTCTAATTCCGTCCGTCATAGAATGCGCCGAGATCGCGGGGTCGTACCCTAACCAAATCTCGTTAGTCGCTTCGATTCGAGGTACTGTCCCGTGCGACGACCTTGTATAAATTTACGGTCTAAAGCTACCCCAAAAATGATGACGGTTACTAACTTAGCAAGAAAGGTTCAAGGATCAGATAAGGCCCCTTTATAAGCATCAAGAGTAATAAGAGCTTATTAGTAGAGCTATAGTTAAAGAACACTCTAGCGTGGTGAAAAGATACCGTCCGCAGATCAGGTACAAGGGCGATAACGCGAATAGAAATTTCTAGTAGGAGGGGTCGAAAGTGTTCATGAGTAGCCACGATATACAGCTTAGATAATAGTATAGGATAGTTCGACGTGTGCATGGATTTTAAGATCTTTAAAGTCAAAGTACTCCTCAATTTTCTCGGCACGTAGGGAGGGACGTTAGAAAGCAACCATTCCGAAGATGTCATCCAAGAATGCCATCTCGAGGTGCGATTTTGATCGGTCTCTATCCTTGTGAGTCCTTCTCTCCTTATTGTTACACTAGCTGTAACGTCCGTCCCTGCGTAGCGAAACGCACCCTGTAACGAAACAAATCGCAGGTACCTCGAATTCAAGCGACTCTAAATCTGTGAATGTATTAGAATTTCTATATTTTTATTTCAATTTACGTTATATACCTCTCCCGAACACTCCTAACCTATTAATTTCGAAAATTTTGATCATGTCGTTGCTGTATACCTGAATTATAGCGAGCCTCTCATTTTAGTGTAATAGGATCCCTTGACCTATAACACCACCACCAGGCTCTTTTCGCCTTTTAAACTTATAGAACAATTAGATATAGATTTTTGAGTTTCATCACGATACTAAATAGTAATTCTTAGTATTGTGGCGGCCGGAGCGCGCCATGTCTACGCCATCGCCACATAGGCTGATACCTCCTCTAATCAAGCGATCAAGGATCCGGATCAGCGGTGGTGTGGTTGTAGTAACCTCGGTAAAATTCTAATGCCTCCGAAGAGAAGAGAGCGGTGTTCTTTCGGGAAATCCTTTTTCCGTATTAATCCGTTATACTTATTCATCTCTTAGCTTTATGTTACAGTATACTCGCTTGCCAGGTCGGGCTTCCGCCATCTCCATATCACCAAGCAGAACAGTCTTAGGTGATCCTCAAGCTCAATTTAGCAAATTGAATCTTCGATGCAATAAGCCTAGCCAAGCCTAGTAGTCATTAAAGCTGGAAATCCCCTTCTCCGTTGAAACTGGCTGGCCGTATCGGTATTCTCTATATCCGCAATGCCAAACCGCTCCCAGTGACTCTCGCAGTCAATTACTATTAGCCATTCTTCTCCAAGTCTTGAGTCACCTCCTCCTACTGTCAGCAATATTGCTCGAAAATTCCTACCGGAGATTCTCTCAAACTCTTCCGGGTCCGTAATCCGTAACGTGGGGAACACGCGCCCTTCCAATTGGTCGCCAGAAGGATGAGAAAACAATGCAGATATGATCATCTCCCCTCCTTTGCCCTCGTTTACGTTCAGTTTAGGAATAAGTTCCGTCGGAGCATGAATGTGAATCATTGGACTCGAGAGTCGAATGAGGCCAATACGAAGGAATTGTTCAGGTTCGATCAATGTTCCATTTTCCAACTCAAGCTCGACTTTGAACGGTGCCAGCGCGGGAGAGTACGTCCTAAATTTTTTCATTCCGACTCGCGGTAATCCCATCCAGCCCGTCCACGACCAGCTGGGAAATCCTTGACGTCTTGCTCCTCCCGGGCCAAAGTTTCTCCAGGGGAGAGCGGGAGCTATCTCCCAACCACGTATAGGGGTTGATTTCGACCAGCAAGGAATTAGTAATCCCCACATGTGATCGAAACTTCTTCGTTCGCCGAGATGATTTAGGATACCAGATATTCCGTTTAAGATATCTGAGTCGTACGTAAACTGCCTGGCTCGATACAGCTCTATACAATCCCAGACTTCGGAGGGCAAGCTGAATTCCCCAGTGCTCGCTGACTTCGTGCTGAGGCCATCGCAATAAGCCGTGAATCGACACTGAAAGTAGAGATGTTGGTCAGTGAAAAAAAGGCGTCGCTTTGAAATTAATCCTTCCTGGAAAGTCCATCCCCGAGAGTTCCAGGTGGAGTCGCCGATAGCGGCCAAGGAAGCATGGCATGACCCATACCAGGTCCGATGACAACTGCGATGCGGAATCTTTCGACTAATACGAGCCAGACCCGAGGATGCGTCTGAGCCAACTGCGTCGACAATGGTAAGCTCCGCTCCGGCATATATCAGGTCCATTTGCGAAATCTGCGAGTGTTTCTCTGCAGCATTATTCTGATCAATACAGCACATATCGACCCAGAGATATCGAATTCCAAGCAGCTTCGTGACTAGGATAGCATCCTTGATCGTAGCGGGGATATCCTCAGGTATCGACGAGCCGTCCTCTATTGATGGTGGTGACTTGCATTTACCCCATACATAGCTTAAGGCGCAATATCGGTACCAATTGCCTTTTTTTGGGACCACCATGGTGTGAGAAAAGCAGTCAATAAGCTTTCTTGGTACGAGGCGAGAATGATCAGGCATGCAGTCAATATCATGATGATTGTGCGCGCACTCGCGTATCCATTCCCGAACTAGGGCGAAGTCATAATGAGCTCTCGAAGCAACTATTCGACCGAGCGACCTTCTAGCTCTCCAGGTTGTTGATTGGAGAAAGGTGGGACCGGGAAATGCGGTGCGGAACTTTGAGACTGTGAATATTGGGCCCGGTGAGGGCCGCTCATACACCTCCTCCATTTTAATGCAGTCGACCTAGAATTGAAAAGGAGGTCCCAATTCTATTAAGCTACGAATACGGGAAAAGATGAAACTGGTGCTGATCGTTTTGGCGGGGTTGAGAACGCTGCCTGGATGCTGGGATAAAAATGGCTAGCTATAATCGTCCTAGTGCGGGCGCAAGCGTCTTGGCAATGTGGCTGACCAGAAATTTCAGAAGTGTTCAAGGCGGAAGCCGATTTCGCTAGCGACTGTAGCAACTGTCATTCTAACGTTTCCCGACGGAAATTCCACTAGTCTAACCAAGCTTCGTGTGAGCCGCAGGCTGGCACCCACGTAAGAAGGTGTTTCGAAGAGAAGAGAGCGCGGTGCTTCCGACCTCGAGAATTTTTAGTAATCTCTTATGTAATCTTGTGGCTTGTAAGATGGTGGCTTGCCTCTCCGTTTCGAACGCCAGCTGTTTCTACTAAGTTAGATCTTATATCGAGCTCCCCTCCTTCTTTCCTTATTCATCATTATACGTTCACGCAACTTTCCTAACCAGATTTTCGAAATGCATTATTTTTTCAGGATTTGAAGGGTGCGGCGCTCGTTCGTCGAAACACTGCTTATCTTGTGCCTTCGATCGTGGAGCTACAAGCGCTACTGCCTAGACCACACCCGCTTCCAGCCTCCTAGTCCCTTCCATGTCCCTACCATGGGCTAGATCCGTGGTCAAAACAATAAAATGGTCGACTATTTCGAACACCAGCCTCTCGCGGATGCCAGAAACCAGATCCGCCTTATCCAAGTTCAGCATTGCGATGAGAGTGAGCCCAGTCCTCTATTGCAGCTCTCTATCAAATCCATTAATCGAGAGGACGTACACAAACACTACCGCGCTCTTTCCTACAGATGGGGTGACGTTTACCCCTTACATTCAATCCGGATAAACAACAAAACATTCGAAGTTCAGCAAAATCTATTCGATTTCCTGAAGCATGTCTCTCAGAAGCAGACTGAAGATCCGACGGACTGGAATGGTTGGTGGTGGGTGGATGCCTTATGCATCCAGCAAAAAGATGAGGACAGAGAGAAAGCCAGCCAAATTGAGGGCATGCGCCAGACCTATGCCGATGCACTGCAAACCACTGTGTGGCTCGGGCCTGGTAATATGGAGTCAACAAGAGGAATGGAATCGTTGGAGCGCGTCATCAGATTGCACGACTCGAATACTTCTGATGCTGCCCTTAAAGAGGTGCAGGACTTAGTGTCTACCGATCCGTGTATGATTGCGGCTGTAGATAAAGCTTTCGGAAACGCATATTGGATGCGTGTCTGGATCCTGCAAGAGCTTGCGGTTTCTAATGCGGATGGGAGAGAACGCTTTTTGCAAGATAGAGTCCATATCGTCTTAGGGGATTTCACAACTACTTGGGATCGTTTCTTGAGTATCAGCCACTCATTGGGCCATACACGACTTCCTCTAGAGAATCAGAACGACAGGTCCCGATACCAAAAGAATCTCGCAAGACTCTGGAAACTTAATCTGCTCATAAGACCATATGAAGGGGCCGCCGGGGATTCTTTAGGCTATCTTCTGCGCTTGGCCAAAGACGCAAAGTCTTCCAAACCGCAAGATTATATCTATGCGCTCTTGGGGCTGACAAACAACCACTGCCGCGGCGAGATCCGACCATCATATAATATGTCAGGTTGCGTGGTTATATGTCAAGCCATTCGATGGATGGCGGTAGAATCGTTAGGATCTCCCAGTGCGAGGTTCAGTGTTAGGTGGACAGAGGATTGCCGTTCACTAGCCGAAAATGCCCAGCACAACCCGTTTGATGATAGTCCCCATATGAAAATGGAGCGGGAGCGGTGTTTAGGATTGTCCCATGAACTAGGATGCAGTGAGAATACATGCTCCAGACAGCATTGCGATGCTTTGGAGGTCTGCCGAAAGATCGCTGAAAGTTTGTATAGGGGCTGGACCATGTTCACATATCTGGAAGAGCCTGCAACGACCGGACCACTCCGGAGCGCAGCCAGCGGTTTGGTCGTCAGCTTCTGAACAACATTTCATTGTCATATTTGTGTAAGATATTGAATCAACACTGTTATAAGAACTGTTGACACTATGAGCTCCCGTTGTGTTCTCTGCGATCGATCTTTCGGACCGCCTCGTTGTTGCCGATGCTACTTTGTTTTTACATATTCGAAAGTGTTTTGCTTTATTCTTTGTAACTTACTAACTGCTGAACTATACTTCTAATGTTCTAATCAATTTCGAAGGCTTCGTGTGAGCCGCAGGCTGGCCACCCACGTAAAATCTGTGGCCGCTAAGCGTGTGGCTGCGACGTTTGTGGCGGCGCATACCTTGCCGGAAAATTACTGTGTCCCGACATCCTCCGATTAAGTTAGAGCAAAAAGTGGCCTTGTGCGCAGCCAACAAAATCGAGAAAAGAAATGCCTCTGCGTAGCAAACTGTCACTTCTGGCTTTTCTCTCTTTACGCTCTACCTAGAACGAACCTTTTCATTTTTAGCCAAAGCCTCTGAAGAGAGTCCGCTCCTCTTGCCAAATCGCTGACGAATTGGAAGATGACCTTACTAATGACAGAGTCGAAAGCACGAGCAACCATGTCAAGCAGCACGTGCTACCGCCCGCGTGACCAGTATACGCCACACACGTGACTACGCCTTACGCCTTAGAATCATGGCTAAATAAAATATAGCGAGTCCGGGCGTAAACATAGTAATTTTATCTCGGCTAATGTATATTACTAAGCACTGAAAACGTGTAGACCCTCTCACCTCACCGGCGTAACTCCCGGACTATATTCTTTTCCTCTTTAAGCGTCTTTAAAATTTGGAGCTATATTATTTCGTGATAGGGCCTTTCCTGAAGTGCTCCGAATTTTGAAAAGGATTTAATAGTCATGATTAAACAGGGGGGGACAATGGAAGCGGCGATCAATTGCGTGATTGATATGATCGGCAGCATAATCAATTATACTCTTTTTCTTGTTGCTAAGTGGTCTTCTTAGGGAGAAATAGTTAAAGAAGTAATATATTAATAACAGCCTTATAGACTTACTAAGAAAAAATTGTGATTCCAAAACTATAGATTTGTTTCGTTACAGGGTGCGTTTCGCTACGCAGGGACGGACGTTATGTCTTATTGATATTTGATTCTAGAAATTGACAGGCAAAAGAACAGTTCATTGCTGACCATAGCAGCGACGGCTTTGTTTGAGATGGATAGTGACTACAAGAGGCTGGGGTTTTGTTCCGGGTTTCAATACACTGACTACCGGTAGTCAGTGTATTGAAACCAGCTACCTGGATCCTTAAATCCTAACACCATTCATTCTTCCATTGACTCAAGACCTACAAAACCCCTTTGACGTGACTAACATACCCCCATTGGCTCTCCGATCCACTCCCCTGTTGACTCAGGACCCAACATACCAACAGCTAGCTACAACCTGCATCTCCGCCAGTCTATTTTCAAAATAGCAGCTAATCCCGGGTAAACATCAACACCAGATTTCATGACCAGCCAAGTGATAACAAAAAGAAAAGTAGGTGAAGGTTTGTCGGAGAGCCATAATATTCTAGTCAATAAACAGCGAATAACAATTTTCCATCAAGTGCCAGATGCGTGGCTTAGGCGCAAGATATATGCTTCGGAAATCAATTTGACTCACCATATATTCCCTTTTTAATCTCTATTCTCCAAATTCTCGCGTACGAAACGCCAAATAAGGTTTTCATGCTGCTTGCTGGCTCTATCACACTTGACAGTTGTCACCTTTTGACCCTCTGCCTGAATAAAATCCTGGGTGGAGTAAGGGGTTTTATTCTTTGAATGCCGGACCAATATGCATCGCTTATGTCCGTTGCCGAGTCGAATGGCAATATAATCCTGGTCACCGAGAACCCTTAATGCCTAGGAAACAGAATAGACAGGCTTGCGTGCCGAGTCTGAAGCATCCTGCTCGAAAGTGTAGACTGTCCATTTGAGCCTTTTACGATTTTGGTCTCGAGTAGGTATTGTTGCTTCATCGCATATTCCGCAACGGTCCAAGTATGAAAGGTTTTGGTGTGAACAAAACCAGCATTAGTGAGGCATGGCTTCTAGAGTATGTTGTTGTGGCATTGTGGCAATTAGCTAAAGTGTTGGTTGGCGGGCGATGTGAGAATCGGGTTACTTGTTGAAGATGTCGAGATTTGCATTTTGAGGCATTTCAGTTTTTAAATCCACTGGGATCTCTTTTCAGGATGTTTGATATCGACAAGATCTTTTTCGGCTTGGGCTATTTGTATGTTTGAAAAGCAGAGACACACAAAGAATAGAACAAAGGTTTGGAATAGTAAAACAGGTTGCAAAGTTGTGTGACAATTGTCACAATCACAATGCAAGCGCCGGCTACAGCTGTTTGTAAGGCATCAAACTCAAAGATTCTACAATAAAGATAACAGGTGTAACTTTGTTTGTTTGTGTTTGTACCACTCTGTGAGTGAAGCTTTTTGGTTTTGTGATAATTTGCGATTTCCCAAGTCGGTTACCCATGGGACACGTAGCACCGCGATCTTTGCGCAGTGCTAGTATGCTCTTTGTAGGTGGTTAACTTATTCTCGATTCATTCTTCCAAGTCTACTGCTACGTACAAGAGTGTATGCCCGTGTGGTCCGTTCGTCGCGGGTGCGCTATTCACTTATACTAACACTGACGACTCTTTTAAAGAGCCTAAAAACCATGCTTCCATTTGCTCTCCTTCATTTTCTCTTATTCCCGTTCTACCTATTCTACAACCTTCAGGTCTAGGTAGTTCGTGTCGATCAGCTGCTTCAGAGCCGTAGATGCCTTACTCTTGGTTATAGAGTCGGCAGGTTTGCTGTCGCCATCGATCCATTTGACTTTGGCGATTTCTCTACGCTCGTATGATTGGCGAAGACACATGATTTCAATCATGAGGCGTTTCTCTGAGCTCTTCCTAATTTGACAAGGCACTCGTAAAAAGACTTGGAATCGGTGCAGAGAATTAAAGGTAAGTCAATTTTAGCACTTGCTCAATTGTAGCTCCAGTATGCTATCAACTCCATGTTCCGCTGGTATCGCAACGCAACTCGATGCTACGTTTATATGTCGGATGTTACCAGCCCTCTTTTAAGCACCAATGCTGAGTTCAATCCACAGTTGTGGGACTCGGAGTTTTGGAAAAGTAGATGGTTCACTAGAGGATGGACGCTCCAAGAGCTTCTTGCGCCTCGTTCAGTCGAGTTTTTCTGTCGTGAAGGCGGGCGGCTCGGTGCAAAGACTAGCCTAAAGCACCAAATTCAAGCTATAACAGGTATTTCTGCCTTAGCGCTTTAAGGAGCCCTTTATTTCAGTTTAGTGCGGAGGAGCGACTTTCTTGGATGGATCGCCGCCAGACAACTCTCGAGGTAGATAGAGTGTACTTATTGCTAAGCATTCTTGACGTAAAAATACCTTTTTCAAAGACACAGAAGCAGCGACTGCTTTTGGACGGCTTCAAGAAATCATCGACAAGCGGGAAATGTGTTTTCAAGACTTACGCATTACCGACCCCTGCGATAATAAAAAGCGTATTGAAAACACTAAAAGTGGCTTGTTAGAAGATTCTTGCCGCTGGAAGCTTACAATCTCCACCTCCTAACTGTTACCTGCCTTTCTCACTAAGCGCGAGTTTCTTGGCCTCGGGCGACATGAAGAATCTGATCATGTTTGCACGTTCCAGGGAGCTCCAGTTCCTTATATTCTGCGTCCGGCCAACACCGACCAGCATGCACTCATTGGTGAGGCGTCCTTGTACGGCATCATGGAGGGATAATACCTAGATGAAAATCATAGAAGCATCAAGGATAGTTACAAAGTTTTCTTCATACAATAAGTACGATTTCACCCAAGTCTATCATCAGCATCACACGCCCAGACATATCGCAACATTGAAAAAAGGGGGGCGTGATTCACATTCTACCAGCGCTTTCCTCTTAATGGTTTGCCAGCTGATCCAATACCTTAATGCTCGCGATCATAACGACAATCCCAATCATCGCGAAAAGCACAAGAAACACGCCTAACCACCCCATCACCATAGCCGCTGTCCCCGTCGTTCCCTGCACGGCGCCATACGCCATCTGCTCGCTCATGACCACGGCCCCGGAAGCAGAAATGTGCTGCCAGAAAATGCTTACAAAGACGAGCAACGATGCTATACAAAGAATTGCAAGACAGGCGTACGAGACGGCACGCGAAGGAAAGGGCTTGACTTCGCGTTCCGAGCCGTCCTCGCCGACCTCGTCATGCCAGCCGGGGAACGTAGCAAGAAGGACAAAAGCTATCGCAAGCAGCGGGATGGTGGCGAACCTATGCTTGTAAGGGGCAGCATCAAACATGGGAAAGGGAGGGGTAATACACGAGCCCGTTAAATACCATCTCGCTTTTGAACTTGGTGCCGATGTAGATCAGGTTTAGGGGATCACCGGACGCGAAATTCGTTTGAAGCACGATGTCTGCGAGGGTTTGGGCGGAGGAGGAACATATCCAGCCGCTGGACTGGCGGATGCACAAACCCATATAGCCGATCCGTACTTCGAGGCTGGCGGTGCCATTCGTCATAGGCGCAACTACCCCTTGAATGGTAGTTTGAAGGCCAGGATTGATGAGCAGCGACGAAGTTTTAGGGTCGATGGACTGTGGATGTATTTCAGGGAGAGAAGATAGACGCTGTTGAGACCTGTGTTTGTACATCCCGCCAAGAGAATCGCTGATATTCCATCGTCAAAATACAGCCTTTTAATTCCAGAAAGGTATGGGACGAACATAGAATTATTATCGCGATTGAGAGGACAATCATCATCACATGATGATACCCTATGAAAGGGATGTACCCTACCACACAAACAGTTAGCCATGAGCAGATCACGTGTCGGAGAGACATACTTCTCCATCCCCATGATGCTCTTAACATGATTGGGCTATGCGAATTTGACCCGGCATATACTCATGTAAACAAGATTTGGGTGCAGGTAGTTCACATCGAGGAGATGCGAAAAAATTTGTGCGGCTGAGGAGGAAGTGGTGAGACGACTGGGGCTTTGTTTGATAGGCTAGAAGCGGCTGTACGCATACTGCAATGCGACTCTACAGCCCCTCCACAAGACAAGTGAGTGGGGTATAGGCCAGGCTATCTAAAAGGCTGATGAACTTTCTATATTATAAGTCTCTTTAAGAAAGCATAGAAGTTTACTCTGCTGAGGAGGGTAAAGCTCTCTCCTCTTACTCGGGCATCTTCTCAATCGTGCCACGCTGAATTCAATGTCAACCATGTTAATATGGGTCAAAATGGAGTATTAACTACTTTTGAGTATCATACATCAATCATCAATCATCTCCTCACTACTCAAACTCCCACTTGAGCTACTACCATGACGTATTGATGAAATTTGAATATACACCCAGTAAAAATTGCACCGAGGGCTACTAAAAGCAGAGTCGCAGCTGTGACCGCGGCTTTCATTCCCGAAGCCAGTTTTCTTGTCCAAATCACCGAGAGAAGAATCGTAACTGCAATCACGACGATGATCCAGACAGGACGAGATGCTCTGCCATAGGCTGTAATCCAGGCGGCGATAAGGTCTTGGTTGAAGGCTACGAAAATGAATGGGATTGATACTGCTGCGGAAATACTGACTGAACAGAGACTGTCAGCCGATAACTTCTGGATGGAAAGGAGGTGGGTGAGACTTACACAGATATCTTACTACGTAACTAGTAGGAAGTTGCCCGTCCTCGTTAGTGGGGAAGGAATCTAGATTGATTGCGAAGAAAGCAGCCAAGAACGACAAAGGGAGCTATGAGTATGATAAGCTACTGACCCGAAGCTTCATATATCACCGTAGATTCTTACAAAAATTATAGTAATCACAGTGAACAGCATGACCGTTCTTCCCTGCCGTGCCGCTTCCAGCGACTGTTGATACGCGAGCTCATTCATATCCATTCCCTTTTCCGCATGTTGTGCTGCTTTTTCGGCTTGCTTGAATGTGATCTCGGCCTGTTTCCTAGTAATCAGAGCTTCGGAGACGTTGGCCTGCTTCTGTTTCAAATCAAGAAGGTGGTTGAGCTTCGGACATTAGTACATGATGGATATACTACCTGAACATAATGGTGTTATTCTTACAGATTTATACGTTGTTTCCGCCAATTTCTCCATCTTTTCTACTCGATGAAGGTGGCTTTCTATTATTTCAAATCGTATCGCAGCAGAAGTTCTTGCAGAATTTTCAGATATCTCGCCTCTTCTACTCTGTAGAGAGGCAGAAAACTTTCTCAGAACCTCCAGCTGATCTGTCAGTACCATTTGCAAAATAAATAACTCTTCGCGGATGTCTTTGATCTCAATAAGTAGTTGAGTTTCGTTGTTGATGCTATAGAGAGCATCTGTTTGTCCGATCGGGTTTGACTCTTTCTGGAAATTGTTCAATGTTACTGCAAACTGCCGAGAACATGAGGCTTCTTTATCCATCTATGGCATAGTTAGCTCAGGCATATATCTGGTATAGATCCCTGACTTACAACAGATCCAATAGATTGTTCAAAGAATTCGAAGAATTGGTATTCGGCCGGAATTTGTGATTGATCGAACACGTTGACACAAGAATCAGTAATGATGTTTGCAAGCTCGTGCGCCGAAGTAATCGGTGCCCGAGCTGACCCTTGCAAATATTTCATAATCACCTGATGCACGTTCAATGGATCATTCTGTAAGAACTCTTGTCGTCGCTTTTTCATTCGTGAAGACGGATCCCATGCTATGAATTTTCCGTCGTCGCTAGCATCGTAAATAGAGTCGAAGCTGTGCCTAATATGGGGTACTTTCGCATCCAATTTTCCAGAATGCCCAGTGTTAGAAGAGAGTCTGGTTTTCTTCCCTGTCATCCAATCTAAAACCCCACTGGGTTTCTTCTTCTTCCCTGTATGAGTACCCGTCAGTGGCAATGTGAAATCAACGGTATCGTCCTGTTGAATAAAAGTTGAAAAAGGTGGCTCCCCTCAACTTTAGGCGCTCTACTTTGGTCTTTCGCGAGACTGTATTGGTCATTTTGTGTGCGTACGGCTGGTGGTGGAGGTAATCCAAAAGCCTTAGTATTTACCGCTTGCAAATCAGTGAGAACTGGAGCAGGTGGGATAAAGGTTGAGGGTTGGATCCAGTGGTACGAACGGTTGTTCCAGGAGGCGGTTTAAATGTGCGAGGAGGTGGCACTTTGACACGCTGTCCGGATCGACTATACTTATGACTACCTGTGAGAACAACTTGTGTTGGAGCACCTGGCCACTGTGAAATATTTCCAGGAGGTGGTGGTCCATAGTATGGATTAAAGTCTTTGGGTAGCGAGACTGAGGGTGGAACTTGGTGTTTTGCACTAGTACCTGGAACTGGAACAAGGCCTTGAGAAACTGGGACGAACGAGGGAATACTAGGAGCTCCAGTCTCCTCCCATCTTTCTGGAAAGCAACTTATCACTGTATCTTGAAGTATGTTAGATTGGGATCAACATGATAGAGAATATCAGTACCATCATTTAATATCCATAACCAAAGCTGATCGACCATGAAGATTTTCGGTTCCAGGTTGTATTGCTGAGTATAACGCAAGATCACCTGGTCGCTGTCACGTTCTGATGTCGTCAGGTGGGTATAGTAATACTGATCCAGTGTTCTTCGAAGTTGCAAAGGCGGAATCTCACCAATCCTATTAGGCCATAAATATCCCTTAATGAGGTGCTCATCGAGGGGACCCATTGGTCGCTTATGGCGAGACCTTCGGGTTTTTGGGCTTCCGCTCTGCGTCTGTTTGGAAGGTTTGGTGCAGCGCTGTTGACTGCGAAGGTACTGGGTCTGGAGGGCTTTTAGGTGGTACCATTTCTCCAGCATTACTCTCTGTATCATCTAATCTTTTAACTTGACCTGAGTCATCAGGCGCCGGATTATTATTTGAATCGTTTGCGGAAATAGGTTGACTGTCCGGTCCTTCTGAGTTATCTTTGTTGCTTGCTTTTGACTTCGGTACAGTGCCGCCTTGTGACAATGCTGTATCATTAGCAGGTGCATTGCTCTGGCTAAGAACGACTTTTGGATGCAAAGTTTCAGCCCCTGCCGGCTCTGCTATGCCTTCAGTGTTTCCCACCACGGGCAAAGTAGTGCTCACAACCGTGATAGTATCGCTCTTGTTTGGCGCTTGTTTGAGGTCGGCTGGATTGGTTTCTGGATTTTTCAGCTTAAGAGAGTCTGCTTGCCTTGGTTTGCCACTTGGTTCAGGAGCACTGTCCCCTACACTAAGCTGCTCCTCAACCGGAGAACCTTTTCTAGGTCTTCTGTGCTTGGTAGAGTGAAACCGACTGACTTGGCTACCTGATGAGACTTTACCCTGGCTTTTGAACCAATATCCTTGAGGGCTGATTGCAGTCTGTGTGTGGTTTGCATGAACTTTCTGAACGCGGAATTTCCTTTGTTGGCAGGGGATTCAGTCGATCCAGAGTCACTTTCGTCCGAGCTTTCTATAACTGGAAGGCTAGAATGTTTCTTCGACGGACGGCCTGGCGGACCACTTGGCCAAGAGCTTGGAGGTGGTGGTGGCTTTGATCCACTCATTTTCGGCATGCCCGTTGATGGAGGCGGGCAGGTGGTGGAGGTTTGAGACGATTCTTGACGTTGGCTATCACCATGTTCATGGATTGGTATCCACGATATGTTTCGAAGTGGAGGAATGGAACCTGTAAGGATATTAGCGTATCAGAACGCACTGTGTATTCATGAACTTACGAAGAGCATTAAGTGATCGGGCGCTGCTAAGATCTGTTGTGGACAAATGCATATTTCTTGGCTGTAGAGAAAATACTCAGAATGGGCCATTTAGTTGACAGTGGAAAATACCTTGATTATTTGAGACAACGGTCTCATGAAAGAAGATTGAGCAGTAGCGGCTCGATACTGTCGGCTTGGAGAATTTGTGAGAGCAAGTTTAGATTTGGTATCTTCATCAAGGATTCCGCCCCGGACGGATGTTCTGCCGTTATACGATTTGCTAGAAGTTGGATCCACTCCATCTATGTGACATTAAGATATAGACTGGGAGGCTTTTTGATGAAGCTGTACATACATTGTTTGCAGGCAGATGGTACCAACGAAAGAGAGCCTTTTGACCACTCACTGTGATGAGTTATAGTCAGTAACCAATGTTCTACGATTCTTCGTGCGCAGTAAATACGTGCTGGTAGAGTACCTACATTTTGTTCCTCTTGCTGAACCCATAATAGCTTCCGGACCTCTACCATAGAGGAGATCATAAACGGTCGTAGATACCTGAATCCTCCTTTCCCTTTCTCCCCAAAGAAATCAATGATAGTCGCTTCAAATCCACGGCACGAGTATTCCTTATCGATATTATCGGCTGGCAAATATGGTGTGTACATGAATTTACGTTCTGCTCCCATGCCAGGATTGGTAATTGAAGGTCCTTCTAGCAATTGACTTGATCTCAGGAGGTCGATCATCGCATTATCTCCACTAGCAAAGTCTTCCACAGTCTGACCATCTTCGAGCCTCAGTCTTTTATTCGCCCCATGGCTGAGTAGAAAATTCACAGCGCCCAGTTTTCCGCTGTGAACGGCACTGAATAGGGCGGTTTGGCCGTTTAGTAGACTTGAATCAATATCCGCCCTGTTGTCTAAGAGGAGCTCTGCCAAACCGACATTACCATCTTCGATGGCTTGATAGAATGCGGTCTTCAGAGTAATCTCGTTCCTTGATTCAACATTTGCCTTTAATTTCAAAAGCAGCTGAACAACACTCAAGTCGTGTGTCTTAGCTAACTTAGAAGTCACAGCGAGGTATAAGGGTTTGACACCATCCGAATCAGCTGCTTCGGTGTCTGCGCCTCTTTCACAAAGAAGCCGTATCATAGATTTGTCGTCATCACCAACCGCACGATGCAAGACTGTCCAGCCCTCAGAGTCTCTCGTGCTCAAATTGGCACCTTCTTCTAGCAATTGCTGCACTGCATCTTTATCACGATCGCGAACAGCCTGCAGGAGACGTAAGCTTTCTGGACTCGGATTAGGATCTGGCACGTCGATGATAATGGGATCAGCATCAATTACATGATGGCCAGGTTCAACATCAATGACTTTAATGCCATCTTGCGAGCCATCATCCCTAGCCTGGTAATTTTCGTTATCATATGGCGCGTGCAGTGATGATAATGGCTGCGATCACTTCGGTGACTCCGACGACTGTGCTTGCTTTGTTTACTATGGTTGCTGTGTCTCTCGTCCTCGAGTCCGTCTTCCATGCCGCATAAGATCCAGGAATTCTTTCATTGCCAATCAATCTGTCCTGCGCAAGAGGCTCACCAATATATAGGGAAAAATTAGATAGGTTACATGCATCAACATGAAGCCCAGCCCCACGGTCAGGGTCACATCTCGCTAATGCAAGTTGGGGGCCGAATTCAATACCCTAGTAGGTCCTGGACAGAGGGATTTTAAGATTCTGGTCACATCACGGTTGTAGGGTAAAACATGTGCCAGATATGACCCATATTATATATATTAGTTCCATTAGTAACGTGCCGTTGGGCCTGCTTACCTCTACTGGATAGTTGTAAAACCACCCATCTCCTTGCCTGGCCCAATTTCTGGTATAGATTGTCATACATCCCGAAATATCTCTGCAGTTATGAACCAAGGACGACAAGATTGGACGCGGATGTGGTCTATCGGTACATTGCCATTTACAGAATCTTGATGGAGAACGAGGACCAAACAGTCCTGCGGTGCTAACAGTGTCTTGTATTCTTGTCATGAGCGTTCGTATGCTTTCTGTTGGTGTCCCGTTAATGGTTGCCATCTTCGCAGTGCCATGTCCTCAAATGGCATCATGTGTATGTAAACCTTTGCCAGGTCTTTGTTATTCCTCGTCTTCCGCCTCATCCGGATCCTCCTGATTTAGCACGGCTTTCTCAATTATTCCCAGGGTGGCTCTCAATGGCAGACCGACAACATTATCCGACTGTCCCTCAATCCTATCCACTAGCAGAC